>CM053592.1:3150649-3247368 GCA_028646515.1 Pseudochirops corinnae
TTCTGCTTTCCTTTTAAGTTTTGTTTGCATTGGTTTTATTTGTACTAAACCTTTTTAATGTAATTTAATTTCTTTTGCTTTTTGGAGGGCAGTTGGGGTTAAGTGACTTGCCCAAGGTTACACAGCTAGTTTTTGTATTAAGTGTCTGAGGCCACATTTGAACTCAGGGCCTTGTGACTCTAGGACTGCTGCTCTATTCACTGTGCCACCTAGCTGCCCCAGCTTTTTAATTTTATGTAATCAAAATGATGCATTTTCCCATTTCATAATGCTCTCTGTATCTTGTTTGGCCCTAACTCTTCCTTTTTTATAGATCTGAGAGGTACACTATTCCTTGCTCTCCTAATGTGCTTATGGAATCACCCTTTGTGTCTGAATCTTGCGCCTTTCTTGACCTTATCTTGGTATGCGGTATGAGATGTTGGTCTGTACCTAGTTTCTGCCACACCGATGAGCTAGCAAGGAGTGCTTGAGGCAGATGGAGCACGCAGGATGCAGGATATGACCAGCCAGAAGAATAATTGATGAGGATTTCAGTGAAGCCCCTTACCATGGACTTTAAGCCTTCCTGCCTTCTCTGTGCTTCTCTGCATGATAAAGATGCGTCTGGCCTGCCTGATACCCAGGCATTTCAGATCCCTGCTTACTTCTCCCATGCTCTGGTCCCCTTCCTTCTATTCTGTAAAATTGTATTTAAACCACACCTTTGACCTGGCTAACTGCCTTTGCCTCCTTAGGGGAGCAGGGCCTGCAGCTGTGCTCTGCCTCCTGTCTGCCTCATGGGGAGCAGGCCTGCTTGGGCGCATCGCCCCAAGGAATGCCTTTCTCTAACTTGGAGACTCTCCGAAGGAGTTCTTTCATAAAGCTAGGACGCGCATGTCTATTCCTCATCATTTCAGGGAGCACCACAACATTCTTGGGGTCCACCCTGAACTCTCCAGGGACTGCAGAGAAGGCCTAAGTGAATTCTTTCACACCGGAGCCCCTCTCCCTATTCTGACCTCAGCGATACTGTTTTCCAAGCAGCTTTTGTGAGATGATGAGTTTTTGTCCTAAAAGCTTGAATCTTTGGGTTAACATCTGCTAAGTTACCATGATTATTTACTCTTAACGTGTTGTGCCCCTGATCTATTCCACTGACCCACCACTCCACTTCCTTGTCAGTACCAGGTTGTCTGGATAGTTACTGCTTTATAGTGCAGTTTGAGATCTGGCACTGCTGGGCCACCTTCACGTTTTGTTCATTGATTCCCTTGATATGCTTGACTTTTTGTTCTTTCAGATGAATTTTGTTATTATTCCAGCTCTAGAAGATAATTTTTGGTAATTTGATTGGTATGGCACTGAATAAATCAATTAATTTTGGTAGAATTGTCATTTTTATTATATTCCTTTGGTTTACCCACGAGTGATTAATATTTTTCCAGTTGTGTAGATGTGACTAAGGTGTGGCCCAGCTTGTGGCCTCAGCTTGAAGGTTGCGCTGCTGTGGTGGGGCCTAGCTGTGCTTCACAGACTGATGACTTATCTCTGAGGTGGCTGGCTTGTAGGGGAGTGGGGGCCCGGCAGCTGCTTGCTGCTGCTCTTGGACCTGACTCCCCTCCCACCCCAGTGAGACAGACCTTTCCCGTAGAGCTGCTAAGCTGCGTCCCAGCTCCTAAATCAGTTATGAGTGGTTTTCAAGTTATTTGGAGGGATCCAGGGAGTTCCTGCCTCACTCTGCCATTCTGGCACCTGAAGTCCTCATGGAGCAATTTCCAAAAGGAATTATCCTTAGCCGTGGTGTTGAAAGGATCCTCATCAAGGGCACAGCATCCATTCACTTGGGTCCAGCTTCTCCTGCCTCTAGCTTGGTCTGCTGGTCAGAAACCTGAGGATGAAGCTGACTTTTACTGCACTGGCGTTTTGTTCTTTGGTCCTCGGGAAACTGTTAAAGGCGTAAAGTGCCCTGAGCCTGATGAGTCTTGAGAACAGTTAGGAATTGTTAGCCTTGCCTGAACGGCGCACAGTGCTCCTCCCACACCATGTGAATGTTTGACAAAAGGAGGTTTAATAATGATGATAGCTGATTTATGTAGCATTTTAAGGTTTACAAAGAGCTTTACAAATATCTAATTCTATCCTCAGGAAAACCCTGGGTGGCAAATGCTGTTATTGTCATCTGAGGGAGGCTGGTGGTGACCCGCCCAGGGTCATACAGGTCGTAGGTGTCAGGCTAGATTGGAAGTGGGGCCTTCCAGCTCTAAGTCTCGAGTCGTATCTAGCGCGTCTCCTGGCTGCCTCTCATTACAGTAGCCTGGGAAGAATACTCAGCAGTGGTGCAGCGTTAATTCAGTGGGACGCTGCCCCTGGCCGCCTCGTCTCCCATATCGATGCACCTAGCTGGACGAGTAGTAGTGTCTGAGAGCTCCGCGCCCTACTCCTTGTGCTCAGGCCCGCTGTACAGATGGAGCCAGGATGCTGCCACGGGCTTCATGCCTTAGTCTTCTGAACCATTGGAGTCTCGGGGACCAGTTAGTGTCCCCTCCTCAGCAGGGACCTTAGTAGAAGTTGCTTCTACCAGGATTCTGACCAAAAAAATGTGGCTCGTTTTTGTATCAGGTTTTTATGGCGTCCAAAGATAAAAGAAGAGAAAGTAATAAACCAGTGCCCTGCGGCTGACGAGAAATGTTATGTTGCAGATTACTCTGTCATTCTTAACTTCTTTACAGCGTTTCCTGATTATGTTTGTCTCGAGTGGATAGGTCGGCGACCGTTTTGTGCATTTGATAGCTGTTTTAAATGGAATTTCCTTTCCCGCGTAATTGGAACTTGTTATTATATAGAACTGCAGATGAATTTAACGGATTTTGGGGGGGCCTTTTTTTGTTAACAGTTTCTTTGCCGATGCATGGGGGGTTGTTTTGTTTTTTGGGACTACTGAGGGTTTATTGGGTTCCTCATATAAAGAGGGAAAGACTCCCTGAATAAATAATATACACAGTTTATATGGGTTTCAGGGAGCGGGGAACCTGCAGCCTCGAGGTGACAGACTTCACAGAACAAATCCCTGAATACCTGGTAGGGGGTGGGGCAAAAGCTGGTCGATCAAGGTCCCATTACTGTGGCTGAAGGCTGATGGGACGCAATAAGAACTGTTTACTGAGTTTCCTGCTTAGAATGGGAGGGTGAGGGAGGCCAGGCTGTTGGTCAGACAGGGTTGTACCACGGCACAGCCTGTTTTATGTTACTTGCATTGAAAGCACTAATGGGAGAGTACAGATAAGGTGTGTGATTGTGGAGGAGCTCTGGATCCCCAGAGTCAGATGGAAAGGAACTGCTGGCCATTGAGACCCTTGGGGCATCTGTGACTGTCAGGCACACTTGGCTAGGAGCGGCTGCTTTCTCCTGGCACTCTCTGTCCTCTCAGAGACTGCCTTCTTTTAAGGGTGGTTTTGGGTTTGGGTTTTTGTTAAGGACATGGTTAGATCACCACTAGATAGGATTCATTTGATCTCTGTTTCTTGTCATTGTTCTCAGGAGCGTTTGGTAGGGGGAGAGGATAGCCTTTATTCCCAGGCTTAGCAAGTTTCTAGCACTTCCCGTTTATGAATAGGGGTAGCTTTAAATTTTACATAAATAGTGGTAGCTTTTGGTTTTGCAGATGGATATTTTATTGTATTAAAATTAGTCTTTTCTCTATGATTTTAGGTATAAATGAAGGTGCTTTCTTACAGGCATTTTCTGAATCTGTTGTTATAATTTTGTACTTTAAGGGGTTTTAGGTTGGCCATAATTTTTTGGATATACTGTCCAAGTTTTTTAACTAAAATTTAATTTCAAATGTTGGCATTAATGTTAATGCTTCTTTGCTTCCTCTCCCCCCTCACCTCTCCCACCCCCTCCAGTTTAGTTATTAGAATCCCATTTCCCTCTTAAAAGGCGTCTGGGAGGATGTTTTTTTTTTGTCAGTTTCTGACAGTTGGTGAAGCCCCAATATTGTGGACTCTTTAAGCTGGTTGCCACAGGTTCAGTCCAGCCAGTTCTCTTTCCCCTTTTCCTTTCTGGGCTTGTGTTCATGTCTCTATTGGTTTCCTGGTAAGTCGGGAGATGAGTGACCCAGCTGCACGCTAGGATATTGCGACATATGCATTGCTTTGCACTTAATTCTTCATTTGGGATTTTGGGCTTGTCTCCTTTGGGGTTACCATGAATAAGGTTGAGGAAGTCCTTGGGAGCACAGCATTGGCTCTGAGGAAGCCTTTGGCGTGCCATCTGGACATGCCCCGTAGTGGCAGACGTCTTGGTTCAAGTGCCTGTTTTTTCCTGGCCTCATGCCTTACTTGGCTTCATAATTGTTGGACACCGTGATCTCAGTGGCTGTATTAAGGAATGTCACACAATCTATTTTTGCTTTTTTAAAAACAAGACTTATTTTTCAGTTCTTAAACATGAAGAAAATTGAACATTTTTGTATGCATATAAGGACACAAAAAGGACATGGTAACATAAAATTATTGCACTATCTCCTCATTTTTAGTGGAAGTTTCCAGGCACTATGTGAACTTGAATGTCATTCTTTGGCAGGTGAAACCCTTTTGGGATGCTTGCAGTATTTCCACCTTATGAAAGCTCTAGAGCAACGGTTCTCAACCTGTGAGTCAACCCTTTCACAGGGGTCACAGGGGTCGCCTAAGACCATCAGAAAACACATATTTCCGGTGGTCTTAGGAACCAAGACACCGCTTCTCTATCCGTCTCCAGGTGGGTCTGCCCACATGCAGATACACCCACATACGAGTATTAAAGGGTCACGACATTAGGAAGGTTGAGAACCACTGCTCTAGACTTTGGCTATGATGTTCCTGGGACTTTTACTTTTGAGTCTCCTTTCAAGAGATGATTGGCAGATTCTTTTTTCTGTGTTTTGTTCTCTGGTTCTAATTTCGGCAGCTTTTGCTTATGACTTCTTTTAAAAATAATTTTTCAGAGATTATGAGGATTTTTTTTAGGATTCTGAGGATTCTGTTTTTTAGGTCAAATTGTTTTTTTTATATCAAATAGCTATATTTTCTTCTAGTTAGTCAACCTCTTCATTTTGTTCTAATATTTCTTGAAGTCTTCTGGAGTCATTTGATTTTTGTTTGGTCTATTCTAGTTTTCAGGAAGTCAAATTTTGGGGAAAGTTTACCATATACCCTTTTAAAAATACATATATATTTTAATGAATGGAAAGTTATTTTATCTCTATCCCACTGTACCCCCCTGGAGAACAGGGAAAAGAAAAATATATTCCTTGTAAACCCCTGTAAACAAAATGTGCAGTCAAACAAAAGAAGTTCCATTATTTGGTCGTGTCCAAAATTGCCCAATTCCACAACCTGAATCCATTAACCCTCAGAAAAAGATAGAAAGAGAAATCCCATTTGAAATAATTATGGAATGTATGAAATACTTGGGGGTCTACCTCCCAAGATACACAAAGCAAATAAGTAGAATGACAAACCACTGTTTGTAGAAGTAGACCTAAATATTTGGAGAAATATTAATTGTTCATGGTTGGGTTGAGTCAGTATAATAAAGATGACTATCCTACCTAAATTTATTTATTTATTCAATACCCAACCAATCCAATTAACAGATGGCTACTATAAAGATCCAGAAAAAATAACGAAATTCATATGGAGGAGGTCAGGAAACTCAAGGGAAATAATGAAAAAAATTGGAGAAGCCAAGGGTCCTAGCAGTACCTGATCTCAAATCATACTACAAAGCAATCATACTACAAAACAGTTTGGTACTGGTTAAAAAATGATTGACTGGTGGAACTGAATAGGCACAAAGCATCCAGAAATGCAAACATGGTAGTTTGGTGTTTGCATAAAGACTTACTGTTTGATAAAATCTGTTGGGAAAATTAGACCACAATGTCAAAGAAATTGGATTTAGAGCAACAGTTCCCACCTTGTGCTCTGGTATGAGGTGTCCTCCCAAAACATAAGTGACCTGGATAAACAGAAGGTCACATCACAGACTAGAGAAACAAGATAAAAGAGACTGATCAGGACTGAGGAGAGAAGAGTTCATGCCTAGGCCAGGGGGAGAGGAGCTCATAGGAGACAAAACCAGTCATTCTTACTGTGGAAAATTAATGAAATTTCACACAAACACATCCACTTTCCCTTCTAGGCTGTTGACTCTTTTATTTCATTTTAAATCTCTTGCTTCATTTCTGGGAGTTCTTGTGAAGAACCCATGTTTATCCTTGGAGTCCCTGCTCACATTTGGAATTACTGCCTCCAGGCTGGATATTTGGGTATTTAGATCTGGACTTTGTTGTAGCAGGCCTTCTTCATTCTTATTATCCTTAGTAATAACTGGCATTTATATAGTGGAATTCTACTGGTTCTGCTTTCCAAAAGTGGAAGTGAGTGCCATGGGAACGGGATGGGTCCCCCCTGCCGTGGTGCTTTTTTTTTGTTGTTAAAGAAACACCTAAAAGTTTTTTTTTTTAATTCAAATTTATTTGATTTCCAGATTTGTCTTCTTTCCTTCTCCCCTTCCCCTCTCCCTCTTCCCAACCGAGAATACAAGAAAAACAAAACCCCTGGTACGAACATGTGTAGTCAATTAAAACAAATTCCCTCTTTGGCCATATTAAAAAATGTCTTCACCTGCCCTCTGAATCCATGATTACCCTTCTGTGGTTGAAAAGCATGCATCATCGTGAGTCCTTTGGAATTGAGGTAGATCACTATAGTGATCAGTTATTAAGTCTTTAACAGTTGTTTGTCTTTACAGTCTTGCTCTTGCTGTATATAATGTTCTGGTTCTGCTCACTTCACTTTGCTTTGTTCATGTAAGTTTTCCCAGGTTTCTCTGAAACTATCCCCTTCACCAGTTCTTACAGCACGATGGTATTCCATCACATTGAAATACTGTAACTTGTTTAGCCATTCCCCAGTTAGTGGACATTCTCTCAGTTTCTAGTTCTTTGGCACCACAAACAGAACTGCTGTTTTTGTACATATGGATCTTTTCCCTCATTTTTTGATCTCTTTGGGCTACAGACCAAAGTTGACAGTGATCATGCTGAGTGATTGACCTGAGCACAGTGTCCAGCGTCTGGTCTCCTCATGGCTTTGTGGAAGGATGATAACATGATGCTAAGCTTTTTTGAGAGCTGGTTAATGGAGCCAAGTTATGAATGCCTGGGGGATATTTAACTTTTAGAGAACGTGAAAGTTATGTGTGTGCCTTCATGAGAGAGTTCCTTTACCCAGCTGAACATTCCTGTTGATGAGTTGAATGTTATTCTTTGAAGGCAAAGTCCCTGGAAATCACCAACTTTGAGACTTCAAAGTGACCTTAGGGATCATCAAGTCCATTGTCTGGGTGCATATTTTTAAACTACATTTTAAGATTGGATGTCTTCCTGTTGCTGCTGCTTTGCAGACTCCTCATAGTAATGGTGTGTGGAGCAGCAGGCATTGCTTTAGAAAGCTAGATAAATGCATGGCTGGATGTGTCTCTGTTCATGCTGGGTCTGTGTGACGTGTCTCCCAGTCTCACATTGTGAGTTCCCTAGGTGAATTGTTGACTCTTGGCTCTTTGAGCAGGGAGGGGCCTCTGAGGGCCCGCCTTCGCTGGCAGCCCTCTGAGGTGGTCCGTTTCACTGTCAAGCACTACGTGTTAGGGTGTGTTCCTCTTCCACAGAGCCCAGGTCTTCTCTGGTGGAATTTACGCCTCTTGGTCTTTGTTTGGCCCCAGGCTTCCAACATGAGGAAGGTTCTTCCTCGGCTGTGTAATCACCCTTCACTGACAGGCCCTGCTTGGGTGTCTGCTCCTAGCAGGCCAAGGGGGCCCGCTTCCTGCTGCTGAGCTCTCTGTGGCTTTCTTTGGAGAGCCTTGCCCATTTTGGCTGAATGTTTGTTTTTTTTTTTTTCTCATTTTAAGAACCAGAGATTTCTCAGAATGAATGAAAATACTGTGACAAGGACTCTTCAAGCACGCAAGCTTCCTGAGTGGATGTCTGCGCAGCATGAGGGATGTGATACAGACAAAAGAAAGGTTTGTTACTTGTGGAGAATGATTTTTATGTGAGGTTGTCAAGAGATTTTTTTTTTCCTTTTAGTATTTTCTCTTATGAATGTGCTGTGTTTAGCCTGGACAGCTTCTTCCTCAGTTTACCAATCTGTGGTTGGTTCTCAGTTTTGGTGCTGATAACCTAGACTACCTGATGCTCCTGTGTGAACTGGGCCCATGAGAAATTTAAGTCTGATCGTCTGTCAAAGCATCTGTCTCTCGTTAGCCATCGTTCACTTGTAATTCTTGTAATTGTAGGACTGTTTGTGTGATGACTGAGAAACAAAAATTGTTGAGTAGTAGTTTATAAAGAATTCTCCCTCCTCTACTCTTGATATCTTAGATAATTGTCCTTTCAAATAACCCTCCTAGTAAAAATGACCATGGCTCAGTCATATTGATCACGTGTGTGTCAGCCCTGGGGAATGTGAGGACAGTGGGACCCTCCTGGCCTTCACGGGCCTTAGATTAAAAAACTTTATTTTGCTTTTCATTTTTGTTGTCATCTTTTCCTTACGTATAATTTTCCTGCCTCAGCGTTATCTTCCCTGTCCTCTCCCTCCCCCGCCCTGAGCCATCCCTTGTGACAAAGAATGGAATAGAGGCAGAGACCTGTGGAGCTCCCCAGTCTGTGGGTGGAGCCTGGCGGTGTAGAGAGGTGCGTCCTGTGTCCGGAGGCCCTTGCTCTGCCGAGGAGGGGAGCGAGGAGGGGAGGGAGGCTCGCTCTCCTGCCCTACCCGGCCAGGCAAGGTCATGATGATCACGCAGGGTTTAGAGGGGCACTTTTTCCCATTGCTTCTATTTACATTATTATGGTCTTTGCTTATGTTTTTTTTCCTGGTTTTTTTTTTTTGCACCAGTTCATATAAATCTTCCTTTACTTCTCTGAATCCGTCATGTTCTTTGCTGCTTACAGTGAATTCCGTTCCATTTCTCTGTTCCCAAATTGGTGTGCAGTTACTTTGTTTCTAGTTCTTTGCTGCTACAAAAAGGCTGCTCTGCTAATTGGGTTTGCATAAGATCTTTTTATTTTGATCTTTGAGCTTCTTGGGTCGGTGCCTTGCATCAGGCTCCCTTGGTCAGAGGGTCTGTCATTCTCTTAGCCTTTATCCCAATTACTTTCTAAAATTGTTGGGAGAATTTGCACAAGAGCTTACATTCTCCTGAGGAGATATGCTCAGTGAATAAATGTAATATGAGAAGCATTATTGATGAGTAGAGGGTCAGAGAAAGTGACATGAGTTGCATGTTGAAGGAAGCCAAGGGTTTCTGAGCTATAGAAATGAAGAAACCTATTTTGGGCCTGGGGAACCACTTGTACAAATGCCTGGAGATGGGAGATAGAGTATCAGGTTTGGGGAATGGTTAATGGTGCATTTGGCTGGAATTCAGTGTATATCGAAGAGTAATCTAAAAAAGGCTGCAAAGACACGTGACAATGCTGTCGTGGAGAGCCTTAAATGCTCAGCCCCCTGTCCTGTAGACAGCCAGGATCCAGTCAGGAACCAGTATCTATTAATTAGTCTCCTGTAGGACTTTGAGCAGGGGAAGGGCACAGGAAGATGTGTGCTTTGCAGATTGTCTTGGCAGTTACATGAGGGGTGGATGGGGGAGAAGGGAGCTTACTTGAGTGGTTCAGGGGAGAGGATAGAGAGACTGTGGAGGGTGAGGGATGGGGAGACAGAAAGTATCCAGGGTGACGGTGAGGCAGGACCATTGATGACTGGGGGGTTGGTGAGGTCCTCAGCAGGAACAAGGAGGAAGTTTGGAGGAGAGCCCCTGGGGAGGGCGTACAATCATTCTGAGTTGGGTTTTGTTGGGGGTGAGAGGCAGGTGATTCATTAAGGATGAGAAGTGAGGCCTTGATGTGTGAAGTTGGGTGTTACTGTAGAGAGGGTGACAACTGATGAGGGGAGCTCTCTGAGAGTTGTGTTTGTAGGCAGAGGGGTAGAGGAGCTCAGATGGGCCCAGTTGGGAGGAGAGCCAGGAGGCTGAGGCCCAGGATGGGGGGAACAGAGGCCTGAGGCGGCGAGGGCCTGCCTGGAAGACAGGGAGCTCTCAGCAGAGCCTAGAGAACCTCAGAGTGGTTTGAGTTCAACCATGAGGCCAGAATCTAGAGTGCAGGGGCCTGAGAGGTAGGCACACAGAGGCAGCCCTCTTCCACTGGGCTCTGTTGGAAGTCCGCAGTAGGGCTGGGGAGGGGGCAAGGTAAGTGAGCCCAAGGGAGTGGTTTTAAGGCTGGTGTAGATGTGATCATGGGTGTAGGCCGATCAGAGAAAGCCAGTAGACTGGGAGAAGTGGGGAGGAGGGGAGAGAGGCTGAGTCCTGGGGCTTTGGGGTGGGGAGGGGCAGCTGAGCTGAGAGCACTTCAGTTTCTAAAGCCCTGTGGCCGAGTGCAGGGTCAGCAGCTCCAAAGCTAGACAGAGAGGGAAGGTGATGGAGGGAGACCCCCAGACCTGTGCCTTTTCAAGCCTGCCCTCTGTAATGGCCTCGGCCTCCTGGAAGGCCCTGCTCTCTGGGACGGCAAGGCTGGTGCTGCTGCCTTGTGCAGGGGGCCTCCCCCTCGCCCTCCCCCTCTCCTTTTCTCTTTTCCTCTTGCTCCCTCCCCCTCCCCCTCCCCCTCCCCCCTTTTCTCTTTTCCTCTTGCTCCGTCCCCCTCCCCCTCTCCCCTTCTCTCACTGGCACAGATGTCCTTTTTTGCTTTTTGCCTTTGTAGCACAGCACCCTGGGAGGTGCGCAAGACACGTCGGTTCAGGCATCTTTGTGTAATCAGAGCTCACCAGAGAAAGTGGAGAAAAGGCAAGCTTGTCATTTGAACCCCTTTTCTGATCTGCTTTCCCGTGGGTTCTCTCTTCAGAGGAGTGTTCTGGAAGATGGCCTTCCCTTGCTGGAATTCCGTGGCTCCATCATTTACAGCTATGAGGCGAGTGATTGTTCCTTCCTGGCAGAAGATATCAGGTGAGGGTCCCAGCTACCTCAGGGCCAGTGTGTTTGTGCTCTAGAAGGGCTGCAGCCCGCTGAGGCCTGAGCCCAGGGCTTCCTTGGCTGAGGCCTCAGTTATGTAGCCTGGGCGGCTGGGCAGCCCCTTCTTGTCACTCGGGAGGAGAGGGCTGCCAGAATCCGGAATTTCCTGGCTCTGGTGCGCTTGCCACTCTGCTCCTCCTTCCTCATCTTCGATGTAAGGAGCGCCTCTTTTTCAGATTTTGTTTTACTTTATGCATTTAAAAACCTGTAGTGTATCTTTCCCATAACCAGAATCAGATAATCAAATTGGAGGACCTTTCCTTCGGAAGGCAACTGCTTCGCATTGGGCCACTGTTTTGTATTTAGAGTCAACCCTTTATTTACAGCTGTTTATCAACCAATTCCAATTAATTAAACCCTTTATTTACAACCGTTTATCAACCTATTTCCAATTAATTTCCAAAAATCCAATTTCGGAAGAGCAGTGGGTATGCTCCACTTGAGAGGAAGATGGCAGTGGTGAATGGAAGACCAGATCTGACCTAATGAGGGCTCAAGGGCAGACCCAAACCAGTTCTTTGAGTAGAGAGGGCTATTGAAGATTCAGTTTCTGTAGAAAGCTTAGTTAGATGTATTTTAATTAGAAACCAACAGGACTGAAACTTTTCCATAAATTCAGTCTCCAAACTGAGTCATAACAGGTTGTTAACCAAGAAGTCACAGTGTGAGGGTCAGAGGTGATCACAGGCAGGATTCAGGGGTCCTTTCAAGGCTGGGGGCTGCGGTTGGTGGTGAGAGTGCCAAGTGATACAGACCTCCCTCAGTGAAAGCCTGTGAGCTTCACCCCTGGATCTCAGACCTCAGGCAACAGCAGGGGCATCTGAGAAGAGACACCCTGGTCTGATAACAGGCCCCGGGTGTCTGTGTATGTTTGGTCTGTTCCTTTGACTTTATCAATTCAGGGAATGACTCCTTTGCCCCTTCTGGGCTCAGAGGGTTGTCTGGACCCTACGGCTTGTCTGTGGTCCCCCAGTCACCAGTCTGTGTCAGAGGCAGGAATCAAATCCCGGCCTCCCTGATTTCACCAAGCCTCTGTCCAGTCTTCTGGTATCCGCAAAGCCTGTGTTTTGTGTTAATAAATGAGTCTTGCTGTTTTTATCCCCTTGCAAACTCATAGGATCAATCATAGATTGGGAGTTAGAAGGGACCTTGGAGTCATTTTCTAGGTGAGGAAACTGAGGCCCAGAGCAGTGACCAGTGATGTAGCTTGCCTGGGATCACACAGCTAGGAAGTCTCTGAGGCCAGCTTTGCACCTTGGTCTTCCTTGTTCCAAGGGCAGCCTCCTCTCCCCTCCCGTGCCATCTTGGACCCAGAGCACCGGAGGACTGTGTTGGCAGGAGAGGCCCAGTGTGTGCCGAGAGGAGATGGAGGGTTCATTCTAAGGCCGCCTCTGCCTTTGCTTGCTTGGAGGCATTTGTATAATGTGTCAGCATAGGGCCTGGCCAGTTTGTCAGGAGGCGCAGCCTTGCTGGGACAGTGGGACCTGCCGATCCTCCTGTTGGGTTCCACGTCACGCCAGTTCTAGCCCGGGTCTGGGCGTTCTCCGAGGTGATGTGTGCATCCTCAGTACTCTGACCGGCAGGGTTGACTAGAAAAGCTCTGCCTTCAGAGGCGCTGCAGAACTGGACACGTGGGCTCAGACTGTGCCTTGTTGTTTTTTCCCTTCAGACTGAGCTCGTCTGACGGTGCTGTGGTAGGGTTTGACATCGAGTGGCCTCCACCCTTCTGGAAGGGCAGGTCAGACAGGGTCGCCCTCGTTCAGTTGTGTGTCTCCGAGAGCAGATGCTATTTATTTCACGTGGCGTCGATGTCAGGTTGGTACCACTCAAGTTCTGCTGGCCTTTCTGCCCTTGAGTGATGTAGCGTTGTGTCCTTCCACCCCTACACATAGTCCATCTGACCAATCCCAGTCCCTTGGCCCAGGGGGCCTCGAGGGCTGGAATGTCGGCCTCTGGTCTCTGAGAATCCTTGGTGTCCGTCAGGGCTCACCTGGTGTTGGGAGGCCTCTCCTCCTGGCCCCTTGCTCAAAGACCCTGAATTCCCTTGGGCTCTGTTTTGGGTCTCCTCATGGATGTGTGTCTTTTGCTCCTTGAGGGCGAGGACTGCTTCATTTTTGTCCTTTTGTACCCGGTGCCAGCATGGTGCCTGGCTGGTAATAGGTGCTTAGTAAATGCTGGTTACCAGGGATCTGGACCTCACAGTAAGAGGAATGGTCCCCCAAAGTAGTTGCCCTGAGAGAATAGGGAGAGACGGTGGGTGGGCAGACAGGACTCAGGGAGGGGATGGGATGTACTGGCAGCTCTTGGGGGGCGCAGAGGGCCTGGGAACCAACCACAAAGTGCATTTCAGTTTTCCCCCAGGGATTAAAGATGTTACTGGAGAATGAAGCCATTAAAAAGGCTGGTATGGGAATGGCAGACCAATGGAAACTCCTCCGAGACTTTGATGTCCACCTGAAGGGCTTCGTGGAGCTGGCCAGTGTGGCTAATGAGAAGGTAGAGACACGCCTGGCTTTGGGGCTTCTCCTTGGTGGGAGCCAGAGAAGGGGCCAGGCCTTCGACGCCCCTTGTGGGCACCTCTCTCCAATACCCATGGCTATGGCCACTCATCCAACCAGAACCTCCTCCTTTCTCTCCTACTTCCCTTTGTGAGACATAGACTAATGGGGCGATTTGGGGAGGTGGGAGGAATGGGGGAGGGCTCACTTGTTCTTGTCTCTGTTCCTGTGTGTCCTGCCCAGTTCCGTCTGTAGTTATGTGGAAGTGTGCTGCAAGCTCCACAAAGTCTGTAGGTGTGAGGTATAAAGACCCAGCCCTACAGGGCTGCCCTCCCCCTGCCTCATTCACCACCAAACAGGTTATTGGAGAAAATGAAATGCTTAGGAACTTTCCTGCCTCGTTGTCATGAAAAACAGTTTTTTGTGCCTTGAGGAAATTCCAGAAGCTGAGCTGGTGCCTGAAGGGCCTAGACAGCCCTGTATTTGGAGTCCTGGTTCTGCAGTCCAGCCTGGGACCTCAGGCAGTTACTGGCACTGAGCCGGGCCAGGAGCGGGCGGAGGGGGGGGGGGGGGGGGGTCTCCAGACGCACTCTTGGAGGGGTGGCGCACTCTTGGAGGGGTGGCGTGGAAGCTCCCAGGCTCAGGCTGCAGGTGGGCCCAGGCCTTCCCTGGACGGAGTCTGTAAGTGCTCTTGGGTGGCCCTCTTTTACGGCTCTTAGCTCAGGTGTGAAGAGACTTGGAGCCTGGACAGCTTGGTGAAGCACCTCTTCAAGAAGCGGCTTCTGAAGGAGCAGTCCGTGCGCTGCAGTCGCTGGGGGGACTTCCCACTCACCGAGGACCAGAAGAAGTACGCCGCCATTGATGCTTATGTACGTACTGAGAGGACAGGCTCTGGGTCCTTGGTCCAGAGTCCTCACTGGTCACAGGCTCAGCCCAGCTTCGGGGGAGGGCTGCAAAAGGCAATGATTGTTGCCTCTTTTTCTGTTGATTAAGCAAATAGTTCCCAGTGATTGTTGTCCTGAAGTTGAAGGAAGGCCCAGTTGGGGGGCTAGTCTGTGGCTGCTGTCACTCCATCTTTCTCTGAGAGCGTGTCTGTCCCCCCTCCCAGGCTGGCACACTCTTACGCTTGCAGCTCAGGACCCCTCACCGGCATGTTCCCCTGTCATAGCCAGCCCATTGGCCCCAGCAACTCAAAAGCAAAGAGCCTGGCATGAATGGTGGTATTTCCTGCCTCCGGGCAGGAGAGTGGGCACACACAGTGGAAGGGACACAAGTAATCTTTCACCCACATCAACAAAGGACTCTCTTTCCGTCCCCCAGTGTCATCGTGCTTTCCCCTCTGACCATCATAGCTCTGTGGGTCCTGTTACTCTCCTGGGCTCTGTGGACCCCCTTCTCTTGTTAGCTGGACTCTCTGACTGCCTGCTTCATGTGCTTTGGAAGCAGTTCGAGGGAAGACACTGTCTTTATAGCCACATAAGTGGTCGGTGCACCGGGTGGCTCACCCCTCCACATGCCCTGGTCCTGGGGTATTAGATCTTCTCTTGGTGACTGGTCTGGATGCTGAGCTTGGCAGGCTTTGGGCAGAGTTTGGCTGAGCTCCTGCATTGGCATAACCTCTAACAATGCTGGGGTGACATGTTAGGCCACAAGTCTGGTGCGGTAGAGCAGTGGGGAAAGAATGGGCCTTGGACCCAACAGGGCCTGGGTGCAAGGCCTCTGACCCACCTGGGGTCCCAGCAGGCTGAGCCTTGGCCAGCCTCTTCACTTATTGGGGCAGCCTGCATTGGAGAGGGCTCTTCCTCACCCGGGAAGTCCCCAGGCCAGGGTAAGAACCACTTCGGTCCTTGTCTCTGTGTCCACAGCCAGGGAGGTATATGGGCCTGGGGCGGGATCACAGAACCGGGCCTTTGTTTTTGTTTTTAAGGCACATCTCTCTTTTTATGTTCAGTTTACTTTGTTCACCTAGTGGGCATCTGTGTCAGGAGTGGAGTCCCCTCTGGAGGCACCTGGGGAAGACTTCATCTTGAGCAGGGAATGGCCTGCTCCTTTTCCCACATCAGACTTGCTTTTTGGGAAATCCCAGGCCTTCGTGGTGGTCCTTGGAGAGAAGCACTTGGTGGATAGGGAGGGAAGTGGGCCTGGGCGTGAGTGCAGAGGCTCTGTGGGGTTGGGGGCTCAGCATGGTGCCCGTGAGCAATCCAGTGCTGCTGATGCCGGGCAGACTCAGATCTGTGCCTGGCCAAACTGGACAGGGTGGATTGACAGAAAAAGATCTGTTTGTGAAGATGTCTCTAATTTTCTCCTTTATTCTTGTAGGCTAGTCTCATAGTTTACCAAAAATTGGAAGCCTTGAGTGGCCCTGAACAGGTGGCACCAACCAAAACCGGTGAGTTGTTTTGTGAGCTCCGTGGCACAGAATGGGCAGGATCTGACACTCGACACTGACGGGTCTCTGGTAGGGAGGAGGTCTGCCAGCAGTCCAAGTGACGCAGTGCTGGCTGGAGACGGTGGCTTGGGTTTGTGTGTCCGCTCATCTCAGCAGTGCCAGGCACCAGCAAAGAGGTGGGCAGAGGGTGTTGCTGTCACAGACATAGGTCAGCCAGTAGTTATGGAACACGTGCTCTGTCCCAGGTCTGGGGATGCAGAGGCCTCGAATGGCACAGCCCTTGCCCTCGAGGAGCTTAGGTCCTAATGGAGAAGGAACCAGACCTTTCGTGGTTCTGTAGGCTGGCCATGCTGCTGGATAAGATCATAGAGCAGGATCCCAAGACCCCTTGAGTTGTTGCTTTTCTCTTTGATTAACATGGGATGATGTATTTAGGCTGGTTGCACGTGGAATTTTCCCCTAAGTCCTGATGGCTAAGATGTTAACCAGCCCCAGTGGTTTGGCTGGTGAGGCTGACTGCCCTACCGAGGACGTTCCTGCCATGCCGGTAGGGGTGGCACCGGTGGCCACCTCGATGTCCCTGCTAATCCACAGCCCCCTTCCTCTGCTCCCCTGCTTCCGTGCGCAGTGTCCTCGCACTGTACCCGGAAGAGAACATTGGTAGAGTGCTTAGCACTGTGCCCTGGCACATTTTTGGTGCTCAGAAATGCTTATTCCCTTCCCCTTAGTAGAAGTGCATCAGCCAGAGGTGTCTGTCACTTTGTGGCCCTTGGCTAGTGGCGTGAATGCTGGTCCCACCAAGGCCCTGCTTTTCCAGCTCTGTTGGGGAGGCCCGGCCTTCCTGCGTCCAGGGGCTTCAGCATGCCATGCTGCCCCATAGAGCGTTTAGGTCCTCGTGGCCCAGTGCTAACAATGCCTCTTGGTGGTGTTTAAGAAGTCTGTCCTACATGAAAACAGCAGGGCGTACAGACCACTTGGGCTTCTTCATCTTCTTTGGATGAGCTGAGTCCCAGTGTCCTGGGACCAGCACTTTTGTGCTCTGGCTCACCAGACTTGTGATAGGAAGGAGGGAGGGGATGTCGTGGGACCCTGCCGAGGGCGCTGGAGCCTGCCCAGCGCCCCTGCCGCAGTCGGAGTTCTGTGCACCAGGACACTGGCTGGTCCGGGGCCGGGCAGCTCAGCGGCTCAGGCTTAATACTCTCAGTTAGAATGGACTGTTTATGGCTGTCACTTTGCTTTGATTAACGTCTGAGTGTCCTTTTTGCAGCTTTTCTTCTGTTAGTGATGTTTTCCTCTTATTTTGAAGACCCTGATGTAGAGAACAAAACTCATAGAAGGCAGGCTTATTTATAACCAGTTTCCAACTTGTAAAGTCCTCTGCAGAGGGCAGGCCACAAGCAGTAAGGCAAGATAGGTGAGCTGCAGACCTGAATTCAAGCCCTCACCTAGCCGGTGTCTTTCTTTAGACTGAAATTGGAGAGAAATGGAGAGGATTCATGGTTTTGTGTTCTTTGGTCTTTGTGTCCCTGGGCTGATAGATGGTTTGGCTCGGGTTCCCTGTGAACGAAGAGCTGGGGAGGGTGATGCAGAAGTGAAGGCATCCCTGGCCTCCAGTGCTTGCAGTCTGAGAGGCTGAGATTGCTACCCATGGAGTGCCAGTGTGGCCTTGGAGGGTGGGGAATGGTACAGGGTGGCTGAATGATGGCGTGTGTGCAAAGGCAGTGGTTGGATCGGTCTGGGTGGCCCAGAGCACGTGGGAACTTGGGTTCGTTGCAGTGGCTGCCATGGTTGGAAGGCCTGCTCCCCCAGACTCATAAAATCACAGTTCTTGTCCAAAAGCCACCAGCCCAGACCCCCGCCATCCCCACGTTGGCCTGGATGCAGAAAGGGCTTCCCGGGGATTTGTTAGAGTGACTGTTGTGACCTGGCTCTTGGCCTTCATTTCTGATTCGAGGAGGCTTTGAGCTGGGTTTGCTGCAACCTCTCTGAGCATTTAACGGTTCCTTCCTCTTGGATGAGATCGCCTCCTCTTCAGCGGTCCTAGTGTTTTCTAGATTAGTTTGTAATCTAGGTCAGCTTCAGAAGAGATAGATCATTGAAGCATGTTTGCAGAGCAGATGAAGTCAGAGGCAGGCAGAGGTGCCCCTGACACTGTGGAAGGAGAACTCTGCCCGCAAAGCATGTGTGGATTTGGTTGGTAAAGTGCACCTTCTTCTCCCTTGCTTCTGTCTCACATGCATTGAACTCCTCCCGCCCTGCTGCCTTTCCTTTCCCTGCTGTCAGATCGGAGCGGGGAGAGGGCGTGCGATGTGGATCAGCGCGGTGCTGGGATGCACACGTTGTGCTGACCACGTGGCGCTCTGGCTGATGCACGTGACCCTAATTTTTGCAGAGGCGGACCAGTTTCCTGGGGAGGTGAAGAAGCAGCTGCTGTCACTCTCTGAAGAGATGCTAGATGTGAGCAGGCGCCTTTCCCATCCTTGGAAACCCTGCGGCGAGCCACAGAGGCATGTGCTTTCTTGGTGGTCTGTCTTGTCTTCTTTGTGATGCGTGGGTGTGCTGTGGGTTTGCAAGGCCAGGACAGTCTGCAGGAGTCTGCTCACCAAGCTCTGACTGGTGGGCCGATGAGCAGCGGGCATCTCCTGGTGCGTGGTCAGAGAGGGCCAGGAAGCTCCCACTTTTCTGTCAGAGAAGCTGGGCATGATTTCTGGGGATGTGCCCTGGGGGGGACTAAGAAAAGCATCGATGTCGAAGAGCCAATGTCTCCTGGCCCAGCGTAAGTGAACTCTTGGCATCTGGTTTCATTATTTGATTGTGGTTCCTACTGGCAGCTAGGTGGCACTGGCCCTGGTTCAGAAAGACCTGAGTTCCAATCCAGTCTCCTCCACCAGTAGTGGATGAGTCATCTCACTTCTGTCGGCCCCAGCTTCCTCATCTGTGAAGTGGGCGTCACAGTAGCACCGGCTCTTAGGGTTGTTGTGAGGGTAAAATGAGATATTTGGAAAGTTCTTTACAGACTTCTTTTAAAAGAGAAAAGACATTTTTATGTTATTTTTCTCAGTTACATGTAAACACAATTTTTCACATTTTTAACAGTTTCGAGTTCCATGTTCTTTCCTTCCCCCTCCTTGTGAAGGAAGCGACTTGATTGTGTGCAGCCAAGCCAAGCACTTCCACTCTGGAGCTTGGATGCCCTGTGGAAATGCTGAGTGTTGTTACTCAGAAGTGTGGCCTCTGTGGAGCACTCACATCTCCGATTCCTGTGCCCCACAAGGATCTCTTTCTCCTCCTCTCAGGCTCACCCATCTTCCCCATACCTCTGCTTCTGTTACCATTTTCCCTCAGGCCATGCCCCAGAAGCACAGTCATACCTGGCAGCTCCTGCCTGCCTCTCCCAAGATGGCCATCTCTTCTCTCCCGCTGTCAGTGGCACCCTCCTGGGCCTCGGTGTGCCCCTGCGCTGGCTACCCTTTCTCCTGGTTTTCAGCTCCTTTGTCTGTGGTCTCTTCCCCATTGGATTGTGAGCTTCTCGAGGGGAGAGACTGTCTGGCATTCCTCTGTGTTCTCAGCACTCAGCCTGGTTCCTGGCTCAGAAGTTCATTGCCCAACTGAGGGCCCCGCCATTCTTCTGCTTGCCCATTTGCAGCCTTGGTGTTGTCCTTGGTTTTTCTCACCTTCTGTACCCGAGCAGCTCCCGGATCTTCCCCTCAATACGTCTGGGGCCTGTCTTTCTGCCCGTGAAGTCTCTGGCACTAGCGTGGACCACTACACATAGCTTCTTCTTTGGTCATCCCTGTCTGGAGTTTCTCCCCATTCCCATCTGTCCCCCACAGTTGCCAAAAGACTTTTCTGTAAGCTCAGATCTGTTAGTTCCCTAATCAAACCTCCCACTGGCTCCCTGTTACTCTGGGATCAGACAGATACTCCCATCTTTAGCCTTTCAGGTCCTTCCCAACAGCCCTTCCCCCCTTTCTCAAGCCCTCATCAACCCCCTCACGTCTTCTGGGCTCTTTGTTCTGTGTCTCACTCCATTGCCCACGTTTGTATGGGGCAACTGTCCCTGATCCTGCCTCTACCTCTTAGAGTCCCTGAATGCCGAGTAGATTCAGGCTCAGGGGTCCCTGCATTGGTTACATACAGCCTGAGAAGAGGACTAGCAGATGCATTTCTGCTGAAGAATTACAAGAAGATCCAGGCAAAAGGCTTCTCTTGGATTGTTTTTTAACGGATCTGAGTGCCAATTTCGAAGCTGCAGTGACCTCCTGTGGTGGGGGCGGAGTCCTCAACTTGAGAGACATGGAAGAAGGACTCCAGCCAGAGCGGGCCATTGTCCCCGTGGCTGTCACAGCTGCGTACACTCATCTCAGACACTGCTCTCCCAGGCCTGGGGTCTGGCTGCCTGGCTCACAGGGTTTGGGGGCAGCCCATTTAGAGGGGGAGGCATCCTCCCAGGAGGCTCAGCAGCAGGCGTTTGAGAGCCGCGGTGGAGATGGTCAGCGAGAAGTGGATCTCCTGATCCGGAATCATGAGGCACCAGCCTCTTAGTGTAGGGACAGATCGCTGCCTGATTGTTAAGCATTTGTTATATGAGATGCTTGGTACTGGAGACACAGAGACAAAGACAGAATCATTGCTGTTCTGGTTACTTGTGTCCTGGGGGAGGGGGGCTGCTTGTCTAAGTATACACAAAGTAGAACAACTGTACTTTGAGGGGTGAAGAAGGAAGACAGAGAGAGGTGTTTGTGAGGGTCCAGTGGACACTTCCTGCCCCAGGTACTCTGAGCTGCCTTTAGAGAGCAGAGATTTGGGGGCAGCATCGCAGCTGCTCTGGACAGCCCGGTGGAGGCACAGAGGCCCGAGCTGGAATGGGCTCGGGGGAGGTCCCTTCACATCTCCTGTCTTCGGTCAGAGCCCTGGCCTGTAGGCCATGCTGACCCCAGCTGGCTCTTTAGGTGCCTGCGTCAGAATCAGATGATTCTGTATTCCTGAAAATGATGAGATTCGTAAGAAGAATGAAATTCTGTGCTAGTTCTGCTGGTCTTTGGATGACCAAAGAGCCTGTCTCTGATGCACATCCCAGACTTTCTCAGAAATCTGAACTCTGCTGCCCAGCCAGCTGCCAATCACCCGGTACTACCCCTGTGGGAAGGAGGGGCCTCTGCCCTCTCTTGTGACCCTCAGTGTCATCCATGCTGATGTCCAGCTTTTTATCCCCACTTTCAGAAGCCTGTTCTGGTTGGTGTCATTGGTAAAGAGACAGCCCGGCAAAGTCGGGAGTCTTCCTTTGCGGTCCTCGGGTTGGCCCCTCGTGTCTTTGTAGAGGCAGATGAGGGTTAGGGCCGCTTTAAGGGACACACCGTAAGCACTGAACCCTGATTGTGGCTGTGCGGTTAATCTTGTGACGTTTCTCTCTCCCCACCCCACCTTTAGAGTTGCTGAGTTACTGAAGAGCCTTTCAGAAGACCTGGGGGCATTAAGGACTGCGCTGCTTGGGGCTCCCAGCCCGCAGAGCCCCCTCAGAGATGCCCCACCAGACAGCCCTGGAGCTGGGGAGGAGCTGTGCCTCAGAGAAGGGCCACAGGCCGGATCAGAACCTGGTGAATGGCGTAGCTCCTCTGAGTGTGAAGGAGGGGATAGTGTGGAGGATACAGGGGACCTGACCACAGCTGGATCTCCAGGGGGAAGGGAGGATCGGACAGCCCAAGATGCCAGGGAGAGGGTTTGCTTGATGTCCTTGGATGTGACCGAATACGAGCTTCAGATGATGGAGCAGCGGGCGCGGGAGGAAATGAATGACACCACCCACATGTCTGATCAGGTACTTGTGCTTGGCATAGCCGGGGCACTTAGCATGGCCCTCCACAGAGGTCCTCCCCCATGTTACTTGGGGGGACATAGGAGAAAGCCCTGGGCAGGCCAGCACCTAACCTGGTGGGTGGGAAGGTGACCTCGGTCCCAGTTGGCCAGAAGGGGACGGGCCTTTTCTCCCTGATGTCACTGAGCCCTCGCTAGGCCAGGTTGTCTATCTCCTTGGAGTCCTCTGCTGATGGCCCTCAGATCCCCATGCCTGCAGAGGCCCTTTGGCTTGGTCGCCTGTGTTTCCTTTTGGGTGTTTCTCTTGGATCTGGTGTGTGTCTCCTCTGAGCAGAGGGGCTGGGCTGGGCCACTCGGACGGGCTGCAGTGTCCTTGGCGTTCACGGCCAGTTTACTCAGTGCACTTACCACGACAGTATCACCCGGAGGCGGAGAGGTTCTTTGTCTTAGCCTCAGGAGACTTGCCAATGCCGATGTTGGCTCCCCTTCAGCTTCCGCTGGGATGTTCCAGCGTCTTTGTCTCCTGGAAAGCCTGTGTGATACTCGTGATTTTGTCCTCTCATGCTTGCTGCCTAGACTCCCCATCCCAGGAGTTTCAGTTTCTGGGTCATTTGCATGGTGAGATACTTTTGCCTCCGGGGTCTACAAGCCCGTTTTGAGAAATTCAGGTTCCCAATAGCGCTGTGGTGTAGTCTTCCATTCAGAACACTCTCACCTTGAAGCCAGTCCAATTTCCGATGTTTTCCTCCAGAAGTTCTTTTGTTTTTTAAAAATTCCTGGAACTTCTCCCCCACCGCCCCCTCCCCCAGTATTTTTTCTGTTAATATTTTTAGTGGTTTGGAAAATCAGTAGAAATCTTCTCAATTATTTGTGCTCCATTTTCCCTTCAACGTTCAGTGTTTATTGTAGGTGGTTTGGTAACTACAGTAATATCTGTGATTTGTCAAACTGAATTGCATCAGATTCTCTGCTATTTTCAAATTTTTCTCTTGTGAGAATTTCAAGAATGGTTATTCAGGAGCCTTCATCTTTTTATAAAGAGTTCCGGCCACTCCACTTATCCAGATGTTTCTTGTTTAAGGTCACCTTTTAAAATGACTCTCCAGTGTGTTTGTATAATTATTTATGGTTATTTTTAATGGTCGTCTTTAAGTCCTTTCTGGCCTGCTTCTGGAGACGAGCCTCTCCAGACTTGCCTCAGTTGTTCCTCTGGTGTGAGTTGAGCAGGCTGTCTTTACTGGGATGTGCTAAAGCATTGTGCGGGGTCAGTTTCAGATGTCCGGCGATTGGGGGGAGCGGTGTGGATGGCCATGCCACAAGAGACGATGGAGAGACGCAGTGAATACTAGCACATTGGCCTCATTTTAGTGCATGGGCTATATGCGCCGCTCAGCAGGCATTTAGGGAGCAGTCTGTGCTCAGCTCTGCACCAGCTGCTGGAGACAGAGATACAGAGAGATGGGATCCAGGAGGCCCCCGGAGTCCCCCACCCTCCAGTTCTACAGATGAGAAATTGGTCCCCAGACTCCAGATCCTGCCCCCTGCGGCCTTCAGCCTCAGCTTTTTGTTAGCCCATGTCTGAGGCAGAGCATTCACGGGGTGCCTGTGGCCAGTGGCCCCTCCTCTGTGGGAGCTTACACTCTGCAAGGGTGGAGCCTGTCCTTACTCTGGGATGTGTGACAGGTGCCCGAGGAGAGCCTTTAGTGTCCACGAGCTTGGGTGGTGAAGAAAGATGTCCTTGTTTTCAGTGACTCCCAGTGGAAACTCCGCATTTCTTTCATTACACTAAGACGGGGGCCCTCCCTGGCCTCCTTCACTGTGGCCCAGATAGGTGAAGGACCTTCGCATGTGTGCGTGCATGTCTGTGGGTTTGTGCGCACACATGTGTATGCATGCACGCACGCACACACGTGCGCATGTGTGCCTGTGTTCGTGTGTCCACATGTGTCCATGTGCTCATGTGTATATGGACATGCGTGTGTCTGCACATCTATGTGCATGTGCTTGTGTACATGCCTGTGCATATGTGAATGTGTGCACATGTGTGCATCTACATAGACACACATGGCCATGTGCTCATGTGTGTGCATGTGCTCATATGCATGTGTGCATGTGTGTGCATGTATGTATGTGTGTACGCACGTGCATGCCTCAGGGGACTATCCTCTTTTCCATCACGAGAAGGAAATGGGCAGGCTTTGGCCATTGTTGTGAGCAGGAGACACTTTAATTGTCCTAAAGGTGTAGAGAGCCCAGGATCCCGCCGCACTGACCACTGCTTGGTGAGGAAGGGCTGTCTGTCTCAGCAGGAGGAGCAGCGCCTTTCCGGCTCTCCTCTTCTTGTACGCAGGCTGGGATCAGAGTTTGCTTCCCTTCAGAGTAGCTTTGTATTTACTCGGTGTATATCATGGGTGTCCTTCCTTACATACGCCGGGTTTATTCAGTCAGTCAGTGAATGTTAAGCTCTCCTGTGTGCCAGGCATTGTGCTCAGCCCCAGGATGGAGAAAGAGGCCAGAGACAGGCTTCTCCCCTCAGGGGGCTCACAGCCTGACGAGGGAGACCATGGGCAGCGTATGGACAAGGATATGCCGAGTGGAGAGGAGTGCAAGTTTGTGGGCCATTTATGGTTAGAAAAAGGGTGCCAGACCTGGCTGTAGCTTATGGGAAGCACATCCTTGTCTTTTCTGGCCAAGCTGTAACTAGGCAGTATGCCCTTGTCCAGTAATCACGGAGCAATTGCAGAATTCATGGCTCCTCAGCTTTTAATGCCAAAACCATCCAGCCGGCTGCTGCCTCTTAGCCACCGAAGCCATCGTTGCTTCCTGGCGTCGTATCCTTGGCGACGAGCAGCCTGGCTGGAGGGGGCTCATCTGGAAGCCAGAAGGAGCTGCTTGCCTGTCCTGTGTCTGCCAATTGGCAGCTCCAGGATCCAGGAGGAGTGGCCGGCCCTACGCTTCCCTCACCTTGCCCCGGCAGCGTTCTAGGCTGGACCATGCAGAGTTGTGGTCAAGTCTGCTTGGTCCAGGGAATGTTCTCGGATGGGTTTTCCTGCATCAGTGAAATGACTCCTCTGGATCTGTTCCTGTCCGGTGCCCGGCACTGTGATGGCCCAGAGGAGGTGCTCGGGGCGTGTTTATCGAATGAATGAAGTGGTTCCTTACCTCTCATTGCTTATGTGAAGCAACAGGACTCCATGGAAATCTCTTTTTAAGTACAGTCAGTAATAATGAGTTTGGGGACTGCAGTGGGGCACAATGGAGCAAGCATAGGGTCTGGAGTCAGGAGGACTTGAGTTCAAATACAGCCTCAGACACCTACTAGCTGTGTGACCCTGGGCAAGTCACTTGACCCTGATTGCTTCTAAATAGTAAATGGGTTTTATAGGAGAAAAGAGAGAATAAATTCAGTTCACAGAATTATTTATTTTTCCCCCCCAGGACCTAATTTCCGTGATGGATGCTCATGATGTTTCTTATGTTATCGAAAGTGATGAAGATCTGGAAATGCAGATGCTCAAAGTACGTTTTCGGTTTTGATATTGTGGTAGAAAAGTGACTGGACGTTGATGTGGAGGCTGTTTGCTCACCCAGACTGGATTCTCTCCCTCTGAGAGGTTCCTGAGGGAGGCCAGCCCATCAGAGTGGCTGCCGTGGGACAGGGCTTCTAATTCCTATGTTGTCATCTAAACGTCGTCCTTCTTTGACGTGCTCACCTATTTCAGAAAATGGATTGGGACACTCCACATTTTCTGCCAAGTTTTGTCAAAAACAAAATTTGGTCCTAGAAGCCAAAACATATTTTTACCTCCCTTCTCGGGGCTTCTTATGTTATGTATTAATCCTAGCTGGAAATCGTTCCTTCTGGGTGGCTCGTAGGCCTGTGATTTGAGGGCACCTCCACTGGGCCCTAGGCTCCTTGGGGTCTGGGCTGGCACATGCACCGTCTTGGAGCAGCTTCCCTTGGAGGTGGCCACGAGGCTCATTTGCTTTTCCTCTTTCAGTCTTTGGAAGATTTGGACTGTGACAAGCTGAAGCAGAATGTGTCAGAGCTGCCAGAAGCAGAAGGCAAGGCCTTGCTCGCTGCAGACGAGGGCGATGAGGAAGCCATTGAGGAAGAGGAAGACGAATGGGGTAAAGGAGAGTGGGGGTGTCACTGTTGATGTCTACTCTGGATTGTGTGTGTGTGTGTGTTTGTGTGTACACGTGTGTGCATGTGGGTGTGCGTCTGCGCAGTTAGAAGACAGGCCTCCTTACTGTAGTCTTCTTTCATGGTTTGAGAGGTGGATGAAAGGCTCTCCTCAAGTAAAATTCACTCAGCCTATGTTAAGGAGAACTTCTGTTTTTAAAAAAAGGAGGTGGGTGTGGGGGGACCAGGAGAAACCCCTTCTGTAGTGCTCGTGGGGTTGGACCGTACCCCCCGCACCCTCCCTGAGAGCCAGACTTTTACGGACGGCTGTATTCCAGCCTGGAGTTGGAGCCTCAGTCTCTATTCCACTCTTTTCTCCAAGGCCACACTGCCTACAGGCATTAAAAGAGATTTTAAAAGCTATTACCTAGCTATTTTCCTGCTCTCAGTTGGAGAGGCTTCGTGCCCATTCCTCAGCCATATTGTGTGTGATGTAAAGAGGAGAGACAGTTTTCACTTTGCAGGACTTTGTGATTTCAGACACTGCCGGGATGGAATGGGGCTCCAGCTCGCTTCACACTAAGTGTGTGGGAAGTGGGAGGACTGCCCCGCCATCCCGGGAGCTGGCTTTGACTCCCAACTCTGCCCTCTTCCTGTGTGTGACCTGGGGCCAGTTACTGCCCTTCTCTGGGACCCTGGCCCCCATCTGTAAAGGAGTCACACTGGTTATTTCTCCGGTCTGTAACAGCTTTGGCATCTTGGGATTCTCACTGAAAAACCTTCCCTGATTCAGTTCAGTGGGCCTATTGTGCACGTGACCTTAAGGGGCGGGGGATGAAATCTGTGAGGTTCGTCCAGTTCTCTTCTCCTGTATGGGCCATATGAGACCTGTGGTGCTAGGCCAGTGCCCTATGCTGGATGCCCATGCCATCTTGGACCTCTCATAAAGGAGAGTGGGGCTTCTTGCTGGGGGGTGGAAGTAGGTGAAGGAAACAAAGCTTGGAGAAGCAGCTCCCATGGGTGCTGGATGCCTCTTTGCAGGCCTTGCTGGGAACCAGGCCTCTGGAAGTGTCAGTTGATTCCAGAGTCACCTGAGTCATTTAGCAAAGTGTGTGTCTGCTCTGTGCTGAGCAGTGGGAGGTCAGCAGGCACCCAGCAAGTGCCAAGGTGTTGCCCTGACTTCAGGGAGCTTCTTGTCAAGTTAGGTGACAAACTGCCCCCCCCGGGGAAGGCTAAAGCAGCCTGTGGGTGTGAGGCCCCCTTCTGCATCTGACCTGGGCATCCCTCGGAGCTCTCTGGGCCTGGCCTCTTCCTCTGCTGAAATGGAGAAATTATTCCAGCTCATCCCTCAGGGCCTAGGCTTTATCACCTAGTGGGGGGCCTAAGAGGAGGCCGAAGATAGGAAGTGTCAAGCCCGAGTAGGGACCTGTGTCAGACACTGGGCCATTGAGGGATGACAAGGAAACCTTGAGACTTTGGCCAGATCACGGATCGGGAGGTGGTTGGGGGTCTCCATCGGGGCTGGGGAGGCCTGCAGAAGGTTTGTGGCGGGGGTGGGGCAGTGGGAAAGAGGCCTGGAGAGTGGACAGACCTTGGGACACCGTGCCTTTGGGCTGGAGCCATGTGTTCCTAATGGTATCTGCTGAGGTCATCTAGCTGCCACTTAGGCAGGGGTATGAGGTGCAGAGGAGGGGGGTGTGAGGCAGGGACACTGAATTCTTCTTTCCTTTTTAAAAGAAAGGTGACAGTTACATTTCATCCTGTTACCTTGAAATATTCTTCTGTTTGAACTTAAATTCAAACGTTTTGTTTTAAGACCCTTCATTGCCGACCCCTACGGCTGAGCAGGCCATTTGCCTGAAGACCTACTTTGGACATTCCAGCTTCAAACCGTGAGTGTCTCGTTACTTAATTCAGTGGCTTTTTCTTAATGAGGAAAAGTGTATAGAAAAATGCATAACCCTAATCTTGGTCAGAAAGGCATAATGTGGCCCATTTCCTAGACGGCCTCCCTATTGGCGGCACTTTTCGGTGTCGCCGGATTTTGGAAATGTAGGTTATTGCTGATCAGAAGGTAGGGCATTCACAGTTACCAATTTAAGTGTCTGTGAGGGTCTGCTACAGAGGTAGCTTGGAGTAGTGGGTACATCATTGGGCTTAGGGTCAGGAAGACCCGAGTTCAAATTCACTTCAGACACTAGCCGTCTGATAAACCTGGCCAAGAGACTTTACCCCCACGGGCCTTAAGTTCCCTTTTCCGTAAATTGAGGGTATTGGATTTGTTTGGCCCAGCTCTGAATCTAATATTCTGTCATCCTAAGCCAATAACCACCCCCCACTCCTGCCATGAACACGTACACATATACGTACACACACACACTCACCTCCACCTGTGTGTGTGCTCGTGTACTTGTAGATGTAGGAGAGAGGGTCTACACACTAACCAAAGCCATGCTATGGGAGAAGACTGTGCAAGGCTGGTCTTTGGGGTCTGGGGGCTCCATGGGGCGGGTCCCACCAGTGCCTTTGGGCTCAGGGGGCAGCAGCTCCGTTGCATTATCTCTGACCTGGTCTTTCCTGCCAGGCTGCTGGCCCATCACCTTAGAGCACGCTCACAGGGTTCTTGTCAGATATACTCATTTCTTGTCCTTCACTGTGCCGCTTGACTCTGGAATGCACCAGAGTTTACCCTGTAGTTGGGTATCCAGTGCCCTGCTGGGCTAAATCTTCCCCTTTGGGCACTGAGCCTGAGGAGGCAGCCTCTCGGTGCATTCTTGGGGGAGCAGATTATGGTTCCTGCTCCATTCTCTCCCTGTCTCCACATGGCAATTCTAACCTGTGCCTTGGACCCCTCAGGCCTTCTTCCCTGGGCTCTCCTTGTTGTCTGTTGGATGGCCAGGTGTCTCGAATCAAGCCTTTGCTCTGTGCCAGTCCAATAAAAAGATGCTTTAACAAGAAAGTCTCCTGGTGATGAATCTTGCTTGGGTGTGATTGCCTAGCTGAGCAGGCCAATATTAGACAAGATCATCGAGGACCTTTGAAGACAGATGTGAGAATGATGCCAAGTGGCCTGGGAATGAAGCGCTTCCCTGAGTTTCTTTTATATTTTTGTGTTTTTTTGGAGGGAGGAAGGCAGGACAGTTGGGGTTAAGTGACTTGCCCAAGGTCACACGGCTGGTAAATGTTAAGTGTCTGACGTCAGATTTGAACTCAGGTCCTCCTGAATCCAGGGCTGGTATGTCACCTAGCCACCCCCTCAGGTTTCTTATCACTTAATTAATATCTGCTTTCCTCATTTGTTCCTCCTTTTCAAGGATGCAGTGGAAAGTGATCCATTCTGTTCTGGAAGAAAGAAGAGATAATCTTGTAGTTATGGCTACTGGTATGTCATGCTAAACAGTGTATCTGGATTCAGTTTATATTTTTGAGTGAAACCATGGTGTGCTAAGAGCTCCTCTGTTACTGAGCTTTTAGACTTGGAGTCTGCTCTAGGGGCTGAGGATGGAAGGAGGTGCAGGGAGTGCTGGATCTGGGGTCGGGGGTGCTGTTGGAAAAATGTTGCATGTCGGCTCTTCTCGTCCCCTCTGTCTTGTCGTGGCCTTTTCATCGGAAGGGTATGGCAAGAGCCTGTGCTTCCAGTTTCCTCCCGTGTTTGTTGGTGGAATCAGCGTCGTCGTGTCTCCTCTGATCTCTCTGATGGAAGACCAGGTACTTCAGCTCAAGTAAGTTGGAGGTCGGTGGTCAGCGGCCTTGTCTCACTCCCCTCCTGGAGCTCTGTTTTCTTCCAGGAATGAAGCATCTGACTGGAGTGAGTTGTCCTTTAAATTTGGGCTCTGGTGGCAATGCGTGTGGCTGTTCTGGTGTGGTCTGGCCCCCTGTGCTTCCCCAGGCCCTGTATCTTAGGGCATCTCTGAGGAATATCCGCTCACTGCCTTCATCCTGGTCGTGGGTCAGATGGGTTTTTAGAGCTGTCCGTGGTAGGTTTTCTTCTCACTGGCCTTTCCTTTTGTATGTTAGTTAGACGGTGAGTGTTCACTGTAGGCAGTTTTTGAAAGAGGGCCATGTCGTCCTGGGTCTGTGGCTCTGCGTTCGTTCTGTCAAAGCCTGTCTGAGGAGCATGTGTGTTTGTGTTCCTCTGCATCTTCAGGGGACATAGCAGAGAGCAGAGGCAGCTGGAGGACCAGGAACCATGTAGGATTCCGCTGGCTTGCTTCTTGCCTTCCCTTTGGGCAGCTTGGGCATAGGATTGTAGTCAGGAAGTGCTGCTGCCCTGTTCTGGGCTCCAGGCCCCAGCAGGGTGCTGCAGATGCAGAATCAGAGGCAAAGCAGCCCCTGCCTTCACACACCAGCTATTCTGCTCTCTCAGACTGGAGTACGTTTCAGTAAAGCTCATTTTTAGGTAAACCGTGACATTTAAAAATGTTTCGTCTTAAGAATGCCTTCTTTTGGGGGCAGCTAGGTGGTGCACTGAATAGAGTGCTGGCCCTGGAATCAGGAGGACCCGAGTTCAAATCCAGCCTCAGACACTTAACACTTACTAGCCGTGTGACCTTGGGCAAGTCACTTAATCCCAGTTGCCCAGCCTTCCTTCCTCCAAAAAGCAAAGAAGGAAAAGAAAACCTTATTTTTAGAATGGTTATAATCACACTTAACTAAGCACCTTCCTTCCCACCTTTTTGGTCCATCTATAGCTTAGAACTTTTTTGGGAAGGGGCAGGCTCAAGTGTAAGATGGATAAAAGACCCCAAACCCAAACTAGTCAGCCCCTTGCGAGCTGACTCCTGACCCCGTCACTTCCCCGGGACTGCTCTCTCCAAGGCTGCATGCTGACTCCCAGCCGCTGCGCCTCAGACCCATCCTCCATGGAACTGCTGCTACTCTGGACACTCATCTTCCTTCCTTGGCCTGCGACAGGCCTCAGGCAGGCCCCGGACTTCTTTGTGCTCTCACTCAGGCTTCTGCAGGGCCTCGGCCTGTTTGCTGTTTGCTGTGGCTCACCTGGTGAATTCACCTGCGTCCGCATAATCCCCATGCACAGGACTCCCCCCGGGTCGAACTCCAGCCCTAATTCTTCTCCTGAGCCCCCATCCTGTCTGTCTCCACATAGGTGTCCTCTCACCCCCAATTGCTGCAGGCTCAAAGTGGAATGAATCTTCTTGCTCCCTAAACCTGCCTCCGCTCCACAGGACAGCCATCTTCTCAGTCGTCCAGGCTTGGGACCATGTCACCCTTGATCCTGGCATCTTCCTTACCCCACATCCAAAGGGCCTCTTCCCTTGGCTCCATACTTTCTACTCGCAGCTGAAATTCTCCCTCAGTCTATTGTAAGAGCTTAGTAATTTGTGCTTTTGTCTGAGTGACTCACCTCTGGAGTCTGTTTTTAACACAGATGCCAAAAACATCTTCCTGAGATGTAGATCTGACCATGTCACGTCCCTGACTGCAGACTTTCAGTGGCCCCTGATTCCCTCTCTCATAAAATACAGATTCTTTCCCTGGGCCTTCAGGGCTTCAGTCGGTCCATGGCTTTCAGCCAGATAAGACTGCTGGCCTTTTCCCGTATCTCTCCACCTTCTGCCTCCTGTCTCCGGGCACCAGACCAGGCTGTCCCTCTCCTTGGAGTGTCTCCATCCTCTCTGCAGTCACTGAGAATCCTTTTATGTCTCCCAGCCAGTGCAGGTGCCCTTCTGCTGTGATCTCTTCCCTGACTCTTCCCATTGGCCCCAATTCTCAGTATTCTGTTCCTCTGGAAAATGTCTTCTGCTTTCTTTGTGCTGTGCCTGTTGTGTGTCTGTCAGGAGGGCACAGACTGTCTCCTGCTGTCACCTCCCTCAGTGACTGGTCCAGGAGAAGCCCATGGGTGATGTCTGATTGAGAGAGTGTGCTCCCTTGGGGCCCTTCCAAAGGAAGGAGCCCCCTGAGAATGTCCTGGAACATCCACTCGGAATTTTCTTCTTTCAGAATGTCCAACATCAAAGCTTGTTTCCTCGGATCATCTCAGTCTGAAAACATCATCGATTCTGTTAAAGCGTAAGTAGCCTGTTTTCTGTTACTACGTTTTCTTGTTTGAACAACCAGGGTAACGTAGAGGGCTTCCTGGGTTCCTGTCCTGTGGGGGTAAAGCCTCTATAACCTTTGAAGTGTCCCATCCGTGAGAGATGGGGACACTGATGGCAGTGCTCTGGCCTCCTGCCGTCCTCTTTGTCCCCTTCTTGTACGAGAGGCTCTCTATGTATCCTCTGCTCTCAGGCACAGGCTGAGCCCCTCTAGAGCTGGAGCTGGTACAGTGACCTCCGAGGCCTGCTTGGCTTGGGGTCTGTGCTGTTGAAGCCTGGCAGCCTGTGGGGCCCGAGGGCACTGCCCTGCCTTAGGGAGGTGCCAGCCTGGCATTGTGGGGGATGAAGGGCTGCTCAGGGATGAGCCCTGGTGGATTCTGTCCCATTTTTGTCGTTGGTGTGTTGGAGTATTTATGAATTCTTTTTTTTTAAAACTAGCTTTTAGTTTTATTTATTAGTTCAATAGTTTTCTTTCTTTTTTTTTTCTTTTTAGAGGGCAGTTGGGGTTAAGTGACTTGCCCAAAGTCACACGGCTAGTAAGTGTGTCAAGTGTCAGAGGCCGCATTTGAACTCAGGTCCTCTTGACTTCAGGGCCGGAGCTCTATCCACTGCACCACCTAGCCGCCCCTGTATTTCTGAATTCTTAAAGGTTTTAATATTTACGATATTACCTCTCAAGGTGTCAGGCCAAGCTACTGCTATTGCACTCCCAGAATCCTGCCTGAGAAGGGACATCTCTGGACTCCTTGTCCAGCATGGGGTTCACTAATTGTGCTGCTAGCAGCCAGAGTGATGCTGGTCCTAAGTAATAGAGCCCTCCTGTCACCTGAGTGAATGATTGGAGAAGTCCTCAGCAGGGGAGGGGGAAGCTTGTAGTGTTCTTCCTCAAGATGGGCTTTCACTAACCTAAAAAACAGAGCCAGAATGGGATGGGGGCCTGAAGGGTAAAATGAACAGAAGACTGGAAAGTATAATTACTGCGCAGCTCTGGGCAAAGGGGAGGCCAAGCTCCTATTGTGTGCCCAGCTCTGGGTAAAGAGGTACCTGAGTGTGTACTGTGTGCGCAGCTCTGAGCAAGGGGGCGGCCAAGGTCCTACTGTGTGTGCAGCTCTGGGTAAGGGGCGGCTGAGGTCCTGCTGTGTGCGCAGCTCTGGGTAAAGAGGTGCCTGAGTGTACTGTGTGTGCAGCTCTGAGCAAGGGGGCGGCCAAGGTCCTACTGTGTGCGCAGCTCTGGGTAAAGAGGTGCTGAGTGTGTACTGTGTGTGCAGCTCTGGGTAAGAGGTGTCTGAGTGTGTACTGTGTGTGCAGCTCTGAGCAAGGGGGTGGCCAAGGTCCTACTGTGTGCACAGCTCTGGGTAAGGAGGCGTCTGAGTGTGTGCTGTGTGTGCAGCTCTGAGCAAGGGGGCGGCCAAGGTCCTACTGTGTGCGCAACTCTGGGTAAAGAGGTGCCTGAGTGTGTACTGTGTGTGTAGCTCTGAGCAAAGAGGAGGCCAAGCTCCTATTGCGTGCACAGCTCTGGGTAAGGAGGCGCCTGAGTGTGTACTGTGTGTGCAGCTCTGGGCAAGGGGGCGGCCGAGGTCCTACTGTGTGCGCAGCTCTGGGTAAGGGGCAGCTGACGTCCTGCTGTGTGCGCAGCTCTGGGTAAAGAGGTACCTGAGTGTGTACTGTGTGTGCACCTCTGAGCAAGGGGGTGGCCAAGGTCCTACTGTGTGCGCAGCTCTGGGTAAGGGGCGGCTGGGGTCCTGCTGTGTGCGCAGCTCTGGGTAAAGAGGTGCCTGAGTGTGTACTGTGTGTGCAGCTCTGGGCAAGGGGGCGGCTGAGGTCCTCCTGTGTGTGTAGCTCTGGGCAAGGGAGCGGCCAAGCTCCTCCTATGGCTCTGGGCTAAGGGGATGGTGGGGAGTGGAGAGCCAGTGGCCCCCGGGCCATGCATGGGCCCCCTACACATTGTGGTCATGGGCAGGAGCCTACAGAATCCCTCCCATAGGTGCTCTGCCTTCCCCCTGCCCAGACACTGGCTCGGTGTCAGTCTCTTTATTTTTGCTCCTTCCCAGTGCTGTCTGTGTCACAGACGTCTCCAGGCCCGTGTCCCAGGCCCCAGGGAGACCATTCAGGTCCCCTCTGCCTCTTGCATGTGGATCTCTTTCTCACCTCATTCTGTTTCTCACTCTCTGTGCATTTGTGCATCAGTGCTATAGATGAGTCCAACAAGTCTTTGCAGAATGTCTGCTGTGACCAGGGCTATCTGAGGATTCCTTTTTGGAACTTGGTTTTCTGCGTTATTTTGCTGGCTATCTTCCTTCTTCTTGCTCTGTGTCGTGGAGGCTCTCGCTGCCCACTTCACCGTCATTTGTCCATTGGTAGCCATGGGCTGACATCAGAGCCCCAGCTGTGGCTCTTCCCAGGCTGGCCTGGCCTCTCTGGGCTCCTCTGACTTAAGGTGTCTGTACCCATGCAGGAGGTCCCGTGTGCCCAGGATGTCATGCCCCTTGGCAGTGCTCTCTCCAACCTGTCATTGGCCAGGGCTGTTGCTGGGCCTTCCTTCAGTGCTGGCAGTGGTGTGTGATCGTGGTTGGGCGGATCTCAGGAGGCTTCAGTCCATTTGCAGATCCGTGCCCAGGAGAAGCTTGCCAGGCCAGCAGGGAGTTGCCATGATGCCTTGGGCAAGACTTAGCTCCTCTGGCCTCCTCCTCTTGCTCCTGAGGATTGCCATGTGACGCTCACTGAAGGTGCCTATGCACTGACTGCCCGTCAAGGGAGGTCCCAGCCCCCTGCTTGCTCTTATGCTGCTCCTAGCATGGGGGACATGGTTCCTTTGGGCTTCTTCCCATGCTTGTCCTTCCTTGTTTCTTCCTGCTCTCACTTCCTCCATTCGTCCGTCATGCTGCCCTGGAAGTTCCCTGCATCCTTCCCACCGCTTCCCACCTTCTTGTGATGGGGACCCCCTTGATGCTGTAGCTGTAGGCACGTGTTCCAGGCCGGCAGCAGAACCCAGCTGGAGCACAGACCCTCTATGCAATGAGGCCTGGCTTTGACTCTCCCCAGGGCTGGCCCTCCTTCTTGGGGCTGGGTCGTACTGGGGGCAGGGCCAGGGCTGCTTCTTGGTCACCTCCTTTCAGTGGCCAGCTCTGAAGCCTGGAAGTCAAAGGCTCTGATTCTTTCCCTTGATTCCTCCTCATGGAACACGTCCAGCTCTCTCATAGTTCCTTCCTGGCTCCTTAGTTCTTGGTCCCCTGGGGGTGATGTGTATTACCTGCCCAGCTTCCTGTGATGGCTGTCCACATCACTACTCTAGACTTGGGGGGAACCCTATCTTGGTTTGGTTTTTTTTTACATTTTATTTTATTTTTGGTTCCAAATTCTCTCCCTCCCCTTCCCTATCCCTTGCCCATTGAGAAGAGAAGAGGAAGACTGGTCATGGATCTTTGTGGCCTGCAGGGCATCTCCTAAGGGCATGGCTCTCTTTTTCTGAGCAGTCAGTTAAACCTTGGCAGACTCTGCTTGGCTTCAGTTCTGCAGACTGACCAAGGTCTCCAAGTGACCAGCAGCCTTAGGCCCCCCAGCCCTCCCCGGGTTCTGTTTTGTGGCCTAGGAGGTGACTCCATGCCCCAGGTGGGGTTTGTCACTCCCCTTCTTTGTCGCCCCTCAGATGAGGAGCTGTGGCGATGGCCCAAGGGGGCGTGGATTCTCTGATGCACAGTGAATGGCTTTGAGAATGAGGGATGCAGTTAGCATCGGTGCCTTGATAAGTCCACTGTGGTGATCGTGGCTGATGCGGGGGGTGAAGGCCTTGAAGCTTGGCTGGCCTTCTGGCTACTCACTCTCCCTTCCTCTCTTCTGTCACAGGGGAGAGTACAGGGTCGTGTACATCACCCCAGAATTCTGCTTGGCCAACTTGAACATGCTGACGCGGCTCAGCGCTGACCCAGGTAAGTGGTGGAGGCGGCTGCCTTTGCTGGGGGGTGTGTGTGGCTCGTGAGTGCCACGTGCATGTGACTCAGCACCTCTGGTTGCCACAGATGTCAGGCCTGTCCAGTGGGGAGTCCAGATGGCAGCCATGGTCAGGTAAGAGGTCTCAGGTGAACCTCACGATGAAAACCAAATGCCGAAAGAGCTGCCTCGTTTCTGAAAAGTGGATTTTTTTGCGTGGATAAAGTTGTTCGGAAGCTGATGGGAGGCTCTTTTCAGTCCTGCAGCTTTTTCTCCCCCGCCACCTTTTTTGGGGTATTTTGGGTCAAGTTTCCAACAAACCTTCTTGGTCGAGGCTCCTTCTTGTTAGATCCCACACTTCAGCATGCTGATGAAAGGCAGGCAGCCGAACGCCATATTCTCCCGACTTTATAAAAGTTGTCTTGACTTTTCTCTGGATCGTGAGGTGACAGGGTCCTCAGGTGCTGGCTGGTACAGTACACTCATTTCATAGAGGAGAAAACTGGGGTTCAAGTGCCTGTATGGTTAGCCCAGAGTCACACAGCAGAGGCACAGCGCTGCCCCATATTTCCAGGTGCAGCTCCCCCCACTTTGTCGTCCTGCCGTCACTGGCCAAGGGAATTCTAGATGCTGAGAGGTCTGCCCAGCAGGGCATGTAGTTCTGTGGGGCCGGCGGGCTCAGGGGGCCCTTTCCTCTGCTGTGCCTGCAGGAGGCCCATTCTTACTCCCATCTCATAGGAGACATTGAGGGACATTGGCTACCCTGCTTCTAATAGGGGTCTGGCACCCTTGCCTCCTTCTCCCCCATCTGCTGCTCCTGAGTAGGTGAGGGCTCTCTGGCTGTAACTTACCTCCTCACTTGGGTGGTTCAGAGCCTCGCCAGATCTGCGCTTTCATCTTCTGTGTCTTTGTTAAGGATCGCTTTGTGCATGTGGCTAATAAGAGACCCTGGTGTTTGTGCACTCACAAAGTTTGTAAAATGCTTTCACTAAGTGGAGCCTAGGAACATTGTTTTGGAAGTATTCATGCTATAAAAATGAATGCATGCTGAATGTTCCATGGGCATCGTTCCAACGTTTCATTAGTTTATAATTTTCATAGTATGTTAAATTGTTGAAGTTCCCCCGAGTGTTTGTAGCAGAAATAACAAAGGGAAAATGTGTACAGGAATGTGTTAAGGTTGAGCCTACTGAAAATCTGCCTTCAGATTTGGGTGGATGAAAATTTAGGATACCTAAAGCTCCCATGAAGCCTTCTGTGCATGCTCATGATGGCCTGAGTGTTGGCGTACAAGGCAGTCTGTGCCCCTGAGATGGGGTGTGTCCTCATAGGCAGAGGCATTTAGCAGCTCTGGCTGGAAAGGTCCTAGGCAGGAGGTCTTTGGGCAAGTTCTAGGCCTCCTCCGGCCCTGGCTGGCTAGGTGACCACTTGTTGAGGGGGTTTTCATCTGGGTCCTGGGAGCCCCTGAGGTTGAGGGTTTGCCTTTCAGAGGGCAGTGTTGAGGCCGCAGAGGCACAGTGAGGCCATGATGTTACCACCTAAGAGACAGGAAAGACCTAAGGTGTCAGAGACAGCATCCGTCAGACAGAAACTATTGGTGAAGTACCAGTGTGCCAGGCACTGTGCTCAACACCCAGGCTACAGAAAGAGGCAAAAGATGGGCTCTGCCCTCGAGGAGCTTCCAGCCTAGCAAGGGAGGCTGTGTGGCCCTGGGGAGGGCCTCTGCCTGGAGCCGCTGCCCTGCTCAGGAGAACCACAGCTTCCTTGCCAGTGGTCAACAGAGCGGTCTGGCTGTCCTTGGGTCTTCAGCTCTGGGGGTATGGTGGGGAAAGAGTGCATGGCTGCCATGTTTGGTTGCTCATTGAAATGTAAAGTAAGAATTATTCCCACTTCAGTGAGAAAATGATTCTGTAGGATCCTCCATCCAGATCAGGAAGAGGTCCTGGGGCTATTTATTCTGACCCTTGCCTTTGGAGATGAAGATACTGAGGCCTACAGAGGCTTGGTCAGAGCTGGGGATTGAGCGCAGGTCCCAGACCACAGACGCAGCTCTCTCCTCGTCACAGGCACCACAAGGCCTCTGTTGCAGACCATCTAATGTCTCTTGGGTGGAACGCAGCAGCGGCTCCTCCCTGTCTGCTTAGCAGGCACTCTCCAGCCAGGTGGCTGTCCCTGGGCCGATGCTTCCTGTTGTTTGGTGCCCCTGAGGGTGGATCCCATTGGGCTGTGTTGGGGTGCACAGGGAGGGATGCCTGCTGGCAGCATCACCATCAGGCTGAAGTATAAAGCAGAGCAGGTGGCTGGCAGATTCCAGGAACACAAAGAGATGAAAGGGGCACTTGGAGGAGGGAAGGGAGCCATCTGGTGCAGTTTACTTCGGTACCTCCTTTTGTTTTCCTGTTATAGTGACTCAGCCTCATCTGAGGTGACTTAGGCTTGAACTGACTATTCTGACTGTAACACTGGCCACTGAGACGCTGATTCTGCTTCTCATCTGAATGGCTGAGTGAGTGTTGAGAGCTGGCCTGCTGCATGCCGAGGTTCCCTGATTGGGAGTTTCTCCTTCTCCCCAGGGATCACCTTGATTGCTGTGGATGAGGCACACTGTGTGTCAGAGTGGGGGCATGACTTCAGAAATTCATTCCGACGCTTGGGTTCCTTGAAGACCACCCTGCCAATGGTAAGCCTCTCAGCCTCCCAGATAGGGATGGAAGAAAGGCCCATGCCTACCAAAGAACAGGTGTGGAAAGGCGGGCCTGGAACTGTTGTCTTTGGTCTCTGGGGAGTTTGGCTATGAGCCCGGTGCTGGCTGGACAGAAGGCATACTGTGGATTTTAACCCAATCACAAGGTGGAAGCCAGTTGTTGGCCCACTGTCAGCAGCCACGCATGAGACAAGCAAATTACGGGGGGGACACTGGACATGAAAGGCTAGTGGGAAATAGGTCTTGAGTTGTACTCTGGGCAGAGCAGTATGAACGATCTCTTGAGGGTCAGCTCGAATGACCTCTCTGCTGCATGTGACATGATTGGCCCTTCACCTCCAGTCTCTCAGGGTGCCTGCTCTCCTCTGGCTTGTCATGGCACCACTCTCTCCCTTTTGCCCCTGACTGTCTGCTCATCATTCAGAATGTACCTGTGGGTGGACCTCAAGGCTCATCCTGGCTCCTACCTCCTCTTCTCTCTTTTTCTCTTTCTTTGCTCCACATTCCTAGCCCTGGCCTTCCTCCTGAGCTCATTGGTGGGTGGGCAGATGGCATCTATGCTTCCCTTCAGGTACCTGTGCTGGCACTGACGGCGACAGCGAGCTCTTCCATCCGAGAGGACATTGTGCGCTGCCTCAACCTGCGGAACCCTCAGATCACCTGCACCAGCTTTGACCGGCCCAACGTCTTCCTGGATGTTGGGCGGAAGACAGGCAATATCCTTCAGGATCTGGACAGATTTCTTGTGAAAAAGGCAGGGTGAGTAGCTGTTGGCTTGTTGGGTTATGCAGCCATGCTGGGAGACGATCTATTAGTCCCTGCCTGTTGGGGGCCACCTGAGTGCCAGCCTCAGGTGTATGTAGAGACGTGGGTGAGAGAAAGAAGTAACCAGGGGGTAGTTCAGGGAAGAACTCTGTTTAATGATTTTTTGAGTCAGGATTGTAAAAGTTTATTGTTACTCCTTACAGTGGGCAGGGGAGTCTAGGGAGCCTGCAGACCTGCAGGAATTAGGGATACCGATTATAAAGCCATAATATTGTAAATCAGGCATCAATTATGCTAACTAGGTGGGTAAGGGTGGGATTAGGGAGCAGGTAAGGAGTGGTCAGTGCTTAAAGGGACATGCACTTTTCATATCTACTGCACAGGCGTATTGCCCATAATTCACTGGGAAAAAGCCCACAGGGGTGCTGCATAGAGGTGTGGTTTTTGGCTTAAAACGTCACTCAGTCAGCTAAAGGTCAATTCTGACAGAGAGGTGTCCAGTCTGTTACCCATCAATGTCCTGTTTGACAAGATGGATGTTGGGGAAGCTAGACTAATTGGGGATCCAGGATGTGCCTAATTGAGAGGAATTAGTTCGCTGATAGTGCATTGAAGGATTCATAGGTGCAGCTGGCCATTAGAACAAGGGGGCTATACATTTCTCTAAGCTAAAGTGATTGCTTAGATGGTTTAGTGAAGGATTCATAGGTACGGCTTGTTACTGTACCAAGCAGGGATAAGCAGTTCATGAATTGTAGCTGTGCAGAGTGCTGGCCTAGGGAAGAGGCAGAGTTAAGGCTTTGAGGCTGGGGGAAGTGTGGTTTTACAACTTAATTACACAAGCTGATATTACAGACACAGGTACCTGAACACAAGAGTGATTTTACAAACTGAAGTTACAACTGGAAGTCACAAAAACAGGCACCCCAACACCGCATCAACAGGATTGATAGTTTAATAAGAGACTTGTCTTTTTTAGGTATCTGAAGTTTCCGGGCAAAAGGCCCGATTGCAGTCAGGGTCTCGGACGCAAATCTTTTAAGTGTAACTCCAGGGGGCCTTTAGGGAGCTGGCCTTATGTGAATGCACTAGGTGCATCACCCAAAGGCCCTAATTAGAGCATGCTGTCTAAGCCCTGACTTCGGCTGCATCACCTGCCCAGCCCCTCTGCAGAGCTGTCCCTGGTAAGGGGGGGTGGTGCGTGGCACCATTTGTCAGAGGTTCCTTTGGGGTGCTGTGGAGCCTCATGCCTGCTCATGCCCTGACAAGAGGGGGCGGCCTCCCAGCTCTTCTCCATGGTCCTTCCTGGCCAGGATGCCTATACGGGCTTCAGCTTGGATTCTGTTGCTTGGCATTGATGTCCTCTCTCTTTTTCCTGGTTCTGCCGACTTCCTCTTGCATTGATTCCCATAAGTGTTTTCACTTTCCCATGTACTCTTGGCATTTTTTATTTCTCAAAATGCAGTAATGTTCCATTACATTCACCTACTGTAGTTTGCTTCACCATTCTTCAGTCAAGGGTCATCTGCCATGTTTCCAGTCCTTTCCTACAACAAAAAGTGTTGCTACAAAAATGTTGTGGCTATGGGGGCTTCCTTTTTCATCATTGATCCCTATGGAGTTCATGTCAGAGTCTAGCAACATTTTAACTCACTTTTGTAGCATCGGTCCAAATCACTTTTCAGACTAGCTGGACACTTGCAATTACACCAACAGTGTACCAGTGTGCCTCTCTCCACAGACTCTTCTCATCCTTTGTGTTAGCTTTCTTTCTGTTCAGTGGTTCCTTCTCATGCAGTCACCTGGTTTTTGGTCCTTTCTGTGTTAGGATCACAGCCGAGTGGGATTATTAAGTAACTGCCACGATGGCACAGTAAAATGCAGGGTGGCCTTCTCTGCTCTGGGCTCTTCCATGCTGCGTTGGCCCTAGGGGCGCACATGATAACCAGTTTCTCACTTTGCTACTCCGTGTTTTAGGTTCTGTATTGCCAGTTTCTTTCTTAAGACCCACATCACTCTGGCTCTCATTGATTGGCCACCACTAGGTCCCAGGCCACGCCCCATTGGTCATTACTTGGGCCCTGATTGACTTGGAGTAAATGTAGATAGCAGTTGTTTCTGTTTGACCAGGAACCCTGAAGGTCTTCCCCTTCCAGATTGATTTTTTTTGACAAGGTAAAAGAGACCATCCTCTGCCTCATTTCTTACCTAGCCCTAAACACTGAATGGGTGTTGCCTCAGTCAAACTGAGACCTGTTACAGACCTTAGCTTCAAAAGACCAAGGTCTCCCCCTGCATCTTTTGCCATCTCCGGTTGCTTGATGTATAGCTTGCCACAGTTCACTTGCAAACCATGGCGTCACCTCCCTGATGTTGCGCTTCTCTTGGTGAAGGACAGATGACAACAACAACAGATTACTGATATGCCCTGGTGTCCAGCATCCTCTGAGCTGCCTGATTTCTTATAGATACACTGTGGGCCTTTTGCTCTTCTGACTTCTAAGGAAACTCTGGGGAAAGGGTCACTCCCTGATCAAGCTGGACTTGAGTTAGCCTTGGGCTAGGGGCTCTTCTCCACTAAGGAAAAAGGGTCTGAGCTTGCCATGGAGCAGTGCTCGCAGGCCAGTGAGCTGCTGACTGATTCATTCAACAAAAAATTCTTAGTGGAGCCTAGAGTGAGGGCTGGAGGGGCCATGGAGAAGAGTCTGCACTTCATTCTAGAGGTCAGATGGGAGTAAGCGGCCCTGGGTCATGTGGCAGTGACGGGCTGTAGGTCTGAGGCTTGGGTCCTCACATCTAACGCTTCTCCCTCATAGTCTTCTGTGTCTTCTGGACTCTCCTGCTCCTCTGGTTGCCTGTCCTTTGGACCTTCCTCACTCATCAGCCTTAGTGGTAGCAAGCGGGGAAAACCCAGAGCAGGCACTTCTGTGACTTGGATTAGCTTTGGTTTATGGTTGAGCAAGAATGGAGGCTGTCATGTTATTTGCTTGGCTAAAGTGGAAGTTATTTTGGGTGTGAATGGTAGTTCTTTGGTCTTCACTGCCAAGAAGTGACTTCACTGCATTTATCTGCTGTGGCTTCTTTTTCAATTTTAGTCCAGATGTCCTGGGGTGTGTCTGTGTGTCCATCTGTGTGTCCCCATTCGTGTATTTTTTTCTCTCTTTATTTCAGATCATCCCGAGAATTTGAAGGCCCCACTATCATCTATTGCCCTACCAGAAAGATCTCTGAACAGGTGACCGCAGAGCTCCGGAAGCTGAACTTGGCCTGTGGGACATACCATGCGGGCATGGGGATTAAGTCAAGGCGAGAGATCCACCACCAATTCATGCATGACGAAATCCAGGTATGTGGGCTGGATCCCACTCCTCTGGAAGCACGTAGCACGCAAGTTGTTAGGTCCTCCTTCCCCATCATCTCCAGTTAGAGTCTGAATGAGGCTTCTTACTGATTCTGATGGGGTTTAGCTAGGATGTAGTCCTCGGTGAGAAGCCTGGGAACTGGTTTGGCCCATTCTTGGCCTGGCCCATGGTCTCTGGTCAGTCTGCTCATCGCTGTTGCCTTTATGTCTGGAGTGTTTAGGAGAAGGATTGAGAGGCAGGCACCCTCTTGCAACATCGTGCCCTTCTCTGGGCAGGCTTGCCCACTGTGCCCGCCGGTCTGTCTGCTTGGAGTTTAGCCTGCCACACTGGCTCCTGTCGAACATGCCTCTGTCTGTCCCAGGCCTAACAGGGGCCTACACCATTCTGAGAAGGATCTCTTGGGCCAAGGTTTTAGAATGTGCTGGTGTGACTGTCAGGCTTTCCTTCCTAGGTTCTTTGCTCCTTTTATTTAAGAAAAAAGAATTATAAAAAACGTTGGGATGCAGGTACCCCCTGGCCCTGGTGGACAGGGCAGAGACTCCCACCCTCAGGCCTCGGTGTTCTGTGGCTGCCTGCAGTCTGTGGTGGTGTTGGGCTCTTGTCTCTGCAGCTGCAGGCTGGGGGGCTCTCGCTGTGCTGTGTCCATCCTCCTTCACCATCTGCTCTCAGAGTCCCTGGCAGGAGGAGCCTCGGCTCATGCGACGTCTTTCAGCCTGACTACCTTCAGCCCTCGCCTTCCCTTCTTTGGCCTTTTCCTCTACTCTTGACTTAGATGTTTAGAAAAAAATCTTGGTTCCATTCTTGTGCTTCATCTTGTCTCCCAGGTTCAGGTTCTGGCCTTGAGCCTCTTGCTTGGGACTTAGAGGAATACAAGTTTCTTGGTCTTGAATTCTGCATTTGGGGTCTGGTTTGGTCTTTGATCGATGTTAACTCCTTCTTCATTCCTGGAATTCCTGCCTTGGTGCCCCTAGTCTCACTGGCCAGCCTCTCTGGGGCCCAGAATTTCGGGGGCCATCTTTGGATTTTTTTTTCTTATAAATAGCATTTCATTTTTTCCAGTTACACTTATTTTTTAATAAGACTTTCTCCACTCGCCCCTCCTTCCTCTTTCCTTAAGATGGTAAGCAATCTGATGTTATACACATGTAGTCACGTAAACATTCTCATATTAGACGTGTGGTATAAGAAGCAGCAAAAGGAAAAAAACTACCAAGAAATAAAGAAAATGAATTTGACCTGCCTTCAGACTCTGTCAGTCCTTTCCCTGAGTGGGGACGGCGTGTTCTGTCATGAGTCCTTTGGCACTGCCTTGGATCGCTGCGTTGCTGAGAAGAGCCAGGTCTGTCAGCTAGTCAGTCATCACACAGTGTGGCTGTTACTGTGTGCACTGTTCTCCTGGTTCTGCAGCAGGTCAAGACTCACGTCTCTCCAGGTTTTTCTGGAGTCCACCTGCTCCTCATTTCTTATAGCACAGTAGTATTCCATGACATTCACCACTGATGGGCATCCCCTCAAGTTCCAGTGGCCATCTTCTTGCCAGCTGTCAGATCAACACTGCCATGCCTCCTGGAGAGGGTGTGGCCTTCTAGCCAGCTGTGGTCAGGGTGGTCAGCCTGTGTGACCATGCTTGGCCCTCAGAGCAGCTCCTGGCTGTGCTGTCCAGCTCTTGCTCTCCTCTCCTCTTCAGAAGGGCTTTAGAGGGGCTGCAGGGGAGTCCTCAGCCTTCTTATCAGCATGTGAGTGACCGTCTTATGTTCTCTCTGAGCTTCCCCAGGAAGTGTCTTTCAAACCTGACCAGTTTCACTTAGAGGTCCTTCCTCCAACCGAGACTTGCTGGATGAAAGATCTCGCCATGCCTGGTAGCACATGTAAGAACCAGAGGTGAGCCTCTTGGCTTGGCTGATAGCTTGCATGATGCGTGGCAGCACTGGCTGAGGATCCTCGTCTTCCTCTTCCTCCGTTTTTGTAGCTGCATGGTGCCTGTCTTCTTTTCTCTTGGCGCTCTGTCTCTGTTCTTCACCCTGATTTCAGTGAAGGCCACTTTGAGTAGGAGTTCGCACCTCTTGGCCCATCTTGCTCCTCGCAGCTCTAGGGTAGGTGACTGCCACGTGCTGGCTACTGAAGGATCTTAGGTAGAATATCCAGTGTCTCTGGCCCTCTGTTTCCTCCTTAGTTAAGGGAGGGGGTTTGGACTGTCTGCTGTCTCAGTGGCACTCAGAGATATCATGGCATGGGGTTGAGCCTTTCCCTGAGATTCTGGTGTTTGGGTCCAGATGCTAGCTCATTTCTTCTCTGGACTGGCCTGCCTCTGTGATGGCTACCTTGTGTGTGGGGGCTTAGGGCTTCTCTAGTTTCCTCCAGGCGTTAGGGTCGGGCTTTTTCAGAGGTGCTAGCCTCCCCGAGGGTTTCTTGCTTCAAGGATTTTTCATTTCAAAAGGAGAGTTACTTTTCTTCCTCTTCCATTGCCGATTGCAGCCCATCTGAAACAAAGAAGGGATTTGGGGAGCTGCTGGGATGGAAGAATTAATCCAGGGCAGCCCCCCATCTCCTCGGAGAGGAGACCCCTCTGGGCTGAGTTAGTGAGGCAGGTCCTTGGACAACTGGTGTCCAGCCATCCCCAGATCTTTGGGTGAAGCCCTTCCGGGTCTCAGAAACAAGCGACAGCAGAATTGGCTCCTGGGGCAGGGGCTGACTGTGGGCTCCTGTGGGTGTCCCTGTCCATGGAGCTGCTTGCTCCTGTGGGGCCTGCAGAGCTCTGAGTGAAGTGCTTTGGGGCCAGGATGACTCTGGTTCTTGGTGGTCTCCTCTAGAGGTCCCCCCTCAGCTGTCAGCACTGTCTTTGTCCTTCGGGCTCCGTCACTCTGACAGAGCTGGAGAGGAGGCTGTGGTGCTCCATCTGGTTGTCGAAAGATGACAGTGACTCCTCTTGTAATGATGCCACTCGACTCAGTTGTTATCATCAGCCTTTGTTCTGTGGCTCGACTTTGTTTAAAGTCATTTCTTCTGTTCTTGATGCTGTTGGCACGTCAGCATTACCCCTGAAATGTGACAGCCGTCAGGGCCCCACATTTTGCTTAGGGTTATGCTTATCAAAGTGAGAGCTACAGCAGTGCCCGAGGATGAAGTATAAAAAGCCTCCATTGGACACTACCTGCCAGGAGCTGGGCATCCAAAGAGAAAAGGCAGGCGGCCTCTGCTCTCAGGGAGCTTGCTTTCTGATGGGGGGAAGCACCTCATGTGGGAAGGCTCTGGGGCCCTTTGTAGAGGGGCTGCTGGCTGGGTGTGTTTGATGTGAATTGCATTCTTAGCTGAAGATGGTGTCCCAAGGACTCAGCCCTTAGATGTTAACGTAAAATGCATTTGGTTTAAGAAAAAAAAACTAGAAATCACCCAAAGCCCTTGGTGTATCCTCTGATGGCCCTCTCTGGCCTTCATCCCACAGCCCTCCAGCACCTGCATGGTATGGCAGCAAGTCTGTATGTGTGCGCCTTTGCCCAGAGAAGACACACGTGGCTCCTGGTGCTTTTCTAGATCCTCTCCCCATCCCCAGGTGCATACTTTGGGCCCACCTTGTTCATTTGTCTTTTCCCTCGGATAGTTTTTTTTCCTTCTGTTCTCCTCCTACCTCATCTTTTTCCCAACAGGGCTGTCCTAGGAACAGCTCAGGTCATACTGCCTCGTCATGAGCTTCATTCTGGCCCCTCATGGGCACAGATTCATCCCTGGAGCCATGTTTGATTCAGGCCAGTGAGTAGGTGGTGTGCCCATGGCAGTGCTCGTCTGTGTTCATGGGGGTCTTCTACCTGCCCGTCCAACACAGACTCAGGCCCAGGGACGGTAGCCTTGGAATTGTTGGTGGGACAGAAACTGCTCAGACGCCGAGGCAGGGAGTTTACAAGGGTGATTTTAGGTCTGATATGAGCCCTCACAGCTCTGCCCATGAACATGTTAACCCAGAAACCTCGCCACTTGGCATCAGCAGCATTGAACTAAGTGCCATCATGCTCTTGTTTCTCAGTGTGTCATAGCAACAATCGCCTTTGGCATGGGAATTAACAAAGCCGACATCCGCAAAGTCATCCACTATGGAGCCCCCAAGGAAATGGAGTCTTACTACCAGGAGATGGGCAGGGCTGGCCGTGATGGGCTGCCCAGTGCCTGCCACGTGCTCTGGGCTCCTGCGGACATGAGCTTCAACAGGTAAAGGGTGGAGTGCGCACGTGTGCGTATGTGTGTGATGGATTTCGTACCGTGTGCTTTTCTTGAAGGAACACAGATAGATGCGTTACAAAAGGAAGCCCACAGGGTGGCCACATGGCCCGCCAATGGGTTAGGAGGACTTGAGTTCAAATTTACTAGTTACTAGCTGTGTGATCTTGGACAAGTCACTTGACCCCGATTGGCTCCCCTGGCCCCCAAAACAAACAAAAGAAAACCCATTTCAGGTTATGGCACGATGGAGGATGGAAACAAAACAGAGACTCTGCTTCCTGCCTAGATAGAGCTCGCCAGCTCACACGGTGATTACCACGTGGCAGGCGCTTTGTCTGTTGTCCTCCCAGCGCAGTCCACTGGTACTAGAAATGAACGATGACGCTTCCTTCTTGTGTCTTCACGCTCTGCTTCTCTACCCATAGGCACCTCATCGGTGACATCCAGAATGCTGACTTTCGACAATACAAACTGAAGATGATGAGGAAGTTAGAGAAGTATCTTCAGTCCAACAAATGCCGGAGGAAGTAAGTGGAGGGGGGTGGTTCTGTAGGCAGGCACTGGGCGCTGCCCTGAGTCGGGGGGCCTGCCAGTAGTGCTGTCCTGTCAGTCAGTCAGTGCTGATTTCACCTCATTTTTAATCAGAAATCCGTGTCTGTTTCGGTTCATTCATTGAATTTTCTGTTTCCTCTTGGGCAGAATCATCTTGTCTCATTTTGAGGACAGACAGCTCCGAAAGGCCTCCTTGGGCATCATGGGAACGGAGCAGTGCTGTGACAACTGTCAAGCCAGGTGAGTGCCTCTTGGCTCCTTTGGAAGGCCCCGGCCCAGTACCGGTATTGCCCACCCAGTAAGAAATGAGGCCTTGGCACAGCTGGTGGGTAAGCCCAGTTTCTTTAGCAAAGTGTTCATTTTCGTTTGCTTAAAAATGTCTTAACGTCCTCAAATTCAAAATAAGCAAATGTGCCTTTGAAGTCACAGCTGCCATGACAGAAAACGCTCTGCAGGCCTTAGAATGGTGTGTGTGTGGATGCCTGTTATCTGAAAACCCTGATTTTCCTTCCTGAGCTCTTTCACTGGGGAAGAAACACTGGAGATTCCCAAACAGCAGCTGTGATGAGAACGTTTTCCACGTCTGCCGCAGATCAGGAGCAGGGGGCTGAGCCGGAAGCAGCCTGCTTTAAAAACAGCCCATTGCCAGGCCAGCCTGTCGCTGGCAGAGCTGTCCTACGTGGCCACGATTCCCTCTGCCCTTCTGTTCTTAGAGAGTCAGCCATCAGACTCGTTGGCCCTGTGTGCAATTTTGAATCTCCCTTTGATTTCTCCAGGACACCTTAAGTAGCTTTATTTTGTGACTCTGGCTGTTCTATGTGCCATTTGAACAGGATACAGGAAGGGACCTGAGAGCACGTGGAAGCTGATCCTTATATTTAGCAGATGAAAAAGCTGACCTAAAGAGGAACTCTGACTTCCCCAGTGTCCCCAGGAAGGTGGATGATGGCTCAGGTCCTCCCTTTACAAGTCTCTGCCTTGTGGGGTAACAGGCGATGCTAGGGCACACATGATGCTGGAGGGGAGTTGGAGGCAGATCAGAAGGTATCCCACCCACCCACAGGAATGGAAATTGTTGGAAGAGGATGTTTTCTTTATAATTTTAACTTTCTTTGGTTTTCACCTTCGTTTCCAAACATACCCCTCTTGCTCCCTAGAGAGCTGCCCCTTGTACCAGAGGGAGAGGGGAGGTAGCGGTTCAACCCTGCTTTGCTCTGCGCCCACCCATCAGCTCCCATCCCTGCCAGGCAGCACATTTCTTCCTGGCAACTTATTTCTGCATAGGTTTAAATGCTGGGGGTGGATCCCAGTGAGCCCGGTGAGGTTTTTTTCAGAGTCGTCTCTGACGATGGAAACTGAGGAAGCTGCAGCTGCCATAGAAACCTGGTGCAGCTTGGGTGCTTTTCCCCAAACAAGATGATTTGAACTCTTGGCCCAGCCATGAGAGCCTCTGTGGTGCCAGCCGTTAGCCTCCTGGTGAAGGGGGCTCCAGCAGCATAGGAGGCTCAGGGGTACATTAGGAGTGATTGTGTCCCCGGGAGGCCACGAGGGGATGTTGGAGGCAAGCCTGTCCCGAGTTCAGATTCTGGCTTGCACTCTTGTGAGCTTGTGTGTGACCCTGGACATGCCACTCATTTGACCCCCTCTGAAAACGCAAAGGCCCTCAGCCCCTATTTCCCTGGATCTTATGAGGATCAGATGAGATAATGTCCTCTGAATGCTTGACAGGCGTCAGTGCCCCTCAGCTCTGGCTGTCACAACTGACACTTGCCACTCTGGTTGGAGGCCGGTCACCCACCACCCCACGGCCTTTGTTTTCTCATGTGAGAATGGGCTGGTGTTCATCTGCCAGCCTCCTGTCCCCCTCCTTGCTGTGGCTGCTCCCTTGTCCGTGCTGATGCCATCACGTTTCCCCACTGTTGTCGATGCCGCTGGAGCCTTGTGTTGCTCCTCGCTGTGGTGCTGGGGTGTGTGTGTGACCTCACGAGCATGTCTCTGTCTTCAGACTGAAGGACCCTCACTCCAGCATCGACTCCGAGGAGCACTTGCAGGACCTGGGACCTCAGGCTTACAAGCTGCTGTCTGCAGTGCATGACTTGGGAGAGAAGTTTGGAGTTGGGGTGCCTGTTCTGCTTCTCCGAGGCTCGGTGAGTGCACTCTCTTGGAGCACTGAGCCTCTGCCTGTTCTGGACCAGGGAGGCCTCATCTTCCTGGCCAGGCCCCCACTGGTGCCTGGCACAAACAGTACATGTGTTGTGCTCCTGTGGCTCTGGCCCCACCGGGGCCTTTCCCACCACCTTGAGCTGTGCCCAGTGGAGGCATCTCCAGGCCCTCCTCCTTGGGACGCTTAAGAAAGGTTCACTCTGAGCATGTCCAGGACAGGGCCCAGTCTGAGTGCTGGCAGACGGGGAACTGCTGGAAAGCTCTCGTTAGTCGGTTGGTGACCTGTAAGAGGGGGCCCGCTGTGCACCACGCATGCACTCCCGTCCCATTCTGTCTGCACTGTGGGGCAGCTCCTTGCTGACCCCGCCTTGGCGGGCTCACTTGTCTCCTCTGAAGGGGCCAGCCTGTGTGCCCTTCATCTGTGGCCCTCCCTGACAAGATGGTCTTAGTGTAGGCAAGCAGCCAGCTGGTGTGGCCGGTACTGCTAGGCCTGGAGTCAGGAAGACCCCAGGTCAAACCCAGCCTCACACACTTCCTGGCTGTGTGACTTTGGGCAAGTCACTTCACTATTCTGGGCCTGAGTTTTATCAGCTATGAAATGGGGAGCATAATGATCCTCTCTCCCATGTTTTTGTGAGAATCAAGGGAGATCATAATTGTAAAGCACTTAGCCCAGTGCCTGGCCCACAGTAGGAGCTTAATACACATGCATTCCCTTCTCCTCCCCTGCCACAGAAAGTGGGAAAGAGAACCCTAGAAGAGATAGTGCACGGCAACATAGAGAGAGAATACTTGGTTTTTAAAAAGTATATTCAAAAGCATTTGCTTTGGATGTACCATCTTCTTCTTAAACATTTGGACAAGAATTTCTATTAATTTGTAGCTGCATTGCCTTCCAAATTTGCTCTGCTTAGAGCCCACAGTAAAGGGGAGCTTGATGGGCAGCCCTGTTTGGGGGGGTGGTCCAGGGCACTATGTGGGGCCTGGCTGGGTGGAAGTGTCACAGATTTGTAGCTTTCCAGTTCTCATAGTACCTGATTTATGTGAAAGTCATTTCCCTCCTAAAATAATGTTAAGATGATGAGAAGAAGACTTTGAATGTCTTTGAAAAGCCCTATTCAATGGCCCATGTGGCCCTGTTACCCTTAAAGCCCACATAACCCAGTTGGAGGCATGACATGTTAAATTATCGTGGCTTTAATTTGGTATAATCTGGTCATGTCCTTGATTAATGTAAGTGGGCTCCTAGACAGAGCTGAAGGGGCTCCCAGGAGAGGTCAGGTTTCACCTGTTATTTGGAAATGGAGTCAGACAAGTCCCTTTGGGAGTCTTCAGTTTAAAAAGTTTCCCTTCATGAAATTTTATACCACCCTTGCTAGACAAAGATTTAGAACTTTTTAAAAAAACCACTTAATAACTAAGGCAAAAGTCATGCCAGCAGCCCGCTGCCTGCTGCAAAACCAAGGCAAGCTTGGCTTCTGGAGAAAGGATTGTCATAATAACTGGGATTGGTTTTTTTAATTGTAAGTTTTAACTCTTTGGGAATTCACTAAATTGTCTTCCTAATTAGAATAGATGTGAGCATGTCTGTGTGTTATGTTGATAGACAAGACCCCACCTGTCTTTGCGGCTCACTAATGGGGGAACGCAGGTTCGTTGTCAAGCCTCTCGCGTTTGTTTCTAGCCAGCGACGATGCCGGCAGCCACCACGATGCCGCTGGGGTGCATTCCGCCTCCTTAAGCTTGCACAAAGGTGTTTTGTGTTGGCCTTTTCCCCAGGAATTTAAGTAGCCGCCAACTGCGTGAATTCCTTTTCTTCTTCACCTTCTTTCAGGGTGTTGTGTTTATCTTTGGCTTGTGTAGGAACTCTCTATCAGTACAATTAAACTGAGTCAAATCTGGCCCCCGACAGTTGGGGGAAACTTTTTCTGCAGCACAGCTCTTAACCTGTGTCTCTTGGGTTTTGGCCATTGTCTCGTGAAATTTCTCCAGATCATGGTTTTAAACGCATAAATCAGAGTACGTAGGCTTATAAAGGAAAACAGTAATAACACACATTAAAATGCTGTTTAACAAACCAACAGCGTTGGTGAGCCCCGTTCTGGTGGGTTGCTGCAGGCCGCTGTCCTTGGTTTTGCTTGGTTCAGCCTTCTTCTCAAGGATGTGGGTGAATGCTCAGCTGGCCTTTTGATGAAACTGATGGGTGACCCAAATTGTGGAAGAATCCCCAGAATGCTGGATGGGAGAATCAGGGTGTGGAGAGAGCTTCAGAGGGGCAGAGAATGCGCTGACCTAAAGACGACTGTCAGGAGCCATCTAGTGCGGCTTCTATCTTTGGGAGACTTTTCATGATCCACAGATTGTTAGCCCTGCAGATGCTTCTGTTCCCAACCTCTTTCATTCAGCTGGAGATGGTGGAGTTGTAGCCTCCTATGGAATGTGGGGCTGGGGTGGGGGGTTAGCTGATTACTCATGGCCAGCTCTTGGTGACCCCATTTGGGGTTTTCTGGCCATCTCTTTATCTGGCAAATTTTACAGATGAGGAGACTGAGGTAAGCGGGATTAAGTGAATTGGCCAGGGTCACACAGCGGGTGAGTGTCTGGATTTGAATCCAGGTCCTCCTTCTGACTCTGTCCCCTGTGCCCCCTAGCTTGCTTCTGGTGGGGGTCCCCAATCAGGCCTCAGTGGCTCTCGTGCCTACGTGAGAGTCAGGAGGCAGTGGGAGAGTGTGAGGTACATCAGCAGTCTCACTGGACAGGTGAAAGGTTCAGGAACATTGGGGCAGACACATAACTAGCTAGTGCAGTGCTCCTTCCCTGTTGGGTGCTCATGGTGCTGGTGACCCCTAGGTGTGTAGACCCTGCACATGGCAGAGAGCATAAGAAATGAAGGGGAGGTGGGGCCTTCAGAAAATACAGCCTCCTCAGCACTCTGCTTGGATGCATGGGGAGAGATTCATTCAGTGCATCGAGGCAATGCTGCCAACAGAAGAAGAAGCAGCAGCTGCTTGAGGAGGACACAGGGGTCTCCTGCCTGTGGGATTGAGCTGGGGTAAACATTAAGGAATAGAGATGATGGGTGACTGTGCAGGTCTAGGAATACACAGATCCTTCCTTCAGATGGTCATCAGCCATAGTCTTCTGGCCAGGCTGGGAGCTGTGCCCTGGAAGAGGATCTCTGTACAGAAGGGCCTTGTCCTTGAGGGATGTGGCCAGTGAGTAAGCCCACCCACCCAAGCACTGGCACAAGCTGGGGGCATCAGCAAAAGCTTGTGGGAAGGCATTGAAGCTGAAGCCTGAAGCAGGCACGGGGTGGCATGGGGTGGCACGGGATCAGGGCCCTCTTCTGTGCAAAAGGTGTGGAAATGGGATGGACTGTCATGGTTGGGGAAAACCAGTGAAGTGGGGTGGCTGCAGTGCCCAGCCTGTGAAGAAGAGTAGTGTGAACAGGGAAGGGGAGGATGGAGTCAGAGCATGTGGGCTTCTGAATGCTGGGTGGAAGAGAGGAGCATGTATTCCAGCTGGATCTTTGTTAGCAGGAGAATGGCCTAGTTAGGTCTGCATCATAGGGTGGCTTCTTTGCCAGCTGGGAGAGGATGAATTAGAGGAGGGAGAGCCATGGCGTGACAGAAGGAGAGATGGCAATAACTCAGCACTAGTCCGGGCAAGGGGCAGTGGGCCGAAGGAGGGCAGAGGCCGCAGGAGGACGTGGGCAGGGCAAGCTACAGGCGGCTGCCCAGCGGGGGAGTCTTGGCTTTCTGCGGCCATTGACCACGAGTGGCTTAGCAGTCGTGGCTGGCAGTCTGGCCCTGATGACTAGACTTCCTGCGCGCTGCCAGGGGCTCTCATATCATCTCCTTCCTGTGAGATGTGCCTCTTGGGGTCCAAGGGCTATTCTCCTTGGCATGGAGGACAGAAGACAGACGTTTGGTCAGTGTCCTTTCTGTCTGCCTTCCTTGGCCATTGCCCGTTGGCCATCTCTCCTGGGATAGCTTAGAGCCCTGTTTGTTTGTTCTTTTGACAGTTAGTGCTCCAAGCTGGCTTTTGTGCAGGCCTCGCAGGTCCTAGACCTTGGTCAGTTTAACTGTTTAACCCCTGAAGGCATGAAAAGCAGAAATGTGGGAGTGAACTTTAGCCCTGTTGGCCTTGGCCAAGTGGTGGGTTTGGATCATCGTTCCTGGAGGCGCAGTGCAGTGGTGTGGGGGTGTGCTTGCTCCATTTGCCCAAGGCACGGGTGTTTAGGAGCCCACCCCACAGAATTTAGCCTGCTTCTGTTGTCTCCTTGATGCGATGAGCACTTTGTCTACCAGAAGTGGGGAAAAATTTGTAGATAATGGCCTTTTCTCCTAATTTCAGAATTCTCAGCGTCTGCCTGATAAATTCCGTCAGCATTTTCTCTTTGGTGGTGGCAAAGACCATTTGGAGAGCTGGTGGAAGGCTTTGGCTCGACAGCTCATTTCAGAGGGTTTTTTGGAAGAAAAGTCAGGATCCAAGAAGTTTGCCAAAATGTGTGTTCTTACAAAGATGGTAAGAAGTGTAGAAGTTGACCTTTCTGTTATAGTTCTATTATGTTCACTCACAGAATATATCTAATGGACCTCTTCTGTTAGAATGTGAGCTCCTTGAGGGCAGAGACTGTTTTTACCTTTGATCTCACTAGTATGTAGTACAGGGTCTTGCGTACAGTAGGCATGTAATCAATGCTTATTGTCTGTTTATATAATAGACATATAATAAATGCTGATTATTTGACTGAAGTTTGTTTTTTTTAATAGGGTAGAACCTGGCTGGATCAAGCCGTTGATGAATCAGCCCGAACACTCCTCCTTCAAACCAGTGAAGACCTAAGTCTGAGGAAATTAGTGAAACTAAGGTTCATTTTTTTAAAATTCCATTGATTTTCTGGTTAATAAGTCATTTTTTCCCAGCAGGATACCCAAGAAATGTCTGTCTTGGCTTATTTAGGTTGTAGCTAATGTAGTGATACGGAGCAAAGCAGCATGTGGGTGGGGAGAGGCTGCAGAACATGACAAATGGCTGAGAGGGCTGTGTCCATTTGGCGCCACCTTTTAGCGCTGTGACCAGTTGTAATAATTTGTTTAATTTCTTCTTGAACAAGATCTTCAGAGATCTGGCTGAATGGGCTTTAGGAAAAGAGGCAAAATCTTAGCCTTGAGTGGAGAGTATAGGCTGTCGTCCGTGGAGCCGACATGGAGGTTTGGGGCTCTGTGGAGTTTGTGAAGAGCTCTAAGCTGAGTGTCGGGAAGCAGAGAGTGACCTAACTGGCTTTGTGGTGAACTGTCTTACAGCAAGCTTTGTATCCGTAGAGCAGGACTCCTCCGATAGAGGGTCAGTCTGTTTGGCTCTTTCTGTGTACGCATCGAGAAGATTAGCTGTGGAACGAAGTGTGTAACTTGTTTTCACTGGAGAAAAGTGAAATAGCCAAGCTTGAAATCTGGAGGGAGAACTCTCCAAATGTGGGTTTCTGTGGCCTAGCATCTTCTCCAAGGAAGCAGAGGGGATGATGGAGATGCACTAGGGGCATGACTTCTCCTTCTCTTGGTGTCTTGGGTGGCCCAGTGTCTCCTGAGGGGGTTATGATGGTTAACGAACACAAGAGGAGGAAGCCTGTCATCATGGAAGGAGTGAGCCTTGGGCTTAGAGAAATAGGACCTGAATTCAAATGCGGACTCTGCTGCCTGTCCCCCTCCTGCTCTGTTCTTTGCTCCCATGGATGTAATCTGGGCATTTGGGACGAAGTGACGTCTGAAGTCCCTGCCAGCCCTAAATTCTGTTATCAGATTTCGGGGCTGAATAAAAGTTTAGAAGTGTCTCAGTTAATGAGAACAGAAATTGCTTTAAAGTTTCCACTTAGATGTTAAAAAGCTATAGGCAGGTGATAGCAGGTTGCAATTAAAAGGAGACAAATTGGACTTCTAGATTTCCTCAAGACAAGCTCCAGACCCGTTTTGCCTCTCAGCATTCAGTGTTCTTATTGTAATTTTTAGAGCTTAATTTAATTGTAGTAATACTTATAAATTCATAAACATAGTCCATATTTAATTATAGGCTTAATTTAATTACAGCCTTGACCTTGACTAACTTGAATGTGGGACCGGGGAAGTGTTAGATCGGTTGAGTTTCCTGCTTAATTTATTCTTCACCCGAACATCTACTTTTTCCTGTCCTCTCTGAAATTCTTTGCAGAGACTTTGATGAGGTGAGTTTGTGTGCCTGGGTTGAGCCTTGTTACCGTGGCTGGCAGCAGCATCGGCTGGGAGAGGTCAGGCCGATAGGAGCCGTCCTGAGCCTAGTGCCAATCCTGCTGCTTGCTTGTTCCTGCGTGGCAAGTTGAGACAAGGAGAGCTCGTCTTGGGAAATGGTCTAAAGTTTCCACTGGTTGGAGTCCTGGTGCTGTGGGTTGTCACCCTTCTGCACGACTCACTGGTGTGCGGGTGTGTTTCTGAAGACATTGTTTCTTGGTGTTTGGGGGTTTTTTTGGTGAGGCAATCAGGGCTAAGTGACTTGCCTAGGCTCACACAGCTAGTAGGTGTTGAGTGTCTGAGGCAGGATTTGAACTGAGGTCCTCCTGACTCCAGGACCAGAGCTCTATCCACTGTGCCCTGAATGCATTTTTAAAAAAGTTTAAAAAATTGTTATTTTCTTCAGACTTCATAATTTAGATACTGTATGTATTTAAACTGGGAAAAGTTGCAAAGATATATTCTTGCAAAACCACTAATAACATTTCTTCTAACATGATATGTGGTCTTTAACAGTTTTTACTGTTCGAAGGTTTGTGCTATAGAATGGGGCCCTACCCTTTTTTTTTTTTGGGTTTTCCTGTGGCAGGTATAAATTGTGCAAGAGAGAACTGTAAGCGCTCAATTCGAGGTCAGGGCACTTGGGAAGTAGGAGAATGCCTTGTGCTGGGCCTTCGTGGCATTGATGGGAACCTTTCTTGGTAGAGTTCCTAAGACTGGGCGCTGCGCAGCAAGCCCGAAAGCAGGATACGCCTCACTCAGGAGGCCTTTGATGAAGCGTCTGCCTTGTTTAGGGCTGATGTCAGTCACTGTCCCTCTAGTCAGGGGACTGGATGAACGAAAGGATGCAAATTCAGTGGCCAGGAGGCCCCACTATTCGGGCCATCTCCTTTCTGTGCCAGATGGGACAGGACCCTCAGAGTGACTGAGCTTCCATCAGCCATCCCAGTCTAGTGCCCTGGGGCGCAGAGGGCTGGCTGTAGAGCAGGGACCACTGGAGACAGCTTCATCCCTGGGAGGAAAAGACTGCAAGCCTTGCTCCTCAGGGCTCTCGGCCTACATTTTGGCCTTACTTTGGAGTGGCTCTGAAACTTAAGAAGTCAGGGGCCACAAATTGGAATTATTTAGCTGTATGGACTGGGGAGAACCTGTGAGGTTGAGACTGGCCCCTCCTCTCTGGCAGCATTAGCTTTGACCTCTGGGCCAGGCTCTTTCTTCAGCAGCATGTGAGATGGGAGGTGACAGGAGGTGACAGGGACTTGGAGCCTGGTGTCAGGATCAAAAGAAGAGCCTCAGGCCAAGACTCTCCTTTGGTGCACCCAGCCTGGTGGAGGATGAGGCTGACTGAGGAGTTGGCCTTAACATCACAAAAGGAAGGTCTGTCTGGCTGTGCACGGTCCTAGGCGGACCATGCTGGGCCAGGTGGATCTGGGCCCAGGGTGATGGCGGAGGCATTTGAAGAAGGGGGAAGAGTGAGAGCAGACGGGGGCACCATGTTCTCCTGGATTTCTAGCTCTTGAAGGCTTCTTGATGGATTCTGGCTGCCCAAGAGAATCTTTTCAGTTGTCAATATGACTAATACTGGACCTTGGAAGCCGTTTACTCTGGAGTCTGGGTCCTAAGCTCTTTTCATGTAAAATAAGACTTTTAACTTAGGTAGTCTTAGATCCTTTGCAGCATAGACACCTGTGGTTCCATTTTGTACACTTCGGTGAATATAGAAGAGGTTTCCTCTGGAATAATTCATCTTACTTTTAAACAGTTTAAACAGCTACTGACTTTGTTATAATTCTCTTAACTCTCTGCAGTCTGGCTCCCAGGCTCATCATTCCACTGAAGAAGCATTTCTCTCCAGAGTTACCAAGAATCTCTTATTGGCCAAATCCAAAGAATTTTACTTGAGTAAACTTTCTCAGATGAAGGTCTCTTTTATCAGATATGAAGAGAACTGAGCCAAATTTATGTATTCTCCAGTTGATAAATGGTCAAAGGATACCAACAGGCATTTTTCGGAGAAAGACATCCAAGCTATTAGTAGTCATATGAAAAAATGGTATAAGTCCCTAATAATTAGAGAAATACAGAAGAAGATGGGGGACTAGATGGTGCCGTAGTGCATAGAGCGCCAGGTCTGAAGTCAGGAAGACAACTTCGTGAGTTCAGATCTGGCCTCAGACACTTACTAGCCGTGTGACCCTGGGCAAGTCACTTGCTGATGTTTGCCCCACCTCATCATCTGTAAAGTGAGCTGGAGAAGGCAATGACAAGCCCCTCCGGCATACTTCCCAAGAATACCCCAAATGGGGTTATGGAGGGTCAGGCACAGCTGAAACACAACTTAACTGCTTGCTCAGTTCTCATTCTCCTCAGTCTGTCTGCAGCCTTCGACGCTCGGTCCTTCTTTCCTCGGGGACAGTCTCTTCTCGTTAGCTTTTAGGGCATCCCCCTCCTGGTTCTCCTCCTGCCTCCCTGACTGTTCCTTAGCTGAGTCCTCTTCCAGCCACACCCTCTCACCATAGGTGTCCCTCCAGAGGCTGTCCTGGCTCCTCCTTCCTAGGACGTCCATGGCTCATATGGCTTTGGTTCTTTCTGCAGGTGATTCTTATAAATCTGTTCATCCAATTCTGGCTCTAGTCTCACTTCTCTACCTGGATGTCCAGTAGGCAGTTTAAACCCAAGATGTCTAAAATTGGATTTCTTATCTCTCTGTAAAGCACTCCTAGCTTATAATTCATCTGTTCCTGTACAGAGAACACCCTCTTCCCAGTCCTTTGGGCTTCCTCCCTCTCTCTCAACCCCCATATCCGAGCTGTGGCCAAGGCCTGCCGAGTTCACCTCTGCAGCGTTTCTCAAATGTGCCGCCTTCTCTCCCCCGACGCTGCCACCCCCTTCTCTGATGCAGACCCTCAGCACCTCCTGCTTGGATTACTGTACTAGCTGCTGGGGATCTGCCTGCCTCAGGCCTCTCCCCCCTTCAGTCCATCTTCCACTCAGGTCATTTAATCTTCCTAAAGCAAAGGTCTGACCACGTCAGTCTTCTGCCCCCATGCCCCTTCGGCAAGCTCACTCAGTCCCATAGACCCCTAGGATTAAAGCCCCACCTGGCCTTTCCACCCCTGTGATGCTCTGTGATGGCAATAGCACTGACCTCGTCCATCCCTCCCCCGGCTTCTGGCCTTTTCTCTGGTTGTCTCCTGTTTCTGGGCTGCCCTGCTCCCTGCTCCCTGGCTTCCCTCAAAGATCCCACCTTCTCCAGGGGCCCTTCCTCTGCGGAGGATCAGCCCTTTGTCCTGTTTTTGGCTTGTTTGACCCTGGCTGTTCCTGTGCTGTCTCCTCATCAGAGTGTGAGCTTCTCCAGGGCAGGGGCTGCCTTCTGTCTTTCTTTGTATCCCCAGTATTAGTCCAGGCCTCATGCACAGTAGTGCTTAGTAAGTGCCTGTAGGCTGGATGTCAAGGATCAGCAGTCCACCAGATCACTCCTTGCTTGGCTACAACTTTTGGTTGCTTAGCAGCAAATTCTATGTCCTCTTTTCTTCTTCACATATCTTTTTCTTCTCTCCCCCTCTTGTGAGCCCATCACTCATAGCACGGCCTGACTAATGGCCCCATGGCACATGCAGCCTGGCCCAGAGGGCGTCCTTCCTCTTGTTCCATCCTTACATACAGGGGCGTTGTCCTCATGGCTCTGGGCCTCTGGATGGAGACTTGTTTCCTTGGGCCTCGGGAACCCTGCTCACTTCCACTCACTCCCAGCCTGAATGTGGCTGAGGCCCAAGAGCTGAGAGGCTGAGATGGAGAACAAGGTCTTTCCCTGGTCTTACGTCCTTCATAGAGCAGTGCAGTTGGACCAGCAGAGGACTGGGTCTCAAGTCCTGGCTTTCCCCTCTTTCTTACTTGTGTGGTCCCGGACAGACATCTGACTTCTGCTGTCTCCGTTTCCTCATCTGTAGGCTAGACTAGAGGACCCTGAGTTGCCATCAAGCTGTGAGCAGCATCTCACATCTGTGTTCAGTATAGCGAGTCATCTCTGACAACCAATTCACTTGGGGACAAATGAACAAACCTTTTTAAATGAATCGCTCCAATCCTCCTTCAGTCAGAGCTAGTCTTCTTTCCTGTTTTTGATCATGAGGCCCCTGACGTCCCTTGGTTGAATGCCCTATCCTATTAGGACTGATCTAGGGTTATTCAATTTAACAGAACACTCTCCTGGGCACCGTGAAACAGAACACAGGGAAAGGAAACTGTCTGAGCCCTTCCCGAGCCTCTGGCCTAGTATAGGCAGCTGTGGGAGGGGTGCAGCGCTAGACAGGCATGGATATGAGATCGAGTGAGAGGGGGGCAAAAAAAGCAGCCTTGAGAACCATTTTGGAAAAGCAGCCCAAGACCGTATTCTGGGGGCCTTCAGGGAGCGTGTGGTTCATCTACGAGGAAGCAGTAAGCAACTGATGTGTTTAGGAGGTGGGATGCCACGGCTGCCAAACCTCTACCTTGGAAAAATTATTTTGATGTCAAATCAACTAGCATTTCTGGAACCCCTGCAATGTGCCAGGCAGGCATGGTGCTAAGTCCTGGGGATACAAGAAAAACAGATGACAGTCCCTGCCCTCAAGAAGTTTACAATCTGATGGGGGAGGTGGTCTGGAAACAACTGTGTAGAAACAAGATACAGACAGATTAAATTGGGGGTAGCCTCAGAGGGGTGAGGACTAGAGAAGGCTTCTTGCAGAAGGTGGGATTTTAACTGGCCCCTGAGGGGAGCCCGCAGAGGGGGAGGAGGAGGCAGAGCATTCTAGGCCAGAGAGATGCCAGGAGGTGGGAGATGGAATGATCCTTTTAAGGAGCAGCATGGAGGCCAGGGGTCCTAGGAGGCCAGTGGCCCTAGACCGCAGAGTTTGTGGAAAGGAGAAAGGTAGAAGAAGACTGGAGAGGGAGGAAGGCCTTAAAGGCCCAAGAGAGGTAACAGGGAGCCAGTAGCTAGAGTTCACTCAGTGAAGGGTGACCCAGTCAGGCCTGTGCTTTGGGAAGGACTGATGTGGGGAGAGGCCTGAGGTAGGGAGGCTGGCCAGTGGGCTCTTGGGATAAATAGGGCAGGCATGTGGTGGTGAGGCCTTGTGCTGGGGTCCCCTCCCCTGGGGGCAGAGGAGGAGGAGTCCTAGGCAACACCTGAGGGTCTTGGGGGGAGCCTTGGCTGCTGATTCCCTCCTGCCCTGGGAGGCTTAAGTGAAGTGTGAGTGGGAGGATGGATTGGGGATAGGTGAGATAGGAGGGATGAGAGCCAGGGCCTCCTCTTGGACTGCTGTAGGCCCCAAGGTAAGAGGAGTGGAGCCTGAAGGTGGGGCCGGGCTGCTGATTGAGGGAGAGAGGAATTGACACTCCACTAGCACTCCCTTCTTCCTTCCCCCCCTTAAGGGTATTTGGTATCTGGAGGCTGTCGGTGCCGTTGGGCTCAGTGGGGAGAAGGATGAGCTCATTGTGGACCACAGGATTTGAGGCGAGTCTGGAGTGTCCTGTTAGAGGGCTCCGGTCCAGCCGCATCTGAGGCTGCAAGATGGACGATGGGGAAGGCAGAGGTGGAGAGCCAGAGAGTCATTAAGAGGGCACGATTGCCGAGGTGGCGTGGAGAGGTTGGACAAGGGCCCTGGAGAGCAGCTCTGGGGCCTCAGCCTCCTTAAGGCTGGGAATGAGTGGGAGTGAGCAGGGCTCCCGAGGCCCAAGGAGACGAGTCTCCATCCAGAGGCCCAGAGCCATGTGGACAACGCCCCTGTATGTAGGGATGGAGCAAGAGGAAGGACGCCCTCCGGGCCAGGCTGTGTGTGCCATGGGGCCATTAGTCAGGCCATGCCGAGCAAGCTGTGCGGACATAGAGAGATGACGACGTCCCTCTGGAGGGACGGGGTGGGGGAGGGTGAGAAGGGAAGCCAGCAGGAGCAGCGTTCCCACCGTACAGAATTGCCGATTCAGGGCCTTTTCCTTGGACTCTACAGGGTTCTCTGCGTAGACCAAGCTAGCGCCACGCTGCTTTTGTTTCCCTCTTCAGCCCAGAATTTCTTAAGTCAAATGACTCCTTCCTCAAGTTCAAGGCCAACAGTCTCATAGACTTAAAGTTCGGCCTGTGCATTTGGAGTTGTGGCTCCTAGATTGTGTCCACACTAACACAAGTCACTTCTCTGGGGAGGCCACCTCCCAGGGCTTGTTGGAAGTGTGAGCGAGTGGACTTGAGCACTTAGGAAGTTACCCGACAAGCGTCAGAGAGAGGACAGCTCGAGTGCGAACCTCCTCTCCCAAGGGCCTTGGGTCTCTGTTTCTCTGCCCCTCCCTCAGGTTTTGCTCAGACAGCATTTTCTTTCCTCCGCCGTTAATATAGAAGCCGACTTTTTGGTGACAGGTGGTTTTGTGTGGCAGCCACATGCCTCCCTGCCAGATTCCCAGTCACAGAGAGGCATGATGGCCAAGCAAGGAGCCTTGGGGAATGCAATGGATGGCAGACTGGCTGCCCAAGAGACACCTGTCTGGAGAGGGCCTGGAGGCCTTGCCTCACTCACCTCACTCTCTTTTCCTTTGAATCTTGTAGTGTTTGGCCAGTGTCGCCAGCGAAGCCTCTCCCTCTTCCTCCTCCTGGGTCTCTCGAGCCCCCGGCATCTGTGTCGTCCAAAGAGCAGGAGTTTCAGGTACGTCAGGGCCAGGAAGGAAACACCTGTGTCCCACTCGGCCTGGCCAGGTGACACACACCGCCCCTCTGAGCCTGCTGGATAGTCTGTGAAAAAGGGTCAGTGATGTTTGCCGTCCTTGTTTCAAGGGTCGTAAGAGACTGCTTGGAGCAAACTGAGGCCCGAGAGGTTGGGGCCCAGCCCACGGTCAGTTTGGAAAGGATCAGTCAGTGTTCACTAAAGCGTGTCCACGCTAACACACACACAGACATTTGTTTCCGCAGCCCAGCTGTGTCAGTGGGTGATGGGCTTGGGCTCCTGGGCCGAGGGCCAGTTGATCCCCTTTCAGGGGGAGGGGGATTCTTGCTCTGCATGGGCTGGCCCCCATGTGCCCTTTGAGAGTCTGGGATTCCAGGGCTGTGGCTTGATCCATCCACAGGTTGGAGTTGCGTCCGCGTGCTGGAGCCACATGTTGGAGCCACATGCCGCTCAGGCCCCAAGGCCGTGGGTGGACTGGGGGTTTTGGGAATGTACCTTTTTGAGACTCGTAGGCCTTGTGAACTTCTGTTTGCCCAGACTGCGCTGTACTGCAGATTGATGGAAGCGAGGCAGAAGCAGGCCAGTGAGAAGGACATCCCTCCAGCTTTACTGGCCACCAACAAGGTGCTGGTAGATATGGCCAGGATGAGGTGAGCAGTTGCATCAGCATGTCAGGGGCAGACACGGCGTAAGGTGTGCTTCTTCCCTGGCCTGATCCCGCCTGATGGTGAGGGGAATTCCCATCTCCACGGAGATCCTGAGATCCTGCTACCTGCAGCTCAGTCTTCTCACCACCATTTCCCACCCTCGAGGCTGGAAACCCCAGTGGAGCCTTGGATGTCTCTTCTTGCCCCCTGTGCCCCCAGCTCGCTCTACCATTTCCCCATGTTTTAAGCATGCCTACCCAACAAGGCCACACTGACATCCACCCCCCTTCCCGCCATATTCTCTGGGCTTCCCCCCACCCCCAAGCCCCCAGCATAGGTGCCACAGTCAGGGCGTCGGTGAGTGTGAGTGGACAGGGTACTGGAGGTGAATCCTTGCTCCTCCCTGGGCCTGGTTTGCCCCTTTCTAAAATGAGGTGTTTCAAGGAAGAGCTGCTTGGGACCCTTCCAGCTCCAGATGTATCCCCCGATGATGTGAGCACATCAGACAGCTTCCTTTGCTGCTGGGTTTGGGGGCCACTTGGGTGGGTGCCGTGCCCAGGCTCATCTGCCCTTCTCATTGTTGCTCCCTCCCTTCTGTCCCTGAGTGAGCCCCAGCCCAAGGGTCGTGTCCGACAGCCCTTCAGTTGAGATTCCTGGCAGAGACACTTCTCAGACTGGGGAGCTGCCCTGCTGGGGTATTAATTTGTTGGATATATTCCCAATGAAATTGCCTCGTGTTCTCTGTGGAGCCTGCTCAGTAATGGTAATGGCTTTGCCAAGTGCTGTACCAGTGCTGCTGTGGGAGGTGGGAGCCAGTGTCATCCCCATCTCACAGAGGGGCACACTGAGGCAGACAGGTGGCTCCGGTAGCTTGTCAGGGAGTCAGGTCTGCCCACCTCTGGTCCCAGCACTGGCCCCTGGCCCCCACACAGCCCAGAGGTGTTAGTGTGACGGCAGAACCCAGGTTTAACCCGTGGCCGTCAGGGCCATGCTTTCTTCTTACCTTGTTGAAGATCAGCACGGAACCGCCATCAGTCACCTCCAGTTTAGAGGCGGGGCTGCCTTTTTCACGTTCATCTCCTCTTTTTCAATAGGCCAAGTACCTTGGAAAGTTTGAAAAACATTGAAGGTGTGTCCGTGGCCAAATGTGCGATGCTCACCCCTCTCCTGGAGGTCATCCGAGCCTTCAGCCAGACAAATGATCTTCCGGTAAGATGCGCAGAGCAGCCCCCCAGTCCATGGCCCCCCAGGACCGGCCCCTGGCCTCTGGCCTCACCTCTCTCTGCCACCTAACAAGTGTGCTTGGGGTCGGATGGTCTGGACAGAAAGGGCTTTTGACACCGGGTGGTGACCCTGTGGGGGGCTCCGCTTGCTAGATGTGTTTCCTCTGCGAGTCCAGGCCATGGACTGCTCACTGTCTCACCTGCCCACCTCATCTGTGAGGCCTCTCTTCGATGCACCCCCTTCTCTCCTTTGACGCTGCCCCTGCCGCAGTGCAGATTGTTCTCGATGGCTGCTGGGGGCTGCCTGCCTCAAGCCTCTCCCCCTCCTTTCAACCTCCAGGCCTGATGGTGTCATCCTCCCTCCTCACTTAGCTCCAGTGATCTCCAGTGGCTTCCAGGGTCAGACACAAAGTGGTCTTTTTGGTGTCCAGAGCCCTTCCTGACCCTCCTTCCAAAGGCGTCCTGTCCTCTCTGGGCAGCTGACTTCCCGCCTCTGGCTCTGGCCACTTCCCTGGCTGTCCCCCAGGCCGGGGCACTCTCCCTCTTCTGCTCTGCCTGCCGACCGCCCCACCCTGGCCCTCTGTCCGGTATTAGCTGTAAGCTCCTGGAGGCTGGGGCCTGGCACATAGTAGGTGATTGTGTGTTTATTTTTTGACTGTTCCTCAAGAATCACCCTGGTCGTCCTCCCTCTGCACCAGGCTCCTTCACCTGCATCCACAGACTTGCTTTTTAAGTATTCCGATGACTGTATTTCCAGATGATTGCTTTGCTTTGGAGTCTTCTGCATTTTACTCTTTTTCATTCAGAGGCTGCCTTCTGGGCAGGGGTCCATGGGCTTCACTAGCCTGCTGCTCCTGGAATATCAACCGGTGAAAAGCGCTGCCCCCTGAGTGTCCGTGGTCACCTCTGGCACCTCTGTGTATGTCTCTGGCCCTGGTCTTTGATCACGACCGGGGCCTATGAGGCATCCTCTCAGACCCTCCCCCTTGAGCCTCTCTCCGCCTGTCTGAGGCTCCCTGTCCTTTCTGTCTCCCCAGCTCCTTCCCCTCACTCTCTCCATCCCGCCAGCTGCCCGGACTTGGGGCTTCTTCCCTGGCATCTGCCCTGGTTCAGGACCATGTCACCTTTCTTCTGGACTCCCTGCCTGCAGATTCCTTTTCAGACTAACCTCTGCATGGTCATCTAATGCATTTTCCTAAATCACCTTCTGAGGCTCCCTGTTGCTTCTGGGATCAAATACAGACTCCCAATTGAACTTGTCCTCTTATCTTTCCTGAGCTCTCACTTTCTGTCCTTCCCCACTGCCCCTTCACATGCACTGTTGTCCAGGCCGCTGTGGCCTGTCTCCCCAGGACAGGTCTGCCCCTGTCTCTGCCCCTGTTTCTGGGCCTTGCCCCCTCTAAGAATCCAGGGGCCTTCCAGGCTTGGCTCTGGGGAGCTCCTGGGCGAGGCCTGCCCGTGTTGCCAGCTGGGAGCACCCTCCTTCCCGGGTGCCCTCATCGTCACTGGAGGGCAGGGGCTGGTTCGCTTTTGTCCTTGTCTACCCAGTACAGCGCTCGGCACGTTCTGGATGCCTCATAACTGCTGATCGATTGAGTGAATTTGAGAGTCCAAGTTACATTTTCATGGTTTTTTTTTCTTTAAAGAAAAGCGTGCTCCCTCTCCCACCACCCCCACTTGCTAGTTTTTTATTTCTTTTCAGAAGCTTGTAATTATGAGCAATGCCAAGAAAAGCACCCAGTTCATCCTCAGTGCTTCTGGGAGACTTTTTTCCCCAACGCTGGAGTGGTTCATGGGCTACTGATTTAAGCTGGGCTTTCCTGTATAGATCGGGGATGGTTCGCTTATGTCTTAGCACTGACCTTTCCTCATCATTGATATCTCTAAGAGCCCAAGTAACAATGTCAATGCTTTTTCTTTTGGAAAATAGGAGACATTTTAAAAATCATCGTGAGATTTCATTGTCCAGATTTCCTTTTCAGAAGTAGGATAAAGGAGGGACAGAGTCTGTGAAATCCAGAGAAGCCTCCTGACTGTGTTTTGCCTCTGTCTCTGATCAGGATTCTGTAGCTGAGGACGTGAGCGGGAGCCCTCTCACAAAGTCTGAGCGGGGAATTAGGGGGAAGTAGTTGGACTGAATATCGTGAATGTAAACAGCAAGAATCTTTTCAAGTGCTCTGCACTTCCTTCCTCTGAGGGGCCTCCAACAGCCTCCTTGTGAGGCAGAAACAGCGCTTTTCATTGTGTGATGCTCATTGAAATGCAGGTGCTCAAACATGCTGAGGCCTGACAAAGTGGCTGAATGTATGGGGGGAGAAGGAGGCGTTTCTGGCTAGCCCCAGGAAGAGCCTGAGCGGCTTGTCAGAACGACATTGTTCTCCTACTCCTCCTTAAAGAGAAGAGCTAACCATGTTGTTTGACTCGTAGAATGCCACAGAGTAAGCCTTTTTTTTCAAGATTCACTTTCCTCTCCGAGACTTGTCAGATTAACCCGAGACAGTCATTTCTGGCTGGTAAGGCCTGCACGCCGGAGGACCCAAGGTGGTCCTCTCTTGTCAGAACCTTGGAGAGCTCCTTTGAGGTGATTTGGGTCAAGGCCTGGTCAGGTGCTACCCAGGGGCCTGGACGCTGGATCCCTTACTCATTGTCCATTTGGTTCAGCTTTCTAGCCCCAGGGTGCCTTCAGTCCTGAGGACCCTAGGCTCTCCTGAAAAATGAGGTTGTTGTTGCTTTTGGGCAGCGTCAGAGTCTCAAATAGCCTGGGTGTTCCTCGGATGCACCAGGTAGGGCCATGCAAAGCATCTGCAATGCAGCTTGGATTCCCAGACTAGCTTCATGGTCTGTTTCCACAGAAACCGTCAGGGTCAGGTCTGCTCCAGGGCCATTCTGGAGGTCTGTTCCTCTTCATGTGGTGGTCATGACCTAGATGCCCAGCCTGCCCCAGCCCCACGTGCCTGTAAGCGTGTAAGCGAGCAGACGTCCCTTCTGGCCTCCTTCTGCATCCCCGAGTCCCCTTGCCCTCCGGACGTCATCTGGTCTCTGGGCAGATGGAGCTCGGGGAGCTCTTGGGTTGCCTCTGACAATACTCACACTCTGCTCTCTCTTCTCTGTAGACAGACGTGTTTTCCAGCCCTTCACCTGGAGTGGAGGAGAACAGCTCAGCCAAGCGACAGGAGCACAGACCTCTTCCCAAGTCGGTCTCCATCACTTACTCTTTGTTCCAGGAGAAGAACATGTCTTTGGTGAGCTTTGCCTTTGGGTCCACAGGGATCGGGGCCCTGCCTCGTGCCCGTTCATGTCGTGATGACATCAAAAGCTGCAGGCTGTCGTCTGGGCGGCTGCTCTCTCGGCCACGCTTGTCCTGTCCTGGGTCCCCGACCTTGGCCGAGGGTTCAGCCTCCCTTGGAGACCCTGTGTCAGTGTCCCAGGCCTTGCCCGCTACTGGCGTAGTGGGTCTGGTGTGGTCAGAGCAGGAAGGCTGCCCAGAAGACTGTGTTGTCAAAACCTTGTTCTAAGCAGAGATTTAGGAAAACTCTTAGGTAGAGAATTAGGTGCGATTTAAAAATCCCTCATCTTCCCAAGACTTGCATTGCTCCTTGCTGACTCCTCAGTTTGGCCTGAGAACATCAGGCTTTCGTGGGTACGTGCCCCCCCCAAAAGAATGATGTACTTTTCTGAGTCTCTTTGGAAAGGAGGCCTGATCTGAAACGGGGTCATCCCCTTGGAGTGATTTTCTCCCTGACCCTGTCCTGACAGTCTGACTTCTTTCTGAGCTGGTCAGGGCCAGTGTAGACAGGGCTGAACAGGCCCCCAAACTTGTCACGGCTCAGCCTGTCATCCTTCAGGCTGATTACGAATAGCTGGTATTTACTGAGCACTTCAGGGTATAAAACACTTTATATAGGGATGTGTTCTTATTTCCCTGATTTCACAGATGGGGAAACCAAGGGAGACAAAGGGTATGTGACTTGTGCAGGGTCACACAGCTAGTAAGTATCGGAGGCCTTCCTGACTCCAGGCCCAGCCCTTTGGCCAATCGGAAGGGCTCAGGTTTCCTGAGAGTGGGAGCCAGAGCTCCCACTGGGAAGTCAGATAGACGTAGACCTGGCCAGTGGTGTGGCCGTGAGGAGGCTGTGTCCAGGATCCTGGAGCCTCTGGCTCCCATCGCCTGCGTGGTGACTGGGCGCACGGGTCCCGAGGCCGTCCAGAGGCCGCCCAGCCCTCTTCTCCATGCTCGGGGGGGGGTGGCTGTCCCCAGAGGGGCCCTTTGTTACTGTTTTTGGTGTGTTTGGTTGTGTCATTAGCTTCCCTTCCCAAGAGGCTGAAACAGGGGGGACACAAAATTAAAAATGTCCAAGGACCGATCATAGAGGAGCTGGGGTGCAATTAGTGTGAGGTAACTTGATGCCGGTGTCAAATAACCCTGGTGGCATTACTCACACACATGGTGCCCTGTCTAGCAGGTAACTTAACACCAGCCTTGCCTCTTCTGGGAGCGCAGCGAGCCCACTGCAGGACCTTTCCCAGCCTTGGGAGAGCCGCAGGTCAAGAGAGGCTGGAGGGAGACCCCTGGAGAGAAGCTGTCCCCAGGGAACTTACCCGAGGAGTGTTCCCCTGGTCCCTTGAAATGAATGCCTGGGATGGGGGGCGGCCTACACCTGACTGAGGACCACCAAGGAGGCCAGTGCACAAAGGAGGGATGTGCTTCCCAAGGGCTGCTCACTGTCGCTGGCTCCCAGAAGGCAGCTAGTTTGGGGTTTCCTGCAGAGAGTCTCTGGTTTGATAGACGGCGAGAGACTCTTCAGAGTCTGTGACCATGGAGGCCCCAAGACCACTTGTAGATCAAGCTGGGCCCACCCTCAATGTGGCGAGCTGGGGGTGAGGAGAATGGGGATGTGCCCTGCGCTCATTGTTATGTTGAATCAGAAAGCTAAGGAGAATGAGGCTTGGGGCTGCCATGCCCCTTGCCTCCCCTTCTTGTGCCTAAGCCGTGGAGATCTTTGTTCTTGTCTCCCAGGGGAGCATTGCCGAGAACAGGACGATGCCTCTCCCGGTGGTTGGCAGTCATCTGTCCCAGGCAGTGAAGGCAGGCTACCCACTGGACCTCGAACGTGCAGGCCTGACTCCGCAGGTCCGGAAGATAATCACCGACGTGATCCAGAAACCTCCCATTAACTCAGGTGAGCCACCCACCTCGGCATGCCTGCCACCTTTGAGGCCGGAGAGAGCCGGCTGGGCCAGCCTTGGCCTCCGTGGGCAGCGGCACGAGCCTTCAGCACTTGAGGAAAGGTGGCTCCCTCACCTCCCTTCTCCATGCCCCTTCTCTGCCATGATCTGAGCTCTTCCTGCTTCTCTGCAGGGGGCCCCCAGGTCACTAGCAGACATGCAGACTGGAGGGCAGGAAGCTGGCATTGCCTCCCTCCCCTCGTGGTCACTGTTAGGCAGCCTGGTGCAGGGCGGTGCTCTGTCTGAACCTGTCCCGGTAGAGAAGGAGAAAGCCAGGACGCGAGCCCCACTCCTGCTGACCCTCGTCTGGGCGCTTTCTCTCATGGCTTCTGTCTGTCCTGACTCGTGATGGGCATGCACTCAGTCAGATGTGGTGCAGTGGGGGAAGAGCCTCAGAGGCAGAGATCTGGGCCCTGAGCCATGCTTGGAGGCCGCAGGAGACAAGAGCTGTGGAAGGCACGGCCTGCCCCGATAGTAGCTGCCCCAGTGAGGTCGCGGCCCCGAGCCGCTCCAGCGCCCCTGGCTTCTTTGGTTCTGTGGGTGCTTGTTCAGGGAGCCATGGGCCCCTGGCAGAGGGCAGGCTCGTGCTGGAAGGCTGCAGGCAGGATTGCCTGGGCTATCGTGCGTGCCTCTAGCACCTGGGCCTGCCCTCACCATCTGGGAAACGCCCTGTTTGCCCGTGTCCTTATAGCAGTACACAGCCTGGCCGTATCCTGGAGTGTTTCCTCCTCTGGAGGTCTCAGTCCTGTCAGTGTCCTTGGTGTTGATGTTGGCCCTGTGCCCACCCTCTGCCACACATGCCCGCTGGGCCGATGCCAGTGTGGTCCTTCGGAGTGGGCTAAGACTGTCATTGGTGTGACACACATCCCAGTCTTTACTCTTTGGGCCGTGTTGTCTCCCAGGCTTTCCTTAGTGGCCTCCTCATGTCCAGAGGCAATCAGGGCTGCTCCTCCTTCCTTTACCCCCTCTCTGAGGATATCGGTCCTCAGTGGTGACTGTCATTGCACGTCCTGAGCTCTGCTCCCTATCACAGGGCATGGGGGAAGCTGCCCCTAGGAGCAGTAACACCCCTGTTTAGGAAGCCTTTCCTCAGAGGTGTGGGCACTGTCTGCTGTGGGACCTGACATGGGCAGGAAGGTTTGAGGGGCTTCGGGGGCATGACTGCAGGGCGGGAGCCCGGAAGGGGGCAGGAACAGCCCCATTAACTAGAAACACATATCACCAATGTGTGTTAGAGGGAGGAGTGCAGAGCAGAGTGCCCTGTGAAGTCCTGGGTGTGGGGGCTGCCAGAGGCCTCACGGAGGGGGAGTGGCATGACTTTGGCACACATTGGCACGCGCTGCTCTCAGCTCCCTGCTGGCAGGGCCTGGGGCCTTGCAGGGCACCTGATGTTCCACAGAAGCTCGTGGGTTGAGTTCAGGCCTAGGAAGCATTGTGAGTGAGGGAGAGAACGCAGGCACACTCAGGGAGCCCCGTCGTGGGGGGAGAGTGTTGGGGATGAGGGAGAGGCAGTAGGGAGCCGTGGGAGGTTCTGGAGGCCCTAAGAGCGGCTCGTGGGTTCTTTGGGCATCTTTGAGCACCATGGCTTGGCAGTGGGCTTGTCCTGAGTGCCTCATTAGCCTGACTGTAATGGCAGCCACCCGCCGTGGAAGAGGGAGATGTTACGGGGAACGGTGTTTGTTCATGTGTCTGGTATTGCTTTGCTCAGAGGGGACATACAGGCCTCCTGACAGGCCCTGTTACAGTTTTGGGTCCTTACTCACTGTCTCTGGTCCATCTTTCTGAGACTGGGGGGTTCTGGGCATGGCCCACAGTGGAGGGCCCTGGGCCCACCTTGTTATTCTCAACTAACCGGCATTTTTGGTGCATCCTTTTACAGACATAGTTATGGGCCCCTTGCTTTCATTTCCCTGGGTGAGAATTGACACTCCCCCAATTTGTCTGTATCAGCCTAGCACTGTTTTAGGGTGACTCTGGGAGCCGGAGCATTAAAGGCACTGCCAAAAGCAAACTTCCAAATCGTTACGGATTGCTTTAGAGTGATGTTTGCATTCTTTAAAGTCAGTGACGTCCTAAGCACGAGCGGCTCCCAGAATGCTGCAGCACATAGCAGACAGAACGAAGTGAGCCAGAGCAGGCCTTCGGTGGTTGGTAGCCAGCAGCTGCCCCCTTACAGAACCCCTTCCAGGGGGTCCCTCCCCTACCTCCCCCCCTTCTTGTCTGAGGCCGACTTTTCCCTGTCTTCCCCGGGCCCCACCCATGGGCTGGCGGCCCTCCTCTGCCTGTCCACATGCGTCATGTGTCCCTGAGTCAGGGAGCCCAGAGTTTACCTCAGTCTTTGTTTCCTCCTCTCTAAAAGGGGATAATAGCAGCCCCTGCTTCATAGGGTGATTTGGGGAGCAGATAAGACTGTGGGTGTAGATTGCTCTGAAACCTCCACCTTGGAGGCGTGCTCGCTGTTGTAATGGTGCTTCTGTGGGTCTCAGCTGCTGGCCTTGCCAGGAGGAAGTGAGCTCACAAGGGTGGGTTTTGTTTCAGAGAAGTAGAGCTGTTTCCCCATGTCGTCCAGCCTGCTGCCTTGGGCCCAGCCCCTGAGAGATGCTTCCTGACGGGCGGCACACACGCTTCCCTCACTTGGGTTTAGGGCCTGGCGTTTGGGTCTTGGGCTTGCGGCAAGTCGTCCCCCGGTTAATCCGCAGACAGCAGCATTTAGCAAGCACTCCTTTGGGTGACTGCTGCTGGGCCTTGGCGCCCCTAGATCACCCCGTTACCTCCTTCAGGTGCGCATGTGGGGCTCCTTGGTGGGGAGAGCCTCGTGGGCAGCATATTCCCCTGCCAAATGCAGTATTGAGACTGAGCCCTGTTGGGTCTCCTTTGTGCACGGTCCAGGTCGCCATCTGTCTGCATCTCAGAGTGCTGGCATCTTCCTGCTAGCCTGCTGACAGAGGTACCAGCTTGGCATGGCCTAGAAGAGAGCAGAGAGAACCTTTGCTTCTCCTTCACCCAAGCCGAGTTTTGTGCGAGGGTCAGGTCCCTCCACACAGGCTCCATTCTAAGGATTGTCTGTGTTGTTGAAACAGGCCTCAAGGCCAGGTCTGGAAATCTGGCCCCAGCGTCCCATTGCTCTTCTGAGTCTTCAGGCAGCCCTTTGGGATCAGGGGCCCCGAGGAGCCGTGCCTGGGGCATGAGGCTCATCTAGCAACGCTTTTACCCAGAGCTTTTGACAAAGGCTCTGAGGCTGTGTTTGACGGGCCATGCCCCTCAAGGGTAGCACCCTTAGGAGGGAGGCAGATTTTCCTCGTCAGGCCCAGACAGAAGCAGAGCTGGTATGCTGAGCTCCTAGGCAGGTGACAGTCCACAGGAGGTGTGGCCAGACAACTGCCAGACTGCATCGGGGTGTCTAGGAGGCCAGCTGGTGGCTTGGGAGAGCCTAGGATGTGTAGGCAGAAGGAGAACATGGTAATTGTTTTCAGGCAATGAGCAAAGACCAGAGAGAGTCAGTGCCTGCCCTCAGGGAGCTCACACTCCGGCGCATTCATTGTGTGAGTCTGGACACAGGGTCATTTGGCAGGGGAGGTGCCAGCAACTGAGGGGATCAGGCAGACCTTCTTTAGGCAGAGTGAGCAGAGCTTTCAAGGGAATGAGAAGCAGTGTTCCTAGGCAGCACGGACCTAGGCCCTAAGGCCTGCCAAGCGCTTTGCAGATATTTCTGTCCTCCCGGCAGCGTTGGCAGGTAGGTGTGTTAGTAACCGTTGCACGCGTGAAGGACTGAGGCGAACTGAGGTTAAGTGATCTGCCCAAGGTCACCCAGCTCGGGTGTCTGAGGCTGGATTTAGACTACACTCTCCCCGACTCCAGGCCCAGAAGCACAGGGGAGGGGAGGGGCATTTCAGACCAGGTCAGCCGGAGTGTGTGTGTGGGAGTGCTGGAAAGCTGGAAATCCTTCTGGAGGAGGTCAGAATCCCCTGGAGCCAGAACCAACATACATAAAAAGCTACCACCAGCAGAGGCCCCGCCTGTGACCTCCAGGGTCTCCTTGGACTCCTGCTCGCTTTGGCTTTGACGGCTCTTCCCCAGCCAGCCCCTTCTCTTTGCCAGCTGCAGTGCTGGGTATACAGGAGGTCCAGCCCGCCTTTGGACTAGTTCTGCAATCTAGCAAAAAGCCGCCCATAGAGCTCCAATTGTGTTAGGCCAAAGGAGAGGGTCTCAGAAGGGGACTGAAATGCCAGCCTTGCTTCTCAGGTCAATGAGCATTTCTGAAGTGACTTCACTGGTCAGCCCCCCCAGTCAAGGCCTGTCCATTAACCTCAGGCTGTTCTGACTATGTGGATTCAGAATTAGAAGGGAGTTTGGAGGGCATCCAGTCCAGGCCCTGCAGAGTGAGATTGGGCCAGGATTGCTTGGAAGCACATTAGTGGTATCAGAGAGCTGAGAGGTCACCAGTCCAGTATGGCATGAGTGAAAACACATTTATTAAGCACTTCACAGTGTGCCTGCCGGACCTCCACTCTGGAAAGGGAAATGATCCCTTCCTTCTGTTTTCATGATGGAGATACTGTATGGAGGGGAGGGGTGGTCAGAGAGGGGAGTGATATTCCCAGGGACATGCCTTTGCCAGAAGTTCTGGTACTGTTGATTTGATTATTATGCCCAGGGCAGGATAGACTGTAGAGGGAAACTTGTCCCCTTTGGTCCGGTTGGAGGGCCAGCGAGGAGATAGATGGCCTCAGAAGTCTTGTTGCACACGCAGTCACCCACCAAGTGGGTGGGGGTCCTGGGAGATGCTTCAGGGATCAGTGGATTCACTTCCTCGGGGGCAGTGGGCCTGGATGTTGGTGGTCCAGGTAGGGAGATGTAGGGCAGAGGGCAGGATGGTTTGGGTGGATGACTGGGTGACTGGTGAAGGAAGAAACTTGGTGTAAGGTGTCTCCCCCACAATTCATTGGCATGGGGCCAGGCACTCCAGAACAGCAGGGGGCAGGGAGGGCTGCCTGTCACTCAGGGGACTCCTTGTGTTTGGGAAGATTGCGGCACATTTTCTGCTGCCTGTAAGCGAGGGGTGATAGTGGGGCCCGGGGAGATGCCAAGCACTTGGTGGTCTTTCTTCCTAACATGCCTGAGAGGCTGTTGTTCATTCTGACGTCCTGCGCCTCCCGAGCTCTCCCAGTGTGGAGTGGCCATCTAATTGGGGCATGCCCACGTCCAGGGCTCTGTTGCTTGTGATTCGAAGCTTGGATATTTTCTTCCACTGACACTTAATGTCATCTGTTTTCAGATATTTCCAAAATGAAGGACATCAGGACACTGGTTCCTTCGAAAGTTGAAACCTACCTCATCCAGATAGCGGTGGCGCTGGTGGAAAAGGAGAGGGCGCTGGAAGCTACGCTCCCTGGCCCATCCCCAGAGGAAGCCAGTGTGGAGAGTGCTGTGCCCAGCACTTCGAAGCCCTGCTCCGGTGCCAACAAGGTAGGCAGTCGGGCCTCCCACCCACACCTTTGGTGGTTATGGGATTCTGTCTGTGGACAAGGGAGTAGTTGGGCGGGGCCATTTCCAAGGTCTCATTCAGCATGAAAGTTTGATGGCAAGTTTGGGCGAGTTTGTACCCTGAGCATCTGAATTCTGATAGAAAGTGACTTATTGGCACACTGGCTGTCCTCTGCTAACGTGAGAAAATTTTACAGCTGAATAAGGCATCTTGTTAAGGTCCCAGATTCAAGCATCCTGGTGTGCGATTGGCATCTCTCAAGGACCTGGACTTTAAATGTGCCCTGTGCCCGCTTCTCCTGGGAAGTTGGGGCCTGCACTGGGGTGCAGAGAAGCTCAGCTCCAGGCCCCTGCCGGCTGAATAACAGCATGGAGGCATCTTGAAAGGCTGCTCACCCTCAGCTGACCCACGCGAGCTTCTCTGTGAAGGCTCCTCTGGGCATGGAAAGCCAAGTCACTGGGCTTGTGTTCTAAGGCCACCCTCAGGACAGCCAGCAGGATGATGAGGGGCCTCGTTTTCATTCACCTTCAAGGCTCTGGGTGATAGCCAGGAGTGGAGACTGTGTGAGAGAAGGCTTTCGGGCAGTCTGCCTGAGCTGGACTTCTAAATGGGGGGTCCGGGAGCTTTTCAAAAGACGTTTAATAATGGTGTCAGGCTAATTGGCTCCCTGAATGACTGCTGCCCAAGGGGTCTGTGGCCCCAAAAGCTGAAGAGCCCTGACTCTGAAGCCTGTCAGGTCTAAGAGCCCAGTCAGGTTAGCTCTGCCCACCAATGAGAGGCACTCCTCAGATTTAACCTGAAAAAGCTGGGCAGTGGGGATGGCAGCAGAAGCTTGCTTCCTTGGTTCCCCCTCTCCCCTCTCCCTTCTCCCCAGGTTTTCTGGGCCCACCTTCCCCACACATGGAGAGAAGGACAAGCCTTGTCCTTAAGTGTCGTGGTAGAGGGTGATGGAGCTGGTGCCAAGGGACTCCCAGGTGACCCCAGGGGGGTTTACTGGCCCAGCAAACTCTGGAGCTCAGCCCTGATGCTGCTGCCTCCTCTTCTGGTTGTATGGGCACTGCCTGTCTTTAGGAGATGCCATGTCCATCCTAGGACTTCTCTGGAAAGTGGAGAGTGACAGGGCTGGAGCAAGCAGGGGCCCCAGGAGCCCCATCACCACCAGGGGGTTCCTGAGGACCAAGTGAGGTCACAGGGATGGCACTTAGGGAGGTCTGTGTCCACATTGCTGGGGCACCTCTTGGGAGCCTTAGCTCTGTGTATCAAAGCTCTGCAAGCATCCTGACTGACCCCTGGCACCTGGCATGTCTGTGGGGGTGTGTGTGTGTGTGTGTGTGTGTGCGCACGCTCGTGCATGCAGTGTGTGGCATGGGGGGATGTGTGTGCACCTACTCCTGCCCTACCGCCCTCTGTGCCCAGCAGCCCTCTCCCTCTGTCTGCCCCTTCCTTTCTTCTCCCCCACAGCCCGTGTTGGAGGCCTCCAAGAGGAAATTTCCATACTGGTTCTCTTCGGCCCAGGGCAGCGTGCCTCCAGCGGGCAGCTCCAAGAAATCGAAGGCCGGAGCCCGGAAGGGACTCTTCACTTGAGATGGGGTGACATTGGGAGCTGTTTGCCATCATCTTGCGTGGACACTTGTTACAGTTTGGTGGTGGGGAGGAATTGTCATCAGAAACATGGAATGTTTCCAGGGCATCAGGGTAGCCACATTTCCCTTCCAGATCCCCTTAAGCAGAGGTGTTTAGGGGGATTTTCCAAGACCTTTCTTTACACCATGGCCTCAAGCCCTCTGAGATATGGAAGGGGGGCTCTTGTTTCCCCTGTAAGCGAGGCCAGGCCCCTCCTGGCTGGATAGCCTGCCCTGCTGACTGGTCACTCTGTGTGCAAGTCTGCATGCCGCTTCTGGCTGTGAGGTCAGGGACAACACGGCATTTTCTTTTGCAGCAACTGGTGGAGCTTTAGCGACCAAGAGTTTTTCACTTTTAAAGAAAAGAACTTTTGCTGTGGGCCCCGTTGGGCCTGCCATGGCGATTTCCTCATTTCCTGAGGCTGCCCTCCCGGGGGCTGCTGCTGGTGCAGAGGGCAGGCCCATCCCCTTCCCTGCAGCCTTAGCTTTTCTGTGTGGCACGCACGGGCAAGGGCCGGTGCGACGAGCAGCACCTGTTCAGTCTCATTGCATAGTGGGGCGCTTTGTGCTTAGGCCCTGTGATGGTCTGTTCATAAAATAAATCCCTGCTTGTTTCGCAATGTTGCAGTGTTTTATACTAAGCCAGCCCTGGCCTGGGGCTCCCCGGGCACAGGGGACTTATGCACCTTCTGCCCTGACCTCCGGGGCCCCGTCCACCAGCCACAGTCCTGGAGTGGAGCAGTATGAGGTAGGTGGTTTGGATTCACCCACCTCTGAGCCCCAGTTTCTCTGCCTATAGAATGGGGATGGTGTCAGTGCTGTTGATGATTCCTGTGGACCAGAAGCTGCCATAGCTCAGGACTGAAGCCTGAGGAGGGAGACTCTTCACTGTCATAATACAGAAAAGCTGCTCAGTCGGTCAGTGGGAGAAGACCCCCCCTGACAGCTGGGGGGCAGGGAGGGAAGGGAATTCTTTTTGAGGATTGTGGTGAGAAGACATGGAAGACTGCGGCCTTTCAGGCCTGATGTGGCTCAATGCTGGATTCTCTTGTGACGTCTCTCCATCTCACCACACCTGGGAGCTCCCAGGCCAGTCCCTTTTCTGCTCTTCACTCAGGTTCTCCAGGCAGGGCCCGAGGTGCAGGAGACCTGTCCTGCCCATTCTCCTTTGGCTTCCTCTGTGAAGGGCCTGACTCCACGGCCATCCTTCCTTCCCTCAATCCTTCCTGCACCTTGCTCTTCACATGGTTTTTTCTCCTTGATTAACTACTCTTTTCTTTGGAAGTCAGTTCTGTCTTAAAAGACAAGGCTTTTCAGCCACTGAGAATAGCCCAAAGACCACTCCTCTGGCACCGGTTTCAGAAGGGAGTCTGCTTGATGTCAGGGAAGCAGGTAGCTTTGGGGGTAGTTTCCAGCCCTCTCTGGCTGTGTGGCTATGGGCCAGCTGCCATGCCCCTCTGGTCTCAGGGAATCGGTGTGGTAGCTTGGAGAACGTGCTAGATTTGGAGTCAGAGGAAGCACATTTGGATGAGCCTGGCCCTTCCACTTGGGGTCTGTGTGACCTTGGGATGCTGACTGACTCACTCTGGGCCTCCTGAAGGAACCTCTGACCCCTCCAGCCCAGTCAACTCTGTGGTCCTATGATCCTAAAGTGGCCTTCCAGAAAACAGGCTTGGGGTAAAGAGCCTCCCACAGGGACAGATAACTTTGAAAGCATTAGCATCATTTGTGTGTGTGTTGGAGAGACAGATTTTCAGCTCAAGGGGAGGGACATGCACTTTCCAGTTAGAACTACCCAGCAGTGGAGTAGAGGGAGCCCTGCATTGCTGGAGGGCTGTGTCAGGTGGGATTGTTTGTTGGGCCAGGGAGGTGTGTGGTGGAAGGGATTCCTCTTCAGGTCTGGGGTGCCCAGAATGGGCCTTGAAGGCCTCCTCCAGGCCAGAGAGCCTGTAGGTCTTGTTCTGAGGCCCTGGGTGAAGTGGAAGGAGCTGGCTGAGAACATGCAGCCTGGGGTCCGGCATGGGGGCCGCCTGTGCCTGGAGCCACATTGTCCTGCTTGCTCCAAGTGGGTCCCATTTCAGGCACCACAACTTTTTAAAAAATGTCATCACTTTGATGAAAATACTCCTCCAGACATAACTAATCCACGTGCTTCCTGGACTTCTTAAAAGAATAAACAGGATTATCTTTTTCCTGATAATGCAAGAACATAGCAGTGCTACTGGGAGAACCTGCTCTGGAGGGAGGAGTCCACAGTTCCTGTCCCTCCCAGCCACCATGTGGCCACATCGCCTCGAGCAGCAAGACCCATCCACCACCACCCCCCTCCCCACCACCCTGCTTCCTTATCTGTGCAATGAGGCTGCTGGACGAGATGGTCCCCAAGCGTCCTTCCCCAGGTCCGTTCCTGGGACTCTGTGTGGCTGTGAGCCAGGGACCCCTTCTGAGGCAGCTTCGTGATGTGGGGGAAGCTGTTGGTGCCAGCACTAGAGCAGGCCTACCGTACTCTGTCATGGAACTTGCTAGGAGCTTCGGGAAGGAAAGAAAGAATTCACACAGTAACCTTGTTATATATTTGAAAAAGAACACGTGCCCAGCGGATTTATGATTTCATATGCGGTCATCTTTTTTTTATTAGGAAATGCTTGTTTTATTCTGTAAATTAAAAATAAATAAATTTTTTAAAAAGAAAGTAAAAAACTCTGATTGAGTTCTGTGGATTTAGTGAAATATTTTGAGCGCTCTGAGGCCTTTTCTCCCCTTTGCCTTGGTTCTTAGGATCATAGGATGTGCAGCTGAGCGGCCTCAGAGTTCATCTAGGCTGGGGGTTCTTGACCTGGGGCCCATAGCTTTGTCTTTGATGATGTATGGATTGCTGCATGCCCATAGAGTTGGCTTCCTCGGTAACCCATCCCTTTCCAAGCATCATTCGGAGAGGGAAGTCCTCTGGGGCACCCCCAGAGAGGTCCAGGACACAGGAGGGGGAAGGCCTGCTCTGGACCAGCCCCCTCCTTTCACAGATGAGGAAGCTGAGCCCCAGGTTAGTCACCTCCCGCAGGCTCCCACAGGCAGACATGGAAGGGTGTGGATCTGGGTCTTCCAACCCTGAGCCTAATGCTGCTTCTACACTATCTTGATCCTTGGCTTTGTTATAGCTCAGTTCGTTTGTTCAACAAAGTCCCTGCCTTCTCAGACTTGACAAGGAGATAAAGGTAATTTTAGGCCAGTGTCCCCCTCCTGGACCCCGCCTGAAGCCTTAGGAGTCTTGTAGGAAAAGAAGGGAGGAGGGAGGCTGGCCCGGCCTAGGCTAAGGGTAGGGGGAGCCCATTCAAAGGGCTTCAGAGTGGGGCCTTGGGGGTGAGGAGCTGTGGGCAGACTGGCGGGGTAAGCGGCAGAGGACAGTTCGATGGGGAAACAGTGACACCTGGTAATGAAGAGCTGTATAAATGACGCAAGAAGAGTGCCGGCCAGACATGGAAGGAGTGGGAAGTCAGCGAGCATTCCCTAAGTCTGCTGTGTGCCCAGCCCTCTGCTAAGCGCTGGGACTACAGTGACAGCTCACAGCCCCAGCTCGCCAAATGCCCGGTGCAGACAGGACACGTGGAGACCACCTCAGGCCCTGCACCCCTGACCGCATCGGCACGCTTCATGCACCTGTGGAGCCGTAACAGCCGACCTTTTTGTAGGAGTGAAGATGCCGAGGCCCTCCGCGCAGCTTGGGCCCCGTCCGTAGGATCTGCCGCCTCTGCCGCCTGCCAGAGCAGGGCCACTTCGGCGCCGCCCTCGGTGTTGGGACGTTGTGTTTTTAACCCAAATTAAGCCTCAATCGACCTTTGGCAGCTTGTTCCCTCCCTGTCCTCCTCCCTGGCTCCTGGTTCCATTCTCTGGGGCCAGAGAACGCATCTCATTGCCCTTCCGTGAGGCAGCCCTTCACATACTTAAAGAGAATCATCCCGTCCCTCCTTTCTCTGGATCAGTCACTTTGTTTCCTCAGTTGGGCCGTAAAGCGTGCAAACTTGGCCCTTCCCCGTCCTGGCAGCCTTCCTCTGGGCACGTGCAGAGCGTACCCCTCTTCTCCTTAAATGGTGGAGCCCATCCCAAAACACTGTCCCAGCTGTAGCTGAGCTGAGCAGGGCAGGATATCTGATCCAGCAATGCTGGTTTCCTGGTTGTACCATGAGCTCTCACCTCCAGGCATTTTCTGTGGCTGCCCTGTGCCTGGGATGCTCTGACCGCTGAGCTCCCTGGCATCCCTTAGCAGTCAGCCCCTCTCGATCCCAGTGCCTTCCCTCTGTGTGTTCTTTCCTGTTGATCTGGTAGAGAGCTTGCTTCATACAGCTCGTTTGCACACCATCTCCCCTGTTAGACTCTAAGCCTCTTGAGAGCAGGGCCTGTCTGCCTTTTTTGCATCCCTAGTACTTGGTACCATGCCTGGGACGTAGTAGTTGCTTAGTAAATGGTTATTCATTGTTAGAGGGAGATGTGGTTTTGTTTTTGGACATGGCCCATTGAATCATAGACATTTTAGAAAGAGGAGGAGGAGGAAGCGTTTTTAAAATGTACAGGAGAAGGAAAGCCAGAAGCAAACACAGGACATCAGGAGAGCTTTGAAAGCGACTTTTAAAATTTGTATTATGCTTTTCTGAAAAAGCAGACCTCTATGACGCAGTGACTTGTGGCTTCCTGCGAGGTTTTCTCATCTTTCCGTTCTACTTTCTGTGTTCGTATGTTGTCAAGTTCAGAATAAAAAATTGAAAACAAAGGACCAGGTCTCACCATGTTTCTCTCCTGCATTCAGAATTCACAGGACTTTAGGATCAGATACAAATGTCTCTTTCTGGCATGTAGTAAAACCTTCACAACCTGCCTCCTGCTTGTCTTTCTAGCTTTATTATTCATGACTCCTCTGCAGCCAGTCTATCAAACATCTGAAAATATGTGTAACGTACCACACCCACGGACTTCCCTGCAAAGGAGTGCGATGGTGGGGGCGACTTCTCATCTTCGGGACTGTGCTCGTTCTTTGCAATTTCGTAGCATTCGCCTTTGGTTATCTGTGGCTGTTCTGTTCCATTTACATCGTATATATTGTTTTCTTGGCTCTGCTGGCTTCACTCTGCATCAGTTCGTATAGATCTTTCCATTCTTTTCTCTATTCATCACACACGTTATTTCTTTTCTTTTAAATTTAATATTTTATTTTCCCCCAATTACTTGGTAAAACAAATTTTAACATTCTTTTAAAAAATTGAATTCCAGATTCTCTCCTTCCCTCCTCCCGCTCCTCCTGCCCAATTGAGAAGGCAAACAATTTGATATAGGTTATACGTGTGCAGTCATGCAAAACATTTCCGTCTTAGTCATGTTGACACACATCATTTCTTATAGCACAGTAGTATTCCATTACAGTCATGGGCCACAATTTGTTTAGCCATTCCCCAGTTGATGGACATCTACTTTATTTCAAATTCTTTGCTACCACAGAAAGGACTGGTATAAATATTTTGGTGTGAAGGGGAACTCTCTTCAGTGGCCTCCTTGGGGTGTAAACTTAGTAGTGGAATCTCTGAGTCAAAGGATATGGACATTTTAGTTACTTTATTTTCTTAATTCCAAATTACTTTCCAAAATATTGTATTGAATCACAGCTCCACCAACAATACTCCAGTATGTCTAAACCTCAGAGCTGTTTTGATGTGCATTTCTCTCTTTTCAAAAAAATAACATTTTATTTTTTTCCAGTTACATGTAAAGCCATTTTGGACATTAATTTAAAAAAAATTGAGTTCCAGATTTTCTCCTTCCCTCCTTTTATCCCTCTCCTTCCTGTATGGTAAGCAATTTGACACAAGCTGTATGTGTGCAATCATGTGAAGCATTTTCATAATTAGTCATGTTGTGAAAGAAGAAATAGACCAAAAGGAAGAGGAAATAAAGGGAAGAATAGAATGCTGTGATTTGCATTCTGACCCCATCACTTTTCCTGAGTCCTTTGGAATTGTCTAGGTCTAGGATCGTTGTGTTGCTGAGAATGGGTAAGTCATTCACATTTGGTCATCATACAGTATTACTGGTACAATGTACAGGAGTACTGTGCAATGATCCCCTGGTTCTGCTCACTTCACTTTGCATCAGTTTGTATAAGTCTTCCTAGGTTTTTCTGAAATCTGTCTGCTTGTTGTTTCTTATAGCACAATAGTATTCCATATGCCACAACTTGTTCAGCCATTCCCCAATTAGCAGGCATCCCCTCAATTTCCAATTTTTTGCCACCATGAAAAGAGCTGCTATAAATATTTTCTGTATACATAAATCTTTTTCCTTTTTCTTTTTTTTTAACCTCATTGGGATACAAATCTAGTAGTGGTATTGCTGGATCAAAGATTATGCACACTTTGGTTGCCCTTTGGGCATAGTTCCAAATTGATCTCCAGAATGGTTGGATCAGTTCACAACTCTGTCAGCAATGCACGAGTGACCTAGTTTTTCCATATCCTCTCCAACAATTATTATTTTCCTTTTCTGTCATCTTAGCCAATATGATAGGTGTGAGGTGGTACCTCAGAGTTGTTTTAGCCTAATCAATAATGCTTTAGAGTATTTTTATATGACTATAGAATACCTTTAATTTCTTCACCTGAAAACTGCCTGTTCATATCCTTTGACCATTTATCGACAGGGGACATTCCTCTTATTTTTAATACATTTAGTGCTTCTTGATTGAAATTATTTTTCAGATGCTCTGCTAACATAGAGGCTCACTGTATCACCAGCATCACACCTTGGCAGTGCTGCTTGAGAGGGTGCTTGGGGGGCTGTGTGGAGGGGACCTCGACAGTTGGAGCACAGCAGTTGGCTGGTTCCATATCTCTCCTGCTTCTTGTCTGGTGTCAAGTCTCTTCTGGCCACGTTCTTCTATTAAGCATCTACAAGGCACATTGCCGGGTCCTGTAGACGTCCCCAGATTAGACAAGACCTTGTCCTGCAGTAAGATGTATGATCCTCAAGGGCAGAGATGTTTCTCTTTTTTCCTTTAATCTTGATCTCTAGTGCCCAGCACTGTGGCATTTTATGAGCGATGGTTGACTCTCAGACTTTATGGTCTGGCAAGGGGTGAGTCACAAAATAATTCATGGTGTGAATATTCGAAAGGTGGGGAAGTCAAGTCTTAAACACCTGCTGTGTGCCAGCACGGTCCTAGGTCCTGCAAAGGGAATAGTTATTGACTTTAGGGATCAGGGAAGACATCCTGGCGTTTGTTAAGTGCTTACCAAGTGTCAGGTTCTGTGCTAAGCCCTGGGAGCAGAGAGAAAAGCAAGAGAGGAGCTCTGCTCTGGAGGAGCTTGTTGGGAGGGAGGGGGAGAGACTAAACCTTTAAATTAAAATAAGCATTAAACAAGCCTACTATGCCTCAGGCACTGTTGTGAGCCGCAAGTATGATCTCCTTTGGTCCTCACAACAACCCTGGGAAGAGGTGCTGTTGTTACTCCCATTTCACAGCTCGTGAAACTGAGTCAGACACCCAGGGTCACACAGTGTCTGAGACCAGATTTGAACCCAGCTGCTTGTGACTCCAGGTTGAGCACTCTATCTACCATTGCACCATCCAGTTGGGGAGGCAGCATGACAACCATTAGGTAGAAGGATGATCTGGACATGGTAAATGGGGAGTAGCCTCAGAAGGGAAGGCACTAACTTTAAGGAGGACTGGGCAGGACTTGCTACAGAATTTTAGTGCTGATGTGAAGGGAGCCAGGAGGTAGTGATGAGGAGGGAGAGTGTTCCAGGCATGGGAAATAGCTGGAGAAAAAGCAAGGAGTTAGAGACTGAAGGTCTTATGAGAGGAGAACAGAGGCTGTCACTGCTGGAATCCTAGAGACCGTGGGGGCGAGGAAGGTGCGACAAGACTGGAAAGATGGCAGACAATGGTCATGAAGGCTTTGACAGCCAGCCCCACAGAGGATCCCAGGACAGCTTAACTCCATGGGGCCTGTTTCTTTGTCCAAAGGAACTGTTCTGGAGCCACCCTTGGAGAAATTGTGCCTTTTCTTGGTCTCTGTGAGCAATCGAGCAAACAGAACAGAGGTGGCCTAGAGGATTTCGGGGGCTCTTGCATCCTGTGATCTCTGGTTTCTTACCTCTTCCCTCCGTGAGTAGCTTGTTTCTGAGAGCAGCCTATGGCTATTTCTGGTCTCCTCTCTCCCTCTTGTGGCGGCTCCAGGGACCAATGCAGCTTCCCTGTTACAAGGGAGACTCAGCAAAGGGACTCCAGAGGTTTCCTTAGCATCTTGCAGCGACTATAGAAAGAACCTTTTTTGCTTCTGAGTTTTAGAACTTATGCCTTCAGAAAACCTCCCAGCACCTACATCTTATGGGCCACTCTGTTAACCCCACTTGTGGTCCCCATTGCTTATCAGCTTCATGACAGAATGATGTTGGGTGGGCCTTCTTTGCTTCCTGTCTATGAAGGGCAGGGGTCCTTGTGTTCTCGCAAGGTTTCATGGGAGATGGTCAGAGCTGCATGGAAGCCGTTGGTGGGTTTTTGTAATAACTGCCAAGAGACACTCAGGAGTGAGAAGGAGCTTTGTCTTGGCCATGTTGAGTTTGACAGTCAGTTTGGGATTTCAGAAGTGCGTTGGTGATGTGGGATGGAAGTTTGGAGAGAGACTGGGGCTGCATAAGTAGATCTGGTGGTCACTAGTGTAGAGAGCTTCCCCTTACATAGAGGGAAACGAGAAGGCCCAGGACAGTGAGGAAGTAGATGATGGCGCAGCAAGGAAGACTGAGGAGGAGGGGTCAGGCAACTTGGAGAGCCAGGACAGAAGAGTATCTTGTAAACCAAGAGAGACTCAAAAGTCCAGGAGAGTAAATGCTCAAGTGGGTTAAAAGGGTGAAGAAAAGCCATGAGATTTGTCCTTGGTGACTTTGGGGAGGGCAGTCTTTTCCGAGTGCTTGGATCTCTGGAAGGCAGATTGCAAAGTGCTGGGAAGCGAGGGGAGAGAGTGAATGTGAGTGTGAATGCCAACCGCTTTTTCTAGGAGTTTGCCTGGGAAAGACGGGGCAGAGAATGATGGCTGGAGGGGCGGCTGGGGTCTAGACTTCTAAGGAGAGGAGAGACTTAGTTGTGTTTGAGGGCCCAGGGAAGGAACCAGTGGATCGGGAGATGGAAAATTAGAGACAGAGAAAAGGGATGATGGGAAGAGAGGGAGAGAGAGAAGAAAGAGAGAGGAATCACGACACTTCTAATGGTGCTTTCAGGGCCCCAAAGCACTTCACATGTTCAAATGTTCTCTCAATTCATCTTTTTTTTTAAATTTCTTTCTTTCATTTATTTTTTTTTTGGTTTTTTATTTATTTATTTTTAAATTTTATTATAGTTTGCATCATTCATTTCCACAAGATTTTGAGTTACATATTTTCTCCCTCTCTTTCCCCCACCCACCGCCCCAAAACAGCCATCCCAGTGTGTCCCCCCTCCCCCAGTCTATTCTCTCCTATGTCACTTTTCGGTAGGGCAGGATGGATCTCCCAACCGCACTGCCTGTGTATCTCAAGCTCCAGTTGGGTGTAGTCAATAATAATAATAATAATAATTGCATAGATAGATAGATAGATAGATAGATAGATAGATAGATACACATTCATAACATTTGATTATGGTCAATTCATCTTCTAACAGACCTGTAAAGTAGGGCCATTATCACCCTCATCTTACAGTGGGGGAAACCGGCCTAGGGAGGTTAAGTGATCTGCCCTGAGTCACAGAGACCGTCAGGGGCTGCTAGGTGGCTAGTCCAAATCCAGCTTCAGACACTGGCTGTGTGACCCTGGGCAAGTCACTTAACCTCTGTTTGCCTTAATCCGTTGGAAAAGGAAATGGCAGATCACTCTAGTATCTTTGCCAAGAAAACCCCGTGAATGATATGGTTGGTGGGTCATGAAGAGTCAGGCATGACTGAACCGCAACATAAGGGCAGGGGCTGGAGGGGCTGGTGTGGAGAGGCCATGCAGGGCCAAGTCCTGAACTCCTTGAGGAAGGATGGAGGATGATCCGGGGCTGGTGGCTGACTGCCACTTCTTAGTGAATAAATTTGGATTGACATTGCTGAGTGGTTATGCAGGGGGAGAGCCTAGAAGTGGCAAGAGCCTGCCAGCTCCACCAGCAGGAAGAGGGAGCTGGGGGTCATGGCAGAAGACGCAAGCAGTCCTGGAGAGAGTGGCCTGAGATGCAGCGCCAATGGGGGATCCGTGTCTCCGATGAGGGAGATTTATGAATTATGGTGCGGGAATTCCAGAGGGCACAGGGTGGGCAGATTTCAAGTGAGACGGAGGGCTAGGGATGGAGGGGATGTGGAACGCCGTAGAGACTGGGAATGGGGAAGGGGTGGTTTGTTTTTTTTTGTTTAGATCGTTAGAGTATTTTGCCATTTCCTTCTCCAGCTCAGCTTGCAGATGAGGAGACTGAAGCAGGTGGTAAGTTCTTCTATGAGTGGTCCTTGCCTCTCCTCACGTTTGAGTGACTGCTTACTCTGGCCTTTCTCACAAGATCAGCTGCATGAAGTCGTCACACTGTGAGCTGCTTGAGGACAGGACCGATCTTTTCCCTTTCTCCGAATGCCTAACACTTAGCGCACTGAGCGTAGCACATAGTAGGGCCACGTGCTTAAGAAATACTTGCTGACTTGACTTGGCTTGGGGGGAGGGGAGGTTAGAAGATTCTTTGGGTTTTTCTTCAACGCGTCCACCTCCACTGTTCCTGATTCTTCAGCTTCTCCCTAAATCTCTGTGCCCTTACCCCTTGCTATTGTCCATCTTTGGGCTTCTTGCCTCAGAGACCGTGGTCTCTCCTAAAAATAAAATGAAGAGGGTGGTGCTGGGTGGTGCAGTGGATAGAGCACTGACCCCAGAGTCAGGAGGAGCTGAGTTCCAATTTGGCCTCAGGCAATTACTAGCTGTGTGACCCTCCTCCTGCTCTAGGATCCCTCTGTGGGCCTCAGTTTCCTCCTGTGAAAGATAAGAGGTTGAGCTATGTGACCTCTAAGATCCTTCTGGCTCTCCAGTTGTGATTCTGTTGCGGAGGGGTTCTTGCGGGGCCAGGCTGAAATTAGGCACCACTCGAGCTGAGAGCAGGCTTTAATTAAGGCAGGCTCAGACGGCAGCCGCAATGCCCTCTCTGGCCGCGAGGTGGGGTGGCAGGCTCACAGTCAGCATCCGTGCATGGGAGAGCCGGTGGGAGGCAGAGGGTAGGGCAGAACCTGGACCAGCCCTCCCTGGGGAGTCTCCACCTGGGAATCCCTCCCCAGGCCTCTGCTGGCGTGGTCGGCTGTCCCAGTGGGGGGGTGGGCTGTCCGGGGCACCGGCTGCTGGGTGATCACTAAACTCGTGGGCAAACCTGGCCAAGCCACCAGTTTCCTTAACTGTAAAGGGGGAAAAATATTAGCACCTGCCTCCCAGAGTGGTTGTGGGGATCGAGTAAGACAGCGTTTGTAAGGCACTTAGCGTAATGCCCGGCACACAGCAGGCGTTTGATAATGCTTCTTCCCTTCCCTTCAGGCTCTCCCTGCTTGACCACCCTTGTGTTTATTTCGTATATATGCATGCAGGTAAGGTCATACGGAAGGCCCGTCTCAATATAGAGATGGAAGTCACAGGTGGGATGGCCTGTGGTCTGAGGTACCGTCCACCCATCAGCATTTGGAGTGGGGTTTTCCTGCCTCTGCTGGCATGCTAACTGGGGAGGGCAGGGCAGCAAGATTGGGGGATCTCTTCTATTCCAAGGGCCCAAGATTGTCTCTATCTGCCACCCCACTGCTTCTCGACAATCTTTACCGAAGGCTTTGACTCCGGGTTCAGGAGGAAAGTAGCTTCCCTAGTCACTCTTAAGGGGGAGGGCACCCCGAGCTTAAACTCAGTGGCTTAGCCACTCAACCCCTCCACACCAATTACGGGTTATGTGAAAGGTGACCACACATAGGTATTGACAGGTAAATCCATTTGTCCAAGCAAAATTCTTCCTTCTACAGGAAGCAGAAATGGAATTTCTACAGAATGGGCTATGCTGGGAAATCCACAGTTCTTCACCTGGGAATGAGATGAGGTCTCTGCTCAGCCCAGGAGAGAACAGAGCCCATGAAGGGCCAGATCTCTCAGCAGTCTCTAGAATTCCAGGCCCAGGAGGTTGGAAGTGGGATGAGGACCAGCTTTCTTCCCTATGTGTCTGTGGGTCAGACAGCTGCATTCCACCCCTCAGAAGGCTTTCTTTTTCGACACCCTCCTTGGAGTGACCTCTGTCTACATTCTTCTCCTTCAGTGTCTTTGCTTAACTCTATTAAGTCCCTTATGGACAGAGGTGTGCTGGCAAAGGTTTAGCAACCAGCTCTCTGGAAAAATCAAAGAGGACAGCTTGTTTTCAGCCATGGCACACCAGGAGGGTGGTGGTGCCTTCAGTGGTGCTAGGGAAGTCCTGAAAGTGGAATGGCTTCTTTTTGCAGGGGAGGGTAAAGACAATGACTTCGGTTTGGGACATGAGTGGCTTAATGTCTGTAGAACATGCAGTTCTTGAAACACAAGGGACTCTGGAACTGAATCTTGTAAACTAAAAGTAAATAAATCAAATTTTTAAAAAAGCATATGCAGTTCAAGATGTCTAATATGCATTGGGAGGTGAGAGACTGGAGGTGAGGAGAGAGGTTGGTGCTAGACAAGCAGATTGGAACATTGTCACCACAAAAATCATCATTAAACCCATGGGAACTGGTGAAGTCACCAAGTAAAATAGTGTGGAGGGAGAAGAGGGCCCAGGACAGAGACGCACACTGCAGACCCTCACCATTAGCAGGCACGGCCAGAATACAGTTGAGGCAAAGGAGACCGAGGTCGAGTCAATGACATGTATTATGCTCTGACTACATGCAGGCACGGTGTTAAGTGCTGGGGTTACAAAGTGAGACAGAAAACTCCCTGTCCCCAAGGAGTTCCTAATTGAATGGGGGAGACAACAGGCAAATCAGAATGTATGAGCTGGGTATGGGATAGATAGGAGATAATTAACACATAGAAGGCAGGAGAATGAGAAGGAATTGGAAGATGCTTCCTGTAGAAGGTGGGATTTTAGTGGGGACTTGAAGGAAGCCGGGGAGGTGGGCGGTCAGAGTGGAGGAGGGAGAGCTCTGCAGGCAGTGGAGACCAGCCAGAGAGAGTGTCCTGAGCGGAGAGATGGAGGGTCATCTTGGTGGAACAGTCATGAGGTCAGTGTCCCTGGATGGGAGAGTAATAGTCAGGAGGTGGGAGAAGAACCAGGAAGGGACAGTGCCATAGAGAGAGGAAGGTGTCAAAGAGAAGAGAGTGATCAGCTGTGTCAAAACCTGCAAGAGGTAAGATGGGTAGAACTGAGAAAAGACCATTAGATCTGACAATTAAAAGACCTTTGGTAGCTTTGGAGAGAGCAGTTTCAGATGGATGATGTGGTCAGAAGCCGGACAGGAGAGTTAAAAAAAAGGGGGAGGGAAGAGAGGGAGTAAAGGTGCCAATCCTAGATGGAATTTTCAAGGAGCTTAGCCCCAGAGAGCGGAGGAGATGTGGGGTGATAGCAGGGATAGAGGGATCAAGTGAGGGTTTTTTGAGGATGAGGGGGACAAGCATGTCAGGCATCTGGGAAGCAGCCAGTGGACAGGGAGACTGAAGAAAAGTGATGGAGGGGGCAGACAATTGCTGGCAGAGACTGGATAGAATGAGGTCACTTGTGCAGGGAGAGCAGTTGGCAGGATAGATGCCTTGCCTTAGCAAAGAGAATGGTCACCTCATTAGGTGAGACAGGGACGGAGGCAGAGATTGTGCCAGGAGGACCTGAGAGAGGATAAGCAGATGAGGACAAGGGGAGGAGAGGAAGCTCCTGGAGAATAACCTCGATTTTTTTCAGTGACAAAGCAAGGTTCTCAGCTGAGAGGCTGAGTGAAGAGGAGCCATGTGATCAGAGGAGGGAATTTCAGAGTTCTTTAGCATGAGAGTGGGTGCTAAGAACTCATGAGAGAGTTCTTTAGCATTGGGGGTGGTGCTAAGATCAAGAGACTATCTTTGTGTATGGCTGAGGTCAAGGTGGGGGAAGTAGGTCATGTTTCACTCTGGATCAATCTATACCTCTTCCTAGGTTACTCTGAAATGGTCCTTTTTGTCAGTCTGCCTTGAGAATTCATCAATTCTGTCTCTGGAGGTAGATAGTGTTTTTCATGATGGATCCTTTGGAATTGTCTTGTATCATTGTCTTAAGAAAGAGTAGCTAAGTCTTTCACAGTCGATCACCCTTGTAATAATTCTGTTACTGTGTACAATGTTCTGATTCTGCTCACTTCACTTTGCCTCAGTTTGTATATGTCTTCCCAGGTTTTTCTGAAGCCATTTTACTCCTCATTTCTTGCAGCACAATAGTGTTCCATCATAATCACATACCACAGCTTGTTCAGCCATTGCCCAATTCACAGATATCCCCTTAATTTCCAATTCACAGTTTTATAGCTCTTTGTAATCCATATATTTTTGATGGGGTTTAAATCAGGTGGATACACGGACCAGCCAAACACGCTATGGCCATCTTCTGGGTAAACTTCTTCAGCTTTTCATGTCATGTAGAAGCATGGGACAAACTTGGAGTGGAGTATTCCATCTCCTTTTGGGACTTCTTATAATTCTGGGGTAATTCTTCTTTCAGTATATCAATGACTTTATAACCATTCATCATTAGCAACTGGGTAAAGCAGGAGAGAGAAAGCACAGGAGACAATGAGGCAACAAGCATTTATTAAGTGCCTACTGTATACTCGGGACAGTATAAAGCCTGGCACACAGTGTTTAATACAAATATAGTTATTGGTATTAATAATGCAAATTAGTAATACAAATAATTACATTTTCCCTAAGACGACAAAGATGGATATTTGCATCTGAGCACAGCTCAGGCTTGTTGAAAGCTCTCAGCCCTTCCCCCAGTGCAGATCAGCCCCCTCCCATCCTTGGTCCGACTCAAGGCCCAGTTCACTATCCATCTGTGGGGAGACATTTGTGCTAATGACCTGACTGAAGAGCAGACTCTTCATCCAAAGGCGTGTCCTGCTGGACAGCACCTGTTTGCTCTTGCCTCTTGTGCAGAGAGATAGAATGTTGAATGAGTGCAAATCTCACCAGTGGGCTTCCACAGTGCCCTGGAGCTCAGTACAAGCTGCCTGGTGTCACCTCCAGAAGGGTCCTCGTTATCTGGACAAGATCCTTCTGTCTGGGCTCTGCCTAGAATGGCCTCGTGACACCAACAGGCTCCTGCCTTCTGTCCTCTCATAGTACCATGGATTTGGAGCTGTAATAAATTAATTAAAAATCATTCATTAAGCACTCAATCCTGATTCTGATTCTGCTTTCTTTTCATCAGTCCAGAATTACGTAGGAGGAATACAACCCAATATGTTTGAATGAGATGATTTTGGAGACTGCCTCTCTTCGTATCTTGCTTATAGGACCATAGGAGAGCTGGGAGAGACCTGAGAAGCCAACCTCCTCATTTTACAAATAAGGAAACTAAAGCCCAGAAAGAAGTCATCTGAATCCAGGCTCTCCAACTCCAAATCAAGAGCTGTTTTCTACTGTTCTGTCTCACTGGACCATGGTCTTCACCTCATTGATGTTTATAAATTAAAGGTGATGAATAATCATAATAGTATTTAGCATTTATTTAAGACTGTGTGCTAGGCAATGGCTAAGCACCGTATATGTATATATATATTATAGATATATAGATATATAGATACATATTGCCCACATCCACAGTAAGTTGCTGAGTTTAGTTCTCAAGGTCTAGTAGGAGTCAGGAAACCTAGCTATCAGTCTCTGCCTTGATGCTGGTGTTTCTTTGGAGGAGTCGACCACGAGATAGATAATTTTGTTGATTTCCAATTTTTCTTTTAAAAATATTCCTGGGAAATTTTCTTGGATGGCTTCTTCAAATATAGGGATTTGATGCTTTTCTTCACTGTTTTAGGTGACTTCTTACATTTTCTTTCCTTGGTCTGTCCCCCAGATCTGTTATTTTTGCCTGCATTAGTATCAGATGTTTTTTCAGTGATGTAGATTTCTGGGAATATCTTTCTACTTCTTCTGTTTCCGGTATTCTGTTGCCCAGAATCACACAGCTAGTCAGTATCCAAGGCTAGATTTGAATTCGGGTCTTCCTGACTCCAGTCTGTTGTCCAGTGAAATAATTCTCTTTTTCATCGTTATATATATTTTCCATGGACTTTCTCAACTATCAAGTTTCATCATCCTTTTGTTCTGAGATTTCTCAGTCACATTCAGTTGCTTATATCTCATGGTTCTTTGGCTAATTTAATTTCTTTCTTTAATTTTTTTCCATCTATCTATTATCATGGTATTGAAGTTTAAGAAAATTCCAGTTTTCTGATATTTTTGCTGATTTTTGCATGTGATTTTCTTGCCTATGTAATTGTGGATGTGGTTTTTTTGGCTCTCATTTTAAAAAGCCATAATATTATAATAATAGTAATACTAATATAAACCACTACTGTATATATAGCTTTTTAAAGTTAGCAAATTTGGTCTTCACAATAATCCTGAGAGGTCAGTGCTGTTATTATCCCCAGAGGTTAAGTGACTTGCCCAGGGTCACACAGCTAGTCAGTATCCAAGGCTGCATTTGAATTCAGGTCTTCTTGACTCCACTCCTGGCACTCTGTCCACCATGCCAATCACTTGCCCAGACACTTAAGAAGTGTTCATTGAATGAATATTCATTGAATAGAATGTTTTGAGCCCCAAGACCCATCTGTTTCCAACCTTCTGTTTTTATCTCTTCTTCACCCTCCACCTCCAAAATGCTTTAAGGCTGGGAGGGAAGGTAAAGGATGAAATTAAATATTATGCAAAACTCTTTTAGTGGAGGCAGAGAATTGGAAATTGAGAGGATGTCCATCAATTGCTGAATGGCTGGAACAAATTGTGTTGTGATTGTGATGGGATACTATGGTGCTATAAGCAATGATAAGGGGGATGGCTTCAGAAAAACCTGGAAAGACTTATATGAACTGATGCTGAGTGAAGTGAGCAGAACCAGGAGAACATTATACACTGTAACAGCAACATTGTAATGATAATCACCTGTGAATGACTTAGCTATTCTCAGCAGTACAATGATCCAAGACGATTCTGAAGGACTGGTAATGAAAAATCCATTCCCAAAGAAAGAACTGATGGAGTCTGGATGCAGATTGAAGCAGACTTTTTCTTTACTTTTCTTGGTTTTTTCTGTCTATGTTTTCTTTAATAACATGGCTAACACGGAAATACATTTTGCATGACCACACAAATATAACCTATATCGAATTGTTTGCCTTCTTAGCGAGGTGGGAAGGAGACAGAGGGTGGGAGAGAATTTGAAACTCAAAATTTTTTTAAAAATGAATGTTAAAAATTGTTTTTATGTGTAATTGGGGGGGGGAATAAAATACTAAAGTTTTTAAAAGTAAATATTATGTGAAATAAAATTAGCCTTTGAGCTTAGTTTAGATTTCAGGTGTTTGGATATCTCCTACTTGAGTATTCTCAGTTTTTGAAAGAGCTCTGAATGAGTGAGAGCTAGAGCCCTAGCATTCCCTCCAGGACCATCTGCCTGCTCTCCCAGATGTGTGCCTTAGAGGGAGAGAGTGAGCCAGGTTTATGTGTGAATTGTTAGGATTACGATTGCTTTGCATTCTTTTAGCTACCATTCCATGTTTAAATTCCCCCAAATTATAGCTCCTACACAGTGCCGAAGAATTTCTGTTCAGGAATTGCCCAGAGTGAACCCATGAGAGACTCTGAAGGGGGGAATGGCCATTCACCTGAGGTTGAAGAGTGTGCTCACTCATCTATAGTTATTAGCTATCTCCCAGATTAAGAAAGAGTCTGTCATTATAAACCTGGGTTACTGAAGGGATGAGGGCATCCTCAACAAAAATAGGAGTGTTTGGAGGAGAAACAGGTTCAGGGGACAGAGCCAATGAAAATTTTATTCTATCTTCCTTGAGGAAGTGACATCTGTTTGAGCATCTGGATAGAGGGTGGATGACTAAGTGCTTACCACCTGCTTAGCAAAGCAACAAACTAGCCCATTCCCCAACCACCTCCCATGGTAACAAGTCAATAGCATTTAAAAATTTTTATTTTCAATTAAGATGAGACACAGAAAGGTTTAGGAAATTTCCAAAGGTCAGTGAAGCCACTGTTTAAACTCAGAGACTTCAGTCTCCTGGGATGTGGTATGTATCATCAAATAGGAACCATTGGGCTGTGTGAGGGTATTCAGGGAGGACCAGCCCTTTTCAGTGCTGCTCAGCCACCTTTGGTATCTACCTGTCACCTAACTCTCATCTGTGGCTCCAAGAAACTGTAGCATGTACAGTAGCCATACTCCAGCAAAACCATCTCAGCAGATGGACTAAACCATACTGAGGATAATCGGGGCCTGACATCCATCAGTGATTCAGGGGGATGTCCACTCCAAGCATTTGAAGACTTCCCACAGCAGAATGAGTGGATGAGAACAACATGTTCCAATGGCAGCCATGAAGGCAGCTGAAGCAGGCGCGGAGGAGCACCTAGAGGTTGGTCAGACATGGAAGACACTAAGGTCATTCACTGCAGTCTGGGTCATCTTCAGGCCTCTTGACTTTTGTCTTGCCACTGGACTTCCATGACTCAGGAAAACAGAATGAGGCCAATGACTTTGTCCAACTGACTTACTCTCAGTTCACTCTCCAGTCAAGTCACTCCATGATGTTAGTCCTCTTCAAAAATGAAAATGAACTTGGGACTACTGAGTCCCAGGTAGGGGACTCTTCCCTGTGTGGCCTCCAAGCCTTTTGAAAGACTAGAGGCATCCTTTTATTTCTGCAAGTTAGTGCTGCCACACCTCACCACCTTCCCTTGAATGTCTTCTTGTCTTTCCTGAAGTTTGTCCTCTGCCCACCCCTGGGGAAGGCGACAATGCCTTCGGATTTCGTGGAGTACACTGTCCTCTCCCTGTCTCCATTTATTTTGTGTTTCAACTATCTGTGTAACTATTTCATCCCTTTCAGTAGACCATAAGCTCACTGAGGTCGAGGACTCTGCCAAGCATCCCCTTTAATGTGCAGAGGAGAGAAGCAGCTCACGGTAATTTCTTGGACTGATTTTGCTTTTCAAGTTTTACTTTCCTTCTTTCAGTTAAATCTAAAAAAAAAAACCCCAACAAAGTTGTAAACTGAGCATACTTGTCTTAATCAGTCAGTAAGCATTTATTGAGCTCCTACTATATACCACCGATTGTGCTAAGCAGGGGGATACAAAGAAAAGAAAAAGCGGCCCTTGCCCTCTGCGGTGTTCACAGTCTAATGGGGAGAAAATGAACCAGCAATTATGTGAAGATAAAGCACAGAGCAGACAGATTCGAGATGATCAGCTGTAATGCCATGCACTAGCAGATTCCCAAAGGAATGCTACTGTGAACAGCTTTTAGAGTTCAGATTACAAAATATAGTGAACACTCTGTTTATGCCATTACAAATCAAGACAAATATTCACAATATATCATAATATAATTTTCACAACGTTACATTTTATAACATTACATCTTATCACAGAAAATGGCCACACAGTTTTCATTACAGTGGCCACAATATTCAGAACAAGGAACAATAGAATCAAACTTCCACTCATGGGGCAACCATTAACTTAATCAGTCACTAATCTAGATTTACAATTACTAAATATCTTGATCACAAATACAGTCATTAGAAAAACCACACAAACCCTCCACCCCTTGGTGTCCAAAAAACCTCAGTTTCATCCAAGGGGAGGCCTTCTCTTCATCTTGACTCTGGGTGGTCTCTCTGA
>CM053592.1:3247868-3283518 GCA_028646515.1 Pseudochirops corinnae
TATGTATATCTACATATATATGTATGTATAGGAGGATGTATGTGTATATAAATATATATGTGAGTGTGGGCATATGTATGTGCATGTATATATAGACAGAGGGCACAGGATGAGTTGAATATGAAGGGATGATATCTAAAAAATAAAATTAAGAGGTGAGAGACAAATTTATTGGGAGAAGAAGAAAGGGAGCAATAGATCAGGGTAAATTATCTCATATAAAAGAGGCAAGAGAAAACTGTTAAAATGGAGGGGAAGAGCAAGAAGGTGAAAGGGAATGGGACAACCTGATTCTCACTGAATTTGCCCTAAGGAGGGAATAACATACACACTCAATTGGGTATCTTACCCTACAGGAAAATAGGGGGTAGGGGATAAGAGAGGGGATGATAGAAGGGAGAGCAGATTGGGGGAGAGGGTACTTAGAAGCAAACATTTTTGAAAAGGGACAGGGTCAAAGGGGAAAATAGATTAAGTGGGAGGTGGGATAGGATGAAGGGAAATATAGTTAGTCATTCACAATGTAACTACTTTGGAAATGATGTGGGTAACTACACATGTACAACTTATATTGAATTGCTTATCTTCCCAGCGGTGGTTGGTGAGGAGGGAAGAAGGGAAAGAATCTGGAACTCAAAGTTTTAAAAACAAATGTTTAAAATTTTTTTTTTTACATGCAACTGGGAAATAAGATATATAAGTACTAGGGTATAGAAACCCCTCTTGCCCTACTAGAAAGTTATGGGGGTGAAGGGGGAGAATATAAGAGAGAATGGATTGGGGAAGGGGGTATTCAGTAGGCTTGCTATTGTGGGGTGGGGGTGGGGGAAAGATGGGGAGAGAAAAAATTGTAACTCAAAATCTTCTGGAAATGAATGTTGAAAACTAAAAATAAAAAAAAAAAGATTGTGCACCTCAGTTCCTAATTAATGGGAACAGGACAGGACAAAGTGGGGAAGGCTGGGGGAAATTTGGGGTATATAAACCAGATTTTGCCTTCTGTACCTGGTTGTGATGACATCTCCTTCTCGAGAGATTGTATAATCCTTCCTGTTTTTAGTTAGAGAAAGTCTCTGCTTATTTTATTGGGGAAAAGGATCATTTCTGTGCCACACAATAATGAGACAACATACTAAAGCCTATGGGATGCAGCAAAAAGTAGTAATCAGAGAATTATGTATATCTCTAAATGCTTACATCAATAAAATAGAGAAAGAAAAGGCCAATAAATTGGGTATACAATTAAAAAAAAAAACTAGAAAAAGAAGAAATTAAAAATCCCCAATTAAATACCAAATTGGAAATACCAAGAACTAAAGGTGAGATTAATAAAATTGAGTGTAAGAAAACTATTAAATAAATAAAACTTGGAGTCAATTTTATGAAAAGACAGCAATAAAATAGACTAAATCATTGGTTAATATGATTTAAAAAGAGAGAGGAGAAAGCCAAATTGCTACTGTTAAAATGAGAAGTGTGACTATGTCACTAATGAAGTGGAAGTCAGAGCAATTATTAGAAGTTATTTTGCCCAATTATATAACAATAAATTGAACAATATAGGTTAAATGGAAGAACACTTCCAAAACTATAAACTGCCTAGATTAAAAAGAAAATAGAGCATTGAAATAAATCTGTTTTAGAAAAAGCAGTTGAACAGGTCATAAATGAGTTTCGTAAGGAAAAAAGAAACATCAGAACCAGATGGATTTCCAAGTGAATTCTACCAAATATTTAAAGATCAACTAGATCCAATATTAAATAAGTTATTTAGAGTAAGGGGCAAAGAAGGAGTCCTACCAAATTTTTTTTATGAAACAAATATGGTGCTGATACCTAAACAAGGAAGAGCAAAAACCGAAAGAAAATTATAGATCACTTGCACTAATGGGATCATGGATGCAAAAATTCTAAATAAAACCTTAGCTAGGAGACTACATATATCACAAAGATTACACACTGATCAAGTGGAATTTATATCAGAAATATAGGGATGGTTTATCATAAGGAAAACTATTAACATAATTTATTACAATAACAAAAGTAACAAAAATTATATCATTATATCAATAGATGTAGAAAAAGTGTTTTTTTTTTGTTTTACAAAATACAACACTCATTCCTCTTCAAAACCCTTGAAAGCATAGGTATAAATGAATTTTTCCCTAAAATAATAAAAAGCATTTGTCTAAAGCCATCCGCAAGCATTATTTGTAATGGGGATAAGCTAGAAGCCTTCCCAATAAGATCAGGAGTGAAATAAGGATACCCATTATAAACAATATTAATTCATTACTGTATCAGAAATACTAGCAGTAGCAATAAGAGAAGAAAAAGAAATGGAAGGAATCAGAATGGGCAATGAAGTAATAAAACTATCCCTTTTTGAAGACAACACAATATATTTAGAAAATCCTAGAGATTCAACTAAAAAGCTCATTGAAACAACTGATAATTGTTAGAATATAATATAGAATATAAATAGAATATAATAGAATATAAATCCACATTAACCATCATTTCTATGTCACCAACAAAACCTTGCAATAAGAGATAACCCATTTAAAATAATTGTAGACAGTATAAAATACCTGGGAGTATATTTGCCAAGATAAACCCAGAAACTACACAAACATAATTATAAAATACTTGTTATACAAATGAAGTCAGATGTAAATAATTGGAGAAATATTTTGTGCATAGGTGGGCAGAACCAAGATGATAAAAATGATAATTCTACTTAAACTAATTTACTTATTCAATTCTACCCCAATTAAATTACCAAAGCATTATTTTATTGAGCTAGAAAAAAATAGCAAAATTCATTTGGAAGAACAAAAGGCCAAGAATATTAAAGGAATTAATGGGGAAAAAAAATGTAAAGGAAAGGGGTTTAGCAGTACCAGATCTTAAACCATATTATGTCAGTAATTATCAAAACTGGTACTGGCTGGGTCATTGGAACAGAGTGGACATACAATGCACAGTAATAAATGATTAGCTTAGCCTTGTGCTTGACAAATGTAAAGATTTAAGCTTTGGGGATAAGAATTCACTATTTGGTTAAAATTTTTGGGAAAATTGGAAAGCAATCTAGAAGGAATTGGGTATAGACCAATATCTTACACTATTTACCAAGATAAATTCAAAACGAATACATGTCCTAGATACAAAGGGAGATGTCATATGTAAATTAGAACACAGAACATATTACCTATTAGATTTATGGATAGGAGAATAATTTATAAACAAACAAGAGATAGACAGCATTGTGAGATACAACGTGAATAATTTTGATTACATTAAGTTAAAAAGGGTTTATGCAAATAAAACCAATATAGCCAAGATTAGGAGGAAATCAGAAAACTGGGGGAAAATATAGACAGTTTCTTGGATAAAGGTCCCATATCTTAGATATGTAGAGAACTTTGTAAAATCTATATAAAAGAAAAAGACATTCCCTAATTAGTAAAATGGTCAAAGGATATAAATAAGCAGTTTTTTGATGAAGAAATAAAAGCTTTATTATCGTATGAAAAATGCTTTAAAATAAATCATTATTGATTAGAGAATTGCAAATTAAAACAACTTTGAGATACCATCTCGCACCGATCCGATTAAAATGATAGAAAAGGAAAAAGGCAAATATTGGAGGGGGTATGCAAAAATTGGGACACTAATATGCTGTTGGTGGAACTATAAACTTAACCATTTTGGAGAGCAATCTGGCGTTAGGCCCAAAGAGTTACCCAGCAATACCACGGTCTATTTCTCAGGGTGAAAATGGAAAAAGGACAGGAACCTATGTGTTCTAAAATATTTATAGCAGCTTCCTTTGTGGTGGCAAAGAACTGGAAATTGCAAGGATGCTGATTAATTGGGAAATGGCTGAGCAAGTTGTGGCAGATAATTGTGATGGAATATTTTAGTGTACAATAAGAAATGATGAGCGGGTTGATTCTAGGAAAACATGGAAAGATTTCTGTGAACTAATGAAATGTGAAATGAGCAGGACCAAGAAAACGTTATATATAGTAATAGCAATATTGTTTGAAGAAGAACTGTGGACCACGAAATTATTCTGAGTATTATTAAATGCTCAGATACAAAGGACGTATGAAGGAAGATGCTATCCCCTCCAGAGAAAGAAATGATAAATAGAAGTATACATAGCATGGCTTTACACACACACACACACACACACACACACACACACACACACGTGTATACATACATACGTGTGTACATATGCATATGTGTATATATATATATGTGTCTCTGTGTTAGTGATCTTCTCTAGTGTGGGGTGGGGAGGGAGAAAGACAGTTGGAAAATTAAAATGTAGCAAAAAATAAATTACAATTTTAAAAAAGATCATAGATTAAAAGCCAGGAGCCCCTGAGTCCATCCCCTTCATTCTATAGAAGAGAAAGCTGAGACCCCAAGAAGGAGAAAGGATTGGCCAAATGTCACACAGGTAGGAGGAGGCAGAGACAGGATTCAAACTCAGGTCCTGTGACTGCCCATTCAGCGCTGCTTCCCCTGTATCCCGCTGCCTCCCAGAAAAGTGACTCACTGGAGATTGTACAAGCTAGTTAGTCAAGTTAGACAAGCTAGTCAAAGATAGGATTTGAACTCATCTCTCGTGATTTCCGTCAAGGATTCTTTCTCTTCTGCCATACCACCTCCGTGACTATTCTGTGGTGGGATTCTAGACTCCCTGCCAGCAGGGTCTCTCAAGTCACTGAATCACACTCCTCAGGCATCTGGCTCCTCCCAAAGCCGCTCCTTACATTTACAGCCATAATGCCCTTAGACAGTGGCTATTGGTGGCCGCAGCACAGGCATGCCTCCTGTTCTCAGGGTTGCGTACAAACCAAGCCTCTGACTGGCAGGGAATGTCTGGAAGGAGGAGTCTTCAACAGGATCCCATTAGGTCCTGGGGACGGATACGCAACAGACCCTTCTGTCTTCAAAGATTTGCTCGATTTCTGTGCCCCGGAGTTGAAGTGTGGATGGGATGTTGGTCTTGTCATCAGTAAGACCTGCATTCACATCCCCTTCAGGCACTTCTTTCAGTTCCCTAGCAAACTCTCTGACTCCAATTTGCCAAGTGGGAGCCAGGAGAGGACACTGACCCATGGTAGAGCCCTCCTCCTCCACCATGTCCTGGATCATGCGGCTCACCATTGATCTGTACTCTCTCTGGTTGACCTTTTTTCCTAAAGTGGCCTGGAAATCTCCCTGTGTCCATGCTCTCACACTCTTACAGCTGACAGTTGCCCCTAGGGGTTCCAACTCCTCTCCCTTCAGGACAAATGTGCTTTTCAAGCACCAAATCCCAGGTCCCATCCAGTATAAGGTTATCATCTCGCTTCACTGGCCAGCTCTCTTCACTCATGGTGGGATTCATCAGCGGAACCTTCTCCCACTTCCAAGTTGAACTATTATGTGTCTTGGAGTTCGTAGACTTGAGTTTTTTGGAGTTCGTAGACTTGAGTTTTTTTTAGGCAATCTATGAGCTCTTTTGGTTGGAATTTTACTTTCCATGTTTAGAAGCTCTAGGCAGTTTTCTTATTTTATTTCCTTTATCATGGCGTTCAGGGTCTTTTGCCCTATCACGTTCTTCTGGGAGTCCTATAACCCTTAGCTTGTTTCTGTGAACCCTGCTTTGAGATCCATGTTTTGCTTCCATAGCGAACATGTTTTTAACGTTCTTGGTTTTTTTTTTACTTCTCTTCCTCTAAGTTGTCTTATGCTATTGTGTATTTTAATTCCCAATCTGTTGTTCTCTTTTTTGTTTCTTTGATGAGACTTGACATTGCAAATTCAAGTCTTTCCATTCTGCTCAGTATTTTTGCTATGCAGGACATAACCCTGCTCTCCTAATTCTTGTTTCTTTTTAAACCACTGAGGAACAGTGTGTTATGCTTTCATATTCTCCTCTGATTCCACAGGGTCCTCTATCTCATCAAGTATGAGATAATTCCCCCCTTTCTGTAGTATTTATTCACAGATGCTTGAACCCATTCTGTTGTTACTGTTTTTCCTGTTGATTTATCTGTTTATTTTCAAGATCTTAGGAGACTTCTTCTTCCAGGAATCTTTGTTACTTTTAGTCTCTTTCTGTTTATTTCTCCACCCCCCCCCCCCCTTATTTTCCTTATCACTCATTTCCTGACTCTGTATCTTCTGATTGTGGTTTGTTTGGGGACTGGATCTTAAAGCACCTTAACCTCTTTCCACAGGGCCAATTCATGGTTTGCCAGCCTAGGTCCCTGCCCCGGTTCACTTTTGGGTGGTCAGAACTGGCCCCAAATGGATGCTGTGCCATTCCCCTCAGGCTTGGAGGGCTGCACAGTGTTCTGTCCTGGTGACCTGTCCCGCTCTCTCTATTCCTCGGTTTTCTAAGACATTTTAGGTCTTTGCAGCACTTGCACTTCTGGGTTTCAGCCCACAGCAGCTTTCTGCTTTTGAAGGACTGTGGCCAAGCTGGCTGTGGAGGCCTGAGTAAACTTCTGCAACCTGGAGCCGGGGCCTCCACAGCACAGTCATGCCTTTATTCTCAGGAAAGAAATCAAATCAATGAGGCTTGGCACTTTCCTCTCCCTCTTCCACTAATCCTTTCTCTTTTCCACAGACCACAGAGCAGGTTTAATGCTATAAAATTCCTCTGTGTCCCTCCCCTCAAAAATCCCCTTACCATAGGTTACCCAAATATTACTTCAGGGATTCCTGGGGAAAAAGACCCGATAGGGAATCCAATTTAGAGCCCCAGACAAAATCTCTATGTGTTCTTTTCTATGTAAGGGGCCCCAAGTTCTCCAGTAGATTCTTGTCATTGCAAGGACAATCCAAATAGAATTCACCAATCACTTGATAGTAGGACAACTAGCCTTAGTTTGGGAGTCAAGGAAGCAAAATCAGGTAAGCCTCGAGCAAATATGAGAATTGAAAACTGAGTTGATTGATTGATTGCCTGTGGTTCCTAGGGTGCTAGGCATGCTTTATTAAACCTGCAGTCCTTAAAAATCCCACCATATGGCAAATAGTTGGTATTGTTGTAAACATGGAAGAATATATCTATATCCATTATATCTCTATCTATCATCTATCTATCTATCATCTATCTGTCTATCATCTATCTATCTATCTATCTATCTATCTATCTATCTATCTGTCTGTCTATCTATCTTATACAAACATTTCTCACTTGGCACCAGCTTTTTAGGGATACAAAATCCGTATTTTTCTTGTTAGCCTCAATTTTGATCTCTGTGAAAGAGCCAGCAGAACAGCAGATATTAATACAAAAACATTCAGCTCTGTAAAAGTCATATCAAAAAGCACGGGTCCGAGCAGGAAAGGAACCATGTTCAAAAAAAACCAGAGCAAATTAAAGCTTAATACAGCAGAGGAAAGAAATGCCTTTGTTCCTATTGCATATTTAAACTAGATAATCCAATAACTAAAGTCTCAGGCTGAGAATCTCTGCAGACATTTTGCAGATTCCAAAGACTCAATACTTGTTGCAGAGGAGGGCCTATGCATGGTCTTTGTGAGCCTCTGGGGGCCTTCATCCCAACTCCCACTAACCATGTCAAGCTAGGCCCCCAGACTGATAGCTTCTTGTAATTCTAGGGCTATTCCAAAGGAGTTTTTCTAATTTTATGCATTCTCCCCAGTATAAATCACCAATTAGTAACTCCCCTATATCATTGCCTGATCTGGTTATTATTAGGCTGATATCATTTAGAGAATTAATTTTACCAAGGCATATTAATCAAGAACATATAGCAAAACCAAAATCTTCCAAGCATTCCCTCTAATTGGGGGCATACTCCCCATCTACTTCCATGGTTCCTGGGGAGGAGTGCCATCAACCTTTAAGCGTTTTCCTCTCCAAGTTCCTTTCTGAATGTAGGAGAGCTCCTGTTGGAATCTTCTTAGCTCCCAGCATACTGGCCTTTATCTACTGATAGGATGCATCCTGTAGTCCCATCACTCCTCCCTGGGCTTTGGGTGCTCAAAATGGTTCTATGGATATCAGTTGCTAGCCTGCTGGCAGCCTGCCTATCTAGCCTTTCAAAGCCCATGAGATATTGCCTTCTCCAATAGTTTTTTTGCTTAAAAGCAGCAAAAACTCAACATAGGAAAGAGGAAAAAGAGATGGGTCATGTATTCCCAAGCCAAGCATCCACCTGGGTGGGGAGAGGTGGCTTCTGCCCCTCCTTCTCCTAGTTTAGAGGCTACAGCTGATCTCTCCCCAACAGCCACCAGGAAAGAACGAGACAATCTAGCCAATTAAGGCTGACAGTTTATTCACTATAAAGTAAGCAGACAGGAGACAGTCACAGGATACTTGTACATACTCTGAAGTAGCCAACTGGCACCTCTGTTCTCCATCACCGAGCACTTTCCAACAAAGAGGTAGACTCCTTGGACCTGACCCTTGCTGGGCAGTCTCTTGTTTCCCACATTCACACAGCAGTGGTCATTGAAACCAGATAAGCACCAGTGAGAGAACAATCAAAGTTCCAGGACAGAGCCAAAGATTATAGTGTGGGTAAAGACATATTGCTATCAGTCAGTAATGAGGAGAACCCAAGAGAAACCCTCAAAAAGCCCAGAGATGTAGACTTGCTTTGGTGGAAAATAAGATCCCTTACAATATAGGGCAGCTGGAATTGTGGGCTCAAGAAATCACTGAACTATCCAATTTATTATATGGTATGCAGACTCCAGGGATAAATCTGAACGTGGGACATGGCGCAGCAAATTTGGGATTATCAACAACCTTGAACGTTGAGACAAACCAAAGAATCTGACCATGGTGTTCCTTGAAATCGTCAAAGAAAGTGTCCTACTGAACTCCTGGGGAAAGGAAACCAGTGGAAGATAAAGGAGAGAAAGAAAACATTGATGCTGAAATAGTATATAAAATGGTACTTCAGAGTGTGTGGCGCTAGTTCCAAAATATTATTCGTTATGACCAAGTTAAATTGATACCAAGGATGCAAAGATAAGTCAGCAGGTAGCACAAAAAATAATTTTACTAATAAAACAATGGAAATCATATGATTATGTAAATACATTCAGACCATCATTTTATGAAATAAAGCACAACATTAATTTTTGCTGAAGAAAGCCACTGGGATACCGATTAACATAGAAATGAAGGATTCTCTTTAATATAATTTAAAGGACATCTCTCTGAAACCAAGCATTATCTTTACTTGTAATGAAGAAATACTGGAAGCTTTCCAAAGTAGGTCATGGGGACAAAATGCCCACTCTTACCATCCTCATTTAACAATGTACTAGAAATGCTAGCTACAGCAATAAGATGAGGAAAAAAAGAAGGGCTAAGCACTGATAAAGAGGAAGTAAAATTCCCCTCAATTTGCTGACAGTGTGATGATTTACTTAGAAAAAGACCTAGTTTCTACAAAACAATCAAGATAATAAATTGCTTCTGCAGAGTAGCAGGATACAAAATAAATCCACAAAAATAATCAGCATTTCCATACATTTTTTAAACAAAACTTGGAAAATGAATAGAAAGAGAAATATTGTTTTAAGATAACAATAAACTATATCAAACACAGGGAGTTCATGTGCCAGGATGCATTCTTTCCTATTTTCCATGCATTTGTGTGTCCTCCCTCTAAAGGAAAATCTCATTGATTCTTTCTCATCTGGTATGATCCTTGCTCATGTCCTTCCATAAATGCTCTGAGGGAGGGGACACCTAGTGGACTTTCTGTAGGTTCCTTTTTAATTTTCAAATACATTTTAATTATCTTTTGTTTTTACACTTCCCCATGTATCATTCCCCATCCCCTTTTCCCAATATAAGCCATCTCTTATTTTTAAAAAATTAAAATAAAAGAAGGGGAGAATTCGGTAAAAGTCATTAACATATTTTAAAAATCTGACCTTATATGCAGTGTTTCACACTGATAGACCCTCATCTCTGCAAAGGAGCAGAGGGAAGCATCTTTCCATATCTTTTAAATAATTTTGCAACCTACAATTTTGTCTTGTGTTTTCCCCTTCATTTACATGTTGTAGACACTGTACCATCATCATTTAACAATGTACTTCACTTTCCATCACTTCATATAAGGCTTCTCAGGTTTCACTGTATTCACCACATCCATGGTTTCCAACAGCCTGGTAAGATTCCATTGTATTCACTTCTTAATTCCTCTATGAGTGCCACTTCCCATTCCCTGGACTTCTTTCTCCACCATGACCCAACAGAATTCTCAGCCAGGAAGATCCCTGAGTTCTACAGCCCTTGAGATTCCTTTCTCTGATGGGCTAGTTTCTCCAGGAACCTCCATTTTAGGGAAAGGGCTCCGGCCAGTCATGTCCATGGCTCCATTTCCTGCCAGGCTCTGCTTCTGACTTCTTTTTCCACTGTGCCCTTCTGGGTGCCATCTCTATCCCTATTTCCCCAATCTGCTTTTCCATTTCCTTTTGTTTGTCTTCCCATGTTGGAATAGAAGCTTCTTGTGAGCAGGGACTGTCTCTCTGTATTTGTATTCCCAGCACTTACCACAGTGGCTAGCACATAATAAACTTAATATACTTGTTGACCACAATTTGTTTAGCCATCGTCCACTTGGGTTTCTTGAGCTTATAAGGGCAATGCTTCTACACTCAGTGGTCCATCTGTCATCTCTGCCTTCTTATGTAACCAGCTCCCCTCTTATTCCAGTTGTAGATCTCTCTGATTACGTCTTCGACTCTGTTTCTTGTACAAGGTTCATTGTTTGATGATGCTGCCACATCATCACACCCACCACGAGCCTCTCCGTTTTCTTCTGTGTGAGCCACAATTTGGTTCCTTTGAAGACTGTGCTATTCCATGATTCATGGCCATATGTCAGGACTAGAACACGGCTGGTGTTAAAAATATGTTGTTGTTGTTTTATTATAGTGCAAAGCTCGGGGTGGTTGAAAGCATGGAACAATTTCCCAAATATAATCCAGACCAGCCTTCCTGCTGTTCCCTTCCAGACCCAGCTTTTTATTTATCTGGACCAGCTCCATGGGCTCTCTGACCAACTGCATGTCTCAGTGGGACAAGAGGTTTTCCTCACCCCTCTTTCCCCTTCCCCACAGTAGGTATTATTATGCTAAATTCTTTGTTGCAATTATGGATTACATTTGTGACTAGATAAGATTCTGTAACTAGATACAATCTGCATAATCTCACTACTAAACAGAGACATGGGGCATGGGAAAGATCTCATCTCATCAGTCCCTACTTTGGGACTTTTCTGACTGGCCCCTCCACCATCTTGGGCACCTTCCCCACCCTCCTTCTGAGTTTTGTCTGTCGCCAAAAGATTGTATGCACCTTGAAGCCAGGTATAATCTTTCTTTTTTCATATTTGTGTCCCCAGCACTTAGCACAGTGCCTGGTACCTAATAGGTAGGTGCTTAATAAATGTCTGTTGGCTGTTGAGATAATAGTGAGCCATAGTTCTACTTATAATCATGCTCCAATTCCATAATGGTTTATTTGTTCAATTCTTGAGGATTTTCACTGTTCAGTTATTTCAATGATGTCTGACTCTTCATGACCCTCTTTTGGAGTTTTCTTGGCAGAGATCCTGTAGTAGTTTGCCATTTCTTTCTCCAGCTCATTTTACAGATGAGGAAACTGAGGCAAATTGGGTTAAGTGACTTGCCAGGGTGATACAACTAGTAAGTGTCTGTGGCTAGATTTAAAGTCCTCCTTACTCCAGACCAGGTGCACTATCCATTGCACTACCTGGTTGCCCTCTTGAGGATATTTTGGCATTTTTATTTAGTGGAGACTTGTCTGTCGTTTTATAAAACACCGTGAGCTTATGTTGAATTCTAGCTTCTATGTTATTGCTTTTTCCTGGATAATTGGTAACTGTTATATTTTTTCGGCTTTCAGTGAAGTGTTTCCCTGTGTCTACCATTTCCTTGGACAATCATAATTGACTAAGTCTAGGCTCCTTAAGGATAAGTCCTCCCTAATTTCTGTTAGCAATTATCTGATCCTGAATTATCATCATCAACTCCTCTGTTTCCACGAACACACTGAACACAGCACACCTGTATGTTCTTTCCCTTTCCCTTTCCATCTTTCCATTTTTTTAACCTTCTTTCTTCCTTCTTTCATCATTTTGGACATTCCCTCCAGCACTGCAGCTCACAATTCATCTATGCCTTCACACACACACACACACACACACACACACACACACACACACACACACACACACACCTTTTCCATGTTCTTTAATACTTTTATATAGTGGGTTTACCCAATATGTTGGATATGGAATTACAAGCTCCAATAAGTTATGGTACTGGTAATGGTAAGTTCCTTGAGGATTTGTCTTTTGTATTCAGGCAGTCCTTTGTACTACCTGGCCCTGGGCCTGCTAATAAGTCAATCAGTGAGAATTTCTTCACTATGGCACATCATCATCTTAGTAAACGTCTGCTTCTTGAATTGGATCCTTCCTCTTAGGCTTTTAACACTCTGTGTCTACTGGTTCCATCACAGAGATATCCATTTATTGTGTTTTACTCTCACTTCAGGACTTGGCCATGGCCTTTTCCAATTCTACATTTCCTGGATGATGTATTTCATGCTATGGATGGCTCACAAGTTTTCTTTGGTGTACGGTCTGCTTGCATCCAATTTACAACCCTTCTTTGTTCTTGTGACTTGTAGTCCTGATTCATCAGAGGGTGGGGTATTCTGTGACTCATAGCTATATGGCCTAGCTGGAAGACTGGTGGGGTTAAGGTGACTTTCTGTGTCAGAGAACAGCTTGGGACCAAGAAAAGTACAGCATGATTCTGCAACTGCAATTGAGCCTACTTGTCTCCTATTTAAAACTGGAACTAGCTTGTTGTCCATCTACACTATCATCTGAGATGCCCTGGTGGACCAGTCAGTGGGCTGTCCATGCATCTGCATGTCAGTCTCAGCAGTAGGAAGGCATTATTTATCTACTTGTTTTCTCTATGGAATTTTTAGTGACAATTTTGGTGAGCAATTTCTAGTGGCCATGAATTTTGTTGAAAAGGTCCCATTGTATTCTATGACTTGAAGTAATCTGTACAAGAGCATCTGGAGGACCCCAACATCTGTAGGAAGTCCCTCTTCCATTTGGACTTTGGGAAAGACATCCCTTATAAAACACCTGAACAGCTTTGGCTACCACGGCATTCATCTCCACATTTTATGGGTCATTTAATGTTGTTAGTTAAGAGATCATGAATAAAACTATCTCTGAATTCATCAAGGGATCTGATCTTTTAAAAACATATTTTTATTGATATCTTTTGTTTTCACACCAGTTACGTTTCCCCCATATTCCTTCTTCTCCCTCTCCTAGAGAACTGTCTTCATAGCAAAGAATTTAAAAATAAGAATAAACCAATTAACAAATATGTATTTAGTGCCAACTATATTCCAGGACTGTGCTAAGTACTGGGGACAAAAAAAAGTCAAAGGGCAGTCCCTGAACTCAAGGTGCTTACAATATAATGGGGGAGACAACATGCGACCAAATATATACAAAGTGAGTTCTATTCAGGATAAATAAGAAATAACAAACAGAATAAAGATGGTAGAATTAAGATTTAAGAATTAGAATAAAAAATTAAAAAAGGGTAAGAAAAGGATCAAAATTCAACAAAATAAACACATAAAAAAATCTGACTTATATTTCACACCCATAGATACCAAGCTCTACAAAGAAGTAGGGGAATTATATGATAATAACTTTGCATGGAAGACACTTTGTTGGAGGAAATCTCATAAAACCGTATTTTGTTCTACTAATTCAAAAGCTTTCTATTCAATCATTTTTGTTGTGTCCAACTCTTCATGACCCCATTTGGAGTTTTATTGGACAAAGATACTGAAGTGGTTTGCCATTTCCTTCTCCAACTCATTTTACAGATGAGGAAACTGAGGGATATAGGGTTAAGTGATTTGCCCCAAGTCATACAGCCAGTGTGTGAGGCAGTGTTCGAATTCAGGTCTTCCTGATTACAGTCCCACTGCTCACTGTGCTACCTAGCTGACAATTCAAAGGCTTATGTGTACTCAATAAATAAAAAAGGCAATGAGAACTTGTATTTTCACATATACAAGTCAGCATCTGTGAAGATGGGGGTCTTCTTTTGAAAAGCTGTCTCCTCTGTTTTCATCAGGGATACCTTCAAAGTGTGTACAGACCATTCTCATAAAGAGAGGGGAGAAGAACCACATAAGTAGTTTTTGACGTTCTCTTGGCAGGATTTTTTTTGGAAGGTAATGAGACTGTGATTTCATCCACTTATTTGATATCTTCTCTTCTTTCAAATATCTTGACCCAGAATTCTCACATGCCTTTGAAATTGTTGCCTCTCCCATATCTCTGGTCTGTGTGTACTTGGCTCTGTTCAGTTGCCCTTCCCGTAGCCATTTTCGAAAGTGCTAGTTTTCTTTTTCCCATTGCGCATCAGAATCCCGAGTCCAGATGTGGTGGTTCTCCTGTCGTCATGGATGATGAGAAATGGGCACGATCAAAATTCTTGCCCATTTATTCCATTCTTCATTTCTTTGACAACCTCATCCTTGCTTTGTCTGCAAGTGTTCTTGGCATTTGAGGCTTACTGTTATTAGAATAATAGATTTAGAGCTGGAACTGGCCTCGGAGGCCATCCAGGTCAGCCCTCTCATTTTACAGATGAGGAGTCTGGGGTCCAGAAGAGGGAGGCTGAATCTCCTGAGGTCAGGCAAGAGGGCTGGGTCACACAGCCCTGCCCTGAGATGCCAGCTCCAGCCCTCTGTCCATGGTAGAGCAGCTTTCCACATTTGATGCTAGATTTTTTTTGGTCATTATCTCTTGGAAACTAGATTAGACTTTTCCTCACAAAATAACCAGAACATGTGAGAGAAAATAGGAAAGCCACAGAATGGAGGCAAAAATAAATTTCAAATTAATTCCACACAGAGCATATGACAAAGGGAATCCTAAGGGGTGAGGACCCTGAGGAACTTTGCCTCAGAATAGATGCCTGTGCCCTAAGGGAACCACTGAAATCAAGTTGGGAAACTACCAGCAAGTTTCTAGAAATCACTTCCTCCCTCTCCCAGCTCCAACCAGAGTCCTGAGTCTATCTCAGTTTACCCTCTGCATTTGTGGTAGCATCAGGTACCCTCCCTCTCTGCATGTGAGCCAAGTGATGGAGAAGGAGCACTGATTTTTGACTGAGAGTCCTTGGTTACAGGCTATGGTAGTGGTGCACAGTACTTATAAGGATGGGACCTATTTCTGAATGACAAACATTTTATTGATGTCCATTTGACAGTTGTGCCATTAAAATCCATTGACTGAGAAAATGTATAATTGACAAGAAGCTACTATGAATTCAACAAAACATGTAAATGGATTTAGGTCTTGTTAATCACAATAGCAGCCTTATATTTCTAGAATATAATACATATGTAATGGGGAGGGAAGATTCCTCTGCTCCCCATCTGCAGCACCCTGAGTCACTTCTAGTGGGCTAAGTGTATTCTGGCTCTGTACTGAAGGACTTGGCACTTTGAGAAGATCAAGAAAACACTAGGTGGTCCCTTGATTTCCTCCTGCCCTTGTCTGCTACAGGTGTGTGTGTGTGTGTGTGTGTGTGTGTGTGTGTGTGTTTGTGTGTGTGTGTGAAAATTGTATCCAAGAGGATTGGCACTGAGCCAAGAAGAGCTACCCACTTAGCAGACATTAATTAAAAGAGTGACTCTACCTTTTGAGTTTCTTCTTCCTCTCTTTGAAATGGGGGAACTTCAAGCACATGCTCTACCTTTTTGAGCTTGGGTTGAGGATCTTGGGCCTCTGGTTACCTCTTCTGATTTATTTTATTAGCCTCAGCACAGATGCTGATGAGAAGGATTTTTTTCAAGAATGGCTACCTTGGGAGTCCAGGAGTTCTTTGATTCTTCATTCAGTCCCCACTGGACTTTGGGAGGATCCCCTGTAGTTATGGGTCATGGAGAAGGAGCCCCCCATCTGATTTGACTCCTCAGAAGACATGTACCTTAAGAGAGCTGTTTATACAATAGGGAGCTAAGGGGAACCCATTTTTCAGCCGACCCATAAAATGTTTTGTCCTTTAATTTTTTAGGTATCAACCATTTGGGAGAATAGAAATTATTATCAGTACATGCTTGTGAATCTCTTGGGTTTCAAGCATTTCCTTTGTGTGGAAGGAAGCTGTTCTTACTTGTTTTCCAGTATATCTTTCTACTCCCCTGCTCCACACTTTTGAGGAGACTCTACACATGAGTAAACTTTAAAGCCTTGAGGCATTCTCCTCAGGACTCTAAAGTAAGCAGAAAAAGTGACAAAAGAGCCTGACCCTGCTCTCCAGAGCCCAGGCTTCTCCAGGACTGAATTCTTGGTCCATCCAGCCTTAAAGGCCCCCTGGAAAAACATATTCCAGCCTCCTCACATATCCAGGAATAATTCTGTATCATTATACACATATGTGTGAGACAGTAGGAGAAAGGCAGCATCATGTAGTATATAAACTATTGGACTTGATGACAGGAATACCTGAGTTCAAGTCCTGCCTACTATGCCTGGGACCCTCTCTCTAGGTTCCTTCTCCTTCTCCTAGTATCACAATACTGCCCCAGATAATCCTCCTCCCCTGAGCACTCCTTTCCTTATCAGGGACTTTCTCCCCTAGACACCATTTTGGTAAGAAGGATGGCCATGCTCCACTTTTCTCATGCCTAGACCATCTCCCTGCTCTACTCATTTTTGTCCACTCCTGCCATACTACCCATTGAGGGGACTCTCCATCACTTATTTCTGCCCTCTAGATCATCAGTCCTCTTTTCTATGTAATCTTGCCTTATTAGAATATGAGTTCCATAAAGGTAGAGACTGTATTTCTTGCTTGTTATTGTATTCTCAGTGCCTGGCACAGCAAATACTTAATAAATGCTCTCTCTTTTCTCTCTCTGTATCTCTCTGTCTCTCTCTGTGTCTCTGTCTCTGTGTCTCTCTCTCTCTTCTCTCTCTCTCTCTCTTTGTCTCTCTGTCTCTTTCTCTCTCTTCCCCCTCACAACCTCTCTTTCTCCTCCCTCCCTCTCCCTCCTCCTCCTCCCTCTCTCTTTCTCTCTCTTTCCCTCCCTTTGGGGAATATCCTTCCTCTTCCTCAATCTAGAGGCTTAACTTTACTTAAACTTATCAAATCCAGATCCCAGTGTCTATTATCAACTGACATCCATCTCCTTCTCCCTTTTACCCCCAAGGAGTTCAGTGCCTGGCTCACAGTTTTCCTTTCTATTCAAACTCTTGCCCTTATACTAGGGGACTTCACCATCTGTATTGAGATTTCCTTCAGTAACCTACCCACCACTTTCCTTATCATTCCCATGACCTACTCCACCACTCCATCTCTGTCGTGCATAGGAATGGTCACTCCAACATTCAATGCAGTGCCTGGCATATGGGAAGAAGCTTTAAAAATACTAGGTGACTGAGCAGCTGACACTCCCTGATCTTGTCCTCATTCACATATTTCACTCCCATTGTCAAGAACTCTGAAATTTCTCTCCCAGGTCATAACCTGCTGTCAATCTAGCCCTCCCTGGATCTTATTCCTCCTAAACATATTCTTCATTCTCACTGTGACCCTCAGTGACCTTCATAGCCGTCACTTCTGCTCTGCTTTCACCTTCCTCCCTTCCCAATTTCCTGCCATTTATATTTAATCGCTTCCCTGCCACACTGTCCTCTCCTCCAGAGTCCCTTACTATCATATCCTGGTCTCACTCATGTCTTACCACCCCAAGCCTGAATGACTTTCACCAATCTTATCTCTGTTGCTCCCAGTCACAGGTTCCTAAAGAGAATGAAAGAAACTCACAAAACTGAGACAAATGAATCCACTACAAATTAACATTAAACAATCCCAACCTTCACCTCCCCCAGTGGATTCTTGGTATCACTCCCCGCAGTGGCTATTCCCAACCCCTCTTCTTTTCAAACCTCTTGCTCTAGCCCCTCTATCCACCTTCTCAGCTGGGGACTTAACTTTGTACTTTACTGAGAAACAGGGTCATTTCCTGGGAACTTCACCCCATTCCTACATCTCTCAGCTATTTCCTCCTACTTGACCCCAGTTTCTGGAGGGGCCTCTCTCCACTCAGTTGTCAATACTAACTCCTCTCCATGCACTTTCTATTCCATCCTTCTGGGTCTCCTCCAGAAGCTTGCTCTCTGTTATCCCCATCTTGTAACTTTCACTTTCTCCATTTCTACCAGCTCCCCCTTGATGCCTACAAACAGGCTCAGGTCTCTTCCATCCTTAAGAAATCTTCACTTGACTTTACCATGCCCTCAAGCTATCATCCTATAGTCCTGTTTCTCAGTTGAACTCTTAGAAAAAAAATCCTTGCCCCTCTTTGATGTGTGGCCCAGTCATTTTTTCTCCTCCAATGCGCTCCTCAGCCCTTTGCAGTCTAGTTTTCAACTTCATCACTCTTCAAAGTTACCACTGTTTTCTTAAATGTCAAATAGGCAATTTTCTCCCTTCTCATCCTTTTTAACCTTTCCAAAGCATACAACAACACTGTTGGCCATGCCCTCCTCCTGGATATTCTCTCTTCCCTGTGATTTTTTTTGGCATGGCTTTCTCTTGGTTCTTCTACCTGTTGAACTGTTGCTTAGTTTATTTTGCTAGGTCATCATTGCTCTCATGCTCCACCCATCTATTTTGGGTACATCCCATGACTTTGTCCTTCATCCTCTTCTCTCTCTCTCTCTCTATTCTCTCACTTAGTGATTTAATCAGCCTTTGTGGATTTAATTACTATCTCTGTGAAGATTCCTGATCTATATATCCATCCCCAGTCTCTCTCCTGAACTCCACTTCCATATCAGTCACCTACCAGACATTTAGAACTATTATTCTGCAAGTATCTAACACTCAACACATCCAAAACAGAATTTATTGGCCTTTCCCTCCATTCTTCTTAACTTTCCTATTTCTGTTGAGGGCATCACCATTTTCCGGGTCAGTCTGTTTCATAATCTCAGTATCATTCTAGACTCCTCTCACTCACTACAAAGATATAACCAGTCACCAAATCTTGTCCTTTCTACCTCTGCAACATCCCTCACCTCTGACACCTTCTCTGTACTCAACCACTATCTTAGTTCAGGCTCTTATTACATCTTACCTGGACTATTACAAAAGCCTGGTAATTAGCTGCCCTGTTTCTAAGTCTCTGCTTTCTCCAATCCATTCTTATACTGACTAATTGAATTAATCATCTGATGTGCTTAGTACACTTCAGTGGCTTCAAGGATAAAATATAATCAGTTGACTAACAAGTATTTATTAAGCACTTACTGTGTACAATGCATTACAAGGAGAAAGAAAAACAGTCCCTATCCTCAAGGAGCTTACTTTCTAATGGGGGAAGGCTGCACCTAAAAGGAAGCCAAAAGGGAAGGCAAAGATACCTGATGTGGAGGCGTGATAGAGAAATTCCAGAGTGTGGCCTGGAGAGGAATAAGACATTACTTACCTGGGAACTCTCCTTAACTTGAAGTTCTAAGAGAAGCCATCTGATTAGAGGGAGGAGCCTGAAGAGGAAGATACTTCCAATAGGTGAATTACAGGGATGGAGAGAGACTTCATCATGAGGATCCCGGCATGGCGAGGCTTCAGGATGGTAGAGGAAGTCTGGAATGTAGCCCAAGATGATTACATGTCTCCTTTTGGCGTTTAGCACCCATAACCAATGGGCCCACCCTATTTTTCTGTTCTTAATACATATTGGGCAGCGAGGCTGTACCATGATGGTACCATTCCTGATGTCAAGAAGACTCATCTTCCTAAGTTCAAATCTGGCCTCAGATACTTCCTAGTTGTGTGACCCTGAGCAAGTCACTTCACTCTGTTTCCTCATCTGTAAAATGAGCTAGAGAAGGAAATAGCAAACCACTCCAGTATATTTGCCAAGAAAACCCCAAAGGAGGTCATGGAGAGTCAAGTAAAACTGAAAGAACTACACAACAAATTCTGTATTCCTGCCCTTCATAAATACTATAGTCTAGCCAAACTTGCTTTCCACTGTTCCTCGTCCATGACTTTCTGCCTCCTATCTCTGGGTCTTTGCACTATTGTCTCCTGTGCCTAGAATACACTCCCTCCTTACTTCCACTTCTTAGGATCTCTTACTTTTCAAACTACCATCCCAACAATGTACTTCCTCTTCACTCTCTCCACTCCTTAAATTTTCTGTTTTTCTTAAAAAATAAATCTCAAACACAACTTTCTAAATTCATTGCATTTATATTGCACATACCTGTATAAGTATATGTTGTCTCCTCTACTAGGCTGTAAGCTCCTTAATGGCAGGGACTGCTTTTCATCTTTTGTGCATATTTCAATGATCGGCACATAGGAGATACATAACAAAAGCTTGTTTATCGATTGATTCAATTCCATAATTCCATCTCTCCCTTCTCTCCTATTTTATAGAGAAGAAAACTGAAGTCCCTTTTTTCAGTGAAATGCCACAACAATAATTTTCTCCCCATACCTCTACATCATTCTGCTTTGATAGCCAGAAACTGAATGTTACTTAGATGGCAATGGTGGCACTCTGCCAATGGTGTTTCCAAGGGGTGGTTATACATTATGCATTTTTGTTCTATGTTCTTTTAGTCTAGAAGACGTAAATTAGCTGAGAGTCATGCCCTTCCCAGACAAGGAGGAGATTGTATTGAAGAACAGCCCTTGGCCAATTTTCTTGTGTCTTACCCAATTTTTTTCTCTCTGTCATTCCATCAAATAAAGATGCAAATCCTCAGGAACCGTTTTTGTGCTATGAAAAGTACTACCAACTACAGAAGATTATATGAAGCTATGGACTCTGGCTGTGTTTCGTTCAACTGGTTTTTGTAAAAGGATGAAAAAACCCCACTTGTAATGTCCAAAATGACTAAAAAATACCCCTCGATGTGGTTATTCCAAGGGACACTGAGTGTATGGTGGGTGACTTGGAGCCTTTGCAGCCTCTTCAGCACTAAAAGTCATATTTTAATTCACCAAATCCTTGGCTTGCTCAGTTCCATGAGAACATCAAGCAAGAAAATAGTTGTGTTTTAGAGTCACTGACTGAGTAACAGTGAAGGTAAAAATTAGTCTTCCAAGTGTAATGATAACATGGAATCAGAGGAACCTTAGAAGGTTGTCCAATTATTAGAGAATTGTGAAATACAGATGTGGAAAGATGTCACTCCTCATCTCAAAGGAATCTCTGAGTTTCATTTTGTCTCTGCAGCCCCAGCTCCTGGCACAATGCCTTGCCTGAAGTAAACACATCTTTGATTGTTTAATTGAATGTAAGCTCCTTGAGGGCAGGAATTGATTCTTCTTTTCTTTTTTCTTTTCAGTATTGCCTGTGTCTGGCATATAGCAGGTGCTTAAAATGCTTATTGAATTGAATTAAACATATAATTTAGGGTTTAATATTCAATTGAATTCAAATTTTACTTGTTAAATTAAAGAGGAATCCTAGGTGTAACCAGCAGGGAAACTTCCAATGGGAGAGTCATGACTTCCCTCAAGATTCCAGGCTTCTCTTTCCTTTGCTAAGTCCCTCTTGGACCTGGTAGTTATTAACCCCACTTCAGACACAAGTTCCATCCTTCTCATGCCATTTACTTTTGGTCATTGAGAAGGCAGTGGAAAATGCAGATTGCTCCAAGTAAGAGAGTTTGGATTTGTATCCTGGTTTTCCCACTTACTCTGGCCCTTGGACAAGGCACTTTTTTATGTCAGCCTCCATCTCCTCATCTATAAAGTGAGGTTTCTGAATTTCCTTGTGGCTCTATATTAAATGATCCTACCTATGATTCTTCCCTCTCCAAGCCAATTAATTTTCCCAAAAAAGGATTGTATGGTCTGATTGTACTTCTGCTTGCTCATCTTGCCAATCATTTGGCTTTTGAGCTCTTTGCCACGGTAGAACTCTGCTTCCAGAATGGATAGAGTTTTGTCCCAAATTGCTGGTGTTTTCACAGCTGCTGGAGCTGTTAGGAGGGCTCCCTCTCTGCAGCACCCACAAGCTCTGGTGCACTGGCCACACACCCCGGTGAAGAGGTGCTGAATGGCCTATGTAATATATTTTGGGGTAACTTTATGATTTTATTAATTCAGTTTTGTGTTAAGTTGTAAAAGCCACATTTCTTAACCGTTTCTCCCCTTCCCCCCAGATATACTGTGTCTTTCCCAGCCCCAGCCTAGAGGTATTTCCTCTCAAACCATTAACTCTTCATTCAAGGTACTATCTCCTTTTGTCCTACCAAACCAAACCCATACATTTGCAAATCAGGATGGGAACATCTCACTTGACCTGAGCTCAAATCTGACCACTGGTTGACCTTATGACATTTCAGGGCTCAAACCACACCCCCTGCCCCTTCCCTCCTGATGTTTGTCCCAGTGCATTATGGGTAAAACACATGCGCAGTTGATGTCAAGGGTGCATGTCCCTTTAAGTATTAGTCACACCCTGGCTCCTCCCAGGTTCCTCCCTAACTCCACCTTTGTACACCTCATTAGCTTAATGAACTTATGATTGACAGCTTTGTATCTTTAAGAATGCCTCTGGGGCCCTTAGAACTTCCCCAGATAGCCCTATCTAATAGATGGCTTTCTCTAGCCTTTTCTAGCAGGTCAGGTAGGCATTCTCGTAGGCCATCTGCCCGCTGCAGAGTGTCACACTTCCAGACTTTCTCTGACTCCCCCCCACCTTGCCCCTTGTGAGCTTTTCCTAGCCAGGTTTCCTCACCCTACCCCTTTTGGTCCTGTGAATCAATAAACTTTTGTAAATCTACCAAAAGAGAGCTGAGCTTGTAATTCTTTTCAGATGTGAACCTAGAAAGGATTTCTCATTAGAAATCCCCCCAAAACCTATCCTGCATCACCAGGACCATCATCCAAGACCACAATTCAGATCTAAGCAGGTCAAAGCAAGAGCAATTACCCTCTGAATGGTCACTTGGTCCCCCTATGATCTGCAGACCAGGATCTCTGGAAGCAGCCATGTAGTAACAGCTACAGCTGCCACCTCCACAGCTTCTCTCCCCAGGGGCAGAGGCCAGACCAAGCTCTTCATTCACCCTTACAACAGAGTTCCTGACTGACATTTTACTTGCTCTTTGGCGTTTATCAGTTGAGGAGTCTGGAAACCACCACAGCTGCTGGTTATTCACTCTCCTGAAGTCTGTTCTGGCCAGTCTGGGCTGCTCTGGGGCTGGAACTGTGGCTCACGGGGGACTGCGCTCAGCTCCCAGCATGCTGTGATAGACCTTTCTTGTTGGCTTTCCAGGCTGGCTTCAGTGGGAAATTTGTTTCTCTCTGTTACTCTGTGGATTCTGTAGCTTTAAAATTTGTTTAGAATCATTTTTTTTTACAGGTGTTGGAGGTGGTTGGAGCCAGAGCCCATGCCAAGTTTGTGTTTTTACTCCACCACCTTGGCTCCACCCTGGGAGAATCAATCCAATTAATTTTCAAGCTCTGTGGATTCCATTTCTGTGTTATGGTGTAGTCATTTTCAGTCATGTTCATGATCTGTTTTGGGGTTTTATTGACAGAGATACTGGAGTGGTTTGCCATTTCCTTCTCCAGCTCATTTTACAGATGAGGAAACCAAGGCAAACAGCATGAAATGATTTGCCCAGGGACACATCGTTAGTAAGTGTCTGAGGCTGACTTTGAATTCAGGTCTTCCTGATTCCAGGCCCATTTCTACGTCCACTGTGCCACCTACCCATCCACTTCTGTAGGACCCTTTATATTGGTAACCTTTCTGTCTCTTCCCACTATCACCCCTCTAACAGAGTTCCTCCTTAGTACCTGCATGGATTTATATCACAGGTCTTTCCAACTGGATTCCATTCTCTTCTTGCTCACATGAATGCATCACATGGCATCCAGGCTTATAATGTTTATGCTCAGTTCCCTACCCAAATATATTCAAATATACTAACCTTAACTTCTCATTTCTAAAATCCTTCATGGCTTCCTATGGCTCCCCCAATAAAGTTCCAATCCATTGGCCTCCCATTCAAGGCCCTCCTCAATCAGAGGCCACCCTACATTTTCAGACTGATTCCATTCCATTAATTTTAGCAAAGGGACATGTTACACACCTGTGAGAGGCAGCCTGCCAGAGACAGCCTGAGAGTCCAAGGTTTGAGTGCCTTGGACTCAAACCTTGCCTTTCACACACCCTGGCTATATGACCTTAGAAAAGTCACTCAACCTTCTCAATGCCTTAGGCAAATTGGAATCTTTAAGTTTCTATGTTGAGGAGGTGTCTCTGCATAGAGGAAGGTCCTTACACCAGTAAAGTCCCAGGTCTGGCGCACAAGAGGACTATTGCTTTCCTTTTGATGCCCTGTGCATTCTACACAGACTGCTATACAGCATTTCTCTTCCTGCCCCCCACACTATACCTTGATACCCCCAGGGTACAAATGCGTTTTCTGGCATTGGGGCTCTTGCAAATGCACCATTATAGTGAACTGTGCCTGCACCATAATCCCTTAGCTCCACGGAGGCAGAGACGAATTCTAATTGGAATCCACACACAGTAGGTGCTTACTAAGTGCTTCTTTGTTAAATTGGATTATTGGTGACAGAGTATCAGGCCGTATGATGCTTGGCCTGAAGGTTCTGGATTGTCTCCTTCCTTTGGGAGGGGATGAGAATTTCAGCTCCAATTCCATGTTCCTGTTTTATGGCTATGGGCTTTATTTTCCCAGGTGGTTAAAAGCTCCTCACCCCCTTCTCCTCCTCCTCTTCCTCCTCCTTTACATTTCTGCAGCCTTTTAAGATTTACAAAGTGTATTCCCCTCTACAACCCTGTAAGGTATTATTCTTATATGTGAGTATTATTCTTACCATTTTACAGAAGACACTGAGGCTCAGAGAGCTCAAGCAGTCCAACATCAAGGATCACCAAGCTAGCGTCAAACCTGGGATCTGCACATGAGTCTCCCGGCTTCCCAAGAGCAGTGTCCTTCTCATTGTATGATTCTGTGACAGCACAAGACAGCACACCACCCACGTAATCCTGACCAACCCAATCCTCATTTTCAGGCCTCAGTTTCCTCTCTTGTAAAATGAAGGATTTAGACAAGAGAAGGCTCTGTAAGCTTCCTTCCAGCTCTGCCTCCATGATCTGGGGCTCCTATGCTTGCAGTGATGGTGTCTTCCTAAGAGTTTAATTGCTCAGTTTCTCACCATGTAAACGGGGTGTGTTTACCACAACAGCCCACCAACCCAAACCCTTCCACACAGCCGCAGGACTGTGAATGCTGATACAGGGTTGAAGCACCGGTCAGCACCATGGCGAGCGGTGAAGACAAAGGTGAGAGCAGCATCCTGGTTCAGCATTGGAGTGACAGAAAACAGACAGATAGACAGCCACCTGCAGGGCAGGTTCGTGAAGTTACCATACAAAAGCAGCAGGTCCCTGCCCGGGGTGATGTTTCCAGGAATATTTATTTGGTGGAATGGGATTGTTATTGATTCTGATGGAGGTGCGTAGGTTGGATGGCCTTTGTACCTTTAAGTTGTTTGGAGTGTTCATAGTAAGAGATGGGGGGAGGAGGAATGGTGAGGCTCCATGGACCCAAGAGGTCTGTGTGGAGAGCCCTTGGACCTGGACCTGGGCAAATATTGATCCTTTTAAACTTGCCCTCATCAGAAGTCCTCTTCCTATCCATTGGCACTTCATTTGGACTTATTCCCCAATGGTTAGCATGCTCTCACTCTCCTTTACTCTCTGATCCCAGCCATTCTGGACTCTCCCCTGCCAAAGAACATATGCCTCTGCCCAAACCCATCTCTTTGTTCTTTCATTCATTCCATCACAACCACACCCTTCCAATATTTGACTGCGGACCTGCCTATCCCTTCCATTGTGCCTTCTAAAATTTTTTCTCTATAATTAACAAACTTCCTTTCATTTTAGACCTTTTTATCTCCAACTCCTTTGACCTTCTGGCCCTCATTGAGCCTTGGCTCACCCTAGATGAACCACAGCCTTGGCCATCCTATCCAGCCCTGGTTGCATCTTCTCTCAAAACCCCTGACTCACTGGTCCTAATAAGGGAGTTATGAAGCAGCTCATTCTACACAGCCACTTCCCAGATTCTCCCTCGATCACCATCATTCAACAACCCTTTTTCCTTTGATGTTCATTCTATCCATATTTATCATCCAGTCCAGATCCTGGAGGCTGCTACCTAATTTCTCTCTCCTTTCCCAAGGAGTTCAGTGCCTGGCTCCCAGGCTCCCTCTCCAGCCCAACTCCTGCCCTTATACCAGGAGACTTCCATATACAGTATGTTGATGTTCTGTTAAATACCTTAACTTCACAGGTTCTCAATATACTCAGCTCCCATGACTGACTCCTCCACCCAACCTCAGCTGCACACAAGGATGCTCACACGCAGAGGTGTGTTGGGAAATGTTTAAGAACAAACTCTCCAGAAATGTCGTATGACACACTTTTAATTTTAATCTGCATCAGTAAACTTTCCTCATCACTTTCTTAAGTTAAATGATCAACAAAACAACAACTGGAGCCTTGCCCTGCAGCACTTGCCTATGTCTGAGCTGCAAATACTTACACTTGGCTCTTATTGCTCAGTATGATCTGGCGACTGCACTTATAAACCTACCATCCCCCATGGTTCCACTTCCATCTTCTTGGACTCTGGAGTTCCTTTATCTGATGATGAGCTTTGTCTTCCATCTCTCTCTGTGCCTTATTTTAACTGATTCTTTGTACTAATCATGACCCCTAATCCATCCAGCCCTCAGTACTAGCCCAATCCCTAAGGTCTAGGTCAGAGCCCTGCTCTGGCTTCACTCTCCTCCCTTCCTAATCTTGAACCCTTCACAAACCACTTCAGTTCCACCATCATCTCTCCTCTTGTCCCCCTTGGTCCCTGTTCTGTTGCCATTCATGCTTTGAAAGACCCCAACTGTGGATTACTCTTATCAACTGATGATTTTGCTCTTACTCACATGCTAATGAAACAGAGTTGTAAAAAGTTAAGAAACCATGATGACTGAGTCCACTGAAAATTTATTTTATCCAATTGACAGCTAATTGGGGTTGTGTATAGAACACTACACCTGTAGCCTGATAGACCTGAACTCAGATACTAACTAGCTGTGTGACTCTACGCAAGTCACTTAACCTCAGTTGTCACATCTGTAAATGGGGAGAATAACAGCATCTATGTCCCAGGTTTGCTGTAAGGATAAAATGAGGCATAATATATGTAAAATGCTTGGCAAACCTTAAAGGGCTATATACATTATAACCATTATGAACTTTTAATCTCCACTGGGACATTAAATCAAGGCAAATTTTCTCCTCACGGGTCAGTATTCTTTCCCTGTTGCCACAAGTCATTACAAGTCTTCTGTCCTCACTGTAAACCTCCCATGGCACCCCTTTCCTCTACCCTTTTAGCTGAGGACCCACTGTAATGATACTGGGATTTGAAGATCTTCCATGCCCCTTGAACTTGCTGATGCAGCAGGAAGAGGTGGAGCAAGAGAACGCGGGAGCCCAGCTGGTCTGCGTGAGAAACGGTGGCAGAGGCAGTGGCTGCGAGCCCGCCAGAATCTCTGCTAAGGACTCCTGCTGAGGACTGCCAGGGACCGGAACTGCTAGGGGTGAGCTGCTGGGAGCGAGCTGCCTGGATGCTGAGCAGTTGCATGTGTGAGGAGAGGAAGATCTTTGCCTGAGGTAGCCTGTCCTGTTTGAAGGCTTGAAAATGTGGGTGTTTACTACTTTAACTACAAGTGCCAACTTCATAACTACTGTGCTGGCTTTGACTTTCTGGTTTGGGGACTCAGTTTTCTGGTATTTAAATGAATACTCTAGCTATATTTCTTATTTAGAGAGCCTGTTACAATTTGTGATTAATAACCATATCAGCATACTTATAGTTACTGTAGGCATTGTGAATACTGCATTGCTGATACACCTACTTGTGTCTTACTTCACATAAAAACAGATTGAATAAGCTTTTTCTTCTGCTATTTTCCTCATCTACTATCCCTCTGATGCCCTTCCCTGTTATCTCCTCATTCATTCCAGTCTATGACCAAGAGGTCACCCTTATCTTTAAAGATAAGACCATTTTCATGTACCCTTGTTCATACCCCATCTGATTTTCTGTAGGAAATATCTCCCATCCCATACTTAATTTCTTCTTATATACTGATTCCTCCCCTGCTGCTTATAAATGTGACCAAGATTTTTTCATTCTTAAAAAAGAATCTTATTGGATTCTACTCTCACTAGTTACCATTCTTGATCTCTTCTCCCCAAATCAAATACAGCTCTTCAAAGAGCTATGCACACTGGGTTTTCACTTCTTCTCTGCTCTTTTGTCTAAAATCTTATTCCTGATCTTATCATTCAACTGAAATGGCTCTCTTCAAAGTTACCAGTGATGTCTTAATTACTAAACCTAATGGAATTTTCCCAGTCCTAATCCTTCTTGATCTGTCTGCTGCATTTGACAACGTTGATCACTCTCTCCTCCTGGATACTCTCTCCTCTTTGGATTTTCATAGACCTACTGCCTAGTGATTTTCTTTCTACCTGTCCTCAGTCTCTTTAATTGAAGCTTCATCCATTAAATGTCCATTAACTGTTGGTGTTCCACAAGGGTCAATCCTGGCCTCTTTTCTCTTTTCTCTCTATACTTTCTCACTTAGTTATCTCAGCAGCTTCCATGGATTCAATCACAATCTCTATGCATATAATTCCAATATTTAGGAAGGAAGCATGGTACAGTGGGCAGGGCACTTGACTTATACTCAGGAAGACTTGAATTCAGGTTCTGTGTCAGAATGAGAAAAGAGCCAACGTCCACACAAATATTTATAGCAATTCTTTTGTGGTGGCAAAGAACTGGAAACTGGCACAAGAATAGAATAAAAATACAATTGTATTGCTTGAAATGACAAGAGACAATTTCAGTGAAACCCAGGAAGAGTTATATGAACTGATGCAGAGTGAAGAGAGCAGAACCAGAAAAGAAATTTGTATAATAACAAGACTATAAAGACAAAAAGCTTTGAAAGCCTTAAGAACTGCTCAATGCAATTATTAGTTGTGATTCTAGAGAACTGATAAACTCTGTATCCTAAGTCTGTCCACCTTTCTTTCAAGAATGGGGAGACAACATGTATGTGGGAATCATGTCCAGAGACAGAAGTGCACACACCAAAGATGGTGAGTTGATCCATAAAGTAGTCATTTGACTGCCATATTCTCATTGGACATATATGGTACTCTTGTTTTGATTACTGATCCAAAAGCAAGAAATGGAAAACTTGGGTGTAGGATATATGTGCAGCAGCTGAGTGAGTGGCAAGATGCCAAGGGTGGATGGAAATAAAACATGGTCTTGTCAATTTAAAAGATGTAGCATGTTGGTTGAGTTTGCACTCACTCACCATTCCAGGTAACTTGGTCCCAGGGTGGGAGATGCAAAGCTCAGTGGATTAATTTCCCCAGGACAAAGAAGTTATTTTGACTGTATCACCCTAAGACGTTAATCCAAGTAGGGAGATATGAGGGAATTGGTAGGGCAGGTGACAGCCTGAGTAGACTTCTGGATGATACGTAAAAATGGTTGTCTGGGACCAGCTAGATATAGTAGGCTAGTTGAGTTTTTGCTGCTATGCTTTGAGGATATGTTTTGAGAAACCAGATGTGACAAGGATGGAATAAGTTGGAGTCTTGGATGATTTGTGTTTTTGCTGGCTAAGTGAAAACCCCTTAGTGACTCTGTAGAAGACGTATCATCTCTACAAGATATCTTTTTTCTTTGATATCCTACAAACTAGTTAAAATTCCAGTTCATTATTCTCTAGATAAAATATTTCTGCATTTTATGTACACATGTAAATATTCAGTACTTCCCCACTAACAGTGGGCTTTTGCAGGCAGATGAGATAGAGCCAGCTCTGACACACCCTGCAAGTGAGTAGCACAGAACACAGTTATGTGTTGAAATCTCAGAGTCCCAAAGTGAATGTGGAAGGGCTGCTGTCAGGGTTTATGAGCAACTTTCTCTTTCCTCTTACTCAAGGATTCAAGATATTCTTTTTGGCTCAGCTCCCACCTTAAGAGAACTCTCTTCTTTGCTGTTGATGTCACTTAGCTCTCTTATCATAGTTAAGAATAAGAACAGTTTCCTTAAAATAGTAAACATTGTCATATCAAAGAAATATATGATCAGCAAGCACTTTCAATGCCCAAGGCTAGTCTAAGGAGTTAGCTTGTCTCTTCCCTACAACCACAAAGATGGCAGATTGTGAATCTAGTCTAGTCCTGGCCCTGAGACCTGGATTAATGAATGGTGGAAACATTGGGACAACAATTGCCCCATTTGACAAAGGAACATCATGTCCATGGGATATGGGAGCACTGCTTCAAGACGCAGGAGCATTGCCCACATGTGAAGGCTGAGTGTCTCCAAGATGCAGGAACATTGCTCCTGTGTGAAGACTGAGTCTCTCCAAGATCTGATAGAGTGGGGATCACACTGAGGATGAGAGTCAAGCAACATCAGGAGTGGTGAACTCTCCCAGTACCATATTAGTACAGCTATAAAAGATCTAATGTCCAAAGCAGTAACAGAAGAGGAAAAAAAATCCTAAAGTTTCCAACTTTCCTGACAAGATGTATTGAACCATGCCATGTTTTTTCTTGCCAACGTTCATTTCGAAAACTTCTACTCTTATATGCTTATCCATTCAGAGCCCATTTCCACTGGTCATGAACAAGGCTTGACTCAAGCATGCCTCACTCCCCCTCCCCATTCCATTGCTTCTGATATAGTTTTAATTTAGATATATGCTCCCCTCACTGCATCCCAGGCATATACAAGGTGCTTAATATATGTTTATTAAGTGAATGATTGAATGAAGGAAGCAAGGAAAGAAGAAGGAAGGAAGGAAGAAAGGAAGGAAGGAAGGAAGAGAGGGAGGGAGGGAAGGAGGGAGGATAAATGAAGCTATAGCAAAGCATGCAGGTCTTGGTAAGCTACTAGAATATTCCTTAACACATTTCCTTTGAAAGCTCAAAGCATTAAAATTACATCGAGTGTGCACTGTTAACATGCTATGCTATGGACACAAATGATCTTATTCAATTACCAACAACATGGGTATTTTTTAGTGGATGGTCATTAAAAGAATCTCCCAATTAGTAAAGATTCCCCCCAACATCCTCATTATTGCTACTGAGAATCTCAGAGATTCCCACTTTCTTCCCTGTCTTGAATTCACATTAAACTGAAAAAAGTTTGGTCAGACAAGCGGCAGTGTCATTCTTTAATCATGGTCTCAAGCAAACAGAGAAGTTATTGCTCTGATGTGTAAGAGCAGTGATCTAATAATGCCTCCTTCCAAAAAGATGGATTTTCATCTGTAAGACAATTCTCAGAATTTCTTTACTCATTTATCAAGCAAGAAGGGTTTTTGGATGAAGCTGAGCATTTTCATTTACTTTTCAACTTTATCTCAGAGAAAATTAGTGAGCTGGCCACAGAGACAAGGCACGAATATTTCATTCTTCCATTTAATCTTGGCAGGAGCAGAGACATAAGCTTCATCGCTCCTTTTTTTTTGGACTGTCTTTATTGGAAGTTGTAAACCTAATTCTCGAAGCTGCTACCAGATGAGTCATACCAGGAAACAGAAGGACTCAGCCATCCTGAAATAACATTCATGTATTAAGGGTTGGGTTGGTAGAGGGGAGGCAATATCCTTCCAAATGAATGGATTTAGTTGTGCCTAAAGATAATAGAAATGTCATTGGGATGCAAGCAACATAGATAGACCCTAAACACTCTATGAGCTGCTCTGGGTCACCAGCATCCCTTGTAAACATTAGAATGGCCACATAGTTTTCACCAAAGTGGCCACAGTATTTGGAACAAAGAACAAAAGAATAATCATCTGGTTTCTCTAAGGGAGAAACCCTCCTTACTTAATCATTCATCTCGTGTTAATATTCAAATAATAAACCATATTAATGAAATCTTCCTTTGCACATTCAGTGAGGGAGCTTAATATAGGCCCATGGTTAAGAAATGCCCTCTGGTTCCCTTTCAGTCTTCCTTCCCTTATATGGTCCAGTTGTTTATTGAAAACTCTTGCTCAGAATGGAACTAAAACCAGCTTATCTTTACCTGGAGATGAAAACCCCTTAGAAAAGTACTTATTTTACCCTTATAAATAAAGGGGCAGGAAATGCCTGAGGGCAAGTGGTCTGGAAATGTGAGGCAGGTGAAGGGGATTGGGGGGGGGGGAGATAATGCCACCATGTTCCACAGCATGAAGAACAGCTATATCCAGGCAAATAGCAAATTCGATGTAGGCAGATCACTCTTCAAATGGCTTAGTGAATTGTATTAGGCCTTCTCTGCTCACAACTATATTTAATTTAGGGTGGCAGTGCTCTTCCTTGACGCTGACTTACTTCTGAGGTGTTTGCCACCTCTTCCTTTCCACTAGGAGCAGAACTTCCTTGGATTTCCCTGTTCTGCTAGGTTTCCATCTTCAGTGATCCTCTAGAGTCTAGACTCTTTTTCAAGCTGGGAAAACTGTATTTTCCAGCAGCCTTCTCACTAAGAAAAGGTTACGTTGAGAGGGTAACAATACCTGATGATTAACAACACTTAGATTTCATCTTTGATCTCTGAGGAAATTGGGTCAGTGCTTCCAACACCAATGGATCCACCTACTGCTGCTCTCGTATTTACTGGGAGTGTGGAGAAGAAGCTTTCTGAGTCTGAGATAGACTTGGCAGAAACAGGGTATTGTGTCATTCTTAATACAGGTAGTGTCCCTGGCAGTCATATTCCGTCTTGCACTGTGAATTAGGTGTATGATGAAATTGCTATTTCTTTTTCTAAATTTGATTTTAAAAATAATACTAATGCCTTGCACTTTATCTCTCTCTCTCTCTCTCTCTCTCTCTCTCTCTCTCTCTCTCTCTGTATCTATCTATCTATCTATCTACATTGCCCCTTTTCATGAACTTGCCCTTGCCATGCATCAGTTAAACAAACTGATTAAGTAGTCATGAATGACCACATATGCAACATTTCATGCCTGGAATCCTGTGGTTTCCTCATCTGTCTCCTGGACCAAGATTAGCTGTTACAGTTAATCAGGATCCGGCTGGCTCGGAGTGTTTTGTTCATTTACGTTATTGCAGTTCTATCTGTTGGTCTCTTGATTGTGTCTCCCTGGCTTTGCATCAGTTCATACAAGGCTTCCTTTCTTTGAATTACATTTTTATATGTGTCATGTAGGGAGGAAGGGTGATATGCATACAGTTATCAAGAGCTTCACAGAAAGTTAAAGGACCCAGAACTAGGCCTTCAGAATGATGGATGGATTGTTTTTGGAAGAAAGAATCCTCCCTGAGTAAGGTCCAGTGACATTCCATTGCCTCAAGAATAGAATAAAAACTCATTTAGCATTTGAAGCCTTTGACAACCTGGTTGCAGGTTCCCTTTTCTCATGTTTTTTTAAAAAAATTCTGAACCTAAATAAAGGGAGAGTTTAGTTTTCATTTTACAAAATATAAAAGAAAAAGAATATTAAATATGAATGTTGGATTTCTTTCTTTGAGAGCTTCCTACTTATATCCATTGCCTATTTATCTATTGGGGAATGGCTCTTGTTTTTATATACCTAAATCAGTTTCTTGTATATCTAGGATATCATACCTTTGTCAGAGAAACTTGCTACTGAGATTTCACTCTATCCACCCCTACTTAACTATTTCTTTTCTAATTTTAACTGCAATGATTGTGTGTGTAAAAACCTTTGAATTTTAGATGATCAAAATTGTTGATTTTATCTTCTGTAATCTTTTCTTCATCTGCATATGAACTCTTTATCCATAGTTGAAAAAGGTATTTCTTTTCTTGTTACTATAATTTATGTATGATGTGACATTTTATATTTATGTGACATAATCGATTTGTAGTGTATCTTGATATATACTATGAGATGCTGGCCTAAATCCAATTTCTATCAAATTGCTTTCCAGTTTTTCTCTCACTTTTTGTTAAATTGCAAGTCCTTACCCCCAGTAGCTGAGGGCTTTGGCTGAATCAAATGCTTTGTTTGTTCATTTCTTTATGCTAATTATCTAATCTGTTCCAACAATAAACTTCTCCATTTTTTTTTAAAAGTAATACTAAATAACCTTGGTGGATTACTGCTTTGTTTTATAGTTTGAGAGCTGGTATAGCTAAGCTTCTTTCCTTCCCCTGTTTTTCATTATTTTCCTTGAGATTCTTGGCTTTTTTCCCCTCTCCAGGTGAATTTTGTTATTTTTTTCTCCCATAAAGTAATCCTTTGGAAAATTGACTCAGAATGACACTGTATAAGTAAATTAATATGGGTAGTATTGTAATTTTATTACATAGGTATGAGTTAGCCATGAACAATTAATGTTTCTCCAATGATTAAGACTTGTTTTTTTTTTTATTTCTGTGAAAGTGTTTTTTGGCTGTATTCACATAGTTCTTTTACATCCCTTGGGAAATAGGCTCCCAAATATTTTATATGTTCTGCTTTTATTTTGAATAGATGTTCTTCTATCTTTTTGTACTGGGTTTTACTGTTGAGACACAGAAGTTGTCAATTTTCATTATTTTTTAGTTGACTTTTTAGGGTTATCAAAATGGACTATCATATTACTGGCAAAAAGTGATATTTTCATTTCTTCTTTTCCTATACTGATTCCTTCAATTTCTTTTTCTTGTCATTGCTGTAGCTAATTTTTCTGAAACTGCATAAAATAATAGTGATGATAATGTATATCCTTGATTTGTCTCTGATCTTATTGGAAAAAAACTCTTGCCTTTTCCATTATGTATAATTTTGGAACTTGACTTTAGATAGATAATATTTATTATATAAAGGAAAGGTCCACCTAATCCTATAATTCTAACTTTTAAAAAATTATTTTATGTGTTTAAAAAATTGTTTAATTTTTTAAAAAAATGATTGGTATTGAATTTTGTCAAAAGCCTTTTCTGTATCTATTAATATAGTCATATAGTTTCTAATGTGGTCTGTTATGTTTAGAGTTTTCATGTATTGAAGCAGCCTTGAGATCTTGGTATAAATCCAGCCTGGTCATAGTTTAAGATCTCTTAAATAGGTTGTTGTGGCCTCTGGACTAATGTCTGTAATGGTAATTAATTTAGCAGGTACTTGGTCCTTAGTGACTAAGGGCTAAGTACTTCTGTGAAAGAGGCAGAGGATGTGAACTCTGTCTCCTGTTGCTGACGTGGCAGGAGGGGGTTGGTTGAGACAGGAAGCCAGTGTGTGTATATAAGAATTACAGAGATAGAGAATCAGAATCAGGAATGTTCCTCCTGGTGGCTCCTGGTGGAGGAAGAATCATGGAGACTGAAGCAGAGAGAGAGAGAGAGAGAGAGAGAGAGAGAGAGAGAGAGAGTGAGAGAGAAAGAGAGAGAGAGAGAGA
>CM053592.1:3284018-3341942 GCA_028646515.1 Pseudochirops corinnae
CCCCCCCCCCCCCGCCCCATGGTGGTGTGCAATCATGTATAGGATCTGCAGATACTTTCACCTTATACAATAGTTTGGTTGTATAAAAGAGTTGTAACCAGAGTGATCACTGGGAAAAAAGAAGCAAAACCAAACATGAAAAAGAACGATAGCATGTATTGCTTCAGTCTCCATTTAAACTCTAGTCTTTCTAAATCTTTCTCTGAATGTAGTTATCTCCTTCCATCCTGAGGCTTGTAGAGTTGTCTTTTAGCTGTGCGTTGTTGTGGATAGTCTAGTTTATCAAGGTTGGTCATTACACATACGATGTGTCTGTGATTGTGTACAAATTTTTCCTGGTTCTGCTCTTCTCACTTAGCATCAGTCCGTATAAGCCTCTCCAGGTAATTATGAAGTCCATCTCCTTCCCATTTCTTAGAGCACAATAGTATTCCATTACATTTATATACCATAGCTTGTTCAGCCATTCCCCAATTGATGGGCATCCCCTATATTTCCAGTTTTTTGCAACCACAAAGAGAGCTGCAATAAATATTTTTGTACATATGGGTCCTTTTTCCACTTCTGTGATTTCTTTGGGATATAACCCCAACAGTGGTATTGCTGGGTCAAAGGGTATGCAATTATTTATAGTCCTTTGGGCATAGTTCCAGATTGCTCTCCAGAATGGTTGTATCAGTTCACAACTCCACCAACAATGCATTAGAAACACATCCATTTTTTTCTTTTTTTTTTGTACTTTTAAATTTTATTAAACATTTCCCAGTTACTTTTTTTATAGGCATTCTTTTTTTTAATTAAAACTTTTATTTATTTTAGTTTACATCATTCATTTCCATGAAATTTTGAGTTACAAATTTTCTCCCCATCTTTCCCCTACCCACCACCCCTGAAAAGTAAGTTAAAAGAAATAAAAATGCAACAGACACAACAAATGAAGACATTGCAGCAAATATTTAATATGGCACATGGCAATAGTCCAGATCTGCATCAGCCTAGGCTGCAGCTTCATGTGGCCGTGCTCTGCCATGACACTCTCCATGGAGGCAGATGCATGGCACAAATCTGCCCTGCCAACATGATGCTTGTTGCACTGGAATGTGAAGTAGGTAAGCTGGAACTTAAACAGTCTTTGAGTTACAAGAACCAAGTACAACACAAGTACAATAATTTCTGTCATATCTCTCAACACCATTCTCTTTAGTAAGCATCGTGTAATCGATGGTTTCCAAAAATGTGTAACTTCTAAAAAGTTGAAATAACTTGAGAATTGTTATAAATAATCATTTAAATTTTTCAGAATTTAACTGAAATTTGTAATACGGTCTGATTTTGAGTATATCTAAGTGGAATAATACTTCTTAATGATAGAAAAATACACAACTGGTTGTAATAAACTATCTAGCAGACACTAACAGAAGTAAAGACAACTGAGTCAGTTTATGTAGCAGAGAAGCCAAACACAAACCCCAAAGCCCAAACTGAGAAAAATCTGACCCACCATATATACCACTGGGAGTCACAAGTATTCTATAGCAATGGGAAGGGAAATCCACTGTGTTTGCTTCAGGGAAATGCTCTAGTGTGAATCCTGATCAATTGAAAGGACATCTCAAAAGTGTACAGGCAAAACACTTTACCAAGAGAATTTTTCCAGAGAAAAATTAGATGCTTTAATTTAAATTAAAAAAAAAACCAAACTTTCATTTAAAAATATTCCTTTTTAACATTTTTTAATTTTTTATTTTCTTCCTCCAGCCATTCCTCAACCCATTGAGAAGGCAAGCACTATGACATCAATTGTTCATGTGAAATCATGCAAAACCTATGTCCATATTAGCCATTTTACAAAAGAAAAAAGCAAGAAAAATTAAGAAATTAGAAAAATTATACTTCAATTTGCACTCAGTGTTCATCATTTTTCTTTTTCTGTCTGGATTCTTTGTACCATCGGCTGGAACTCATGCTGCTTGTGGCAGGTGCTGGTTTTCATTCCATATTAATCTAGAAATATGGGAAAAGAAATAGAGGCAGTTAGGTGGCACAGTGAGTAGAGCACCGGCCCTGGAGTCAGGAGGATCTGAGTTCAAATCTGGCCTCAGACACTTAACACTAGCTGTGTAACCTTAGGCAAGTCACTTAATCCCAGTTGCCCTGCATTCCCCCCCTCCAAAAAGAAAAAAAGAAGAAATGGATGAGTGCTCTGGATGATCAAAATGAGAGCAATATTGATTTTATTCCCCCAATCATCCTGCCTCTGGCTTACTTTTGGGAAATCCAGACTTTTGGTCTTATCCACTGGTCTCATGTGATTGACTTTTCATTGGTCATATAGCTTATTTTTGTATTTTTTATGTTTTCATTGATATTTTCTATTTCTCACATCATCACAGTTATCCCCAGAACCCCTGGCCCCACCAGGGTCATCCCATATACCAAAGAGTATTTTTAGAGAAGAAAAAAAGTCAGTACAGCTGATCGACACACTCCCTTCCACGCCATGACTTTCTCCATCACAGTTCTGTTATATCACAGGGTGGTATAAGAAACTAAATAGGAATTTGGGGGAGTTTTGTGGAAGCTGTAGACAATATGCAGAGTCAAGCAGACAACATGGAAAAAGTTTAAAAACTCAGAAATGCCTAAAATATATGCACAGTGTTATATAATGTCAACATGTTTTGTCTTTTAATACCATAGTAATGCAGACTTCTCTGGTGTGAAGGGAAGGCCAAATTTACAGTTCTTTCCTATTCATGTACCTGTTCAAGGGCTAGAAATGCAAAGATTTGGGGGGATGTATTCCTGCATGCAATCTCCTGCCTTGTCTTTGTGTCCCCCTGTTCCCTAAAGGCTCCAGATCTTTAACCAGGAGTGTAAATGGGAAAGAAAGGAGGATTGGCCAAGGGGAAAGACTTGGATTGAATGGCAGCCTTCTAGTCTCTCCCTGGGGCACAAGCCAAGTCACCATCCAAAGGAAAGGGGGCAAGTTATGCAGAGAGAAGTCCAATCTCACCTTGTCTTGACCTTCCAATAGTTTCATCCCAAGCTCAGACACTGTAGATCTGTCATATATTTTCATCTTGACTGGGGTGATCCGGGGCTCTTAAACCTGTCCTGCAAGTGTTGAGGCAGAGCGTCATAGTGATCACCATTTTGGAAATGTAGTTTGGGAATAGGGTAGCTAGGTCCCATAGTGGATAGAGCACTGGGCCAGGAAGACTCATCTTCCTGAGTTCAAATCTGCCCTTAGACCTTTGCTAACTGTGTGATCCTGGGCAAGTCACTTCACCCTGTTTGCGTTGGTTTCCTCATCTGGCAAATGAGCTGCAGAAGGAAATGGCAAACCATAGCAGTATCTTTGCCAAGAAAACCGGAATGGACTTATGAAGGGTTAGACCCCACTGGAAAATGATTGAACAACAACGAAAGTCTTGGTTGTAGTCTGGAAGGTCTTGTTGTCATTTACTCAGATCTTGCTGGAAAAGGTGTCTGGTGGGGCACAAGCCCCTCCAGGTTGGGGTGGGCAACACAGGTGAGCACATTGCTTCCCCAGCTGCCTCTGTGTTGGTGAGTATACCTGAAGAAAAAAGCACATTAGTGCAACCATGGTCACTCAAATCAGAGCAGCTAACGTGGCTCTTACTTTAGTGCTACACGTGACCACATCCTATGGAAAAGTTTTAGGCAATAGTCTAATTTTCTCCTGTTCAACAATACACTCTTTTCCCTTCCTCACTGTCCCAACTGGCACTGTTTGTGCACACTGCAAGAACAATATGAAAAAGATTGTAGGGAGAGTAATGGAGTGAGAAGTGGGGGGAGCCTGAGTTAAAGGAGGCAAAGGAAGCTCACTGGGGACCCTAGGGCATTTAGTGTTGGCTCATTCTCCCTTTGCACCATTGCTGGGATGGAAGGTAGGTAAGGATCTCTCTGTGGGCCTGGAGTCAAGCTTCATACGACTTCAGAGCAAACCCACAGACTCCCAAAGAATAGGAGAAGGTGTAAACAATGAAGCCAACAGCTGTGTGTGTGTGTCTGTGGTGTGTGTGTGGTGTGTGTGTGTGTGTGTGTGTGGTGTGTGTGTGCATGCATGTGTGTGTGTGGTATGTGTGTGTGTGCGTGTGGTGTGTGTGTGTGTGGTGTGTGCATGTATGTGTGTGTGGTGTGTGTGTGCATGCATGTGTGTGTGTGGTGTGTATGTGTGTGTGTGTGTGTGGTGTGTGTGTGTGCATGTGCGTGTGTGTGTGTGTGATTCAGACCAGCAGAGCTGACTTGTGGCTTTTGTGTCTCTGGAGAAGGCTTGCTCTGTGCTTAGGCTGTTGAACATCTGCCAATGACTTCGACATCTTAATCAAATTTGCAGATTATATAAAAGGAGGAGGGACGGCTAAACATCCTGGATGAGTGTCAGGAGAAATTTGTTTTATAAGTTAGAACACTGAGATAAACTAGAATATTGGGTCCAATATAAGACAACAAAATGTAATTGGGATAAATGTAAAATCTTAGACTTGGGTTCAAAAGACCCAACACAAGAATAAGATGGAGGAGACATAATTGGTGACAACCAATCTAGAAAAAAACCCCATCAAAAACATCTGGGAATTTTAATGGACTGGGATTGGGAGCCTGCAACCTCGAGGCCTCATATGACCTTCTGGGTCCTTGACTGTGGCCCTTTGACCGAATCCAGACTTCACAGAATAAGGGAATTTGTTCTGTGAAGTTTAGATTCAATCAAAGGGCCGCACATGAGGACCTCTAGGGCCGCATGTGGCCTCAAGGCCGTAGGTTCCCCACCCTGGTATAGATTAAATATGAGGCAACAGTGATGTCATAGCCCTAAAGGCTACATTCAGCATCACTGAGAGAAGCATGGTCCCCAAGAACAAAGAGGCAATAGTCCTGTGTAGAATATCCCCATCAGCCCACATCAAGAGTGCTGTGTTCAGTTCTGTGAGTCAAATTTTAGGAAGGATGGTGATCAGCTGCCAAGTATGAAGGACATATAATGAAGGGCAATAGGATTGAGTCACAAGAGGATGAGCAGAAGAAAATGGAAATGTTGAGCCTGAAAAAAGAAAGGCTTGGGGTGGGCAGTGGAGGGGGCATGCTAGCCATCTTTGAGGGAGAGTTATGTGGAAGGATTAGATGCGTCCTTCTTGATCCCCGAGGGCAGAATTAGGAGCAGTGAGTAGAAGGTTCAAAGGGGCCATATAGACTTGAAGAGGAACCTTCTTAACTTCATTGTTCCCAAATGGAATGCGTTGATCTATGAGATCACATAAGGTCCATGTGTGGAGGTTGTTGGCCAGAGGATCTCTGACCGCTTGTTTTTGGAGTTTTCTTGCTCTTGTACACACCAGGCTGGTTGGCCACTGTGGTCCCTTCCAACTGTGTTGGATGCTGTGTTTTCCCTTTGAATTTCCTGAGTTTTGTTGTTATCTAATGCTTAATTTGTTCAATCCTTTTAAATCTTCTCTTGTCAGTTTACCTCACTTCATATACGTTATCCAATATTTCTTTGAATTCTTCATAGTCACCATTATTGACTGCATAATAATACTACATTACATTTTTGTGGCAGTAAATTGAATAGAGCTCAGACTTTACCAGTGAAAGTGTGAGTTTGGTTACTATTTTAAAGAGAATTTTTCTTTTTATTCATTTACTGTAATTTGTTAGTATATTTAGAAATGTTCATGCTTTTTATGGATTTACTTTACATCCTGCTACTTTCCCAAAGCTATTTATTATGCCACTTGTTTGTTGATTTTATGGAGTTTTGTAAGAAAAGCACCAGCTTGCACAAATGGAAATTTTGAGGGGAATTTTACCAATGCTCCTTCTATTCATTTATTTTTTAAATTTTTATTTATATTATAACATATTGTGTTATATTTATATATATAAATATATTATAGATTATATATATAAAATATATTATATACTATGTTATAAATATATTATATTTATTTATATTCATTTATTTTCTTCTTGCTATAGCTAGAATTTCTAGCATGGTATCCAAAGATAATGAAAATTATAACTTGTTTTAAATTTCTCCCTCTCTCCTGGCTCCTTCTCTGCTGCCTAAACACGACCATGGGTTCCCATCCTGAAAATTCATCACTTGATCCTTTCTTCCTTGCTAGTTCTCATCCTATATTTCTTCTGCCCTTAGTGGCTAAGCTCCTTGAAAAGGCCATCTACAATAGGTACCTCTACTTCCTCTCCTCCTCTTCTAAACCCCTTACAACCTGGCTTCCAACCTCATCACATCGCCAAAGCTGCTCTCTCTAAAATTATCAATGATCTCTTACTTGTCAAACCCAATGGCCTCATCTCAATCCTCACTCCCCTCAAACTCTTCAGCCATTGACATTCTTTATTACCCTCTTCTCCTTGATAATCTCACCTGTCTCTCTCTCTCCTGGTTCTCCTGCTTGTCTGACCACCCCTCATTCTTCTTGGCTGGATCCTCTTTCAAATCACACCCTTCAACCACAGCTGTCCCTTAGGGTTCTGTCCTGGGCCCTCTTCTCTTCTCCCTCCATATTTCTTTTCTTGGTAATCTCACTGGCTCCCATGGATTTAATAACCATTTATCCATAGTCCAGCTTCATAGCACTGGATGTACATTCTCTTACACCTCAGACATACTGGTCCTGGAAGGAGATTCAGAATTTTCCTTGTTTCCTCCTGCCACTTCCTGACCCTCCACTTGTCACCATTACTCAAGAATCTCTGCTCCTTTGAAATTCACCCTATCAAAAATTTAACCCTATACAGCTCATGGTGGTTATCTATTGGGGTTCAGATTACTCTCCTTTTCTCAGTAAGTTCAGGACCTGACTCAGTATCTTCCTCCCTAGGAGAGTCAGACCATCACCACAACCTAGACCATCACTACAACCTAGATCCTAATGGAGAAAGCCCAGGATACTAAATCCAGGAACATCAGATAGCCATATCTCCCAGGCTACTTGGCCTTCTTCCATTCCCCAATAGCCATTATTGAGGGGAGAAATCACCATGCAGAAGGAGCCCAACTTCTTCATGACTATCAACAGCCACTAACACACAGACATGGGAGCCCCTGGAGTGGTGGCAGACCCAAGCCCAGACCACTGCTCCTGCTCCTAGATGAGTCATAATCATGGGAAGCAAATCTGTCTACACTCATTTCTTCCACATCTTCTCCCCTCCCTCCCTCCTCAATTCTTTATGATCTGGCTTCAGGACCTGCTTCCACATTCTGCCTCTGATACCACCACCTGTGTGACTGGGCAAATCACTGAACCTTCTTGGCATCAGTTTGCTCCCCTGTGAAATGAGAGGCTTGAATTGGATGGATCCATCCCAGCTGCAGTTCTAAGGCCCTCTGTGCCCTCAGCTCTAACTGGAAGCTGCTTTTTCCAAAGTTTCCATTGAGGTCTTACTCACTGAATCTGATGATCCTGCCTCGGTTTTGATCCTTCTTGGCCTCTGTGCAGCGTTAGCACTGCTGGCTCCCTCCTGGCTGGCTGATCTTTGGTTTCTGACTTCATGGCTGGGTTTTCCCTGTGTTCTCTTGGTTTCTATCCTGTCTCTCTGAGCACTGCTCAGTTTCCTCTGCTGGCTCAACATCCATACCCTGCTCCTTCCCTTTGGGGAGCAGCAAAGCTCCCTCTTAGGCCTCCTTCTCCCTCTGCACTTTCTCTGGGATCTCTTCATCTCCCATGGGCTTAAGGATCAGTTCTGTAGTGGAAGAACTTGCCGATGAGGGCCTAGCCTTTAGAGTATGCGCTCACTTGCCCTTACTTTTCCTCAGAGCATAGGGCAGTCTCCCCTGCCTGATTCCAATTCTGTACTGGAGCTTTAGAAGCCCATTTCCAGTCATACATTGTTGAGGAACTGGCTAAGGAGGGGGAAGGGAAGGGCTCTGGAGCTGATACTCCTAGAACCCCGGGGGAGGAAGGAGTCACTTCCCCCTGGGAGCCCTAAGAATGTGAGTGTCCAGTGGGAGAAGTGGCCCTAGAGGGGGTGTTGCATCTCTAGGGGAGATGGCTGCCCTCCAGATCTATATATTCAGCCCCTAACCCCTGTACCAAGATTCAGTCCTGGATCAAAAATGATCGCACCTTTCGGACTGGATGTTCAGGGGAAGAACCCAGCACGTCCACGACAGAAGCGATCGTCTTTCCCCAGAACTTAACCGTCGACCAGACTTTACAAGGGCATCACCATTCTTCCAGGCCTACAGGTCTGTAACCTTGGGATTTTCCTCGTCTCCTAATTCCCCTTCACTCCACAGTCAGTCAGAGGGGACAAATATTGCTGTTGCTACCTCCAAGTCATCTTCATCACCCCTTCACCACACTCACATAGCCGCCTCCTACTTCAGACCTCCTTCACCTTCCAGTTTTTGTTGCTCAGTCATTTCCAGCCATGTCTGACTCTTTGTGACCCCATCTGGGGTTTTCTTGGCAGAGATATTAGAGGGATTTGCCATTTCCTTCTCTGGCTCATTTTACAGGTGAGGAAACTGAGGCAGACAGGGTGAAGTGACTTGCCCAGGGTCACATGGCTGGGAAACATCGGAGGCTGGGTTTGAGCTCAGGGAGCTGAATCTTCCCTTCCCAGGCCTGTTGCTCTGCGCACTATGATGCCACCTCTCATCCAGGCTGTTGGAGGCGTCCATAACTGGCCTCCATGGCCCACGTTCCTTTGCTCTCTTCTCTCATTTGTCTCCCACGTTGCTGCCTCACTTCTGCCCATGTTGTTACCTCTTCCAAACCCTAGAGGTTTCCCGCTGCTTTGAAGCCCTTCATGGTGTGGGCCATCTCCTATTTTCCTTCCCGTGCTCTCTGCTGCTCATGCTGGTCCTCCTGCTCCAGCTCTTGCCTTCACACCTTTGCTCTGCTAATCCCTCGTGCTTAGTAGCACCTTCCAGCAAGGGCTTGGGCTCCCACAACCCCCTGGGCTTTGTAGTGAGCAGGCTGAGGGAGTCACAGGATAGAGTTCACATCTTGCATCAGATGCTTAGCTGTATGGCCCTGGGCAAGTCAGTTAACCTCTCTTGGACCCAGTTTATTGACCTGTGAAATGGGAACAATAATAGTACCGATAACGTGTCTATAGAATACGTGTGTATATATATGTACATGCCACCTTACAGATCTTAAAAGCACCACACAAACGCTGGCTGTTGTTGTGATGATTATTTCTTGTTAATTTGGGAAGAGTGGAAATCACATGGATTCAGCCTTTGCATAGGAGGGCAGACCCAATTCCACTTTCACCTTCCTGATAGAGTTCTCTCTCCTAATGCCACCAGCTGCCGGTGCCCCCTCTGCCAGGCTACCTCGCATTTATTCTGAAGATACTTTGGTGTGTACTTCCTTTTTTTAAAAATTTTTTTTTTTTGAGGGGGGAGCCAGGGCAGTTGTTCCAGGGCTGGTGCTCTATCCACTGCGCCATCTAGCCACCCCTGGTGTGTACTTCTTGTCCCCCAATAGAAGGTAACCTCCTTGAAAGCAGTGATCACTAGATTTGCATTGTTACTCTGTCCCCTGTGCAAACAAGTCAAATTCATGGCCCACCGGCCGCAGGCACCAAAGCAGCTGAGAAATGTTTGATAGAATAACTAAAAATACAGCAGAACACAGATGATGTGAATTGGTGGTTTTCTAAGTCACAACGTGGTCCCCAGGAATCATTTCTTTTCAACTCCGACACCGCAGCCCTACAGCCAGTGTGTTGATTAGAACAGAGTCGGAGATTATTGAGCGCTTGTGGATCGGTTGCCTGGAGATGCCCATGGAGGCTCTCTCACTGGCAAGGGTGAGACCTGGCCTTTCCTGGGAACGGGAATCTGTGGTTTCTAACAGAGCACAGGGGAGCTTCGATAGTGAGCTACGAGGTCATCAAAGCAGAGGCTGGAGCTGTAAAGACTCCATGCACCCTGACATGCCCTTCCAAAGGGAAAGGGTAAAATCCAGTGGAAAACCAGGCCAGTTCATTCATGTATTGCTCCTTTGCAGCTGGCCATGATGAACACACCTGGCAGAATCAGCACCCGAGCCTCGGTCTTCTGGTGCATACCAAAATTCTCTAGGGAGCAGAGGCAGTGGGAGAAGGAAAGGTCCCTGACTGGCAGGAAGATTTTGGTGAGCCGAGGGCTCTGGGCAAATGTCTTTGAAAGGCAGATTGACAAAGGGGAAACCTGGATTCAAATCCCACCTGTTGTGTCTGCTAGCTGTAGGACCTTGGGCCAGTCTTTGGTCCTCTCACAAACAAAAAGCCCCGAAAAGCTGGCATCTGATTGGGGGCAATTCTCCTCACTCTCCTAGGCTTCAGTTTCCTTCTCTATGAAAGTTTTGGACCAGATGGCCTTCTGACTTCGAAGCAATGGGTGCTGGTCCAGGCCCTTGTTTCAGCCCACTAGGACTGTTGTGATCATCTCTTTTAAGAGATCTTTCTTTTTCCACACTGTCTTTTCTCTAAACCAGCCTTCCCATGGCTCTAAACTAGTCTTCCTTACACAGAGAAATCTCGGGCTCCTTTCCCTGAGGAGTAAAGGTCAAAGCCCCTTTCTCGCCATTCAATGTCGTCCTGAGCCAATATGCTGAGCCCCTCTCCCTCCCATCTTATCTCACACTGGATGCCCTCAGAGTAAAGTTAAGGCTGTATCACTGCACAAAAGAAGCCGTTGGCATTTCCTCTTTGTGAAGTGGTTGTTATAAATTATCTGGGTCTGAACTTCAGGGTTAATCAAGTCCAGTGGTTCTTAAACTGTGGGTCAAGACTCAACCTCCAGTTTAAGAAGTGGTGAGGTGTTGTGAGTAGAAAAGGTTTAAGAAGCCCTGATCTAGTTCAAACTCCTCATTTCGGGGAGAGAGAAGCCGAGATCTCGGGACAGCAGGGAAGTGATTGGTCTAAGGTCACTAGGGTATGATTAAGCAGAGCCTGCACCTGGCCCCATATCTTTTAACTCCAAGTACCCTCCATTTTCACTTGAGGCAGCTAGGTGATGCAGTGGACAGAGTGTTGGGCTTATAGTCAGGAAGACCTGAGTTTAAATCAGGCCACAGACGGTAGCTGTGTGCATCTGGCCAGGTCACTTTGCCTCAGTTTCCTCATCTGTAAAATGAGCTGGAGAAAGAAATCACAAAACACTCTGGGATCTTTGCCAAGAAAACCTCAAATGGGGTTATGATGAGTCCGATATGACTGATTAACAACAAAGTGTTGCTCTTTTCACTTGACCTGGAAGCCCAACTTGGCCATGATTCCGTAGAGAATGGCCCCCAAGGGGCCTCAGAAGTAGGAAGCTGCACTCTGCCAGTCCAAGTCTGCTCTGTCTGGGGCTGGGCTCACTAATCCCCTTGGGCCTCTTTGTGGAAAGGGCCTGTGAAGGTAGGAGGGAGGTGCAATGTGAGCTCACTGGTGACTCACTGACTCAAACGCTGTCCATGGGAGTTAGTTATTCCGGTGCTCACCCGGCCCTGCCCTGAGCTGTCCAATCGTTCCCAGAGACAGACGTCTCTCCAGCCAGGCCCTGATGGTGGCTCCTATTTATTCCAATGCAATATGACTCACTTCTTGGCAGCCCACGAGGACACCAATGCGAAAAAGTCTAATACATTGGACTAGGAAGGGCGCCAGCCCTTTGTCTGTTAGCTTTTGGCTCAGCTGCTGTCCGGCTGAGGCGCCGTAGCTCACAATCCTAGTCCCTCTGCAAAGTCAGGCACCTCCTCCCGTTTGTGTAATGTCCCTGCCTTACTGTAGGAGAAGCCACAGGAACAATGTTGGCGCCATGGAAAGTGCTGGCTTCGGAGTCAGAGGAGCTTGGGTTTGGATCCTGACCATAAAATTGGGAGCTGCCACCTAGTCCCACTGTGACTTTGGGCATATCACTTAACCTCTCTGTTATCTGTACAATGACAGGGCAGTAATGGATGACCCGACCCATGATGCCCTGCTAGCTCTGAATGTATAATCCCATCATCCAAAGAGACAATGTGTATGAAACACAGCAATTCTTCAAGGGTCATACAAAAAAGCACCGCCATCATCAAGACCTCCCATTATGAAAACTGTCCCAACTTCATTCGCAGTCAGTCATCTGATTCTGTCTGTCCTATGCTAGCAGGGCAGATCTCTGCTCTCTTGGTGACATGTGGCTTCACCTTACTTTTCTGTACAGTGGGGATAACAATATTCCCCCTGGCCCATTCATGGAGTGGCTGCCAGGGAAGCCTCTGAAAGTCCAGAGGGGCTGGAGCAGAGGCTACCGTTGTGGTCATCACCATTGTCACTTCTCTCCTTCCATGATCTCTTCCACCAGGGCAAACTCTCCTTTCTTCTCTAGTTACGAATTATCCTTTTTTTGATATTTGCCTTGCATGACTACAGAGGGGGAACCAGAGTACGTAGGAGTGTAGGACTTGGAGCTGGGGTTTGGTCTAATCCAGAACCCCAGAGGCAGCAAAGAACTGCTGGGGGCTTCTGGGTTGAGAAAAGGTAGCGGCAGTGGCCTGACTGAGCTGCCTCATCTCCCCACTTGGCTACTGTGTGGCTCTGAATACATGGCACCTCTGTTTCTTGGGATTCTCTGCGTTTATTCTATCCTGATCTTTGGTGAATGAATATCTGACATGGAATGGATCAGGCTATGATAGTATGAACTTTGAAAGGTCAGAAAGGATATCAAAGGCCCCTTTGGCAGCTAGAACCAGTAGCTAGGAGACTAGGAGAATTGGACAAGGAGCCAGCCCTGCGGAGCAGCCCATTTCTCCCTGAAGTGACCTAGCAGCTGAGACAGTGTCCTTCAAGTAAGGGAGCAACTGGGCCACTGGCTATACCACACTCAGAAGTGAACTTGCTGGAGACCTGGGAAGGACTCCTAGGGCATGAAGACCCACCCCCTGCATTGGAGGTGAGGTGGGAAAATGCTTTGGGCTAGGTAACCACTTGGAGGTTGAGTGCCAAGGCCCAAGTAGAGGTGGAGCATGTGGAGGGAAGAGCGCACCTTTGGTTTGGGGCTGGGGTGGTGTGTTTTGGAATGTCTGTCCTTTCCATACCTTCTCAGTCAATATTTCTTTATTAATTGTTATTTGCTGGTTAATTGATATTAGGGAGAGAGGTACCCCTAGAACCCTGAGGGGAGAAATAGCAATTATGCTCTGGAAACCTAACCTGCTAGTTTGAGTGGGGGTTGGGAGAATGAGCCCAGAGTCTCTGCTATCCTCTTGTTTGACTAGACTAAGGACTTTGTAGAGGGTTATGATGGGTTTAAAAGGGTGAGGGAACTGCTAATTTGTGGAGGGCCTTGAATGCCAGACTAAGAAACTTGAACTTAAGTAAGCAGGCAAGAGGGAAGGACATCATCCTAATCACCACCATCACCACCACCATCTTCATCCTCATTATCTTCACTCTTCTCATTGTAGTCTTCATCATACATGACATTTTACCAGCATGTTAAGGTTTGTGAGCATTATCTCTTTGGAACCACATAATAGTCATGTGATACTGATACCACAGGCAGTATTTTTTTCATTCTCTCTCCCCACCTCTATTAGCCACTACAGGTAGTATTAGCTTCATTTTACAGATGAGGAAACTGAGACTCAGAGAGATAAAGTACTTGTCCTATAAATATCTGAGGAAGGACTTGAATACAGATCTTCTTGACCCCTGGTCCAACACTACTTACTGCATCAAATCCAGGCAAAGAGGAGATTGGTTCTTTGAGCATTTACTCTGTATATTATCTGGCATATTCTAATACACAGACACAGACACACACAGACACACACACACAAACTCTTCTCTGATATTTGTTTGCTACCAGCTCAGATAAATGGGTTTATTCACTATGGATTTTGTTTAACTGGCATTGTCAAGTTTTTGGATATGCAGCTTGAAGAAGTCCCTCCCTATTAAAGGTAGAGTGGCTAGGAGTGCAGTTGGAAATGAAAAGTTCTTCTCTATAGACTAACAATGTTTAGAGGGATGTATGGAAATAATTCTAGTATGGTACCACTTTTCTGAGGAGATCAGTCCCAGTCTCTGGCTCCCTCCACCCAATCCCAACCCTGGCAGGAATCAAAGTCTCCCTTGGAGAAGGAAGGGTGCAGGGGACTCTAGATGTATCCCTTCCTGCCTCCCTATGAGCCAAATGGATCCAGGCCCATGTGGACACATTGTTCCTACATGGGCAGCAAACATATCCACTTTGTATATGAGTTGTACTAATGAGGCAGCTTCTTGCTGTCCTTAGAGCCCCAAGAGTCTGAGTGTGTGTGATTCTGACCTTCTGTGATGGCTCTTTTACAAGATGTGAGAGACTCTGGCCAGATCTTAATATTATGGGGAGAACAGCAGACTAGGTTTCTCTAAGCCTGCGCCACAGATAATTGGAGGCAGCAAAGGAGGTGAAGAAAGTTGATTTTCTTTTCTTTCCTGTATCTCACAGACTCAATAACCATGGGGGACAGCAGCAGTCAGGAGACCTTGGTCTGAAGCCTTTCCTTGCTACTAACTTGCTGTGTTGCCTTGAACAAGTATTCTAGCCTTTCTCAGCATCAGAGAGTTTTTGTATGTAGAAATAAAGGGGTTGAGCAAGACTATCTCTGGGACGCCTCTTAGCTTTAAGTCTATGATAATAGATAAGAGTCTGGTAGAGGATCAATGTGGTGACTTTCTTTGATAAAAGCACCTATTATCACTTCTCCTGGAGAGCCGATAAGTCCCTTCCAGCCTCAGGTCAACCTGAGAGTATATTGAATGCATTCAGATGTTCACCAGGAAGCATACTTTATAAGATCCCCGTGAACTTTAGGGACCTTGGAGAGCACCTAGTTCAGCCCTCTCATTTTATATGGGAGGAAACTGAGACCTTGAGGCAGAAATGACCCCAGAAATCTCACAGGAAGTTACAGACTCAGCTAGAACGCAGGTCTTTCCCCTCCAAACCCTCTGAGTCTTCTACAACTGCAAATATCAGAGAGAGAAAGAATGCTTACTTATTATTTATTAATTATGCTAAACTCCAGATTCAAAAGCCTCCTTTCCCCCTACTATTCGATTGCTACTCATCTGACAGCGTATCTATTGTACCCAGTAAGGAAGCAAAAGGAAACCATTAGAACTGAAGTGGACTTGCTACTTGTAGGACCTTTATCTAATCAGGGAGAGAAACTTGTAAGGTCTCAGTTTTAAGTGAAAAAAAGAAACCCAACCAAACAAACCAATAAATAAAAATCAAGAAACACCCCCCTGAAAACCCCTCAGAATCTTTAGGATGAAAGAGTTGGACTAGACAGTAAAGGAATAAGCATGTTTATCATTTAGTCATTTTAGTCATGTCTAACTCTTTGTGACCCATTAGGGTTTTTTTTTTTTGTAAAGATGCTGGAGTGGTTTGCCATTTCCTTCTCTAGCTCATTTGACAGATGAGAAAACTGAGGCAAACAGGGTTAAGTGACTTGCCCAGGGTCACACAGCTAGGAAGTGTCTGAGGCAAGATTTGAACTAGAGAAATGTCTTCCTTACTTCAGGCTGGGTGCTGTTTCCACTGCAGCGCCACCTAGCTATCCCTGATCCTAGTAGTTAGGATCAATGAAGATGGACACAATGAATATGGGAACTCAGAAGTTCTCCTATAGAAAACCAGGACTGAGTCAGCACCAATATGAGGTAAATGCTTGTTTCTGTTTGCTGACACCAGCAATTTCCTTCCCTTTGGCCTTTTCATTTGTGGAATTGATTACTCTCTGGTTGGCAGGTCAGATTGCTCTGAGTTTATTATCCGACTGTTTGGCTCAGACAAATCCGTTTTTCTCAGGGTGTCTCATCAGTGGCTCAGCAGTCTAGATTCTTATGTAACAATGAAAAGAAAAAAAGGGGGACATTGAAAGCAGGATGTCTGTGGGTCATGGCCTCCTGAGTACAAATCAGCACATCTTATAGCTTCTGAGATGAGCAGAATGAGAAAAAAGAAAGTCTGTGCTTTGCTCGCTTCCCGGCTGATGGAAGGCATTGCTTGTGTTAGTGTGCTCCTGCAGGCTACACTAACAAGGACCAAGTCAAGTCTGACTTCATGAAAATAAAGCTGGTAACCTAGGAACTAAGGGTGAAGAGTTTCCTAGTTAGAAGTATTCTTCTAATAACATATATGGATCGAATGACATGTTTTTCTTTGTAAAGAAGTACTGTTTTAGGCAAACGTGATGGCTTTGGGAGAATAAATTCTTTGTGTGTAAGTTGATCAGAAGGGGTTGGCTATCCATTTCTAGTTGAGTCTGCACTTTTAGAAAGCTGTCGACACCAGGTGGCACCAGGTCTTGGTAGGAAGCTTGCCCTTGGTAGGAAGTTTACTTCCGGGTGTGGGTCGCTCTGAGAGGAATTTTAATAAATAGCTAGAAATGAGAGAGTATGTAGGTCCTGGGGTCCAAGGCAAAGGAGATGATCAGAAGCCAAGCAAGAGGTCAGGACAGCAAACCTAAGGCCTCCCCACCCCCAAGCAAGAAAACCTGAAGGTGAGGTGGCAACCCCTTAGCACACCTCTTCCATATTCTTTCTGCCCCAGGGGAAGGAGTCATGCCAAGGCCAGCAGGCTAGAGTGGAGAGCAGAGTTTGCTGGGGACAGTTGCAGTAAACAAAAGCTGGGAGGCTACTGAGAGGGATTTTGTAGACATTACAAGATCTGGAGAGATTGTACTGTGGCAGCTGAGCAGCTGAACCCACCAGCAGCCAAGCCCAGTGAGGAGTTGGGACAGTGTCTGGGTGCCATCCTCTGGCATCTTCTCCTTCCCTGACACCCAAAGAGCAGGAGGAGGGGGAGATGGAAAGTATCAGCAGCAGAGTGTTCTGGTCCAGTCCAGGCCAGCAGCAGATCACCTACCCCAGCACAGAGGAGACCTAAGGATAACCTCAGGGAGACTCCAAGACTTCTGGAACTAGGAATTGGGAAGTTCTCCCCTGATAACACATATTCTCTGCACATCAGCCTTAGTACCTCTATGCTTTTCCATGTGACTTTATCTAATCCTGTGAAACAACCTAGTAGTATTTTAATTGAGTTGTATTACAGCCAAAATTATTTGGCAAGTATCAGTATTTTTTTTATTGTATTTGCTCAATTTAACCACAAGCAAAGATAATCAATTGATTTATCCAATTTTCCCTTAATTTCTCTGAAAACTTCTTGTCTGTCTTGGTAAGTTAATGCCTCCAATTTTCTGTTTACTTTGATTTTTTTTTTGTTGATATGTTGAAATGCAGATGACTTTTGTTCCTTCACTAAAGTTAACTGTGTTAATTACTTTGTTGATTATGTTCAGGATTCTCAGTGAAATATTGGTCTTAGGCATATTCAGCTTATTGCTTCTAGATGTCTCAATTGCTATCCTGGGAGTTGTATCTTCTTTATCACCAATACATATTCTTTTGATTTCTTTCACATAACGATGTTGCTGACATTTCGAATGCTATGGCAAGTCAAGAACATCAAGAGTGAGGAGTTTGGTTTATGCTTGTGTTGAGTGAAAATTCATTTGCTTGTTTTTTGGTTGTCTCCAACTCTTCATAACTCCATTTGGAGTTTTCTTGGCAAAGATACTCGAGTGGTTTGCCATTTCCTTCTCCAGCTCATTTTACAGATGAGGAACAGAGACCAAGAGGGTTAAGTGACTTGCCCAGCGTCCCACAGCAAATAAGTGACTGAGGCCAAATTTTAACTCAAGAAGAGTCTTCCTGACTCCAGGCCTTCTGTTCTATCCACTGTGCCACCTAGCTGCCCTGAGTGAGAATAGCTCTAGTATTTCTCCATTGTATTCAATATTAAGCCATTGCAAATAGTAAAAGAAAGAAACTTGGTCTATTCCTATGCTTAAAACTTAAAAACCCAAACCTTTTAAAATATAACTTCCATTAATGTCTCACTATGATGATTCCTTGTGTGATAAGAATGACTTGACTTTCAAAGGCATTTTCAGCTGAATTAGAGGTCTGGTAGGTCCTACCACAATGTAAAGGAGACAGACTGTGTTTGTTGGTTGAGAACCAGCTCAGCTAGTTTGGAAAGGCTTATTATGAGACTGGGAGCAGGGTGAAGTAGTTGTTCTTGTTGTTGTTGGTCACAATAACTTTAGAAGACCACAAACTAAGTTCTAAAAAGTTTGTATTTTCACCAGGGGAAGAGTCAACAAGATGGAGGACTAGACATTTTCTTTTATCCCCATGGCCTCTCAAACCTCTCCCAAACAGAAATTGTGCATCAAAGAGAAAGCAACTTCAGCTGTCTCCACGTCTTGGGATGCCCCAAATCCAAAAGAAGGCTAACGAAGAACCCAAACTCGTAAACTGATACTTATCCTGAACTCACTTGGCATAGCCCCTCCCCTCCCCCACCCCTTACTACTGGCCATGAGGTTCCACTAGCCAATTCAAAGACTTAACACATAGGTTTGGAACAAAACCCAGCCCCACTCTCTGGTCTTCCTCTTCCTCTTTTCAATGCCATGGACACTCTGGCTACAGTCTGTGGAAGATTGAGCCACAACAGACAGCCAGTATTTCAGTAATCCTTCAGTAGTAGAAGCTTGCTGTGGGCCAAGACAGAGCCTGTGCTGTGACTGATAGCCCCATTCCAGGAGTTCTGAAAAGGTTTGAACTTCTTGTACCAGAACAGAGAGAGAAAGAGAGAGAGAGAGAGAGAGAGAGAGAGAGAGAGAGAGAGAGAGAGAGAGAGAGAGAGAAAGTGAGTGTGCTGTATGGCACTCCACTAAGCCTGAAGGAAAGAGCTTAGCATCCAGTTGGGACTAGTTCTGTCCTCCCAAAAGTCACTTGGGGTAGAGACCTTAGCTGGTGAACATGAAGTGCCTAGTGCAGGAGAAGGCTGAAATGCTTTGAGATCTAGACCTCAGTGCAACTATCACAGAAAAGAGAGTCAGAAAGTGAACAATAGGGGAAAATAAAGGGAAAAAACCTGAAATTACCAACAGTTTCATGAAGAAGAAAACTCAAAGATTTTGAATATAAGCACAAAAATCAACAGGGAAAACATTAACAAGTTGAGGAAATATGGCCTTCAGATCTAGTAAATGAGTTCAGGCATCTATGAACAAATTCTACGAAGAAAGAAAGAAAATCCAAAACTTGATGAGATAGGACTCTGTGGCATCTGAAGAGAAAAAGGAACATGCTCCTCCTAAGTGGTTCAAAAGATAAATGAGTTCTCAAATACCTAGAGAACTGAATCAAGTTTATAAGGCTATGAGTTATTTCCCAATTGATAAATGGTCAAAGGATATGAACAGGCAGTTTTTAGAAGAAGAAATCAAAGCTATCTATAGTCACATGAAACAAGGCCAGAGAAAGGCAAATTAAAGAACTCTAAGCTACCACCTCACAACTATCACACTGACAGAAAAGGAAAATTACAAATGTTGGAGATGATGTGTAAAAACTGGAATGCTAAGGCACTGTTGGTGGAGTTGTGAACTGATATAATATTTCTGGAGAACAATTTGGGATTGTACCTAAAGGGCTACAAAATCATGCATATACTTTGGCCCAGAAATATTACCATGAGGTCTCTATCCCAAAGAGATCACAAAAAGGGAGAAGAACCTACACGTACAAAAATATTTATAGCAGTTCTTTTTGTTGTTGGAAAGAATTGGAAATTGAAGGGATGCCATCAGCTGGGGAATGGTTGAATAAGTCCTGGTATATGATTGTGATGGAATACTATTGTGCCATAACAAATGATGAGGAGGATGGTTTCAGAAAAACCTGGGAAGACTTATATGACCTGATGCTGAGTGAAGTGAGCAGAATCAGGAGAACATTGTGTACAGCAACAACAACATTGTACAATAATTAACTGTAAATGACTTAGTTATTCTCAGCAATATAATGATCCAAGAAGAACTTGTGGTGAAAAAATGTTATTTACTTCCAATGAAAGAACTGATACAGTCTGAATGTGGATTAAAGCATACTTTTAAAATTTTCTTTTTCTTTTTTTCTTGGTTTGTGTTTTCTTTTGCAACATGGCTAATATGAAAATGTTTGCATGACTCCACATATATAATCTACATCAAATTGCTTGCCTTCTCAAGTAGGGGGAAGGGGAAGGAGGGAGAGAGTTTGGAACTCAAATTTTAAATAAAGAATGTTAAAAATTGTTTTTCTATCTAATTGGAAGAATACAAAAATTTGAAAAGAAAGGAATGAGAATTTTGAGAGCAGAATTTATGATATGCATAGAACAAATAATCAGCTAGATAGGAAACTGGAATCTGCAGTAGAAAACCTGACCAAAGAGCCAAAAGAGGGAATAATAGACTGGGAATGCAAATACTCAGAACTGAATGACAATCTAGAAGAAGTAAATCAAAAACCAATAACGTTCAAAGAAAATATGCTCATTATGCAAGGAAAGCACACTAATCTCAAAGAAAGGATGCATAGATACAGCCTAAGGACTAATGGTTTCTCAGAAGAGCACAACAGGACAAAAAACCTTAATACCACAATGAAGAAAATAATAGAAAAGAGTTTCCCAGAACTTCTGAACACTGAAAATGAAATAACAGTTCAAAGAATTCATGAGACTCCTCCAGAAAAAAACCCAAGACTATGTACTCCAAGACACATAGTGATTACATTTAGCAATTCAATTCAGAAACAAGCTCTGTGAGCAACCAGGAGAAAGACCTTCAGATATAAAGGAAAGGAAATTCAATTATTCTGCACCCACCAGAAAACGTGGGAGGGAATGGAATGATGTGTTCTGAAGAGGAATGGAGCTCAGGTTGCAGCCCAGGATGACCTATTCTGCCAATCTGAGTTTAGGCATAAATGAAAAAAAAAAAAAGAACATTCTCAAAAGGCATTTGAAACCTTATTAGAAAGAAGGCTAGAATTGAAGAGATGATTTGCTTCTTGAACACTCTAAACAACAGAAATGTAGGAAGAGTGAATATAGTATCAAAGGACTGCAAAAACAACAAAGGACAGCAGGGAGATCAGTAAGAGACTTCTTTCTAAATGGGTAGAAGGAGACAGGGGTGAAGGTGAAGGAGTTATAGTGAAGGGATGGACCTGAGGAATTATGGACAGAACTTGGTGACACCTTGCCTATAGGTGATTCAATGTAGCTATTTTGGGGGGATAATGGAGAACTACATAGGAGGGCACATGAAAGGGGGAAATGAACAAGGGAATAGAGAGTAATATATGATGTGCTAGGGTCAAATCAAGGGCTAGCATGGGGGAAAGGTGACTCATGGTTTTAGTAAGAGACGAGCCTACAAGGGAGTGTGTGAAGAGGAGGTGGGAAGGACTGAAAAGAAGAGGAAAAAAAGAAGGCCATGCTTTGGTGGTGGAAGGCTGAGGAATGCTTCTATGGGTGAAAAGATATGTTCTGTGAAAGATATGGGAACCTTGTATTGAGTGTGGTTTGAGAGATTTGGTGCTTGAAAAGTCTAGCCTGTACTAATGCACTGTTGGCAGAGTTGTGAACTAGTCCAACCATTCTGGAGAGCAATTTGGAGCTGCACCCAAAGGGCTATAAAACTATGCATATCCTTTGATCCAGAAATACCACTGCTAGATCAGTATCTCAAAGAGATAAAAAGCAAAAAGGAAGAGGTCCTATGTGTACAAAAATATTTTTGTGATTGGAAAGAATTGGAAATTGAAGGGATGTGTTGGGAAATAACTGAGCAAGTGGTGTATGATTGTTATGGAATACTATCATGCTATAAGAAATGATGAACAAGATGCTTTCAGAAAAACCTGGAAAAACATGAACTGATACAAAGAGAAGTGAGCAGAACCATGAGAACATTGTACACAGTAGCAGCAATATTGTACAATGATCAATTGTGAATAACTTAGCTATTCTTAGCAATACAATGATCCCAGAGAATTGTGAAAGACTTATGGCAAAAAATGCTACAGAGAAAGAACTGATGGAGTCTGAATGCAGATTAAAGCATAGTTTTTTAAACTTTATTTTTCTTGTCTTTCTTTTTTTGTCTGTTTTCTTTTACAACATAGCTAAAATGGAAATACATCTTGCATGACTAAACATGTATATCCTATATGAAATTGGTCACCTTCTCAATGAGGGGGAATAAGGAGAAAGAGAATTTGGAAGCCAAAATTAAAAAAAATGGATGTTAAAAATTTTTACATGTAATTGGAAAAAAAAATATTTGAAGAAATAAAAAAGGGAAAAGTCTATCCTACCTTCAGGATGAGGCAAAATTGGTACTCCTAAGGGCATGAATTCAAGGCGGAGATTTTGAGGCAAATGAGCAGAAAAGGGTAAAAGGAGGGGAGCAACTAGGTGGCATAGTGAATACAGCACCAGCCCTGGAGTCAGGAGAACCTGAGTTCAAATCTGACCTCAGACACTTAACTTAACTTTACTAGCTGTGTGATCATAGGCAAGTCACTTAACCCCAATTGCACTGCCTTCCCCCCTCCAAAAACCAAAACAAAACAAAAAGGTAAAACGGGAGGGTATAGTCCAGTGGTGGACTATGTTATCAGGTACATGATGGGAAGGGGGCCCTACCATGGGGATGTATTTTCTCTGAAACTTGAAATATTTGTATTGTTCTGGAAGGGAAGTACCATGGAAAAGGGTCATCCCTGGGTCAAGACCTACAAGACAGTGGCAGACACTGCCTAGAAGGAAAAGCAAGAGTGGATTCCTTGCAAGCTTTGTTTGCAAGAAATACAGAGAGACTAGAGACTAGATATTTATATAGAGACTAGATAATTATAGGGGTCATGGAACAGAAAGTGAGGGTCTAGATAGATGGAAAGAGGGGATGGATAGTAAGACTATAAGAGAATTCCTTTCTGGAAAGGGGAACAAAAATGGAATTAAAAATAAAACTAATTAACAAGATGACCTGATGGGGAGCAGAGGATGATGGAATCTATTTGACTGAGAGGAAAAAAAAAAGGGGGACCAATTATATAACCTGGATCTTCCTGGACCTAGTATTATTTTTTTGGTGGGGTGTGTGTGTGTGTGTGTGTGTGTGTGTGTATGTGTGTGAGACAGAGAGAGAGAGAAGAGAGAAGATGACATTTTAATGGACTGATTTTTTTCTTCTGAGATTAATTTTTAAGTAATTGATATCTTGTTTTGTTCATTTTAATATTTCATATTTTTGTAAATAATCTTTTTCTTAGATTATCAAATTTAATGAACTGTATATAGTAATAGTTATTTTAAATAATCTTTTGCCTTGGTGAACTCTCTTTTCTCATGTCTTATTTTGATATTTTGTGTTCTCTTTTAAAATTAGTTTCAGTATAGTGTCTGGCACATAGTAGGAGCTTAATAAATGTTTACTAATTGAAATATCTATTAATTTGATTTCCCTCCCCATAAAATTAGCTCATTTAAATGGTTATTTTGTTTTTGAATTGTATGAATTTCAATCATTATTCTGACTGGGCAGCTAGTTAGTGTCTTAGACCACAGAACCCTGGGCCTGGAACCAGGGAGACTCATCTTCCTGAGTTCAAATCTGGCCTCTAACACTTGCTAGTTGTTGATTCTGGGCAAGTCACTGAACCCTGTATGCCTCAGTTTCCTCATCTGTAAAGTGATCTGGAGATGGAAATGGGAGACCACTCCAGTATTTTTGCCAAGAAAACCCCAAATGGGGTCACAAAGTCAGACATGACTAAAAAATGACTGAAAAACAAATTATTTTGATTATTTCTATTCATATGTTGATTTATCTTTCCTTTTCTTAATTTTAAGCTCAGATTCACCTCCAAGTTTCCATCACTCTCTGTTATTATAGCTGGCATTTCATCTATAAAGTAGTCCCTTGGTACTGTTTTGGCTGCTTCCCATAGATTTTTGTATGCAGTATATATATATATAGCTATGAAATTTCATTATAATATGCTGTTGTGTTATGATTTTCTCTTTCACCTAGCTATTATATTTAATAAACCATTTTTAGTTTCTATATGGACCTGACCATTTCAATATTGTATCACTAGATTTACTGTACTTTGATTTATAAACTTTCTGTATAAAATATCTGATTTTTCTCTACATATGTCTTCTTTGTGATGCCTCTCATCATTAATTTTTGTATCTTTCCTATGTGTGCTAATAAAAAATACACGCTCTTTGCTTCTCCCATTGAGTTCTCTCCATATATCTATTAGATCAAAATTGTTTAATACTCTATTAAGCTCAGTAATTTCTTACCTATCTCTGTTGGATGTTATTTTTTGAAATTGAGGTGACAACATCTTTCACCATTATTTGTTACCAATTCATTTCTTATTCTTTCATAAATTGTATTGGAAAATGATTAGGCTAAATTTTTGTTCAAATCTTCTTGTACAAAATGATTAATATGGAAATGTTTTACATGATTGTAGATGTAGAAGTTATATTGGATTGCTTACTATCTCAGGGAAGGAAGAGGGGAGGGATAGAATTTGTTACTCAAAGCTTTTATTTTTTAAAATTAACTAATTTATTTTTAGTTTTTAACATTCACTTCCATAAGCTTTTGAGTTTTAAATTTTTCCCCTTCTCTCCTCTTCCCCTCTCCAAGAAGGTGTGCAGTCTGATATAGGCTCCACATATACATTCATATTAAACACATTTCCACATTAGTCATGCTGTAAAGAAGAATTAGGACAATGGGAAGAACCATGAGAAAGAAGAAACTAAACAAAACAACAAGTAGAAAAAAAGAGAGCAAATAGTATGCTTCAATCTGCATTGAGATTCCTTAGTTCTTTTTCTGTGGACAGCATTTTCCATCATGAGTTGTTTGGAATTGTCTCAGAAGAATTGCTCAGAAGAGCCAAGTCTATCAAAGTCATCATACAATGTTACTGTTACCATGTACAGTGTTCTCCTGCTTCTGCTCCCTTCATTTGGCATCAGTGCACATAAATCTTCCCAGGTTTTTCTGAAACTATCCTTCTCATAATTTTTTCTTATAGCACAAAAAATATTCCATCACAATCATAGACCAGGACTTCTTCAGCCATTCCCTAGTTGATGGGCATCCCCTCAATTTCCAACTTTTGACCACTACAAAGAGTTGCTACAAATATTTTTGTACTTGTGAGTCCTTTCCCCATTTTTATGATCTCTTTGGGATACAGACCTAGAGATGGTATTGTTGGGTCAAAGGGCAAAACCACGCATACATGGTTTTGTAGTCCTTTGGGCATAGTTTCAAATTGCTCTCCAGAATGGTTGGATTGGTTCACAACTTCACCAACAATGCATTAGTGTTCCAATTTTCCCCATATCTTCTCCAACATTTTTCATTTTCCTGTTTTGTTATGTTAGCCTATCTGATAGGCATGACATGGTAACTCAGAGTTGTTTTGATTTTAATTTCTCTCATCAATAGTGATTTAGAACATTTTTATATGACTAGATAGCCTTAATTTCTTCATTTGAAAACTGCCTGTTCATATCCTTTATCAATTGGGGAAATGACTTATATTCTTACAAATTTGACTCAGTTCTCTATATATTCTAGAAATTAGGCCTTTATCAGAGACACTGGCTGTAAAAATTGTTTCCCAGTTTTCTGCTTCCTTCCTAATTTTGGTTGCATTGGCTTTGTTTGTGCCAAAAAATTCAATTTAATGTAATCAAAATCATCCATTTTGCATTTTATAATGTTCTCTCTATATCTTGTTTGGTCATAAAGTTTTCCCTTCTTCATAGATCTGACAGGTAAACTATTCATTGTTCTCCTAATTTGCTTATGGTATCATCCTTTATGTCTAAATCATGTACCCATTATGACTTTATCTTGGTGTAAGGTGTTGATGTTGGTCTATGCCTAGTTTCTGCCAAACTGTTTTCTAGTTTTCCCAGTAGTTTATGTTAAATAGTGAGTTCTTATCCCAGAAGCTGGAGTCTTTGGATTTATCAAACAGTAGATTACTATAGTCATTGACTATTGTGTCTTGCATACCTAACCTGTTCCACTGATCTCTATTTCTTAACCAGTGCCAAGTAGTTTTGATGATTTCTGCTTTATAATGCAATTTAAGATCTGGTTACAGTGAGGTCACCTTCCCTTGCATTTCTTTTCATTAATTCCCTTGACATTCTGGACTTTTTGTTCTTCCACATGCATTTTGTTATTTTTTTTTTCTAGCTCTATAAAATAATTTTTGGTAGTTTGATTGGTATGCCACTGAAGAAGTTAATTAATTTAGGTAGAATTGTCATTTTTATTTATATTGGCTCAGCCTACCCATGAGCAATGGATATTTTCCCAATTATTTAGATCTGACTTTATTTGTATGAAAAGTGTTTTATAATTGTGTTCATATAATTCCTGGGTTTATTTTGGCAGGTAGACTCCCGAATATTTTAAAATATCTACAGTAATTTTTAATGGGATTTCTCTTTCTATCTCTTGCTGTTAGGCTTTGTTAGTAATATATAGAAACGTCAATATTTACATGGGTTCATTTTATATCCTACAACTTTGCTAAATTTGTTTATTATTTCAAGTAATTCTTTACTTGATTCTCTAGAATTTACTAAGTATATTATATGATCTGCAAAGAGTGATAGCTTTGTTTCTTCTTTGCCTATTCTAATTCCTTCAATTTCTTTTACTTTTCTTATTGCTAGAGCTAACATCTTTATTACAATATTGAATAACAGTGTTGATAACGGGCATCCTTGTTTCCCCCTACCATTTATTGGAAATGCTTCTGGCTTATCCCCATTACATATAATGCTTGCTGGAGCTCAAAACTTTAAAAAATGTTTAAAAATTATTTTAACATGGAATTGGGGCAAATAAAATGTTATATAATAGTGAACAAAAGATATCAATAAAATAAGTTGCTCATTGGAATAGATAAAAAAAAGAAAATTATTAGGATCATATTGAAAATAGCAGCAAATTTATTTTGAACAGAGCTTTTTAAAGCATAATGTAATGTTCTTGCTTATCCCTTTTAGTACTTTTTGGTTTTAATTCAATTTTGTCTAGTATCATCAGTGCCAACCCCATTTTTTGTAATTGTGTAACAGGGAATTGACTGGCCAGTGTGTCCAGTCCTTATGAGATTGTACAGTATAACACTGATGCAATTCTCCAAGTGGAAAAGACCAAGGAGCCCACTTCTGGAAGAGTCATGAGTATGGGTAACAAAGGACATCTGAACATGTCAGTTACCCAGCAGTATCCTCTTTGATTGGCTATAGTTGTGCAACCAAAACTGGGGGAATGTTCAGAAGTTCTTAGTTGACTTTGGTCTTTCTTTTTAGTTTAGCCTCTTTTCTTTAACTGACTTCTCCCTGCTAGATGGTATTTGGTGAAAATGCCTATGCCGTTAAGTGGAATGACCATGAGTGCTCTCTCTTCCAAACGGGTCATCAGGTGATCCCATGAATATAGTCCTTAGTTTTCTGCCTGCCTGAGCACTGGTGTTTTCATTTTAGGTAAAGAAGATGGGTCTGGAGCCCACTGGCTTGTGAATTTTGAGATGTCAGGAAAGTGAGTCACCTAAGGTCCAAGAGACCAAGTGTCTAAGTTTATCATGGGTTTTGCAGTAGCTCAGCACTGATGTTTTGAGAAATAAGGTCATTAAGTGAATCTTGGGACCTATCTCAGTGGTAGCTGAGTTAATAATTGATCTGGAGTAATACCACATTTGGATGTGAATGTGTTATGGCCAGTGTTTCAATAGAAACTGCATAAAACCTGACCCCGTTTCCCCAGAGACCAAGGTCAAATGGGATTTTCTCAAAGTATTAGGAGAAAATATTGATATTTCTGTTTTCTGCCATACCTTCAAAGTAAATATCATTTTGTAAAAGTTTGTTGGCACTAATTGGTTAAATGGAACTGAAGGGCTAGTGATTGATGGCTAAAAATGGGGGGAAACATGCTTAGAAAGTGGGGGTAAGTCAATGGCATCAGAGAAGGATGCCCTAAGCCTTCAGGGGCACTGCTAGAACTCTGAGGAGAAAAGGTCAGCAGGCTGACTCTGGAATAGTGAACCCAGAGAGAGGACTTGCTAAAAATAGATAAAGTAAATTTTAGATCAGACATTCAGTTTAAATTTATTTATATTATCTGAATTAAATGTATTTCTTATGATAAGCATATTGTTGGATTCTGTCCCTTGATACCTTACGTAACCTTTTTAAAATGGATAGATAGTTCAGTCCATTTAGTCTTAGAATTATAATGATTAGACTTGTTTTTTCTTATATCTTTTCTTTTTTAAAAAAAAATCACTTTGTCAGAATGGTTGCAAATTTCTTTATTATTATTATTATTACTGCTATTAACTCAACCTTAGACACACCTATTAGCCATCATTCTTCTCTTTTATTAATTGTGTAACAAGTTTAGATTTATCTTTTTGTCAAAGACAGGCTTTTCCCATTAAGTTTATTTTGCTTACACCTCCTTGCCTTCTTAGTTCCCCATGTCTTCATTTCTCTACTTCTCAGAAATGTGATTGAGAAACATTTAGTTGCTTAGGCAATATAAAACTTTAATCATTAGTTAGGAACTGGTTTATTTTGATTTGAGAAATGTGAATAATTTTAGTTACTTATTGTGTTGGCTTGGAGAATTAGTTGTTCCTCAAAGATTACTTTGTACTGTGTATGTCTATTTGAAAAGCTTCAAAAATACAACTTTTCTTAAAAATTCTCCAACAATACTACTCTGACCCCATAATATTTCATATAGCATACGGATTTTTTTCTTTTCCCATAATTTCAGATCATTGCCCATGTTTCTTAATTTTCTGTACATCATATTACAATTTCTCTAATTGAACCTGATCTTTTATCTACAAGTCCACTTGTGATCCTGACTGGTATTCCCTGAGGTCTCATTTCTACTTTTCTTCTTAAAGTTTGCTCGATTTTCCCCACTTTTCAATGTCGTATTGAAGTTAAATCTTGTGTTTTTCTTTATTGGAGTCCTTTATTCTCTCTCTGGTCCTCTATTGTTGTTCGCATTTACATATTCTGAAGTCTTCTTGGAACATCTTCCTAAAGGATTCGATTTCCTCATTTTTCCTGATTTTCTTGGATGCCAGTAATCTTGAGGTTGTAATAGCACCTGGATACCCTTCATCTGCATGTTGTGCAATGTGTCCAATAACAAAGTAATTTGTTGAGCCTATTTTCCTCTTGAGCTGTACTTTCTGGAATGTCTTCTCCCTTACATTAAATTGGTTGTATCTGTTCACTTTTAAAAGATTTTCTATCGTATTTTCCATATTAATGTTTATTTTCGGTATCTTCTAACTAATTTGAGTAGTACTTTCCAGAATTAAAAAACCCAAACCTCACTATAGGCTTTTTGTGGGTCTTGTCATTTTCTTATCAGTGGTAGTTCCTGCTTAATTTATTGAAATGTCATTTATTTACATAGAAAATGTCTGTCAGCATGTTTCACATTTTTTTTTGTACTGAAACATTCCTGTTGTTTCTTTTAAGTTTTACTGAAGCTTTTTGCTTTTGTGTAAGAGTAATTTCTGGACATATCACTCTCCCCCTACCGCACCCATGAACCTTCCCTTGTTACAAAGAAAAAACAAAGTTAAGCAAAACCAATACATTGACGACATTTGAGAGAATCTGTAACATTCACACTCCATGTCTCCAATGAATAGAAGGAGGTACATTTTCTCATCTCTTTCCTCAGACCCAGATTGGTTATTATGATTCCACAGTATTGAGAGTTGTTTTATTGCTTTCATTTACACCCTTGTTCATATTATTTTCCAGATTCCACTTATTTCATTTTACAATTGTTAAGATAAACTTTGAATTCGAAATTCTTTCCCTCCCTCTTTCCTCTTCCCCCTTCCTTAGGTGTTAAGTAATCTGATATAGGTTATACATGGACAATGATGTAAAACATTTCCATATTAGTCATTTTGTGGAAGGAAACTCAAACTAAAGCAAAAAGAAAGAAAGAAGGAAGGAAGGTAGGAAGGAAGGAAGGAAGGAAAGAAGGAAAGAGAAAGTGAAAAATAGTATGCTTCAGTCTGTAGTCTGACTTCAAGAGCTCTTTCTCTGGAGGTAGACAGCATTTTTCATCATGAGTCCTTTGGGATTACCTTGGATCGTTGTATTGCTGAGAATAGCAATTGTTCATTATACAATATTGCTGTTATTGTGCATGATGTTCTCATAGTTCTGCTTGCTACACTCTGCATCAGTTCATGTAAGTCTTTCCAGGTTTTTCTGAAATCATCCTGCTTGTCATTTCTTATAGCACAATAATATTCCATCACAATCATACACCACAACTTGTTCGGTCATTCCCCAATTAATGGGCATCCTTTCAATTTCCAACCCTTAGGAACCACAAAAAGGTCTGATATAAATACTCTTGTGCAAATGAGTCCTTCTGCCCACCCCCTTTTTCTTATCTCTTTGGGATATAGACCTAGTAATGCTACTGTTACATCAAAGGGTATGCACAGTTTTGTAGTCCTTTGGGCATAGTTCCAAATTACTTTCCAGAAGGGTTAGATCAGTTCACAACTGCATCAACAATGCATTAGAGTCCCGGTTTTCCCACACCCCCTCCAACATTTGTCATTTCCCTTTTCTGTCATGTTAGCCAATGCAATGTGTATGAGGTGGTACCTCAGAGTTGTTTTAATTTGTATTTCTCTAGTCAATAGTGATTGGTTGCAGACATTTTTCTGTCACATACTAGAATTTGTCTTTATAATTTGTCTTTCAATTTTGCATTGAGAGCTCTTATTGCCAACCTAATTTCTATCTCACTTTCTTCTTTTGAACTATTCCACAGTTTCATGTTGCTTTTTCATGCTCTGTAGGGAAAAGAAAAATCCTTTTTTTAAAGCAGATTTTTAGCTCATTATCTTTTATTGTCTTAACTTTTTAAACATCTCACTGCCTTTCTGGGAATATTAACTTATTTTCCCTTCTTTCTTTATAAGCTTCTCTGCTGGGTTATCCAAAGTCTTATACTTAGTCTTTTCCTCTTAGACTTTGTCTTTCAATCTTCTTCTAGTTTCTCTCTTTACCTTTCCCTTCATCTTTGATCTCTTTCTTTCTTGCTGATTCCTTCTTCTGACCCTTACAAAAAGGGGGTTCTTCTGGATGGCTCTGCATCCCTGGCCAGGCCACCCTTTCTAGTACTGGTGGCACTTTCATATCCTATGATGCTCTTCCCCAAAACAGGAGTCAGACTACCCCTCACACTTCATTGCTATTTCCAGATTCTCTATCACAATCACCTGCCAACCTTTGAGGTTCATTTTATTAAAATTCAACACCCAATCTAAATCCTAGTGGCCATTATCAACCAGTTCCCAGGCCTTTCTTCCTTTTTTTGCAAGGAATTATGTGCCTAGCTCATAGTCTTTCTCTCTTCCACAAATAAGTGGTACAGTGTGGATAAAGACTTCAGTGTGGTGTCAGGAAGATATGAGTTCAAATGTGGCCTCAGATGTTTACTAGCTATGTGACCTTAATATCTATAGGCCTATGTTTTCTCACTTGTAAAATAAGAATAATCATAGCACCCACCTCACAGTGTTGTTGAAAGGAACAAATGAGATGATATTTTTAAAGGGCTCAGCACATCGACTGACTCATAACTGGTGCCTAATAAACTGTCCCTCACTTCACAGATGCTCCTCCCTCCTCCACTCCTTTTATACTAGGGGACTTCCACATACATTTGAATGTTCCCTCAAACTCCCAGTTCCTTCATTTACTCAGCTCTGTGATAGTTACACTCTAGATCTTGGTATCCCCCATGTGTTCCACTTCCATAGCCAAGAACTCCAGTAGTAGGTTAGTTGTGCAGTCCCTCCTCTGATTCTCTCTCTCCCTCTGCCCCACTCCTAGTCTATCCTTCATCCTCACAGTGATCTCCCATCCCTTCATCACTCAGCACCTTTCCAGGCCATCACACTTCTTGCTTCAATCATTGTTCAGTTGTTTTCAGTTGTGTCTGACTCTTCACGACCCCATTTGTGGTTTTCTTGCCAAAGATACTGGAGCGGTTTGCCATTTCCTTCAGCTCATTTTGTAGATGAGGAAACTGAGGCAAACAGGGTGAAGTGACTTGCCCGGGGTCACACAACTAGTAAGTGTCTAAGACCAGATTTGAATTCAGGAGTCGTTCTGACTTCAGGCCCAGTGCTTTATCCACTGTGTCACCTCGCTGCCCACTTCTGTCACTTCCATCAATCCCTTCTTAATTAAACAATTACACTTTATATTATCCAGTACTCTGGAATTCCTTGCCCATGCTTCTTGTTACCTGTTAGACTCCAACCCTGAATTATGTCTACCACTCTCCTCCTCTGCTGTTATTCACATACTGCTGAACGGACGTGGGTAAAGTTATGCTGTTGACATGATTAAGTAGACAACACATTTATGTTATGGAACCTTGAGATGGCCCTCATTACTGCAAACAATCCTGGGAAGCCTCCCTGTCCTCTATCCCACTCACCACAGGAGCTCTTGTAACCTTTCCTTCTCTCCTCAAGCCCCCTACAGTACCTCTGTCACCATCACAGATGCAGGTCTTGACACGACTTTTTGGAGAAAGGAGACCATTTGGGTTGCAGAATCAAGAGTGTGGATGAGAGGAAGTGCTTTAGCCTAGCTTGCCCAGCATACCTCCTTGTACCAGACTGAATTCTGATCAGGAAAGCTACAAGAAGTCCCCATTGACTCAATAAAGCTGAGTGAAATAAATGAGTAGAACCAGGAGAACACTGTACAGAGTAACAGCAATAATCTAAGACAATCAGCAGTGAGTGACTGAGCTCTTTTCAGCAATACAATGATCCAAGACAACTCTGAAGGACTTGGGATGAAAACCCATCCCAGAGAAAGAAGTGAGAGAGTCTGAACACAGATTGAACTTTATATATCTTGGGTTTTTAACTCTTGGTCTGTGTTTTCTTTTACAACATGACCAATATGGAAATATGTTTCGCATGACTATACATGTATAACCTATATCACATTGCTTGCCTTTTCAATGAGGACAGTGGGGAGGGAGGGAGAGAATTTGGAACTCAATTTTAAAAATGAATGTTGAAAATAGTTTTTACTTGTAATTTGGGAAAAATAAAATACTAAATTAAAAATGAGGAAAGAAGTGAGAGAGAAGAAAGATATGAAAAGAGAATTAGCAGTTTGGAAAAATGTACAAAATGTTAATGAAGAAAACAACTTCTTAAAAATTAAAATGGGGGGCGGCTAGGTGGCACAGCCCACCTAGAGCACCAGCCCTGCAGTCAGGAGGACCTGAGTTCAAATCCGGCCTCAGACACTTGACACATTTACCTTGGGCAAGTCACTTAACCCCAATTGCTCTCCCCTCCCCTCTCCAAAAAGCAACAATAAAAATTAAATGGGCCAGATGGAAGCTAATTAGTTAATAAGGCATCAAGCAATAACTAAAATCAAAAGATGAAAAGAAGAAAACATGAAATGTCTCATAGTTACCCAGAAAACAGAACAAAAGGAGATCATTTAAGAATTATTGGGCTACCTGAAAGCCATTTACATTAAAAAAAAAAGCCTAGCTATCACACTTCAAGAAATCAGAGAAGAAAGCATTCCAGATTTCTTAGAACCAGAGAGCAGATATAAATTGAAAGACTCCACTGGTCACCTCCTGAAAGAAACTTTAAAATGAAAACTCCTAGGAATATTATAACATAAATCCTGAGCTTCCAAGTCAAGGAAAAAACACTGCAAGCAGTCAAAAAGAAAGAATTCAAGGACTGCAGAGCCACAGTCAAGATCACACAAGATTTAGCAGCCACCACCATAAAGAAACAAAGAGCTTCAAATATGATTTTCCATAAAGGATGCAGGCTTACAACCAAAAGTAACCTATTCAACAAATTTGAGTTTAACCCAAAAGAAAAATGGTCTAAGCAGTCCTGGTGAAAAGATCACAGCAGAGTAGAAAATCTGATGTACAAATGCAGTAGACAAAAGAAGTATAAAAAGATAAACTTGAGTGACCAGTCATAAGGTACTAAACAAAGTCAAACCATTTGTGTTCTCATATGGGGAGACGGTGCATGTTGCTCCTCAGAACTCTATCATTATCAGGGGTCCTAGATGTAGGAAGTCTAATTAGGCTGAGGCCCTAGGAGTGACAATAATGATCTTGAAAGAAGAATGGAAAGGTTATGGAAGAGGAACATTCTGAGAGATGGAGGAAGGGAGAGGAAGAATGGGGAAACTTATCTCACATAAAGAGAATAAGTAAAAAGGGGCTTATACAATAAGGAGAGAATGGTAGGGGAGGGGTGAGTGATACTTGAACCTCATTCTCATTTGAACTGGTTAAAGGAGGGAAGAATAAAGACACACAGTTGTGTACAGAAATACATCCTTTCCCTCTGGAAAATTGGAGAGGAATGGGCGGAGAAAGGGAGGGTAGATTAAGGGAGATATTAATCTGAAGCAAACAGATTCTTAAAGAGAGGGGAAAAGAGAAGGAAAAGTATAAGAATAGGATAAGGGAAGTACACAGTTAGCAATTGTAACTATGTATGTGAACTTACCCATAAAATAAAACAGAATAGCAGAATGGATTAGAAATCAGAATTCAACAGTATGATGCAAAGAAACACATTTGCAATAGAAAGATATACATAGAGATAAAATAAGAGACTGAAGCAATATTGATCGTGCTTCATGAAAGTAAAAAAAAGGTAGGAGTGGCAATCATGATCTCAGACAAAGCAAAAGCAAATCTAAGTAAAAGAGATAAGCCAGGAAATGATATTTTGCTGAAATGTAACATACATGATAAATTAATATCAATACAATATGTATATTAATCAAATGGAATAGTATTTAAATTCTTAAAGGAAAAGTTAAATGAGTTACAGGAAGAATTTGAGAGTGAAACTAAAATAGAAAAGGATTTCAATTTATCCCCCTCAGATAGCAATAAATTGAATTTGCAAATAAACAAGGAAGAAGTTGAGAACCTGAACAGAAGTTTAGAAAGCTAGATATGATAGAGCTCTGGAGAATATTGAATGGGAATAAAAAGAAAGATACCTATTTGTCAGCTGTTCATGACACCTTCACAGAAATTAAGTGTGTATTAGGCCACAAAAACCTCACAAATAAGTGCAGGAAAGCAGAAATATTAAATATATCTTTTGCTGATCATAGTGCAATAACCAAAAAACTATATTTAGTAAAGGATCTTTGGAATAAAGATTCAAAACTAATTGGAAACTATATAACTTAATTCTGAAGAAAGGGTGAGTAAAAAAAAAAAAGCAAGTTATAGAAACAATTAGTAATTGTATTAAAGATTAGGACCACAGTGAAACAACACACTGAAATTTTTGGAATGCATTCAAAGCAGTATGCAGGAGAAAATTTACTTCTCTAAATGTTTCCCTAAATGTTAAAACTAAATTTGTTTACTTATTCAGTGCCACACCAGTCAAATCATCAAAGGATTACTTTGAGGAGCTAGAAAAAAATAACACAATTCATCCTGAGAATCAAAAGGTCCAGAATATCAAGGGACTCAACTTGAGAAAAAAAGGGGGTCATGGCAGTACCAAATCTCAAACTATCCTACAAAGTTACGAGTAAAAAAATTTGGTACAGGGTAAGAAATAGAGAGGTGGATCAATGGAATAGATTAGATATACAACGTAGAGAAATAAATCAGTAAAGTAACCTTTTTGGTTTAGTCATTTTTCAGTCATGTTCAAATATTCCTGACCCTTTTAGGGTTTTTCTTGGTGAAGATAATAGAGCGGAAAACCAAGGCAAACAGGGTTAAATTACTTGCCCAGGATCACACATATAATAAGTGTCTGAAGCTGGATTTGAACTCAGGAAGATGAGTCTTCCTTGTTCCAAGCCCAGCACTCTAGCCACTGTGCCACTTAGCAAAAGCAACTTTGTGATAGATAAATACAAAGATTCCAACTACTGGGACAAGAACTCAACAAAAACTGTCTGGAAAATTGGAAAGTAGTTTAGCCTAAACTATATATAGACCAACATTTCACACCGTAAGCTCAAAACAGGTCCATGATTTAGATATAAAGTGTGGTATCATAAATAAATTGGTGGAATATGGAAGAAATTACCTATCATATTTATATTCATGATCAAACAAGAGATGGAGAGGTTCACAGGAAGTAAAATGAATCATTTTGATTATATATAAATTAAAACTTTTTTTCCTCTATGAAACCAATGCAGCTAAAAACAAAAGAGAAGCAGGAAAATGGGAAAAATCTTTGCAGTAACTTTCTCTGGAAAAGGAATCATGTCTTTGTTTTTGCTTTTTTTTTTTTGGAGGGGGGAAGGCCATGCATTTGGGGTTAAGGGACTTGCTCAAGGTCACATGGCTTGTGTTAAGCGTCTGAGGCCAGATTTGAACTCAGGTCCTCCTGCCTTCAGGGCTGGTACTCTATTCACTGTGCCACCTAGCTGCCCCAAAGGAATCATTTCTAAGCTATATGGGGAACCAATTCATATCTATAAGAATGAGAACCATTCTCCAATTGATAAATGGTCAAAAGACATGAATAGGCAGTTTCTAAAGGAAGAAATCCAAGCTATCAATTGCCATATGAAAAAATGCTCTGAATCACTAATAATCAGAGAAATCAAAATTAAAACAAGACTGAGGTAACTCTTTATACCCATAAGATTGGCTAAATTGATTAAACAAGGAAAATGACCAATTCTGTAGGGGCTATGTGAAAACATGCACTGTTGTAGATGAATTTAGACAACTTATACAACAAGCTGAGCTGAGTCACCCATTCTATAGAGCAATTTAGAACTATGCCCAAAAGGCAATAACACTGTGCATACCCTTTGACCCAGAAATACTGCTACTATGTCTATACCCTAAAGAGATAAATTTTTTTTAAAAAAGGACCAATATATTAAAAAATATTTCTAGCAGCTCTTTTGTGGTAGTAAAGAACTGGCATTTGAGTGGATGCCCATCAACTGGGGAATGACTGAACAAGTTACGGCATGACTGTGATGGAGTGCCAGTGTGCCATAAGAAATGATGAACGTGATGGTTTCATAACGACCGGGACAGCTTTGTATGGACGAATGCAAAGGGAAGAGCACAGGACCAGGAGAACAATTTACACAGAAACGACAACACTGCAAAAATAGTCAACTTTGAAAGACTTAGTAACTCTGATGAACACAATGACCCACTGCAGTTCTAAAGATTCATGATGAAATATGCTATCTACCCCTGGACAGAGACTCGAGGGACTCAGCAGACTGAAGGATATCTGATTTCTTTTTCTCTGGCTGATGTGGGAATTTTTCATGACTGTACATATTTATAATATGTTTTGTTTTTCTTGCCTTCTCATTGAGTGGGGGGAGAGGATGGAGGAGGGAAAGGAGTCAGAACTGAAAATAAAATAAAATTAGATTAAAAATAAAATCTAAGTTCACAAAAAAATAAGGGACCTTTTGTCATGAAGCGGAAGCTCACTTCTCTCTCCACCCTTTAAAAAAAAATATATCACAAAAATTTGAAACTCAAGGGATTGTGGAACTAAATCTTGTAAACTAAAAGTAAATAAACAAATCAATTAAAAAAATATATCACAGGGGTGGCTAGGTGGCACAGTGAATAGAGCACCGGTCCTGGAGTCAGGAGGACTTGAGTTCAAATCTGACCTCAGACACTTAACATTCACTAGCTGCACGACCCTGGGCAAGTCACTTAACCCCAACTGCCTATCTTAACCCCTCCAAAAAGTAGAAAATAAAAAAAACCCAAACAAAAAAATGTATCACAGTCTCTTAACATAATCTCCAGCATTTTCTCTAGTTTTTACTCTAGTTTCTGATGAAGACCTGACCCTTCTCATCAAGGTCAACCCTATCCCATGAGCCCTTGTCCTCATTACCTCCCATCTTCTATGGCAGACTGTGCTACATATCATTCACTCTCTCTAATCTTCAGTCTTTCCTTATATACTGTTTCTATCTTAGCTGCCGATACACGTGCAAATATCTCCTTATACTTAAAAGAAAACCATTCATTGCTAGCCCATCTCTATCATGGGCTGGTCATGTTGTTCAAATGTAACATGTACGCTTGCCAAAAGGATTATTTTATGGAGAACTAACACAGGGCAAATGCTCACGTGGTAGTCATAAGAAGTGATACAAGGACATTCTCAAAGTCTCTCTTAAGAACTTTGCAATTGATTGTGTGACATGGGAGACACTGGCACAGGACCATTCATCATCGAGTGCCCTTATCAGAGAAGGCGCTGTGCTCTACAAGCAAAGCAGAATTGAAGTAGCCAAAAGAAACGTGAGAATACACTTCAAATATTCACGGGAAGTATTTGTACCTGACCTGAGGTAGAGCCTTCTGAGCTCCTACTGGTCTGATCAGCTACAGTTGGCCACAATGGAACTTCACTCTAGCGTAGTGATGTCATTTCGGTCCTCTTTGAGAACGAAGGACAGTGAAACTGATCTTAGTGAGGCACCATCTAATGTCTCTTTTCTGTTTTCCAGCCAAACTCCTATGAAATCTGTTTGCATTTGGTCCCATCACTTCCTTTTTTCACTCAGCCCTCTGTAATCTAGCTAACACTGCTCTCTCCCAAATTACCAGTGAATTCCTAATTGCCAACCATGATTGTCTTTCCTCAGTCCTTACCCTTTGCTCCCTCTCTGCATCATCAGGCACAGTTGAGCACATTCTTCTCCTAGATCCTCACTCTTCTCAAGGTTTTCATGATATTGCTCTCTCTGTTATCCTTCTGCCCCCTTCTTTATCTCTACTGGATCATCAACCACATCAAGGCCCTGATTGTGAGTGTGCCCCAAGGTTCTGTTCTTTGTTCTCTTTTCTTCTCTTTCTCAGTGACATCCTCAGTTCCATTCCAAGGGCTTCTCTCTTCTCTCCAGCTGGTTCTGTACCAGCATCTCTGACCCTTGACCACTCTCTATCTCTACTCCCTCTCTGCCCTTTGGCCAGGACAGAATCTGTGTCCTCTGCCAGATGTGTGGACGTGCATAGGCGAGTTCACCTGAGCCACAGTGGGAGGCACCCTGGACAGGGCCCACAGTGGGATCCTGCAGCACAAACCTGCAGGTGAGTGCAACATGTGCCTGGCCATGGGCTAAGGACGCTGAGTTGGAGCTCAAGTATTCCGCTTGTCTGTCTTTATGCTGTTCATCTAAGATTGGGGATGTGGCTCTGATTATTCTGTGTTTAGCATACTATGCCATTTTCTCTCTCTTTTTAGTTTATGGGAAATAATTACTCTGCCATCTTGCTCATCTGTTAACCTTGAAAACTCCTTTCACAAAGGGTTCTAGGCACAGTGTCATTCCTGGGTTCTAAGTTAGGTGAGGCCATGCTGCGAAATCTTAAAGCACAATATTTTGGAGAACAGAAAAATAAGAACACTCTGTAGATACCATTCTCAGAGTAATGGCTCAATTTGGAGGGAAGCATTGGCATGGGTTCCAGGTAGGCCAGTGATGCCAAGTGGCAGGGTCCTGGCTCTCTCTCTGATTGTTTTCAAATCAAAGAAATTAAATGTAAACTCCTGACATGAGATCTTTCTAGAACCAACTAGATGACCCCAGTGGAACCCCAGGATGGAAGTGCAGCTGCTGATGTTCAACTAAACTGCCCATTTTGGGACTAACCATTATCCTGAAGAATTCATTTAATTTAATAAAACTTTGACCTTTCAAAAAAAAATCCTACATTTTCCATTGTTGATATTAGCATGGTACTTTGAAAAGCCTACTGGGAAGATCCTGGAACAACAGAGATGCCCATTTCGTTACTTATACCTCCAGTCCCTTAGGGGCTTTGGAGGAGGCAGGGGTCACACAGCATCTATAACCTTCTGTGACCATTAGGTGAAGGAGCCACACATTTCACTTTCTAGTCAGAGAAATGGCTTGTCAGATAAAAATGCTACAAATATTGTTGGGATGGACCAAAGGTCACTTGCTGTCTTCACTTGCCTGCACCAGCTGGCATCTGCATTTGTTAGTACAGTGCACTAAAATTTCAGCATGGGTTCAGGTCTCAGCCCGGCAAGTGGACTTCAATATGTATGTGCAGGTTTTAGTTAAGCTTGTATCTTAGCAAATGTATGGTCCTGGCGTGAAAAGTTGGTATTTCAGTTGGCACACACCAACTTTTAGTATGGTGAGCTTGTATACTGGCAGGGGTGTAGTGGTTAGCCTGCTGAATTGGTGTGTTAGCAGACCTGTGAGGTTGTTGGCAGATTGAGCTGGTATTTTAGCAGGTCCATGTAGCAAGGGAGGTATTTGAGAAGAAGGAAGGCAGGAGAGTCCAAAGCATTCCATCTGAGATCAGGATACCTGTGTTGTAGATGGAGAAGTCATGTGTTAAGAAGTTTTCTTTGGCTGCTCATCTGAATGGGTGCTATTTCTGAACTATCAAGCAAAACGGCTATCCAGGACTTTTTGTTTTAAAGTAAGGAATGTTATCTTTCCTCTTCCTTCTCACTCTGAGCCCCCACACATGATATCTGGGTTAGTAGCTGCAGACTGTTTTTCCTTTCTATTCTTGGGATTATCTGCATTCATGTTATCATATAGGTAAGGAAGCCTTGTTCTTTTCCCCTTTCACAGTTTGAGTGCAACATAGTGTCCCATACACAGTAAGCACTTAAAAAAAGTTTATAGAAATGAAGGAAATTGAATTTTAAAAGGGGCAGTCAGAGGAGAAAATATCTCCTATTCTCCTACCCCATGTAGGTTAAGCCATGGGGGGTTTGGGGTAAGAGAAGAAAAATGCTCAGTAAAGTCAGATGAAGAATGGAGAGAGGGACACATAGTTCCCATCTGCAAGGGTACCCCCAACACTAGTGTGACCCTGGCAGCACCAGTGGTGGTAGCAACAGCATCACCTCTACCATCACCTCCACCACCAACACATACCACCACCATCTCCTCCACTATCATCACCACCACCACCTCCACCATCACCTCCACTACCAACACTACCATCACCATCACCTCCACTACCAACACTACCATCACCATCACCTCCACTACCACCATCACCACCACTGTCAACAACACAACCAACACCACCACCTCCACCATCACCACCTCCACTATCACCACCTCCACCACAACCACCTGCGAGTGATTTCCCAACTCACGACTCCGCCTCCTGGTTTCTCTCTCTCTCCCACCCAGACTCACAGAGGCTTAGCAGGCTCTGCTGCAGCATCCCTTCACACAAAGGCTTGTGAACTGCCAGCAGCCCGAGCCACCAGCGGCTCCACCTCCAGCTCTGGTGGCAGCGGCGGCGGCAGCCGCTGCCCCTCGCCCCCTTCTCCCCCGCCAATTCCAGCTCTGGGGCAGTAGTACTTGGGATTCCCGTCCCTGCCGGCCCCTTCCCTCGCCTTCCACAAACAAGTCACGCCCTCTCCCCCTTCCCCCCAGCCCTCAAAACATACGGAGCAGGAGTGGAGAAGAGCAAGTTGGAGGGAGAAGAGGAGGAGGAGGAGGAGGAGAGGGAAAGGAGGAGGAGGAAGAAGAGGAGGAGGAAGAGGAGGAGGGGAAAGAGGAGGAGAAGTGGGTGGAGGGAGAGAGGAGGAGGAGAGTGAGGAAGAAGAGGAGGAGGAGGGGGAGGAGGGAGGAGGGAGAGGAGGAGGGGGAGGAGGGAGAGGAGGAGGGGGAGGAGGGAGAGGAGGAGGAGGAGAGGGCCAGAGAGCCAGAGAACAGCAGCAGCAGCGGTAGCGGGAAGGATATAGGAGTGCGGGGAGAGCTTGCAAGGGAGCGAGCGAGGCAGCCAGCGCCGGGAGCGGGCAGCGGGCACCAGGCAGCGGGCAGCAGCGGCGGGGGCGGTGGCAGAGGCAGCGCCCAGAGCCAGAGCAGCACAGACCCGCCTGCCGGACCGAGTGAGCGGGAGGGAGCGCTCCCCTCGCCAGCCCGCCCTCCCCATGGGCTGGCGCGGGCCCCGGCTCGCCTGCTGCGGGGCGGCGGCGCCAGAGTCCGGGGCCCGGGCGAGGCCGAGCTCCGGCGCCCCGTCCCCGCCCCCGCCCCCCTTACCCCTGGGTCGGGGGCCGCGGGCGCTGCTGCCGCTGCTGCTGCTGCCGCCTCTACTGCTGCTGCGGACCTCGGCCTTGGCGGCGGGGGCAGCGGCCCCGGGCGCGGTCTGCTGGTGGGCGCCTCGGGGCGCTGGCTCGGTGCGGGAGCGGACTCAGCGCGCCGCCGTGGTGATCGAGGGCCAAGTGCCCCGCCGGCGGCCGCCTGACCAGGGGCTCCTCCTGACCGAGGCGGCCCGAGCCGCCGCCGGAGGGCTGGAGGAACCGCCCGCGACGCCCCACTCGCGCCCCAGCCTCAGCCCCAGCCCCCGCCTCGGCGACGGCGGCGGCGGCGGGGACGCCGAAGCGCCCTACCTGGTGAGAGTGCGCCACGTGTGGGCGGTTAAGACGGGCGGGCTGAGCCGTGACGCGCTGGTCACCGTGCGCCTGGGCCCGGCCCCGGGCTTGGCCTCCCCGTCGCCCTGCGGGGACCCGCGGCCTCCGTCTCCGCCGCGGCGGCTGCGGGAGGACCGCACCTACATCTTCTTCATGGAGCCGGAGGCCAACGGCAGCGGCACCGAGCTTCCCGCGGCGTTCAAGGCTTCTTCCCCCCCACTGCCCGCAGGCAGGAAAGTCCGGAAGGAAGTTGGCCGATTGCTGTGTGAGCGGTGCGGTAAGTGCCAGAGGCCGCCTTGGGGGAGGGTTGCTGGGGGCTCCATGGGGAGAGTGGGGCGATGCATACTCCCGAACTCCTGCTCAGGCCCGGAGCAGGTTCGAGAAGCAGATGGCTGGCAACTTCAGAAGGAGTGTGGCCCCTCGGCAGAGGAAGCTGAAGGGCGCCTCTGATCTCGGTTTCTTTGGGGTTTGATCAGTGTTCTGATGCAGAGGGTGCACCCGGTGCAGAGGAGGAGTGCCTAAGGTGGGCGAGCTCCTTAGGTGGGAAGGATCTGACTCTGGGACTCGGCCTCCGAGTGTGTGCGTGTGTGTTGTGTGCGTGTGTGTGTTCCCTCCGAAGGGAGGGTACCAAGATTTTCTTCCCTTGTACTCTTTGAATGAGAGCTACAGGTGTCAGGATGGCTAACTAGGAACTGGTCTATGTGGGACATGGATAGGGGCTGTTGGCATCCGGGCACGTCCTGGATGGCACTGATTTGGAACGAAGATAGGAAGGGCCCAGCTTCTTCCTGCTGGAGGTGTCTCCAAGTACGTGGATGTGTCTCCAGAAAGCATGTCCCACCCCCAGAGGTCTGAGGATTTTTATTCAACTCTCCAGCGAGGATCTTTGCCCAGTACGATGATCTGAATTCAGCTTGGATTACCAAGTCTTCGGGCTATAAGAGAGTTTCAGACACAAAGCTGATGTTACCTTGGAAAGTACTCTGCCTGGGGAAGTGTAGCCCTTCGCAGGCTGGAGAGATTGTCGGGTGATGGCTTCTTTACAGTCGGGCAGCTGGGGTGCCTTCATCAGATTATGTCTGCTGTTTAAGTGGGCTTGTGCAGGAGTGGGTTTTGTTTACTGTGGTTCTTACAACTTTTTTGGGGGGGGGAGGGGGGACGGATTAGCCATGAACCACCAAATTATTTCTTCTCAGATGGCAAAAGAAGATCTTGTCAGACATTTCAACTTTCAGAAATATTTTTTTTCCTCGCAGATCTTTTACAAATCTTGCCGATAGAATCGAGTTTATTGATTTAAAAAAATCGCACCGAGCCCTGTTTTCCTTGGCATGCGGTACCAGGCAGTTGTTAAGAGGTGCCTGTCACTTGTAGCTAGTCAGTGTCTCCGTGTTTCCTTTTAGGGCCGGGGAGGGAAATCCCCCAGTGTTCAGGTCTTCATCTAAAAACTGTAGTTGTTTCAGCGAGACATGTAAGGACTGCACCAACATGTAGGCAGGAGCTGTTTACGGAGGGGAGTGCTGAAGAAATGTGAATGACGCTGGGATTCCCCAATAGGGCTGATAGATGTGAAGCGTGGAAAATCCCCTTCTGGGATCTGCCTTCTCACCGAGCCCAGAGCCTTGGCCGGCGGATTTTAGAATGGGAAACGTGACTGCTTAATACCCCTGACATCTTTGAAAAGCGGGGACTTGTCACCTAGTTCATGGAAAGACCTTTTCTATTATTCCTAAGGAAGACCGAATTATGAATCATTTACCACGAATGGTGGGGAGGGGATAGGAGGGCAGCCATTGCTGGTAGTGACGTCAGTGGCCCCTGCTTGATAAGACTCAAAGTGGCATCACTTCGGATTGCTAAGGAATAGCTGGATGTTTTAAGGTAAATTTCTCATGTTATTCCTGGACACAGAAAATACATAGGATCTGCTTAAATACTGCTTTACTTTTATGCTTCTGAGATGAAATTGTGGTTTCTTGGAGCAACTGATCTCTGCTTTTGCTGGCCAAAGTGAACGCACAGGTACAGCATACTGCAAAATGCTGTTGAAAATGACCTGGAGATCTCTCTTCCCCTCCCTTCCCACAATATACAACATAGACAACACTAGGAGACAAATAAGCTTAGCACTGCTGTTGCCCAGTGTCTGGGTTAACACTAGTGGTGCACTAGGTGGGTGGGCAGGCAGGGCTTCCAAGCCCTGTGATGTCATATCCTTCTCTAGGTATTGCCTCTGGCAAAGGGGAATCAATGAAGAAAAGTTTTTCTTACATTTTAACCGAAAATATCTACATTAGTGAGCTCAGAGCAATATGGATGCGTTTTTATGAGTTTGATCAATTGAACTTAGGAAAGAGTAAGGCAATTGAATTGCAGTTATCTGAACTGAGAAGGTGGATTTCACTGTGACATGAACAGAGGGGAGGAAATCTGGCAATGGTTTCCAAATGGTGGTCTCAGCTAAACACAGTTAGTCATTACCAAGAGCTCTCTTGCCCTGCTGGGAAAACCAGACCAGACCAAACCGACATCTAGGGAAGAGGCAGGACGAGTTGCTGGAGGTTGCTTTTTGCTGCAGGTTTATGTCCACGGTTTAGTTTGTTGGGAATGATGAGGAAGAGGGGGGTGTCCCAGAAGGGAGGGTCTTGAGGGGGGCCAGATGATTTCTGTTGCTGCCACACCCACAACCTGCAAAGTAAGAGGCCCCTGTTCCTTTCTATACAAAATAATTTTATGGGTTTAAGAAAAAAAGATGGAGCACTTCCTGTTGGTGTCTCCTTCATACTTTGTGCAAGTGACACTTCATGCATGTGTGGTGAAAATGAGGGTTTTCGATCTCTTCCACCCTTTCTACATTGAAGTAGCTAAGTCAGATTTCTCTACTCTATTGCTGCTTCATCAGATGTTTTTGATTTGGTTGCAATGAATCCCCACCTGCTATATATTGCAGTAGATACTCCACAAAAGGCAGTTTCCAATGTGGAAGTGAAAATTCCATGCAGATTCAGATTTTGTGGGAGACAGAGTGGTCAGTAGCATCCAAGCAGATGGTTTCTGCTATTTCAGGCTACATGGGAAGGGGTGGGGAAAGGGACATGTGTAGACTTATTTCCATTACATTGACATGTATGGATGCATGTACGCAGAATTCAGTGTCTTATTGTCCCCTTAACATCTTCTTAATCCCAGGGGTTGACCTTGTGATATTAGGAAAAGAGGAGAAATGCTGTAGGAATTTTCCATTATGTGTCCAAGAACATTATTCTTAATAAAAGGGACATTACAGGAGCAGCAGTGTGGATGGAAACAGCTTTTGATTGTCTGCATTTTGTAAACACGTGGAGAAATGCATGGTCATTTCCTGAGACAAAATCTTAGTGATGTTTATCTTTAAAAAATAATCAGTCTGCTGGTATTTTCTGCTGTTATAGGGCACAGTGGTTTGACTTTTGATGATTTTCAATTATACATATATATCCATATAAAAAATTTCACCTTTATATTTATTACATAAAACCAAATGACTTGGGAAAAATCTAGATGAGAAATGATGTAATGTAGTGGATACAAGACAGTCAACAGAGTCAGGCAAACATGGACTCAAGTCCAATCTCAGACATATATTGGGGATGTGACCCTGAGCAAGTCACTTAACCTTTTGGTGCTACAGATACTATTCTAAGACTGTAAATTATAGATGAGCTGCCCATTGGTGTTGGTGAAGGCAATTTCCACACTGCAAGTTCTCTATACCAATGAAAATCACAGGTGTCAGAGAGGGAGGGATGTTTATTAAAAATAAAATGTGAAAGATTATCTAGAGGTCTGGCAAAAAAGTAGCTGGGTTTAGAATATTTATGCTGAGTGGGAAGGAAAGAGACATTTTCCATAGTGATATACACTTGCAACTCAAACAAAATCTTTGGTGTATGTTCTTAGGTATTAGGATCAAGTCTTAGTTAAACTGTCACAATAATCCTTCTAATCTGCATATGCTTTTGGCAAATGAGATAGAAACCTATGACTGAGTGGAAGATACTTCATATAAGTCACAAAAGCAATAATTCCCTGAGTTAATTCACATCCAACCCTCAATTTTTCTTGTGTCTCCAACAAATGGACCCAGTCCTCAAGGTATTTATGTTCTTCTACTGGTGGGGGCAGAGGGAAGACATCTTTTACCAAATACATATATTTGAGGGAGGACAGAACATGAACAATTAGGGGATTGGCTTTCTATAGGAAGAGACAGCTGACTAGAGTCTTGGAGGAAGCTAAGGCAGATTTGAGGAGGTGGGGGAGGCATCTTTGCCACCAGGAGCAGCCCATGTAAAGCCCATGGGAGGAAGAAGATGTCATATTAGGTTTGGGGAACAGTTTGTCTGGGATGCAGAGCATGTGGATGGGATTCATGTGAAATGAATGGGGAAAGGCAACCTACAGCCAGACTCTGAGGCTGCCCAGCTTCTTTTTTGGACAGTTGCCTCTTGGTATTTTTCTGTCCCAGTGCTATTGCTTGTGTAACTCTTGTGTCAGAGGCCCTCACAGCACAGAGTGTCCAGCCTCACTTGGGACAATGCATCACCTTTCTAACTTGGAGCTCCCACCCAGAAAATATGAAAAAGATCTGGGGCAATCAGTGCATTGGCATCTGCTTCCCTTTTGGAGCACATAGTTCACAATATTACAAAGTAATTAAAACATTACAGTATTTTTTCTAGTATTGGAACATCATAGAAAACAAGAGAGCCCTCACTGGAGATCCTGAGGAATGTCAGGTTCCGCCAGTGATTATCCATTTTGCAAAGATGCGGGTGAAGTGCCCATCACTTCTGCTTCTGGTCTGGTGAGAGCCTCCTCCATTGTTCCAAGCCTGCATGCTGTCTTGAAGTTCTTCTTTGTCTCAGGAAGTGCCAGCTGCTGTCTCCATGGGAGCCATTGTTGCTCCTTTTGGACTTCGGTGCCCCTCAACACAGGGATCCCACGTTGATTGGGCTCAATCATTGACTTCATTCTCCAAACATTGCAGGGGAGATGCTTTCAGAGGTTACCTGCTATTTCCCAGCTTCCTTGATACAAGGGCAGACCAGAAACCCTCTCTAGCTGAGACTTTTCCTTTTGGCTAGACCCTTTGTTGTCCTCTGGCCTCCCAGAAGTTTATCCAGGGAGTGGGACTCTGTCACTCTCCTTCCTTAGAAGAACACTTGCTACCAATTCCTAATTAGGATATGTTGATATTCTTTCACCTTCCTAGGAGTCTGGGGGTCCCCACCCTAGGGAGCACCTCCCACATATTCCTGAGGTAGCAAAAAGTACTCTAAGTTCTTCTTAATTATCCTCTTTCCAGTCTCAAAAATGCTGTGAGGTAAGAGGGTGGGCTATTCAAATCATCTTTGGCTTTTCCGAGCCCTAGATAGTGGTGTTGGTAGTGGGTAGGGACAACTGTCTTGGTCCTCCACCTTGCATTTGTTCAAGGACATCACTCCTTGGGAGAGGAGGAAGAATAAATAGCCTCCACACCAGCTATACTTAGGTACCTTTAAAAAAATTAAATGCAAACTTATAGGAAAGCCAGATGCCCCTAAACCTGTAAATGCCCACCCTTTCCTGCTATTTCTTGCTATTGTTTTTAGCTCTTGTCCAAATTACCTGATAAATCATCTTTATAAATAGCCATTGAAAGTGGATAGGAACAAAAGAAATGATTGTCCCTTTAAAAATGGAAACCATATGTTGAGGACAATGTTAGCTCAAGCAACTTAGCAAAAACGATATCATAGAAGGACTTTTCTTTATTAGCAAAATGCATGCCTTCTCCTGGGGAGAGGAGAGCTGGCTTTGAGCTTCACCGTTCAGAATCAAGGTATCCCTGTAGCAGCGCTTGCTAAGAGAGCCAGCTGCATCCTGAAGGTATCAATTCAACTGACCATAGTCTCAGTTGCATCTGTAGACTTTGGGGCAATAGATTTCAGCAGATTAAAGAGAAGGGTAGGTAGGGAAATAGGCACATTGATGGATTTTCAATCTCATTGATTCAAATATTCCCTCCAATGAAGCAGATCTGAATACAGCCAAATGTTCTTGTCCATCCCATCCCATAAATCCTGTACTGGGAGCTATTTTCTAGACCTCATGTGATTGCATAGCTACCTTTAGGGCTTATTGGTTGTCCATTGGCATCTTTCTTGGCATAGGACCAACATCTTCTTTTTTCATTGTATATCCCTCTAATAACACCTGTTTCATTGCTTCTACTGAAAAGATTTAGTAATACATCATAGCCTATTCATACTCCACATGCTTCCCTCTCTTTCCCATTGACTAGCCTGTAATTTAAATCTCAGGACACATAATATTCTGTAACTCACAGCTCAGGGCAGATGATCAGCCGTGGCAATATCATGAAGATGCCCTTCAAGATTCCTTCCAATGCTGCATCTGTTTCCATCTCAACCCCCTCAGACAAGTAGAAGAAAATGACATCCATTTTCATTTGTGTCTTTCTATCAATCATTGTCTAAAAAAAATCCACCCAGAGTTTTAGAAGTCTTCACGTGTTTTTAATTAATTAAATTTTTCCCCATAGATACTAGTGCAGGATTCAGCCTGTTTCAATTATGTAAAGGCAAAAAAATATGCCTGCACCCTGTTGAGGCATCAGTTGTGTCCTATGTGCAGGGTGATTTGTCCAAAGTCAGATCTCAATCTCTACCTCTCACTGGGATGGGTTTGTTTTCTTATTATGTATTTTTGGGGTTGGAAATATTTTAATCCTCATAGATATTCCAGAGATTCCACAGATATTACAGAAATTCTCTCTATACTTGATTTGTCCCCTACCTTAGCCTTAGAATTTCAGGCTGTCAATGTCCTTTGTGGTGCCTACACCTCCTGGGTGGAAGGAGGAAATGGATGAAATATTTGACCAACAGATCAGAAGCTTGGTATAGAGGCATAATCTGTTAGTGGCTGGGGACTCCAGGTATCTAGACATCTGTTAGAGTTCGATCTCTCTCCCTCTGTCTCTGTTCTTTTGTACCCCCCCCCCCTTACCTTCCCTTTCTTCTCTCCTCTTAATTTCTCATCTTGCCTCATCTCTTTTTGTCTCTGTCTCTGTCTATATGTCTTCCTTAGTCTTCTCCTTTCCTCCCTTCTTTCCCCCTCTACTATTTCCTTCCATCCTCTCCCCTTTTCTCTCTCACTCTACTTCCTGCTTCTCTTCTTTCCTCTTTATTTTTCTTCTTGTTTTGTCTCATCTCTTCTTGTCTTTCCACCTTCTCCCTTCCCTGTCTAGCTCTCCCTCTTCCCCTTCTTTTACTCCTTCTTCCTTTCTCCCCTCACTCCTCTCTTTCCATCTCTTGTACCCTCTCCTGTATCTCCCTCTCCTTCTCTTTCCTTCTCCTTTTCTTTCTTCCTCCACATCCTTTCCCCTCTCCCTTCTTTCTTTCCCTCTCTCTCTTTTTTCTCTCTTCTCCCCTTCCCTCTCTCTGGTCTCTCTTTCTCTCCTTTTCCTTCTCCTAAATATTATTCTTCCCCCCCTTCTCTCTTCTCCCTTCCTCTCTTTCTCCATATTTATCTCTCTCTCTCTTTGTTTCTATCTGCTCTCTGTCTCTGCCAAAAGTAAAGTTGCTAATCTATCATTGGATAGTATTTATGATAACTTCACCCTCCAAATGGTGGAAGAAGTGACCATGGAACCAGATTTTTTGATTAAATATTGACCAACAAGGAAAAATTGATTTCTGAAGTAGAAATTATTAGAACTTTGAGCAGGGAAGTAAACAGTCTATCTTAGAATTTGAGAAGAAAGCTGTGCAGAAGCTGCCATGGACCATAATATTTGACCTAACCAATGTCACAGGGTTCAGAGAAATCCATATTCTAAAATCTTATTGGAAAAGTTGGTCAGGAAAGATGACAAATTTTCCAGGATATGTTCTTTGTTACCAGAAAATACAGAAAAGACAAGGGGAGTGATCTAAGTCATTGACCAATTGAGCTTTTAGGAAGACATGCAAAAGAGGCATACATTTTTAGACCTGGTCAGTATGGGAGGAGTTTATTTCATGTGACTATACATTTTTATTACAAGAGTTTTGCTTTTTTTCATTTTCAATGGAAGATGGTGGAGGTGGAAGAGAGAGGGACAGAAAATGAAAGCTTACTAGTTGAAAAAAATGAAATTTAATAAAAACCGGTAGAAATGGGATATTGCTGATTGGGGTTGATGAGATAACTGCTCAATGACTGTGAATGATGGAGAAAAGGTCAAACTACTCAACTTTTACTTTGCTTTGTCCCTCCTGCCTGGGCAAATGAGCTTGAAAAATACTGTATTGATATCTGTCATCCTAAAAACATAGTCATTTCTGCAAAAAGAAAAAGAAAATCAGGAAACCCAATCCCTGTCTACATATTAAATATTTCCTTGTAAGAGTGGGGTTTTTTTTTAAAGGTTTTTTTTGTGTGTGTCCTGGATCTTTTTGGTAGCAGTCTCGTGAAATCTATGGACTCCTTAGAATCATGTTTTTAAATGTGTGACCTAAAATTATAGGATGATGAAGGAAACCAATCTTATCACAGTATAGTGATTAAAGTTGTTTTAAACCATTTAGTTTCTGGTCCAGGGTAAACATCCCTGCTTTATGAGAAAGAGAAACAGGTACCATGACCTGTTATAGATGTTATATATCAGTTATAGATCAGTGCTGTCAAACTCAGTGTAGCTAGAAAAGGAGCCACTAACCCACCCATAAGTGTCCCTGTGACAGCATATTGATTTAGGGAACTACACATTAACATTATCTCTGTTCTATTGTATTTTGATTTATTTGGTTAAATATTTCTTACTTGCATTTACCCCCATTGGGAGTGTTGTGGGCCTCTTGTGGGACATGTGTCTGATATCTTTGTGGTAGATTACATTCTCCCCTGGTAATCTCTGGCCCTGCCATGAAGAGGGATGAGGTAGATGTTTCCTTTTTTCTTCTCTGGGGTCACCACTGATCTTTTGATCACTCAGAATTCATCTTTCTTCTGGTGATTTCCCCCCTTTACATTGCTGTGATCATTGTGCATGTTTGTATAACTCTTCTGTGGTTCTGTTGGCTTATTTTACTGTGCATCAGTTCATGAAAATTTTCTCAAACTTCTCTAAATCCCTCCTATTTGACATTCCCACACAAGAACTTCATTCCATTTTATATGTGTACATTTATAGCACACAATACACAGACATATGTGTACATATTTATGTACACACATTATGTAGGATAACATATGCAGGACTATAGATATGTATATGTGTGCATACATATATATGTGTGTTTGTGTACATAGATAATATACACACACATATAATATCCTACATCATGTATTCATATAGGCAGCCAGGTGACTGGAGGATTGTTGAATGTGGAAACAAGAAGCTCTGTGTTTTAAATAGGCTAAGTAAGTTTGAGGAGTCCACATAACCTCTCTCAGCTTCTTCTTCATCTCTGAAATGAGGATAATAATTGCATCTCTCTCATAGGTTGTCACGAGGACTATTTGAGATAAAATATATAAAGTGCTTTGTAAGTATTATGGTGCTATATAAATGGTAGGTAGCTATTCTATGCTAGGGTTTTTCAGTCATTCTCCAATTAATGTTCACCCACTTTGTTTCCTGTTCTTTGTTACCACAAAGGGAGCACCAATAATAAAAACACTTAGGTATCTAGTGGAGCTTTGTTTCTGTCCTTGACTTTCTGGGAGTTTATGTCTGGTGGTGAGATTGCTGCGTCAAAGGATCATTTTAAATCATTTTTCATTAATAACTCCCAACTGATATCCAGGCATTTGTATCAACTCACAGCTCCAATAAGTCTGCTTGTCTTTGAGGAGAGAGATCTTTGGGTTGGAAAGGGCACAACAAAAATGACTAATAGGGAGTTAATGCCCAGGATAAGTAAAGAGATAAGACAGTGCCTGGTTTCCCTTGTGTTTAAGTCATTAAATCCGAACTACATACCTGGACTGACTGCTGAGTCACCTCAGTCATCTCCAAAAGATCCCAGGGAACAACAGACTGGGGGCCTATCCATTGGAGAATGGCTGGACCAATGGTGGATGTGACTGATGGATGTTATTGTGCCTTAAGAAGTCATGAATATGATAACTGCAGCAAGACCTGGGGATATCCTTTTGAACAGAGGAAAGTGGGCAGAACCAGGAAAATAGTTTATATGAAGGCGGAGATTGATCAAAGAAAACAATTTCACTCACAACTCTGAAGGCGTTCAGTGTGCTGCCCAATCAAGACTTCAGAAGGCTGAGGAAGCAGGCCCCTCACCTCTTGAGTAGAGGTACAGGATGGGCCATTCATTGGAGACCACTGCCGTGGACATTGATCAATTCAGTCTGGCTCTGATTGGCACATAGATTACAAACATGAATCTCATTGCCCGGCCCCCATCCGCTCTCTCCCTATACCACATGCTTTCAAACAAATGCCCTCCCTGACATAAATGGCTGGTTAGTCCAGCCAGGTTTCCAGGTGCATTTCTCATTATCCCCATTCCTACACTCATGATTTTAGCCAGACTGGCTTATTTCATTATCAATAAGCATTTATTAAGCACCCACTGCATGCCAGAAATTGCATTAAATGCAGGGGATACACAGAAAGGAGGAAATCGCCATGATTCCTGCAGTTAAGGAGCTTACATTCCAATAACTGACTACAGATGGGGTTATGTACCGATAAGATACATACACGGGAAATTGCAGGGAATCCCAGAGGGCAGTCACTAGCTGGGTGGGGGTACTTTTGTAAAAGGTGGGATCTAAGCTGAGTCTTGAAGGAAGACAGGGGAGCCAGGAGGCAGGAGTGAGCATGGACAGCATTCCTGGCTTGGAGGACAGCCAATGAAAAGACATGGAGTTGGGAGACTGGATTTTTGCCTTCAAGGAAGAGTAAACAATCCTGAATAGGCATTGCCTTAGACCAGTGATTCTCAACCTTCTTAATGCTGTGACCCTTTAATACTCTTATGTGGGCATATCTGCATGTGGGCGGACCTGCCTGGAGATGGATAGAGCAGCAGTGTCTTGGTTCCTAAGACCATTGGGAATATGTGTTTTCCCATGGTCTTAGGCGACCCCTTTGAAAAGGTCGTTCAACCCCCAAAGGGGTCACGCACGGCCCACAGGTTGAGAACTGCTGCCTTAGACAAACTGAGACCTGGGAAAGACCTTAGCTTAAAAAGGTCAAGGTCTCCCACTGCATCCCAGGCCATCTCCAGTTGCCTGATGTATATCTGGCCATTAGACCCAGAAGGCTTTGGAGGAGAAAGTGAGGCTGGTGACTTTGCACAACCCTGCCTCACTTAAATTGAATTAACTTACATGGCATGACATCACCTTCCTGAGGTCATTTGTAATCTTCCAGAATGAAGGACAAATAAGTCCAGTGTTACTGGATTGCTGAATATGTGGAGGGCAGCAAAGTTTAAGAAGACCAAAAAAGCAAGTTGTGAAGGACTTTAAAAGTCAGAAAGCATTATATTTTATTCTCAAGTTAATAGGGAGCAATGAAGTTTATTGAATAGGGGAGCAACACGGTCAGGCCTTAGGAAAATCAGTTTGGCAGATGAGTGGAGGCTGGAGAGTAGCTTGGCTACAGGACACCAACCAGCTGCACCCTGTAGTAGTCCGGATGTGAGATGATGAAGGACTTACTGAGGGTGGCAGCTGTTTTAGTGGAGAGAAGGGGACACATACAAGAGTTATCGAAAAGACAGGAATGACGAGATTTGACAGATTGAATATTTCGGGTGAGTGCAGATAAGAGTCAAGGTTGAAATCGAGCTGGAGCCTGAGTGAGTAGGAGCATGGTGGTGCTCTTGACCTAAGAAAGAGTTAGAAGGAGGGAGGGATTTTGGGGGAAAACAATGAATTGTAGTGGTAGTGGTGGTGATAGCATTGATGATCACTATTCTAGGCACTATGCTAAGTTCTGAAAATAAAAATAAGTGACTTGCCCAAGGTCGCATGGCTAAGTGTTAAGTGTTTGAGGCTGGATTTGAACTCAGGTCCTCCTGACTTGCACCACTTAGGCGCCTCCAACAAAGGTAATTTCTTAAAAGATATGGCAAGAACAGAACTATAAATGAAACCATTCAGGGCAAAGGCTGGGCTAGCCACAAAATCTGTTTGGGTGGTTACACAGATGTTTCTCTTCAACCCCATAGGAGCACACTCTCTCCTCATCTCAGAGAGTGGGCACAGACACAGCATAGTTTGTACATAGGATTGCTCCCACTAAGATCACGCCAAAAGAAACGTCATGACTGGATGCGCCTTCATCTCAGCGCCCAAAATGCACGTGTGCCCCCATCACTCCTCTGCTCAGAAACTCCAGTTGCCCCTGATTCTCCTGGGATAAAACCTGAACTCTTCTTGGCATTAGAGGTTTTCCTGATCTAATTCCTGTTCACCTTTCCAGTCTTCTTCCACCTGAGTCCCCTCTTCATACACTATTATCTTGATACATTGGCCTAACTGCTGTTCCTCACACCCCATTTCTTGTACCCCATTGTTAATATCTGTGTCTTTGCACTGGTTAGTCCTGTTCCCCCTACAATTTGCTCCCTCCTCATCTCCTAGTTTCTTGGGCTTCCTTCAATATTCAGCTCCCATTGTACGTCCTGGAAATGGCCTCTCCTTGTTACACCCTTCCCCAAGTGTCCTCTCTCTGAGGGTCATCTTCCTTTTACATTGTACCCAGTTATTTACATTAAACTGTGAACTCCTTGGAGGCAGGGACTGAGTTCCTCTCTCTGTCTCTCTCTCCCTCTCTCTGTGTCTCTCTCTGCCTCTCTGTCTTTCTGTCTCTGTCTCTCTCTGCCCCCCTGTCTCTCTGTCTATTTCTGTGTCTCCCTGTCTCTGTGTTTCTCTGTCTCACTGTTTCTGTCTCTCTCTTTGTCTCTCTCTCTGTGTCTGTCTCTCTGTGTCTGTGTTTGTGTGTGTGTGTGTGTATGTGTGTGTGTGTTTCCAGTGCTTGACATTGTACCTGGCACTTTGTCAATGCCTAATTAATGCGTGTTGACTGTCTGGCACACAGCAAACACTTAATTAATGCGTGTTGACCAAGTCTATACATAATCCAAACAATTCTAAGAGAGTCAGAACATGACATCCTGGGACTGGGGAATATTAGGAAAGCTCCAGGGGTGGGGGAGGGTACATACATATTTCTAGCTATAGAGAAACATATCTAAACTTTATTGTGGCCTTCTTGAGGGAGGGGTTGGGGGTAGGGAAAGAAAAGAACAAAGCAAAAAGTGCCCAGCAGAGAACAAAAGAAAGCTCACGAGGAAGCAAAGAGAAGATGGTCAATTCTCAGCATAATGTGTATTATTTATCCTATAGGTTTTCTTGAAATGAAAATTTATGGTTACGTATTTTGAATCCTCTCATGTTCTGCTGTGCACACGACAGGCTTTGTTCCTTTTCTAACTTTGTATTTAAGTTTATGACATGTTTTTTGTTTTGCTTCTCTATTCTGTATCTGTGTTCTGGCATTTGACTCTAAAATAAAATTTTGAAGGAAAAAAAAGAAAAAAAGCAAGAAAGACCCAGGAGAGGAGGTGGCACTTAGCTTGTGCTTCAAGGAAAGTTTGGAATTCTAAGAAGTGGACGTGAAGAGGGAGGGTATTCCAGGTCTGAGGGACTGCCTGTGTAAAGGTGTGGAGGTGGGAGAAGGCATCTTGTGTATGAGGAACAAGTAGTAGCACCAAGTGACACCCTTTTAAAGCATCAAAGTTTACTATCTTTCCTGAGTTCCACTCGGCAAGATTTAGTTGCCCCTGCTTATCTTTTCATCCATGGCTACTTCTATTGATGTCCTCCCATCTATCCTCTGTGATGGGGGCCTCTTCTACATTGTGTGGCACTGGCTGGCCATGTATTAGTCCTTGTTTTGTCCCCAAGGCCGGCCCACCTCTTTTTGCAGTCTCATATCACCTTGATGATATTTTCATTCCATTTCATGGGCACACCTCAGCACTGGGGACATATTGCTGCCTATTTATATCTGTCACATGCCTCTATTACCCTTTGGGTCACTTGCAATCTTGATCTTTTTGGACACCGTGGTGCTACATGAGTCACAAGGGTAGATATTTTTTGCATTACTGTGGACGGTAGCCATTGAACAGTCCCAATGGAAGAGGGATTCCAATAAATGATGAATTCCCTCAGATGTTCCTATTTGTGGATAAAATTGTTTTATTTTTATTGCCTCCAAATATTGTGGAGTCCCCTTTACTGAAATTCCCAACTATTCAGAAGAGTTGGGTCCAGAAGTGGACAAGAAGAAGAAACTTGGCCAGGTTACCTTTGGTAAATTGCACAGGCTAAAAACAATCTTGAACGTTTGTCATAATTGTTATTTAAGTGATTCATTTTTTAAAATTTTGGTTTATTTACTTTTAGTTTACAACATTCAGTTCCACAGTCCCTTGAGTTTCAGATTTTCTCACCCTCCCCCCCCCCCCATCATGGCATCATGCATTCAGATACAGGATCTACAAATATCTTCCCATTGATCATTAGTCAGGTGGTAAAGAAGGAGTGTAACTGATGGAGTGATCGGTGGGAAAGAGGAAACAAAACAAAACAAGAAAAAGAAACAGAGTAACTAGTTTGTTTCAATGTGTGCTCAGATTCTGTATCTCCTTCTCTGGATGTGGATATCTCCATAAATCATGAGTCTTTTGGAGTTGTCCTATAACCTTGTATTGCTGACAGGAGCCCAGTCTATTGAGGTTAGTCGTCACACGTACGTTGTGTCTGTGATTGTGTACAAATGTCTCCTGGTTCTGCTCTTCTCGATCAGCATCAGTTTATATAAGTCTCTCCAGGTTATTACGAAGTCCATCTGCTCCTCATTTCTTATAGCACAGTAGTATTCCATTCCATTCATGTACCACAACTTGTTCAACCATTCCCCAATTGATGGGCATCCCCTATATTTCCAGTTTTATGCAACCACAAAATTATTCAAGTGATTCTTGACAGAGGTGATCTGAGAGTCCTTCTGGGTCCCAGCTTTCATGCACCTTTAACATAAATACCTATTGAATGATGCATAGCTATTGACCTTGATGGTGGTGTGAGTAGTGAGCTCCCCATCACTGCGGTTCTTGGAGCAAAAGCAGGATGACTTTAACAGCAAGCACCCTAGCATACCTAGGGCGGCTACTAGCACAGGTTCTTAGATCTGCTTTTCTAAAGGAAAGCAACTCAAAATGGGTTAACAATCTTACTTTAATCAAACATATCATTTACCTAGTTCAGGGGGAAAAGTCAGCACCCTGAACTTCAGAGAATACAAACAGAAGTTACAAACAAACAGAAAAACAG
>CM053592.1:3342442-3378817 GCA_028646515.1 Pseudochirops corinnae
ACCTCACATCAGGGCGTATATATAGCCTTCTCCTGGCTTGGAGAATGTCACAGCCCTCTGGACCCACTGCCCAATCACAAAGCTACAAGGCACGGGCATTCCTGGAAAACAAGCCTGGCGCCACAGGCTCCACGTGACCACATTGAGCCTATTAGGGAACAGAGTATACTTTCAAATATCCAAGGGTCCTCAGAGTCACATAGCCACTTTAGCAAAGGGCCTAGGGGCAGGGAAGATCTTCAGATTCCCATAACAATGACTACTTGTCAGAAATGTTGTAGGGAGTGCTTTTGTTTTTCTAGGTCCAGGTTGAATTTGAGTCCTTTGGGGTCCCATCCCCCTCTGGGATTCTGATCTATTTCAAAATTTTTTATTCAGGAAAATCTTTTAGCTTAATGTTAGTATGATTCAAAGGCTCATTCATACAAAGTTGTGGCCAGACATTTGAATGGGAGAAAGTACAGAAGCTTCTGCAGAGTCTTTCCAGTTATCACAAAATTTATGTGTTTGTTCCTTCTATTTGCATTGTCTAGAGGTGGAGTGGAGACAGTGGAAAGGGGAGACCTGCTTTCTTTGCTTGGCCTTCTCAGCCATATTGACATTTTCATGGGTGGTGGTGGTGGTGGTGGTTTATATTCACTCCCTTTGATTTTGAGGGAAAATAAACATACTTAGATCAATAGAAATGCTGTTGCCATAACGTGGATTTGAAGCAGAATGGATGTACCAAGGACGCACTGGCATAGGGAAAAGGGATTGGATCTGCAAGCAGATGGCCTCGGTTTGAATCCTGGGTTTGCTCTAGAGCATCAGAGGATTGGAGCTGGAAGGGAGGGGCCATGTAGACCATTTAATATAAGCCCTTCTCTTTCAGAGGGGGAAACTGAGGCCCAGGGGGGAAGGGATTCTACCATAAAGCCTCCCATGGTCAGTAATGACAAGAATAGCTAATATTTACAGAGCATACATTGATGTGGCTTTCAGAACCTTGGACAGCCTTCCTCCTTCAGGAAATAATAGTAACATTAATAATAATAAGCTACAATTGAATAGTACTTTGAGGTTTGCAGATCATTGTATGTGTATGCATGTGCATCAGTTGATCCTCAACAGCAACCCTGTGAGTTAGGGTAGGAAAGTATTGAACTTGGAGTCAGGAAGACCCGAGTTCAAACCCCAATTCAGACACTGACTAGCTGTGTGACCCTGGGCAAGTCACTTCACCCTGTCTGCCTCAGTTTCCTCATCTGTGAAATGAGCTAGAGAAGGAAATGGTATCTTGGCATCTCTGTCCAGAAGCTTCTCCCCCAAGGGGTTGTGAAGAGTTGAACATAACTAAACATGACTGAACAATAACAGCGCTGTGTAAGTCACCTAACATAATGCAGTTTCAGTTTTCTCATCTGTAATATGGGGATAATTATGGCCCCACTTCCCAGGGTTGTTGTGAGAATTAAATTAGGTTATATATGTGTAAATACATATATAACCTAACATAGCACACATACGTGTGGATAGATACTGATGTAGCTTTTGGAACCTTAAATCATTATATAAATGCTCGATCTGGCTATTTTTAATAGAGATGAAGAAATTGAGTCTCAAAGAGGTTAAGTGCCTTGCTTGGGGTCACACAGTTACCAAGGTCTGAGGCAGGATTTGAACTCAGATCTCCCTGACCACAAGTCCAGCACTCACATCCAGGACACCATGTCCTGTAAACCATGAAAATACCTTATAAATAGGTGTCTCTTTTTGGGAGGGGAATGACAAAGTATCCTAAGGTTAGGCTACCCAATCACTTGTGCCATCCAGATAATGTATGACCCAGCTTCCTCCTTCCCATGGGAAGCCAAAGAAGTGGGCAAAGGGAGTGGGCAAACAACACTGTGGCCACCAAGTTGTTCTCGATGAAATGACTTCCCAGCATCTACCCATTAGTCAACAAGCATTCATCAAGCCAGGGGCCAATGCCACCACAATACCACAGCCCTTATTTTCACTCTCTCTAAGGGGTCTTTCTACCTCCTCTCTGTGTCCACTTTAATCCATCCTTGGGGCTCTTCCCCCTCTCTGATATCCCACAGTCACCTCCTTCTGGTCCTTACCAACCCTTCCCTGGATTATTCCATTGACATTCATGTTGGCCTCCTCAAGTCTCCCTTTCCTCTGATTGAGCCTCCTCCTCAGGGCCAAGGCCGAGATCTTAGCCCTTCTTCCAGTGCCCTGATCATACTGCCCCCCTCCCAAAGCTTCAGTGGTTCTCTGTTGCCACTAGAATAAAATCCACGCACCTTTGCTTGGCATTTAAAGCCCTCTGTGGTCTGGCTTCAGTCTCCCTTTCCAGGCTAATTACCCATTTCTCCTCCTCAGGGAGGGAATTTCATGAACAGTGACTGTCCTTGAGCTGAGATGGCTGCGTTCCCGGAATGACTCAGAGGGAACCTTTTGGCACATGGAGATTAAAGAGAGTCTGACAGACTTCAGTTGCATGGCTGGGGTTTGGGGACCAGGTGGCTGGCTAGTGGGATGCTGCTGGCCCAGGGCTGTGTGGTGATTTCCCTCCCACCTTTCCCAGGCACCATGCAGACAATCCAAATGCAAACTTGCTCTATTTGGAATCAACTTTTGGGGGGAATTGAGGGAGATGAGAATTGAGTCTGACTTGCAGGTACCTCATCTACGCTCTAGGGCCATTTCCTGCCCAAAGCCTGTCTCTGAAAGACTAACACCACTTCTAAGTGGATACTTGTGATGGGAAGAGCAGAAGGAACAAATCACTGGAGGCCTGCCATGCAGGGTGGCTCCATGATGTCATGGAGGATGCCAGGCTGTGTAAGATGGAATCCTTGGGCTGTCAGAGCTCATGAGCTCAACGGAGTCGCATGATACCTATTTCAATGACCACAGAATAAGGCAGCCTTTCCCAAGGGCCTTATAAGAGCTCTTGTTTTTATAGAGCTTTGGAAGGTTTCCAAAGCCTTTTCCTCATTGTAGACCTATGAGGTATATGGTGGGATGGGTATCCCCATTTCCTAGATAAGGAAACTGACCATATAGGCTCAGGGACTTGTCCAAGGTACCACAGAAGATTCAGGATTCCAACCTAAGTCTTTACTTTGAAATCAAGAACTCTTTCCACCACATCATCACTTACCCTCTGGGGGAACAAATGTGTTCTTATCAGCCCTGTAGGAATTCAGAGCAAGGTGATTAGAAGGGCTTAACAGAAGGGGTAGCAAGGAGGCCACCACTAAGACTGGAGAGTCTTATATATTTGCTTTTTAGATTTGGAGCCATTGCAGCTCTTAGCAAGTGTCTCTGTGCATGGCTTAAGGGGAGCCCCACCAGCAAACCCTCAAATCCCTTGTTCCTCAGTGGAGGAGCTTTGTCCTAGCACTGACCAGAACTCTTGGCGACTCACTGCTGGAGCTAATTAGGCTTAGGCTTCACCTTTAAAAGGGAGGCTGGGGTCAGAGAGGGTGCAGAAGGGATACACACAGACATAGACTTGATATCTCATAGAGGGGCCTGTGGACGTGTGTGGCCACATGGCCTCCTAGGAGAGGAGCATCTGAGGCTGGAGAGGTAGAGAGACTTCAGGGCAGGGAGACACAGGCCAGTGGGAAGGTACAACAGGAGACCTCACTGCACAGAGATGTGAAGGGGAAAGAGTCACTGAAAGATAGAAATGCAGAAGGGTAGAGGGAAAATTACGTGAGAAGAGTTGTAAATGTGGTTGGTGGAAGACATGACGGTCAAAGGGTGAGTAGGAAGCAACAGGGCCACCACAAGCTCCCCCAGGATGTAAGAGAGAACCTTAGCGCCTAAAGCACATTGGAGCACAGAGAGCGCGTCAGCCAGAGCTTGCCCTTTGGTGAGGCCCAGTCCAAGGCGGTAGTATAATACCGTTTATGTAGAGCTTTAAGGTTTGCAAATCTATGCCATATTACACATGCAATGTGTTATGCGGTATATTATATATATAATGTATATATACATGTGTGTGTATGTATGTAAATGTCTGTGTAGTGTATATATATATATATATATATATATATATATATATATATATACACACACATATATACACATTCTCACAATGAGCCTGGGAGATCGGTGCTTTTACTAGCCCCCTTTGACAGATAACAAAACCGAGGCCAGCAGAGGTTGTCACTTACACAGGGTCACAGGGCGGATAAGTATCTGAAGCAGGTTTTTAACTCAGACTCCAGACCTCAACACACTGCCTGCCTCGGGGCTTGTCCCCCTAAGAAGGTTCTTGACTCCCTAGCAAGGGAAAGCTCCTTTTTCTAGTAAGAAAGTTCCTCCCAGGGCAGTATGAACACATAGGTTTTGAGATAAGCCTCTCTGAGTTGTCTGCACAATTTACAAATAAAGCCTGTATTAGTCGAATGTTTTGTCAGCCTGAGTGCTTGCATACTACCTGAGGGCTTTTAAAGCTACCTGAGTCAAATTTCAATGTTCTCAAGGGAAACTGAGTTAAGATGGAGGGGTGGGATGAGCGAGATACTGATACTTCTAGGGAGGCCTTGCGTGAGTGCAAAACGAAACCAAAAGTGTGATAAAGGACGCCTCCAAAGGCTGAACCTGGGCTGTGGAAGCTCAGAGCTCCAGTCGTGAGCCAAGGGTTACACGTGTAGCTCTTGTTGCAGAAAACTGGAAGTGACAGGGAGACCCAAACCATGTCACTCTGGGTTTGCATCTTCACCTGGAGACACAGGCACAGCATTTAAATCAGAGTAGATGTGCTCACTCACTACAGGGGCCACTGGCTCATGAAAGAGATCCTCAGTGGGGAAAGGGCTGATTTCTCTAGGCTTATTTCTCTAGGCTGATTTCTCACAGGAAGATGGAAGCTTTGGGGAAATGTGTCTTTTGCTTTATCAGAAAAAAATAGAGGACTGAGCTCTGGCTGAAATGTTCTCTGTGCTCCAAACATGGGCTATAGGCGCTAAGGTTCTCTCTTATGTCCTGGGGGCGCTTGTGGTGGCCCTGTTGCTTCCTACTCACCCTTTGGCCATCGTGTCTTCCACCAACCACGTTTACAATTGTTCTCACGTAATTTTCGGTAATGACCTTCATCGGAAGGACTGCCCTTTGATCTCTTCCTCTGATTGGATGCATCAGATTGTCAATTCATCTGAGTTACAGTTTCCAGATTCTAAATTGGAAAAGAATTAGAATTCCTGTTCTCAGTGTGATCTCACCAATATGTGAAGAATACTCCCAGCTGGCATTTCTGTAGTACTTGAAAGGTCACAAAATGCCTCTTGCTAACCATTGAGAGAGATACCACAGGTCTTATTATCCCTGCTTTACAGATAGGGAAATTTACTCAGAGAGAGGAAATGACTTGGACAAAGTCACTCTGCTGGTGCATGCTGGAGGAAAGCTTTCCATGCAAGTCTCTCCTAAAGCCAAATGTTCTTGTCATTCCTCTAGGCTGAAAAACAAGAACAAAAACAACCCCTTGCCTGTGTTTCTTTGGTTTCCTGAAAGGATCCTTAATATACAGATTAAAAAATAGACTCGTAGGGATTTGGGCTGGAGAATTCCCTCTAAATACCTTTTTAACCCATTTAGCTCACAGCTGTTTCTTTAGAGGCTCCAAGAAATTTCCAGCCATTCCCAGAGGTGTCCATCTGTCTTAATCCCTAGAGAAGCAGCTTCTCTAGTTTAGCTCAAGGTCTCTTTCTAGACTGAATTAATACAGCCTACTCACCAAACCAAGACACCCCAGTGACTCAGGCTCTGGGCTTTTGCTCCAAATGTTTCCTTGGGGAGGAGTTGCTTGTTTCCTAGAAAGACTGTGATTCCTGTCCAGGCTGAGAAGTGCCTCCAATTTCTTATCAGGCTTTTGCCCCACCCTAAGTATATCAAAGGCGCTTGTCACTGAAGAGTCCCTAAGTTCTCCAAAAGTGAGAAAGGCTGCTTTGAGCTACAGGGAGTTTCCCCCAACTAGAAGTCTTGAGAAGCAAAGGCTCGGACTAGGTGTTCACTTTGGCAGCTAGGTGGCACACTGCATAGAGCATTGTGCCTGGAGTTAGGTAGACCTGAGTTCAAATTTGACCTCAGACCCTTACTAGCTGTGTGTCCCTGGACAAGTCACTTAACCCTGTTGGCCTCAGCTCTTTTTATTATAAACACCAGCCACACTCAATTTAACTGTCCCACCTGTGTTGAGGAAGGGCATGGCTGCTTGGTAGCTCACTGTGCAGGCTGGAGCTTTCCAGGCCAAGCAAGACTTACAAATGGGCCTTGAGAGTGGGGCTGGGCTTGGAAGCAAGGGCAGCACCTATGGCATGGGGTGGATGGTAGGCAGTGAATAGAAATGGGCAAAGCCCCAGCCCTGGGGTTCGGAGCAGTCGGTGGTCAGTGGAGGCAGGGCTGGAGCTCAGGTTGGAAAAGTGGGGTGCCATCTTTTGCTCCTTCCAGTCACTGGCCGTTCTTGGGATTCAGCTCAAGGGAAGGTGTGATTGTGGGATTTCATTGACTCCAGCCCAGTGTCACACCGGCTGTTTGTACTCACAAAAGTAACGATGCTCAGTCCTAAACATTCCCAGAGAGGCGTTTCATCTCCTGCCTCCACATGCCTTTGTTTTGTCTATAGGGGCTTCCTCTTTACTCCTGCCCCTGCCAATCCCTAGGCTCCCCCAGGAACAGCCAAAGTTCTGCCTTTTACATGAGGTCATCCTTTAGCCCCCAAACTGTTAGGTCCTTTTGCTCTCAGGAATTGCTGTGGATTTATCTGGTCTCTGTTTGTCATTTGTTTATCTCTGCACTCACTGTTTTTCTCCAGCAGAATGAAAGTTCCTTGAGAGCAGATTTGTTTCTTTTTTGTCTTGGTACCACAGACTTGACTCCTTCCTTCCTTCCTTCCTTCCTTCCTTCCTTCCTTCCTTCCTTCCTTCCTTCCTTCCTTCCTTCCTTTTCTCCATCTTTCCTGTTTCTCACTTTTTCTTTCCTTCTCTCTCTTTCTCAATTTCTTTCTCTCCTTCCCTTCCCTTCCTTCCCCTTTCCTTCCCTCCCCTTCCCTCCCCTTTCTTCCCCTCCCTTTCCTTCCCCTCTCCTCCCCTCCCCTCTTTCCCCTCCCCTTCTCTTCCCTTTCTTTCTCTTCTTCCCTTGCCCCCTGCGTTCCATCCCTCCCTACCTCGTTACCTTGTTTTGCTCCTCCCTCCCTCCCTCCCTCTCTCTCTCTCTCTCTCTCTCTCTTTCTCTCCATGTGTGATTTCATCAGTGTAGGGAGATCCCAGTGAGGAATTCCCTCAGACAAAGTAGGTCAGCCCTGGTTCTGCATCCAATAGAATCCCTGAGAGTTGCTGAAGGCACCAAGAGCTTATGTGAGGTGTCCAGGGACTTCCAGACAGTACACCCCAGAAACAGGACTTGAACCCAATTCCTCCTGACTCGAGGGCAATTTTCTACCTACTGCACCACACTTCCTCTTTGGTCTGGCCTATTCTGTTATTTATGGACAGCTAGGTGATGTAGGGGATAGAGTGCCAGGCCTGAAGTCAGGAAGACTTAAGTTCAAATCCAGCTTCAGACACTTACTAGCTGAGTGACCCTGGGTAAATCCCTTAACCCTATTTGCCTCAATTTCCTCATGTGGAAAATGAGTTGGAGAAGGAAGTGGCCAACCCCTCCAGCATATCTGCCAAGAAGACTCCAAATGAGGAGTTGGACATGACTGAAAAAAATGACTGAGCAACAACAGTGGTGCTGTTTATTAAACATGTGATGGATTGGGTTAAGTTGAAACCATCTTCTTTGAGAGGAGGGCACTTCTGGAAAAGAACCTGACTTGCTGATCTCCCTTAGGGTGGCCTCTCAGGGAAGACTCTGGAGCAGCTGGGGTAACCTGAGAAGCATCGACATTGTTTTCTGAGTGAAGACTCAGTTAAACAAAGGTCACAAGAGGGATCACTCTGGATGGGGAGAGATTAGACTTTTGGATCTTGCCCCCATCCCTACCCCACCCCAGATGCAAATGTAGGAAATCCACAGGCAAGGCCTTTAGTTCCAACCCAGCATGGCGGGTGGTTCCCCAAGGAGGGGAAAACCTGGCCAAAAGGTAGCAAACTCATTTATTCAGCTCAAAACCATGTATTGAGCACCAACTTGGCCAGCTGCCAAGCTCAGCACTAGGGAGAAGAGAAGGCACAAGGTATAGGTCCTGCCCCCCAGAGTGGTTTGGTTTCTTCCTTTTCCCAGATACAATGAAAACAAAAACAGGGCTTGAAAAAAATAATTCAAGTCATAGGTGTATGGGTTTTCAAATCCATACGTGTATGTGCACTGTGACAAAATATGATAGTATATGTAGGTGCCTGTCACGCCTATGCATGTGTATATATACATACATATATATATATATGTATATATATATATATATATATATATATAATATGGATTTGCTGAATGAGATGGATTTAATAACCTCACTTATTCAGTGGGTTTTCCTATTTCTGCTTTCTTCTGAGACAGACACATAAAGTATCCTTTACACAACTGTTAGAGCAGACATTTTTGCCCAGGGTTTCTCTCTCCTGACAGAGCAATGGATGGCTGATGTCATACTACCCACCGTTAATTCTGGCTATTTTCTTCTTTGTAAAGATCTGAGGCTCACAAAGAGAGGCAGCGTGGAGCAGTGCCTAGAGCACGGCAGCCCTGGGCTCAAATGCCAGACACTTGCTAACTGGACGACTTGGAATAAGGCTCCTATTCTTTCTGTGCCTCAGTTTCCTTACCTGTAAAATGAGAGGATTGGCCTTTGAGGTTCCTTTCAGCTCTAAATCCATGGTCCTGTAAATTCTATTGATGGAACTGTGGATTTGTTCATTTGTGTTGGAAAGAAATCTGGAATTATGCTAAGAAGCCAAAACCCTTTGACAAAGAGATTCCACTACTAACTATATACACCTAGGAAATAAAAGGAAGACCCTGTAATCAATGAACAAGCATTCATCAAGCCCTTGCCACATGCCAAGCTCTGTGCCAGGTGTTAAAGACAGAAGGACAAAAGAGGATGGGCATTCTTTGGACAGATAGCAGGAAGATAAAAAGTATTTTTTGGGGGTAAGAGAAGTCATTCAGAAGGTGACACTGAAACGGAGATTCTAAGGAGATGAAGTATTCAGAGATGGAGGTGAAGAGGGAGTGAATTCAAGTCACCGAGGGATAGAAGATAGAACATCATACATATGTATGTGGACAAGTGAGTATTTGTGTACATATGTACATGCTGATACATGCATGCATACATACATACATACACATATATTTTAAATCCGCTAGATAGCACAGTGGATAGAATGCTGGCCTAGAATCTGGAAGATCTGAGTTCTAATCTAGTTTTAGACACAATCACTAACTATGTGACCTTGGTCAAGTCACTTAACCTCTGCCTCAGTTTCCTCAATTGTAAGATGAGTATTATAATAACAGTACCTATTTCCCAGGATTATTGTGAAGATCAAATGCAGTGGTATTTACAAAGCATTTATTGTAGGGTCTGGCACATGAAAAGTGGTATGTAAATATGAATACACATATACATACATTCTGTCTCTCTGTCTCCTCTCCTCTCTCCTCTCTGTCTCTGTCTCTGTGTCTGTCTCTGTCTCTGTCTCCTCTCTCTGTCTCTGTCTCTGTCTCTCTCAGAAAGACCTGGCTGTGTGAAAGGGATGGGGGTGCAGTCCTTTGTCATATAGATAGGAGTTGAGGTTGCAAAGCCCTGATCCTAGAGTTAATGGGGAGCCCCTACAGTTTCTGGGGCAGGGGAGTAACATGATCAAACATGCACTTTCAGACAATCCCTTAAATATTTTCAGCCTCTTTGTTCTTGTAAAGGAAGGGTGATCCTTGAGAGTTCGCTTGTCTGTGGCTTAAGTCTGTCTTGATATTCTGGGCAAGCAGTTGCTGAGTCTTCTGTTTTAGTATTCTGAGACAGCAGTTGCTCATTTGCATATTATAGGCTGTGGAACTATGGACTGAAAATAGGACAAGTCTACTTAGGTATTGTTCATGAAAGAGTCATTTGCATATGAAAAATCAGAACATTGAGGTTAGTAACTGAGGAAATAGGAATGTCTACAAACAAAATTGTTTCGTGATGATGGGACAATTGTACTTTATTTTTCCTGCTTATGGAAAGGAGATGTGAGGCTTAGTGAGAGGAGATGGAAAGTTGCAGGTGAGGTATCTTGCATAGAGGAATTGGGAAGCTGCATCAAAGAAATGCCATAACTCAGTGCATGTATGTAAACTGGCACTTCTTCCTAGACAAATTGGGCTGACCAAAATGGAGCTAAAGGTCTTTCTTTACTGCCATCTGCTGCTGTGAGCAAGAGAAGAATGCCAAGGGATCAGAGTTGGAGAGCATTTAGGGGAAAAAGTCATTGCCTTTTCCTAAAAGAGCATTACATTAATTTAGCTGAAAGTATCAGCTAAGTCTAAAGGTAAGAGTGATGGATACTATAGTTTCATTCAAGGAGCCAGCACAGGTAAGCAGAAGAATGTCTAAGAATCAGAAAATCAGCTCACTGGATCATCTTCTTCCTCCTGAGATATTACGCTCAGTTTAGCTCAGCAGTGAAAGCATCTATTCAAGGCAAGTCAAGCCCACTAAGGAAGCTCCTGAGCCAGAATGAATGAATGGATAGAGAAATAAGTGAGTGAATGAAGTTATTGGTTACATACTTACTATGTGTCAAGCACTAGGCTAGGGATGCAAAACAAAGACGGTCTCTCTCTTCTCTGTTGCATTCTAATGGGGGAGAGAGAGCATACAGAGGCTAGTAGTGGCCAGGAAGGGTCATTTTGGTACAGAAAGTTAGGGGAATGGGGAATTAGATAACAGAAGAGAAGATTCACAGACCCCATCTAAGAAAGGTGGCAGAGTTGATGTGGTCATGTTTCATAGTTCTGGAACTTGTTTTGTTTATGGGGGTTGGGGTGCTGTGAAAGGATTCCTGTGTATGAAAGGTGGTTTGTAGGGAGATGTTTGGAAAGGACAGAGCAAAGTATAAAGCATGGCTATGGATTTTCTGGAATATTCATCCAGGAGAGGCAGTCATGAATCAGGACTGTGGGGGTAACAAGATAGAAGTTGCTACAGGTTGGCCAGGTGGTCAAAAAGGAAATATCTAGAAGATAGAGATTAGATACTAGGAGAAAAGTAGAAAGAAAATACCTAAGTTTACAGTTACAGAGTTTTAAATTTCCTTGGCCACATGTATTTCCTCACCAGCCTTTGAGCTGAAGTAAGTGTCCCTTCTTTCCACTGTGATGAATATATGGAGAGAATGTTATGTATACCTTATATGTTTGCTTTGCATTTTCAGTAGATGTTTTGATTAAGGTTATTTGACTGTTTTATTAATGACAAATTCACTGGTTGGGGCTCAAGTAACCTATAAGGGTTATCTCTCTTATGCCCTAAAAATAGTGAGTTGTAGCTCTGAGGAAACCATAACATGCTAGTGTGAAGGTAGATTGAAGGAGAAATGAGCCAGACAGTGAGAGAAAGCCCAGAAAAAAGAGGGGCCATTTGGGGTGAATCCCTCAGATTGTGGGTATGACTCATCTTGGATAGAGACAGATCCCCAGTGGGAGTTCCAGCCTTAGAGCTACATTCCATTTCTCAAAATTTCTCAGTATTGTCTCCCAACTTTCTTTCTTTTTCCCTCCCTGCTGCCAGTCACAAAAGAAAAGGAATGTCTATCCTGTTACACCAAAGTAGTCATTGCTGTTGTTCAGGTCTTCAGTTATGTTCGGTTCTTTGTGACCCCATTTTTTGGCAAAGATGCTGGAATGGCTTGCCATTTACTTCTCCAGCTTATTTTAAAGATGAGGAAATTGAGGCAAGCAGGGTTAAGTGACTTGCCCAGGGTAACAGAGTTAATAAGTGTCTGAGACCAGATTTGAACTCCTGACTTCAGGCCCATCACTACATCACCTAGCTGCCCTAAAATATTTATAGTGACTTTTTTTGGATGGTATCAAAGAACCTGTTAAAAAATAGATGTTCATCAATTAAGAAATGACCAAACAAATTGGGATGCATGAATGCAATGGAATATTATTATGTCATAACAAATGATGAATCTAGAGAAACATGGGAAGACATATGCTGTGACAAAGAGTGAAACAATCAGAACCAGGAAGACAAAATAGAAGACTATAATATGCAGATGAAAGAAATGCATCCAAGCAAAACTGAATTCTGTGTGCTTATGATGACCAGTAGGAAAAAAAGGCAGCATGCCATAATGGATATTTGGCTTGGAACTGGAAGACATAGGCTCAAATTTCACCTCTGAAATGCACTGGCTGTATGACCTTGGGAAAGTCATTTCTTAGTTGTCTGGGTCAGCTTGAAGACTAGATGCTGCCTTCCTGCTTGATAGATGGAAATTTCTCATTGGGGCATTCTGTATGACAGTGACATCACAGGTCCATTCCCTATCCCGTATCCCTTCTTGTGCCCAAGCTTGGCCCTAAAGAAGAGATGAGAAAATATGCTTTCCTCCCACCCTTGTAGAGGTCAGTCTTGGGGTGGGGAGAGCCTCTGGGGATGGAACATTGCACAAACTGTTAAGATTTGCTTGCTGAACTACTTTCGGTTTTTATTCTGTGTCATGAGGGGTGGCTTGCGGGGAGAGGTGTATTTGGAAATGAAGGTGATCCAAAAACAAAGGACGCCAACATCAACAAAAGCAAAGGTCTGGTGCTCACTAGACAAGAGAAATTTTCTCTTGTCTTATTGACTGACAGTCTAGACCAGTGATTTACAAAATGCTTGGAGCTGAGTGACAGCCTATTGTTTATCTCAATTTGCTCTACCCCTACCCCCATAGTCCTCCAAAAGGCATTTTCTTAAAATGTAAATATAGAGTAGACTTACATTTCAAAAGCTAAAAAGCCTAAAATTGTGCTCTGAAATATTTTGGGTACTTTATAACATCCCTTGAGATAATTGGAGACACCTAATTGGGGTACTACAACACTTACTGAGGTAGTCAACAACCATGAAGGCTTAACAAGAGCCAGCAGTGAGAGAAAACATGCTAATGTGACATTGGGCTGCATTGAGAAGGATCCAAGTGAGACTCCTTCTTTGCCCTGCTTAGACCACACATGGCATATGGTGTTTAGTTCTGGGCACCACATTTTAGGAAGTACAGAATTTATTAAACTGTTCAGATGAGGGCAGCCAAGATAGGGAAGGGTCTTGAGTCCATGCCTTGAGAGGGAGTTGAAGGAATTGTGGATATTTTGGCTGGGGAAAAGTGTGTGTGTTGGGGGCATGATAGCTGTCTTTAACTGTTGAAAGGAAGATTGTAGAGGAGAAGGCAGATTTGTTTTTTCTGCTTGGCTTGAGAGGAAAGACTAGGATTGCTGGGTGGAAGTTGTGTGGAGGATGATGCCAGCTCAATATAAGGAAAACTGTCCTACAGTGGGAGGTATCTTGGGAGAGAGTGAGCATTCCCTTGCTGGAGGTCTTCAAGAAAGGACTGCATGAACACTTGTTTGAGATATTATGGAGTTCTGTTTGCTTTTGGTATGGGTTGGGCTTGTTGGTCTGGGATGTCCTTGCCAACTCTGAGATCTAGTGAGTCTAAGATTATGGAGAGAAGTGAGAAGAACAGTCAGCAAAGCTCAAGATGAACAATATGGGATTCTTGTCTGACAGTATAGATGAATATGTTTGGGTCGGCAGGGATGGTTTCCAATGTGTGGATCTGGTGAAGGATGCATGGAAGAGAAGTGGGCTGGATGGGAATGGAATTTCCCAGAGATAGCTGGACCAGCAGTGGGCAGTGGTCCCTCCTTTCCCACCACCTACTGTGAGTTTGGCAGGCAGGGTGTTGGGTTCAGGCAGGGCAGGGCTTTTAGAAGCAACTTGAGTTTAGAGACAGTGTGTTAAACTCTTTGGATTTCTTTATCTATATGCTTGAAAGAGTTCCTCTGCCAGGAGTCCCTCCCCTGAAGGAATTGAAGCTTCAGATGGTCTTTGGCAGGTTCCTTCACTTTGGAATTCTGCAAGGTAACCAAGTCACCCATCCTTTTTAGCCCCTTGGGAGTCAGTGAATCATATTGTTCACAGACTGGCTTGGCCTTTGGTTTCTTTCTCCTCCCCTCCCAACTCTAATTTTGCCTTCTCTTGTTCATGGTGAGAATTACATATTACTTCCCCACCTCAGCCCAGGGATTTCCCTAATCATGTGTCATGCTGTTACATCTTTCCAATGACCTGTGACCTTCCCAAGTTAAGCAGAGGAGCTGATATACAACTGTGTTTGCTTGGGAATGAGACTGATTACTAGAAGTTGGCCTTCTACATGGGGCCAAGGTCAGATGGTGGGGCTGCCAACATGGCGTACAACTTACCCAACACCCCCTGTGTTGCAAAAAGCACTGGATTTGCCTGGGTTTGAATCCCCCCTCTACAGCTTGCCATGAGACACTAGATGAGTCTCTTTTCTGGGCCTTTTAGCTCCTCCATAAAATGAATGGTCTGCACTAAATGACTACAATGTTCCTTCTACTTCTAAGTCTATGGTCCTGAGGGCAACCTCTGCTCTGGACACTGAGAGGAACAAAGAGCTGAGAAGATATTGTCCCTGCCATCCTAAAGCACATCATCTCATTTGGGACACAGCCAAGTTGCAAGACCATGGTAGGTATTCATTCATTTATTCTACAGCTATTTCAATGAGATGGCTCCTACTTCTAGTGCCACAATACGTGATGCCATCATGTGAACCCATTTGGGGCTTTTTTTGCAGAGATAATGGGATAGTTTCTCATTTCCTTCTCAGCTCTTTTTAAAGTTGAGAAAACTGAGGCAGAGTTAAATGACTTGCCCAGGGTCACACAGCTAAGACGTGTCTAAGACTAGATTTGAACTCAGGGAGATGAGTCTTCTTGACTCCAGGGAGCATGCCATCCACTGTACCACCTAGCTGCCCTAGGACTTTGTTGGCTACCTCTAAGCATGTAATATTGTACATTGTCATTATCTCCGTTGAGGTTTAGGGAGGGCAGGCATTGTGTCTGATCTGAGCTTCGTATCCTCCTGAGCATCTCTACACATAGATACTCAATAGAAGTTGCATTGTACAGGACTCAGACGGTGTGGAGCAGATTTGGTGGGTAGAGCAGACCAGTGTTGGCAGGCAGAGGAGGATTCCAGTGGGAGATTTCATGGGTGACCCTGAATGATGAACCAAAAAGTTTAGGCTTCTTCTTGAACACAGGATGGGGCGCTCCCTTAAAGGTTTACAAGAAGGGGAGTGGCATGATCCAAGTGGGGTCTCAGAAGAATTAAATAAGTTTGGATGTCAGTTCTGGGAGCCAGAGAGACACATTCTTGGTGCATCTGGGTAGCCGGAGAAGGGTTGATTTGGAGAGAGTCAAGGCCCAAGTGCTTTGCCCAGAGGGATTTGAATCACCCTTCTCTGGTTTGCCTCTCAAAATCTGTGGGTTACAGAGGCTCTGCTTTATAGTCTTAAGCCCGACAGGAAACAGTATCTTCTCCAACAGTTCTCTTCCCCATCAGCATTCATTGTTGCTGCATGAACGGAAGGGTTTTCCATGGCCTGGTTCCCCCATCTGTCTAATCCTGCCCTTTTGCCTCATTCTCTAATGAGGCAACATCCTGGGCAGGGGTGCAGAGAGGGCCGTGGACACATGATGTGAAACATGGCATATAGGATGGAGAAGTCTCCCTTTGCCAGGCCTTCCTGCCCATCCAGCCCCTTCAGCAAGCACTCTGATGTGTGCAAGGGACACATGTGATGATCTGTCTGAGTGACACAGTTGTGCGATTTGCAGCAGACCTTCATCACTGCTGCTTGCAGTTGGCCGGCCACTGCCCAATGCACTGCCCGCTGAGATTTTAGAGCCATTGGTTCTCTTCCACCAGGAAAGTAAAGGTCACTGAGCTAACAAAGGACTCTGGGAAAAAAATCTTCCAGGCTTTAATTACTGCTTTAATTGCAAATACAAAGACAAGCTGGCTCTTGGAGCAAAGTAATTGCGTGGCTTCCTACTTCATTCTTTCCAAAGGAGATGAGGAAACTCTTCATTTGGGGCGTGATATAGTAGAAAGAATGTCTCTGGGGGCAGGAGGTCCTGATGCTACTATCTTCCTTCATTGCTGAGAAATCCTGATGCTGCTACATCTCACCAAGGGCCACATTAGGCTAGTCCCCAGATTCTTGGACTGGAAAATGAAGGAGTAAGGGCAGCTAGGGGGTGCCACGGTACACAAAGCACTGGATCAGGAGTCAGGAAGACTCATCCCTTAGTTCAAATCTGGCCCCAGACACGTACTAGCTGGGTGACCCTGGACAAATCACTTCACTCTGATTGTCTCAGTTTCCTTATCTGTAAAATGAGCTGAGAAGGAAATGTGAAACCACTCCAGTATCTTTGCCAAGAAAACCCCAAATGGGGCCATGAAGAGTCAGACATGATTGAAGAAGAACAACAAAGAACTTCTAGGGTCCCTTCCAGCTCTCAAACTCTGATCTAATGAGGAGACCCATGGAGGAAGCTTCCCTTCTAGTTAGGGACTCTCCTGTCCTGCCTGTGTCCTTTGGATTCCTCTCCCTTCCTCTGAGTGGTGTCTCCCAGGAAGTGTTCTATTACAAGTAGCTCTGATACTTTCATATTTCTTCAAAAAGGAGGGAAGCCAACCTCAAAAGACGATAGAACTTGGTTGAGAAGAAACCCTTCCATGCAGGGAGCCTTTGAGAGGCTGTCTTCTAAATAGAATAAAAAATAACAGTGGTGATAGTAACAGCAACAGCTAGCAATTCGATCACCCAGGAAGGTTTGCAAAGCACTTTGCAAGCATGAGATCCCATGGGATCCTCTGAGGTAGATGCTAGGATTGTCTGCACTTGACAACAAAGGGAGCCGAGGTTGAGAGGCATTGCATGTATAAGCTAGGATCTTACAGCTAGGAGAGGTCAGAAGGTAGGACTTGAACCCAGGCCTCTTGGCTTTGATGCAGTGCTCTTTCCTGTATGCCTGTATTTCTTCATGAGATCCTCTATTTAGATCTCTAAGCATAGATCATGGCTGTTGGTCTGTGAAAGATTTTCTGTCCTTGGGTAAAGGTCTAAAGTGGTAACCAGAAACCCCAAGGCTTGCCTGTTGTCAGATGAGCAGTGCTTCCCTCGAGGTTATTTGGTGGTGTTTCATGTATTAATCACTGTTTCCCCTTTTCTTTCATCCCCTGAAGTGCCAAGTCCAAGATAGTTGGTGAATATGTGCTTATGGTCTTGAAGCAGAGGGTTGCCATTCATTCATTCTTAAGGAGATCTTTAGGGAGTTCCCAGCCTTCATTGGGTCTGGGTTCAAGAAAATCACTCAATTGCCGAGCCCTTCCCAAGTGTCTGTCTCATACCAGACAATGTGCCAAACCCACAAGTGCACATGGGCAACAGCGACAGTTCCTCCTGAAAGAGTTTACATTTTAATACTTATATGAGCCTAGATAAACATATGCAAAATATTTCCCAAGTATTTCGGGGTGAGAAGTCATGAGTGATAGGGATCTCATAGGGAGGGCTCGTAGGAGATGCCTCATGAGCTAAGCTTTGAAAGAAAGCAGGGATGTTAAGAGATGGAGGTGATGAGGGAGTGTATTCTAGGCACAGGGGGTAGCCTGAGTAAAGGCATGGAGGTGGGAGATAGAATAAGATGTATGAGGACCAGCAATAATAATTAGTATTTAGATAGAACTGTAAGACCAATTTGGCATGACAGTAGAGTATGTGGAGGGCCATAATACCAAAGAAGTTTGAAAAGGTAGGTTGGAACCAGTTGTGAAAGACTTAAAACGCCTGAGAGCAATGTTTGCATTTGCCTCTGAAGCTACTAAGGAACAGGAAGCATAACCTGGGCTTTGATAGCCTTATGGAAGATGAACTAGAGAAGAGAAAGACGAGAGGCAAAGAGGCCAGTTAGGAAACTATGGAAATCTTCCAGGTGAGAGATGATGGGGGCCTCAACCAGGACAGAGGGTGTGTGAGTGGAGAAAAGCATATGGATACAAAAAACATTTTGTATGTAACATGGCAAGGGATTGGATCCACGGGATGAAGGAGAGTGAGGACTGAGGATTCAGTTCTAACATTCCACAGAGATAGACCCCAACACCTCATACTCACAAGGTCCTACATCGAGCTCCTTATCTTTCTTTCCAGACATGCCCCAACTGTGACTTGACTCTGTCTGTGTATGTCTCTTGCTACATTTCCTTCTACCTTTTTCTTTTAATTTTCAATGATTTCTTGATCTCTTCTCTTCCTTTAAAAAAAGTGTCAGTATGACTACCTAGCCACTCTCCCCCTAAATAACCTCCTCCTCCTCCTCCTCCTCTTCCTTCTCCTCCTCCACCCTCTCTCTCTCTCTCTCTCTCTCTCTCTCTCTCTCTCTCTGTCTCTCTCCCTCTGTCACACACACACACACACACAGTTCACATGTTGGCTATTTTAGAAAAATGTATGTCCATTTTTGCAACTATAGTCTGTCACCTTTCTTCCAAGAAGTAAGAAGGATGCTTCGTTGTCAGTGTTCTGGAGTTGTGATTGGTCATTCCATTGATCAGACTTCATAAGTCTGTCCCAATGTCTAAAATTCTTCCCCTATTTCTGCTTACCTCCTTTTGTATCAGATCATGCAAATGATCTAAGGCTTCTGTGAATCAAACTCTTCTGTGATTCCTTAATAGTGTAATGGGTTTCCTTCACATTCTTACGCCATAATTTATCTGGCCATTTCCCAATTGAAGAGAGAAGGGGGTATATTCAAGGGACATTGCAGGAGATTTCTTTCCAACTGACCAGTACTAGATTGTCCAATCATTTCAGTCATATCTGACTCTTTGTGACTCATTTGCTTGGCACAGATAGTGGAGTGCTTTGCCATTTCTTTCTCCAGACCAACACTGGGTAACTATATTCATTTTCTTTGCACCATGAAAATGGTTAGTATGTTTGTAAGAGCTAGTCTGTGAAGACTGTGTACCTGGCAAGGTGGTAGCTTGCAGGAACACTCAGAAACCCAAAGCCTTAGAAAAGACAATTCTGGATCAGATAGAACAATGAATGTGGAATCCATAAGACCAGAAGTCAGAACACTAGCAAAGCCCCACGAAAAGATCACTTCTCCCCATAAGAGAACCTCAGTACCTGTATGGTATCCTCAGCATCCCTTGCCAAGTCGCTGAATGCAGTGAGCACTGTCAGACTCTCAGGTTAGCTCCAGGGATCCCTGCCCACCACAGTCGTGCTTCCTCATAATGAACCCTCTGTAAGGAGAAGCCACACTTAGGCTGCCACTTCCTTAAGTCTTCTGGTTTCATTCATGTTGAGAATGTCCAGGTGGTACAGTCCATTGGGAGTGGTAAAGCCTGTGTCTGTGAGCCAGTAGGCAAGGCTCTCCCACTTAGAGCCAAGACAATTCAATGGGTGGTGGGGGGGACTGAGACGGGTATTTGGATAGAAGCTGGGAGCTTCTCCAGGTAACCTTGTATTTGTGTACTAGTATTGGCTAGTCCAGAGAAGCCTCCCTGGGGCTGGCCCCTGCTCCAGAATGATGCTCAGCCAGAATCATCATTAAAATACACGACTTGGAAAATAGTGGCTGAGGGGGCTGCTTCTTGACATTGCAATTTATCATCATTTATACCAACTGTCAAGCCCTTCTCACAAGATGCAAGTGTCTGCATTGGGGAATTCCTCTGCTGCCTCCTCTTTTCAGTCTGCATGGAGACCCTTTGGCTCCTAGCATTGGGACCAGTCCCTGGCCTGGACACATCTAGTATTTCTTAGTTCATCTCTAAGAATAAATCAGTTACCTGCTCTGGAGAATACCCAACTCGTCTTCCCGTCAGCTCTCCCACCACTGTCGATCATGTACAAAGCCTTCTAAATAAAGGCGTGTTGTGGACCCCAGCTGTCTATTCAGCCCTCGCCTTCTGAGCCTTGAGCTGGCTATCCTGTGCTTGACTCGGGCCTGTGGCAGTTGCCCTTGAATAGTGACTTCTACATTCGGAACATTGCCCTCACAATAACTGTTTGTCATATTCTATCACAATCATTTTTAAAGGGAGTCAGGCTAAAGAGCTTGTTTTCAGTGCAGACCCTTTATTTATTGACTCAGGAGACACAGTAATGTTTCAAGTGTCTGACTAGCAGGTGCCTGACGCCTGTGCTATGGCGGAGGCAGCCTTGGAGAACATGTCTGAGGACCTGATTTTGAGTCGTGAGTCTATGACTTATTGGCTATATGATCTTGAGCAAATAAATCTGATAGGTCAGGATGCAGGTGAAAGCAGAGAGCCATGAATTAACCTTCCACAACTCACAGCAACAGCTGGCAATTGTGAGTAAGGAAACTCTTGGGTAGGAAGAGTTGGGGTTCATTTTGTTCTAAGGTGGCTTGCTCTGGGGTCCAGCTGTGGGCCCATTTAGATGAACAGGATCCAAAGTTAGCTCAGAGATTCTGTTGGGGAGGGGGAGAACTCAACAGAGTTCCCTGAGGTGGGGCGTGGGGTGGCTGTGTGACCCTGGACCAGTCATCTGTCTCTGTAAGCTTGTTTCCTCATCTCTAAAATGGGGCTCCTGATAACACCTTGGTCAGATGTGCTAACGTCTCCAGAGGACTTTGCAATCTTAAAGCCACTACCTCGCCTTCTGTGTGTCCTTGATGTTCCCGGCCCCCTCCCCACCCCACACTCCCACTGACCGCTACTTTGAATCACTGTGTTGCCGGCTTTTCTCTTCCTGAACTCCCTTTCCCCACTTGGGGAACTGCTTTTCCCTGAGAGTATTTGCATATCTTTTTATTAAATGGGTCCTTTAGGGGAATGAAGGCATTTCTTCACTTCTCTGGGTCTCTATTGTTCATCTAAATGGGCCCACAGCTGGACCCCAGAGCAAGGATTTCTTTGTTGTTCCAGCTTGAACCTGATGATCCCAAAGGTAGTAATCACTGTGACTTGGAACCCTCTGGAATAGGAACTGAGGAGGCCCTAAACCTGGACGGCTCACAGCATCATCCGAAGCTCCACAAAGGGAAAGGCCAAAGGTTGCTAGGCTTGCCCTCTGCTTGACTGCTGAGGATGGGCCAGGCTGATGCTCTGCATGGTCAAGAAGAAGGGCAGGAAATAAAGGGAGAGCAGGAAGACTATGATGGAGGAGAGAAAGGAAAATGAGGCAGTGGCCCAGGAGGGCACTCTGGGGCTCTGTGTCTTTGAAGATGGCGGCTCTGCTTGAGACCCTACCATGTGGGGGCTCTGTGTTGGGATTCCTCCCTGTAGGAAGAAAGCACCATCATTTTTCTGGAACCCTTCATGGAGTAGTGGCTGGGAGAGCCACGCATGGCTAGGCAAGTGAAATTGGGGACCTGAAGGGTGTCAGTGAGTCAATCCAGCTGAATGCTGGTGATGCCAAGAAAGGCAAATATGGAACCTGCCCTCAAAGACCTTCTAGTCTAAAGGAAAATAACCAGGTACAGGTGTGTGCATGTGTATTACCTGTACTAATGTGGCAATAAAAACAGAAGCATACATTATATATACAATGTGCCCATGTGTATGCATGTAAGGGGACACATAACGTCCTGATTTACATATATGTATATATATTATACGCTTCCTTGTAGATAGACTTTCCATTGTATATGTGTCTGTGGTGACATAAAATGGTAAGATTCATTGATAAGTATTACTGCCAAGCGTACTTATCAACATGGGGAGACATGTGAATAACTAGTTTATTATATGCATTTGCAATATAAAACCGTGGTACACAAAACCCGATGGGCCTGAATAGCCATTTGAGCAACTTTATAGAGGTTATCGGACAGTTGGCGGCACCATAGTGCATACAGTGCTCGACCCAGAGTCAGGAAGACTCTTCTTCCTGAGTTCAAATCTGGTCTCACACACCTACTAGCTGGGTGTTCCTGGGCAAGTCACTTGACCCTGATGGCCTCGGTTTCCTCAACTGTAAAATGAACCAGAGAAGGAAATGGCAGTATCTCCACCAAGAAAACCGTGAAATGGGGTCATGAAGAGTCATACACAGTTGAAACAACTGAACAACCATAACAGCAGTAGTAGCAACAGCAACAAAAAGTGGTTTAACTTACAAAGCAGGACAGATGCAATGGAATTTTAGAGCGCTTAGAAGGGGGAAGGTAAAGATGTGCACATCAGAGAACGATAGCCAAGGAGAAGGTCTGCATCCAGTAAAATAATAAACTTGCCGGTAAACACTGGGGATAAATCTGACATTTACAGACTAACCGTTAACACTGGAGCTATACTTAGTTACTTGACAAGCTCGTCTTAAGTAAATTGAGGTAATAAAGCTGAGCCAGAAATCCTCTTAGCACTAACCAGTTAATCACTGGAGCTAAAGTTTGATGTCAGCTAAATTCTGCAAGCTCCTGCTTGTGTTGTGATGTGCTGTCTTGAGTGAATGGCAGTCACAAAGTCATTACAGACATATACATATACATCCCCAGGCACGTCGATAATCTCAGAGGAAAAAGTCCTAAAAGAAGGAGGTTCTGGGGAGGGCATCCTGCAGGAGGTGGGATTTTGTGTTGAGTCCTGAGGAAACCAGAACAAATAAAAGGTAGAGCAGAAGTGGGTGAACATTGCAGGCAAGAGAGGCAGCCAGAGCAAAGGCAGAGATGGAAGATGGAAGGTTGTGTGTGGGGAGCAGCAGTTAGGCTGGTATAGCTGGATTATAGACTATATGGAAAGGAGCAAAATGTAAGAAGACCGGGAAGGTGGGTTCATAGGGTCATAGCTTTAGAGCTGTAAGGGACTTCAGAAGTCATCTAATAGAATCCTCAAACAGAGGAGGAAACTAAGGTACAGGGAAGTGACTTACTCAAAGTCTCACAGGTAGCTAATACCTGAAGCTTCTGACTCCCAATTCAGTGCTTTTGCCACTGAGCCACACTGCCTGGAAGCCTCATAAGAGAGGAGAGGAGAGTGCAACATCACGTAATAGCACCACTCCATCAAGGGCTTCCTAGTCTCCCTGGTGCCAGTCACAAATGGAAAAGTGGAGGCTCATATGTGTGTGTGCATGTGTGCATGCATGCATGTGTGTGTGTGTGTGTGTGTGTATGAGAGAGAGAGACAGAGACACAGAGAGAGACACACAGAGAGAGATGGATGTCTTGGGCAGACCCTGTCCTTTGTGCTGAAGACCACTATCTGGCAGAGGCTGCTGGGTTAGACTCTTCTGGGGCATAGGAGGGTATATAGCCATAGTTTGATGGGCTCTTTTCAAAGGAATGGACCTGGAGGGTTGGCTATTTTCCACAATGGGGTATTGAAATCAGTTACCTGCTGGGTAAGTGTCATGTCTATATTTCATGCTTTCAGAGTAAAAGTAAAAACTAGCTCTTATTTTTTTCTTAATGGCTAGATGGCAGATATGGTGATGTTGAATTAGAATCTTCATTTCTGGACTCCCAGTTGTGAGGCTGTGAACAGTACGCTTGGCTATCACTCAGTCTAATTTGCAGATGTGTGCTGGAGCCAGCTCTAATCAGTTTCCTCCTGAGCTGATTGTTAAAATTTCAGGGTGAACGTAAAAACTTCAAAAATCAGAGAACTTACAAATCAGGACTTGATTCATTATTTTCTTGATTGTTCAGACCTAAAGTGATAGAAAAATGTTAATAATGGAGATTAAACTTAAAAGTGTGTTGTGTAAATTTTTTTCTGGACAGCTGGTGGTCAAACATTTACCAGCATCCCTTTGAATGGATCCACAGAGATCTGAGTGCAGATCCTGGTGGCTTTTGGACTAGGAAGTAGCCACTTCATGCCTCTCAGCTGCAGTTTCCTGCTCATTGGAAGGAGAAGAGTATAGCCAGGGTGGGGATGATGGCCTGGGAAAGAACTGAGTGTGGAAAGAAGTGAGATGTGGAAGGATGGAGGGTTGTAGAATGGCCCACAGATGGCATTTGGGGTCCTAGGGTAGAAGGAAGGATGGAATGGTAACAAGTTATGATCAACCAATCAATAAAAACTACTAAGCACCTACTATGTGTCAGGCACTGTGAGGAAGGTTTGTTGTAGAAGGTGGGATTTTAGTTGGGGCTTGAAGGAAGCCAGGGAGTAGTCAGAGTAGAGGAGGGAGAACATTTCAGGTGTGAGAAGAGCCAGGAGCAGAACTGCAGAATTCTTGAAGGTGGAAATGGAATGCTTGTGGGTGGTCCTGCAGTGGTCTCTGCATATGATAATCTTATCCTCCACCAGGAAATGCTGGTCAACTGGGACTCAGGTCTTGAGAAAGTGCTCGCCCTGGCTTTTCTTTTGCCTTTCTGTGTCGTAGTTGGAGATGAGAAAGCCCATAACCTTTGCACTTCTTCCACACACATTCTTAGAATATCTTTCCCAGTGTTCTGCCCAGGACTTTGAGATTTGCTGGCTTGTGCCCAGGCTTCATTTTGTTTGGTTGATTAAGTATTTGAAACTGTTGGTGGTAGAGATTGCCTTTAGCTCATGGCAAGCTCTCCATTTCTAACTGGGTAACTGGGCACCTGAAAGCATTCCCCTTCCAGCACATTCAAATACCCTGATTGCAGCAAGCTATACACATCCCCTGGCAAATAGGCCAACGCACCTTTCATTCCAGCACTGAGGCAGTGACTAGAAGTCATTACCTGGCAGTCGGCAAATGCCTTACAAGGCAGGGTGAATAAGTGACTAAAGGAAACCCAGGTAGCAAGATATCTTCACCACCTGTCATGGGAGAAAGGTTGCTGGGGATTAAAATATCTTTCCTCTTTTGGGGGCAGAGCTTGGAGCCAGAGACCCTGGCTTTGGATTCTGTATTCACTTCTTGGGGAGCCCCAGTTCCCTCCCTGGTAAAAGGGTGGGGTGGATGAGATAATCTGGAAGCGTCCTTTCCTTTCCCCAGCTCTCAAGCAGAAGATCCTTGTTGGATGTAGACTTTGTAGACAAGTCTTCTTGTTAAAGTTCCCCAACTCAGTGACAATGGTTCCAACTTCACTCAATGAGTATTCCAGGAGGAGGATTAGGAGGGTCTATGATGCTTCAGAATGGCACTTGAGTTAGGTGCCAGGATTCTTTATGTTTGGCCAAAATGAAATTGAACTGAATAGGGATCTTTGCTTTAGATTGGAGGATGGAATTCTCAAGCCTTATGCTATTTGGGTTTTCCCTGTGGTCTTTGGATTTGACATCTGAAACTAGAAATAATAGAACTAACATTTCTATCATCAGAGAGCAGTCTTTGCCTTTTGCTATGAAGAGCGGGACCATATGGCATTCTAGGCTTTGGAATGGTCAGGACCCTTAGAGATCCTTTCATCTGGCTCACCCATTATAGAGAAGTGTAAACTGAGGCTTAGGGAGGGGAAGTCTCACGGCCACACTTTCAGTAAGTAGGAGAGTTGGGAGTCAGTTCCAGACAGTGGGAAATGGAAAGGTCACAGAGTAGAAGCTTCCTCAATGATCCCACTCTCTTCTAGCCTGCTGGATGCTGCCAGATTCCTTTTCCAAAATGCCATGTTCCCTATGTCCTTCCTTGGCTTATGTCCCAAATTGCTTCGTCTTCCCTATGATGTTAGATCTGACCCCTTCAGTCCAGGGGAAAGGCTGGAACCCTCATCAGCTGGTTCTAGCTCACCTCTTCTACTTGGGGAGGCAAGTAGAGGTTTAATGGGAAGAACATCTTTCTACCTACTTCTCAAGACCAACCCAAATGCCACCTCCTTCACGAAGCCTGCTCTAATTTTCCAAGTCCCTAATAGTGTTTTTGCTTGCTGCTATTCCTGGGTATTTCTTCTGTGTTAATGTACCTTATAGTGTAACCCAAGACCCAGAACTCATTTGGGTTTACACTAACTGGATTCAGTGTGAGGATGAGATTAAGATTCCTCTGGAGCTCTCTGGTCTCAAGTCATCAGTATCTGACTCATGTCTAAGTCTCTATGGAGAAGATCAATTGCCTTTACTTCCCATGTAAGCATTCAGGCTAACAATTTACTGAATGGATGCCAGGCTTTATTTCACCCATGGATTTTTGACCTTGTGTGTCTCATCGACAGCAAGGTGGCATCGCTTCTTCCAGGTATAAAGTCCTTGGGATTTGTTTCCCCTGGGCACTTTGTCATGACAACCCATGGCCTTTATTGGCTGGGAGAGGATTGTGGAAGCAGCTCAAAAGGACACCTAAGGGGATGGCTATAATAGACCAGGCACGTTGTGATGGCAGCCTGAGCCAATGTGGAAGCCATGAGAAGGGTAAAGAGGGGAAGTGCCCCAGAGATGCTGTGTAAAGAGAGATGGCACCATGACTTCAGACCTGCCTGGACATGTGGGCTTAGAGGAGGAGAATGGTCCAATGTCCTGGGGAATTTGGGAAGGGGAAGTATGGTGATGCCCTGACCAGAAACAGGGGAGTGAGGAGCTAGGGGGCTCTTTGAGTGCCTACACTGTACAAGTTGGTTGTTGTCCTCCAAGAGGACCGAAATGACATCACTATGCTAAAGTCAAGTTTTAATGTGTCCTCCTGTGGCCGATCAGAGCAACATGAGCTCAGAATGTTCTAGCACAGGTCAGGTACAAATAGTCTGTGTGAACCCACGGCAGTGGTTGAGAAAGAGACAAATTCTATATTTTCACCCAGGCATCTAGCTAGGTAGCCCAGTGGCTAAAGTGCTCAGGAAGACCCAAGGTCAAATCCAACCCCAGATACTTGTTCCCTGTGTGACCTTGGTCAAGTTACTTAATTTCTGTCTTCCTCAGTTTTCTCATCTGTGAAATGGGGAATAATAACAGCTCTTACCTCCCAGGTAAGATGAAGATCAAATTAAGTAGTTTATAATTCTGATAAACCTAAAATTATTTCTCCATGCTCTGCATACCTCCCCCCCCACCTCATTTTTGTTCATTAAGGGCTGACCAGTGACTTTTTTTGCTTTTAGTAGGACAGTCTGAGTTCTTGTTGAGTTCACATTTTTAACCCAAGACAGCCACCATTTTCTCCATGTTGGTATTAGCAATTTGTCTTCCTTCTCTCCAATAATTAACACTTTCTAGTATCGTGCTCAGTGGTTTCAGTTGGGTCTGACTCTTTGTGACACCATTTAGGATCTTCATGGCAGAGATACTGGAGCAGTTTGCCATTTCCTTATCCAGGTCTTTTACAGAGGGTGAAATGACTTGCACAAGGTCACACAGCTAATAAATGTCAGAGTCTAGATTTGAACTCAAGAAGTCTACCTGACTACAGGTCTAGCACTCTGCGTGCTATGGCACCATCTAGCGATACGGGTGTCATATTACAGATATCACATTTTTCTTTCAATGCGTCCACTCTTCAATATGAGTGTCAGGGGTGTGGTACAACCAGATCATATCAGCTCTATTGTTAATTTTTCTGTGGGAGCATTTACATCCTATAAATCAGCAAATGCTACCAGTTGGGGCTTGGTTTATTGTTTTGTTCTTTCTAGGCTTAAGAAAGTAGTGGAGAACATGCTAATAATACAAATTAAACTGAAATGTTTAGATTCCCCACCCCTCTCTGGCCTGGAGAGCTGGTTGTTAAATACATACTAGCAGACTTGGATGAGTCCCATGAGCACTCTCACTTCATTTCTGGTGCTGGAGTGAATGTTCATTCCTTCTGGCCTTTCCCTTCAGATCCTTTTAATCCATAATCTTGGCTGATTGTGTTGGTCAGCTAGCTCAGTTCATAGGCCATTCATTTATTTATTTTGGGGGAGGTGGTTGTCTTTCAAATCTCTTTGGTTCCTCGGCTTCTGTTCCTGTCTCTTGTTTTTTATTATGGCCATTTCTACCTCTGGTCCTGTGGGGGATATTAGACAACAAGGCCCCTTTGTGCCCTGCTGCTCTGCCATCTTCTTGGAAACTCCTGCCAACGGATTTGATGCATGTTGGAAAATAGTAATTTATGGAAAAAGCCTGGTTCCCAAGCTTTTTGCAAGTAAATTATGGAAAATTAATGTTGTGACAAGCGTATTCTACTTCAATGAATAAAACTGTTGAAAAGCCATCAAGCCCTACCACTTTTTTACAGAAAAAAAATCATTTCTCCTGAATTTGTAATCCTGACTTTCCTTCTAATTAGTCTCTACCAAACATCATAATTAGACAGATGGGATTCTGGCTACCTTGTGAATGAGGGAGACATTTACACCTCATTTTTCTGCTCCCTGACTGTGAGAGTAGATTGTAATAGAAAGCGAGAATGGCCCATGGATTAAGAAAGAATATACTTCATTTCCTCTTTTTCCTTCTTACAAAGTCAGAAACTCAATCCCTAGGTAAAGACCTTTTCTCCCTTCTACCTGCAAATGTCTAGGGATCTAAGAAGTGGAAGTAGTTTGTCTTCAATATGGAGACCTCATAATCATTCAAGCTGCAAGAGATTTTAGAGGTGAGTTAGGCTAGCCCATTCATTTTACAGATGGGGAAACTGAGGTCCAGAAAGGAGAAGGGTCACCCATGTAGGAAATGTCAGAGGACAGATTCAAACCTGGGTCCTTTGGCTTCCAAGACAATGTTCTCTCCAATGTGCCACACTCTCTCACCTCTAAGAGTTCAGTCTCCATAGACTGGGAATGGCTGACAGTGCCTATAGTTCTCTTAGGAATCAACCTCAAAACACCTTAGATCAGTGGTGTTCAACTCAAAACTGCACATAATCTATGTTCTATTGAATTTTAATTATTTTGTTAAATATTTCCCAATTACATTTTAATCAGGTTCCAGCTACTGTGAGAAGTGTGGGCAGCACTGGGTCCTACCTGTTTGATTCCTACCTTGGTCTTATGTTGCTGATAATGGAAGATTGCATTGTACAGGTTGAATTTGAACTGGTCCTGACCTGAGCCTAGCACTATGCATCACCAGCTGCTGGGGAATGGGATACTTTGTGCATTTAGAGTGAGAGAAATGATCATTTCTCTCTCACATTAATAACCAATTATTAAAATGGGAGAGATCTCAGCTTTTTTTCCTTGTCCAGTCTCTCAAGAACAGGGCTGATAGAAGACAGGATTAGCATTCTCCTCATTCTGGGCATTGCTTCTCCACCCCACAAGCTCAGCCTGAGATTCTTTGAAGAGATAACCAAAGTCTGGGGGTGGTCTGGGTATAGAGATAATCTTTCTTTGACAGGATGTCATTCTCACCCCTTATTCTAATATTCATTCTCTCATCAATTTTTAACCAATCAGAGTTGATTGCCACCCTCCTTCCAAAAGGGCTTATAAGACATCAACCTACTTCGATGATGGCCTTTAGCATTTAAGAATGCCACTGGTTCTTTTATTTAAAATGCTGACATTATTAATAAAACAATTAAATTACCCAGAAATTATGTCTCTCAAATTTTTTAAATGCCCCAGGAGTGGTGGGTTTGCCTTGGCAAGGAGAAGGACCAGCTTTTCATGGGAGTTGGGGGTTAAGGAGCTGATGAGGGAAGACATCCGAGTGATGTGAAATGAGTAGCAGGAGACATAAGGGAGCTCTTGGCAAGGATCCACATTTTTCAGTGCACAATCAGAAAAGATTCTCTGATGAGAGGGGAAGCCATAGGAGGCCTAAGGAGAGATGAGAAGGTTTAGGAAATCTGCCATGTTGGGAAGGAGAGTCAGTCTCTTATGAAGATCTAAGAGGACTACCTTGGCACAATGAAGGCCCATTTGGAATGATAAAACATAAATTTTTATGTGACATAACACAGATTCAGGGCAGGGCACAAGACAATTTCTCCCATGTAAAAAGCTCCTGGGACTGACTCTAGATTGTCAGACTCCAATGGATGTCCAAAGAGGCGTGTGTCCGATTTGTCTCCCCTGGACACTTTGTCATGACAATCCAGAGCCTTTATTGGCTGGGAGAGGATTGTGGAAGGGGCTCAAAAGGACCCCAAGGGGGATGGCTGTATTAGACCAGGCACGATGTGATGGTGGCCTGAGCCAATGTGGAAGCCTTGAGAAGGTGAAGAGGGGAAGTGCCCCAGAGATGCTGTGGAAAGAGAGATGGCACCATAACTTCGGACCTGCCTGGACATGTGGGCTGAGAGGAGGAGAGTAGCTCAATGTTGCGGGGAGGCTGGGAAGGGGGAGCATGGTGATGCCCTGCCCAGAAACAGGGGACTGAAGAGCTAGGCTGGCCCTCTGAGTTTCTACACTGTATAGTACAGTGGTTGGGAGAAAAACAAATTCTCCATCTTCACCCAGGCATCTAGCCAGGTAGGTAGCCCTGTGGCTAGAATATTGAATCTAAGTTCAAATCCAGTCTCAGATCCTTAGAAGCTGTGCTGTTTGCCTCAGTTTCCCCATCTGTAACATGGGAACAATAACAGCCCCTACCTCCCAGGTTGTCGTGAGGATCGAATGGGATGATATTTTTGAAGCCCCTTGAGAACCTCAGAGTGACAGAGAAATGATAACTAGCTATTATCAGCAGTCTTTCTCTTCAGCGCTTCCAGCTGCTACTTTTGTTCTGGGAGGATACCAAGGCCACGTCAGAAAAGGACTCAGCTATTGGCAGTGAGTACTAATCCAGTCTCTGGTGAGCTTAGTTACTGCTCACCATTCCACTGGTTAGCTGGCATGCTGTGTAAACAGGGCACACTTTGGAGGAAATACAAGCCCACCACGGTCTTTCCCTCTAGCTCAGGAAATCCATTTAAACCATTTCTGCCTCAGTGTCTTTATCTGCAAAACCAGGGGGTTGGATTAGGTGGCTTCTGAAATTCCTTCTGGTTTCAGAGCTAAAATTCTATGATTCTCTGGTGCCAATTTTTTGCAACACTTTACAAGAAGGGGAATGGGAGTCATTAATCACTCACTGCACCAGGTGCTAAAAGCTCTTACACAAAGACACCTTGGAGGCAAAGTGAAGAGACTTCTCCAAGGTCCCACAAGGAGTAAGGGGCAGAGCCAACACTGAAACACAGGTCCTTGGCTCCACACATAAAGAGCATTTCACTGTCCCGCTCACTTCCTGGCTCCCCTTTTTACAGTTGAGGAGCCCCCAGGGCTAGAAAGGAAGGGAAATTTGCCCAAGGGCACAGCTGGGCAGGAGGAACACGGCCAGCTTCAGATCCAAGCATTTCTGCTTCTCCTCTGTCTCCAGTTCGTCCCACTGCAGCCTGGGTACTGTTGATGTAGAGCTCAGTTGGCTCTTGTGTAGTGGACCAGAAGGATGCTCTAATTGTTTGCGTCAAACCTCTTACAGTCTCTGCAGGTGGTTATGTGAGGTGCTTGTTGGTCAGTTGCTGGAATACATGGCTTAGGTTTGGAGCCATACTTGAGGCTGGTGGAAGGGTCTCAGGCCCAGGCACTTGGGGTCAGGAATGTCTCTGAAGTGTAGAAAGCACTTGTTTCTTTAGCAGATCGAACCTCGTTAGGAAAATTCTGGAGGGGGCTTTCATCCTGAAACTCTCTCCTCAAGTACTGTCCCTGTGGACTTTGGCCATGAAGGCAGGTGTGTGTGTGTGTGTGTGTGTGTGTGTGTGTGTGTGTGTGGCAGGGGGGGCAAAGGCAGGTCTCCTCCCAGTTGGGTCTTTTGTCTCAAGGCCCAAGGTCTCTCCTGCTCCCAGAGGGATTTAGTGTGTCATTAGGTCTTGGATTTAGAGCTACAAGAGGCCTCAGAAGCCATGGGGTCCGGTCCCCTCTGGGACCCAGATGCTTAGTGACTTGTCAGTGGCCGAGGTGACCTTGGGTCTTAGGTCTTCCCTCCCTTGCTGCTGTCAGGCTTGCCCATTCCAGCTTTCCCTGTGCCCCACGGAGCTCAGAACCAGTGGCTTGGCTGGGTCTGATATGAGGGAAGTGGGTGAGGGGGGACAGGGCAGTGGAGGCTGACTTGTAGGCTTGCTAGTTGGATATTTCTGGCCCAGTGCTATGTTTTCATCTTAGTCTTGGCTCGGCAAGGTCTTTTTTGGGTCTTTAAATGTAGGTCAGCCCACCCCTCTCCTCTCACTGCTGCCCCAAATGTGTGAGGTATAATGGGGTTGTGTGTGTGTGTGTGTGTGTGTGTGTGTGTGTGTGTGTGTGCTATATGTGTATGGGGAGGAGGGAGGACAGAGAATGAAGAGAGAAGGAAAGAGGGCAGAGAGAAGGGAGAAAGAAGAAGAAGAGGAGGAGAAAGAGGGAGAGAAGAGAAGGAAGAGAGGAAGAAGAGATGGAAATGCTTAGGCAGACACACATACACACACAGAATCAGTCCGCACAAATTGTGCCTTCTAGCTGGAGCCGCCCCGCGGTTTAGAGGTTCACAGCAAACGGAGTGAATTGTAGAACTCCAGTTTAGAGGGTGATCCTGTCAGAACGACCTGCTTGCTGTGATCGATGCTTTAGTGAGTTCCTGAAAAATGCTGAGCTTCGGGTTTTGCCACTTGAGGATTTTGGCAGGGCTGGTTAGGACCCCCCCCCTCCCCTCACCCCCCAGCTGCACGTGCCTTCTGACTCTCCAGGTGTTCAGGGACAAAGTGCTGTCCCGGAGCTAGGTCCCTGAAATGCCCTTGTGTGCTTGTGGCCTATCCATCTCCATTGTCTGGCCCGAGGTGAATGGCCACAGGCAGTGATAGGGGAGATGGGGAAGAAAGCCTCAGCACCGAAGGGCTCCTGCTCAGCCTGGTCTATGAGCCCCCAGCGCTGGCTGGAGCCCCTCCCGGAGGGTCAGCCCCAAGCTCCTCTGACCAGCCCCACCCCAACGTGCCTCTTGCATTTGTGGCAGAGCCTCCCCTCCCCCCCCCCCCGGAGTAATGCAAGCCTTTGGAAGGCAGCATCCCCAGCACAAGCTTCACATGGAAGGCATTTAATAACTGTCTGGAGATGGGCATGGGCACTCTGAGGGAAGACACCTGGCTGCTCTATTGCTTTCAGGACAATTCAGGTCAACAAGCAGTTATTAAGTACCTATTGCATGCCAAGCGGGCAGCTGGGTGGTGCACTGCACAGAGCGCCAGGCATAGGGTCAGGAAGATTCCTCAGACACTTACTAGCTGTGTGACCCTGGACAAGTCACTTTACCTTGTTTGGCTCAGTTTCCTTATCTGTAAAAACAGTTGGAGAAGGAAATGCCAAACTCTCGTTAGCATCTTTGCCAAGAAAACCCCAAATGGGGTCACAGAGAGTCGGATACGACTGAAATGACTGAACAATAGACATGCCAAGCACCGTGCAAGCCGTTGGGAATCTGAGGTCTGACTGGCCTGGCCTTCTGATTGTGTTGTTGAGAGGAAACACCCAGATGGACTCTGGCTGTGCAGCTTGTGGGCTTCAGAGGGTTGCCTGGGACACTGAGCAGATAAGGGACCTGCCCAGGGTCACACTATCGGGACATGTCAGTGGCCAGACTTGAAGTTGGCTGTGTCTGATGATTCTCCCCACTGTGCCAGAATGCCTTTCTGCTAGACTGGCTCTGGGGATACAGAGGTAAAGACACAGCCATTCCTACCCTCAGGGAGCTTACATTCTATCATCTAAACAAAATGAGTGCCTTAGTCGTAAACACAGTCTATGAATGTGACCCTGCCCCAAGGTCCATTGGACGAGACTCACTCCTTTCTGGTCTAGATGAATGCCCCACTCTGGGGGAGAGCCCCAGCCCTTGCCAGTCCCCTGCTGGGGACTCCTCATTTGGGTGCTACTGGCTTCCCATTTCAAGAGAGAAGACAAAATCCCTCTTCAACTCTGCTTCACAATGCTGACAGAAAAGATTCTGGGAAGGCATGAGAGGAGTGGGCAGTCTCCATCATGGCCCTTTCCCAGCTCTATGCTCTACACACTCTGGGGAGCTTGCCCTTGCATGGCATTCGAGACCCTCTCTCTCCCAATAGGAGAGCGCCTTCACTCACTATTGTCTGATAGACATTCTCTCCTGTATACCTTCTCTGATTTCCATTTTGCCGTGATTTGGACACATTATTATTTTTTTTTTTTTGCCATTTGTATGTGTGTTCATGGTAGAACTGGCATTAGGGAGGGAAGGGGTCAAGCCTTAGATATACAACTTGGGATCCTCCTTTCCCCAGTGACAAAGTGATAAAAAATTAGATGGAACCCAATCATATTCCCTAGACAAACAATATTTAAGAGAGCAGATAGACACACTTCCAGCCCAGTATCCCTTTTCTCTGAGGAGAGCGGAGTGGTGGCTTCTGGCCCCAACCTCCTGCTTCCCCTCCTGGAGGGATGAAAGTCTGCCTTGGAGTAGGGTGGGGGAAAAAGAAGCTAGAGATGCCTCCCTTTGAGCCACAATTCAGACAGTGTCCTCTCCCCAGGGGGCCCTCACTCCACACTCCCTATTGTTTTATAGACAAAGTCATTTCTTGGGTTTGGGAGGTGAAGATCTTTCAACTGGGAGAAGCAAGAAAGCTTGTGGAGGAGATGGTGCCAGCGTCGATTCTTGAATGGAGGCAGGGGCTCCAAGAGGCCGGGAGGTGAGGGTGGAGCATTAGGGCATGGGAGAAAACAAAACCATTGTCTCCTGACTTGAGGATTGCGCAGCACAGTCACATCTGTTTGGTCGTATCACTATGGGTAAGTCCGCCTCGTGTACCTCGGTTCCCTCATCTGTGTAATGGAAATGATAACGCCTACTGCTCAGACCTGTGGTCAAAGCAATGTTTTTTTGAGTCTAAAAAAATAAAAAAAAATCTGACAAACTGCAGTCCAGGAAGCTTGAAGTGAGGAAGGTTTCCCCCTCTTCCCTTCACCCCTTGCCCTCGGCTTTCCCTCGCGTCTGCCGCTGCCCAGCTACTCCTGTCAGCCCTCTTTCTCTCTTGTTGCTTTCCTGAAATATCACCCCTGGGGATGCCTTCCTCCTTCCTCTTTGAATTATGGCTGTGGCCGAGCCTGATAAAGTGCCCAGTTTGTCTTCGTGATGCCAGCCCATTTGTCTCCGGCAGATTCAAGCCTCTGTATCTATCACTGGCTTGGTATGTGGGCAGGCTCAGACTGACGCTCGGGCCACTCTCCTTTGACAAGGTCATTTCCAGCCATGGCAGGGAAGGAGGTGGAAAAGAGGGCTTCTGGATTTTTTGTTTTAATCACCTTATTTCCCCCCTTTTCCTTCCCCGTTTCTGTGACCTGAAGGTGCCAGTCCAGCACAGCAGAAAATAACATTTTGGTAGGGCTTAGGGAGCTTTACTTATGCTAATTACCCCATTTTATAGGTGAGGAAATTGAGGCCAAGGGACAGTAAGTGACATTACAGTAGCTGGTGATCATATGAGGCAGTGAGACCAGGTCTTCCCGCCCTCTAACCACTGAGCACTTGGCTGCACCTGGTCTGGAGGGAGAGGACTTGAGTTCTAATTTGACCTTCACTCCTTACGATCCTAGGCAAGTCCCTTCCCCTTAGAGAGCCTCAGTTTTAACATGAAGGGGGTGGGCGAGCTATGTAACAGGAAGGATATTTTGGCTGGATCTTCAAGAGACACAGGATTTATTAAATGTCCAAGCATTTACTGGAAGACACACACTCCTTTCCTGAACCCCCCTGCATTCATTTTGCTTGGGTTCTAGACTCGCTTCTGTCTAGCTGGGCTGATTGCACCTCCGGATAGAGTGTCATCTCCTTGGAGGCTGGAACTCTTCTTTCGTCTCTGTAGCCCCAGTGCCTGACGCATGGTGGGGACTTACTAGGCAATGTTGATTGACTGATACCTGATTTGGCAGAGACCCCTCTCTAAAGCGAGCTGGCCAACTCATATTTGACATTCTATGAGGCAAAAGGCCACATTCCACCTTAAAGGGGCAGCAGTCAGGGTGGGGCCTCCCAGCTTGGGTCCATCTACACCAAGCACATGACAAGATTGTGATGGCAGGAAATTGGCTGTGTTCCCTTGAGGAGAAAAAGCAGTCTATTTCTTTATTTCTTGTGTGCTTATACATGGGAGACACAAGCGTTTATGTCCTTTCATAGTGAAAAGGGGATATGGGAGGGTTGCTGAAAGACCCAAAGGAGAAAAATCCCTAATTCTGGTGTTTAGAATCATTAAACAAGAAATCAGTGTTAATGACAACACATGTGTGTTCTCTGGAGCTCCACCTCTTAGCACAATGCTTGGCACTGAGTAAGGCCTCCTTCCTCCTTCCTCCCTTCCTTCCTTCTTTCCTTCCTTCCTTCCTTCTTCCCTCCCTTCCTCTCTTCCTTCCTTCCTCCTCTCCTCCCTTTCTTCCTCCTTTCTTCTTTCCTTCCTTTCTTCCTTCTTTCTCCTTCCCTCCCTCCCTCCCTTCCTCCCTTCCTTCCTTCCTTCCTTCCTTTCTTCTTCCTTC
>CM053592.1:3379317-3415192 GCA_028646515.1 Pseudochirops corinnae
CTATTCTCCCTTAGGATCTAGCTACCCCTTCTGGCTTTTTGGGGGAATTAAGACCGGTCACTACTTTGACTATTCCATTTAAAGGACGCTGATTAGGTCTTCATTCACAGGCCCTGAGAGCCTCAGATGGAGATGTGTCCAGTCTGAACTCCTCCAGGGCTTAAAGAGAGGCACTGTGCACAGGGGCACGCAGTCAGCACACAGAGACAGAGTTCGAGCCCAGGTTTCCTGACTCCAGGTCCAGCACTCTGTCCTCTGTGACACACTCCCTCTCACGGACCGTTTCCTTTCATAGCATTGCTGCTTGGAGCCGGCTCAGGACGGTGATGCAGATTTCTGATTTAACAGGAAAAACCAACTTTTAAATGATGATTTTAATATTTCATTATTTTGTTGTTCAATGATTATTTTTGTTTCAATGATGGTTTTACTAATTATCTCCTGCTCCTCATCCTGCATCCGGTGGAGGTTGAAATGCTCCAAGCGAGGACTGTCGTTAGCTCTTTTTAGTTTCTCATTTGTCAGGCCGCTGCCCCAGTGGGTAATGTCGGGCTTTTTTGGTCATTGTCCCCCCTCCTGTAGGCTCCCTGAAAACATAGTCAGTACAGTTGCCCCTTCCACTCAGTGACTTTCCCCATCACAGTTTTGATATATCGTGGGTTGGCATAAGAAATAAAATGTGAATTTTTTTGAATTTTGTAGAAGCTGCAAATGACACAAGAAAGCCAGCAGACAACACAGAAAAGGTTTAGAAACTCAGATATGCCACCACTCCTTCTTCGCTTCCCTTGCTCAATTATCATGTAGGCCAGGTCCAAGGACAGGTGGGTCTCCCGGAGTCTGCACTGGGGCCCCATCTCTTTTTATCTCTACCATTTCACTTGGAGATTTATCCTGAGAGTTCAACTCTAATCAGTATGTGGAATCCCAGGTCTATGTGCCCAGCCCAGCCCAGATCAGGAGAGATGTTACTCTTTGATGAGCGCCAGCCGTCCATCACCAACCGCCCCTTATGCATCTTGAAATAGATAGTAGGAGGCATCTCAACATGCCCAAGACAGATTTCTCTCCCCCAAACACCAAAATCCATTCTACCAAAGTGATTTTCCTAAAACATACCTTGGACCACAGCACTGTCCCCTTCCCCTAGTAAACTCCAATGACTCTCTATTACTTCAAGCATCAAATATAAAATCTTCTGACTTCTAAAGCCTCACTTAGTCTGGGCCCATCCCACCTTTCCAATTTTAAGTTTTCCTCCTCTGCATACTCCATCGTCCAGCAGCATTGACCTACACGTGGTTCTTCTCACATGGTTCCCGTCTCCCATCTCTGTGCCTTTGCTGGCTCATCGGCTTTACAGTGCTTCCTTCCTCCCTTTTGCCTCCAGAATCCCTGGAGAATGAGCCCCTCTGGTGGGAGGGCTGCTCAACCACCTTTGGTGCCCACCTGATTCTCCCATCTCTCACCTGTGGCTCCAAGAAGCTGGAGCAAGATTCTGCAGTGGCCACATCCTGGTGAAACTGTCTCAGTCAACGGGCTAACCCAGGGTGACAATAACTGACAGGTCTCAAACCCATCAATGACTGAGCAAGGTGTGTGAAGACATCCCCTAGTGGAATGGGCAGATGAGAACAGTCTATTCTGATGGCCATGAAGATGGCAGAAGCAGGTGCTGTGGAGTGCTCAGAGCTTGGTCAGACAAGGAAGACGCCAAGGCCATCCCTTGCATCCGGGGCCATTGCCACTCGTCCTGACTTTTGTCCTGCCACTGGACTCTGATGACTCTAGAGGAGAGAGTGAGGTTGATGACTTTGTGTAGCCCTGCCTCACTTAAATTTAACTTAAGAGCAAGTCAGGAGATCACTTTCCTGATGTCATCCATGCTCTTTGAAAACAAAGGCTAGAGAGGAGCTCAAGTCCCACCTTCTTCAGGAGGCCTTCCACTGTTTCATTGCACATTGCCTCCCCCACCCCAAGTCAGTGCTGTTTCTTTCCCCTCTGAGATTACCTTCCATGTGCTCAGTATATACCTAAAAAATACCCAGTTATTTACATGTTGCCTCCACCCCCAACATTAGCCTGTGAACTACATGAGGGCAGACACTGCTATGTCATTGCCTTTATATCCCCTGAGCCATGCTTGGCATACAGTAAGTATTTAATGTGTGCTTGTGGCCTGACTAGTATGCACCTCATCCCTTCCCCCCATGATTTTGATTTCTTCTGATAAGTCTAGATTTGGGAGCTTGTCCTTCTATAGACTCTGGAGCTTATGAATCTTTGGTAGGCCACATCTATTCAAAATGTCACTCTTCAAGTTTTATGGGGCAATGGGCAATCATGGGCAGCAGTTTGGTCTATGATAATAGTCCAGGCCCAATACACTTTATTGCTCCATTCTCAGGAATACTGCAGAGTTTGTCTTTTGGTAGGGGAATTTGTTGTCTACCAGTTTATGACGGATAGCAAGCTCATGACCACCTGATTGTCATTTTGTAAGCCTTTGATGGGGCAAAGGTTTACAGCCTTCTGGGAAACATAGCATATTTCCCATCTCTGCAAAAATCCTTGTCTGGGCTCTTAAGGACTACTCTTCTGTAACTTTTGGCAGCAACGACTTGGCTCCCTAGTGCTGCTGTCAATGCCTCCATGTCTTTAGGTAATCCTTAGGATGCTGTCACTTGTTTGGTGTTCTTTGTCAATATGTTCTTGGTTGAGTGTGTCAGGGTTGCCCATGGAAGACTTTCTGGTTCACAAAGAGTATTAAACGTCTGACACAGGAGGGACAGTAGAGACTATCAAATCCAATTTTCTTATTTTACAGAAGGGAAGTGACTTGCTCAAGCACACACAGCAAATCAACAGAGCTGGGATTTTAACTCAAGTCTTCTCAATTCACATTCTTTTTTTCCATTATGGATATACTTGATTTTACTTTACTTTTAGAAAAACCTATTTATTTTATTTTAAATTTATGGAATAAACATTTCCATAGCATAGTATAATAAAAAAGATGACTGCACATGAAACTTCGAATTTTTTCTGTACAACTTGCTATTCATTTTAAAATATAGTTATTTAAAAATTATTTTGACTTCCTTCAATAAATAAAAGTATTCCAACATGGGCATAAGAAAGGAAAGTCAGAAAATTAGATAAATCCCAAGTGAAATATAAGAAGACAGAAAGGTGGTGGAAAGTGATGTTGCACAACCATAGGCTTCCGTTAGTTACTGATTGTTTCTGAAAATGTGCCCCTGAAGTTTGAATAAAGTAGTAGCACAATCACCCATTTGTTTCTGTGAGCCCTTCTCAAGTTTTTAGTAATGGTAGTAATATTAGCTTGTATCCATATAACACTGCATGGGTTGCAAAGCACTTTACACATATCATCTCATTTTATCCGCACAACAACTCTGTAAGGTGGGTGTGATTATTACTCCCATTTTACAGATGGGGAAACTGAGACTGGAAGAGGTCATGTGACTTATCCAGGATCACACAGCTAAGTGTCTGATTTGAACTCAAGTTTTCCTGACTATAAGTCAAGCACTCTAATAACTACATTTCTGAATATTTATTGAGATTCTGTTGCTGTCATGATTATCCTTTTTTTAAAAAATAGAGCTGTAGTCAGGATAGTAGTCAAGGTTTCTTCTGCATTCTGCCTCCTTCACTGTTTTCTCTTCTTTAAGTTTACCCTTCTTTTTATTCTCCATAGTCATCATTCCTTGTCTCATGAGGTATTCCACTACATCCTTCTGCCTGAATTTGTTCGGCCATCCCCCAAGATTTGAAAGGCTGTTTTGTTTCCAGCTCTTTGCTCTTACAGACACTGGGCATAAGGAGTACAGATGGGGCATTTTTGCCCCTGTCAATACAGAACCTCCTTGGGGTATTTTGTTCTAGTAATGGAACCACTGGGTTGAAGAGTATGGGAATATTTGTGACTTTTCTAACACCAAATTGCTCTTCCAAAAGATTGAACTAATCTACAGCTTTCCCTACAGTATAATAGTGTCTGCTTTTCTAGAATCAGAAGGCAGCAATGAATGTTATCAGCTTCTACAATCTTTGTCGATTTGACAGGTGCTAGATGGTAGTGCAGACTTGGGCCAAGGTCAACATTTCATCTTTTTTTTCCCCTATCTTCCTTTTTCAGCACCAGTGGTTCCTTTGAATAGGTCAAACTGGAACTGCTGCATTATTGGTAGAGTTTCCTCATTCTCTGCCTTTCTTCTCATCTTATTCTGATTCTTGCCTTTTCTACAACTACCCAATAATCTGTCTGTCTGCCTGCCAACTCCCAGTTCTGTGATTGTCAGTCCTTGTCTGTTACAATCTCATTGATCGCAGTTTTATGATTCTTTTTCTTTTTATTTCTACTGGCCATGTTCAATACCTTATGACTCTTTTTTTGGGATGACAATATTCCCTAATATCTAGCCTGTTTGGATAGAGGCGTGGTGTCCATTGTGGACTGTGACAGTGCTCTCTGTCCTGGCCACACTCCATCTATTTAGTTATGGGAATCTCATTTTAGCAAGGACATTTACAAGTTTGCAAGTGTCTAGAGGATGGGCTCTAGCATGATGATGGGTGTGAGGACGATGTCAAATGAGGATCACTTGAGGGAACAGAGTATGCTTAGTCTGGAGAAGACTTACAGTGGAGCTTAATAGCTGATTTCAAGCATTTGTAGGGCTATCACATGGAAGGGGTGTTCTACTTCTCTACTTGATCTCAGAGGGCAATGGGTGGGGGATATGGACAGTGGCTCTTGGTTTAATGCCAGTATGAACATTTTCAGAAGTAGAACTGTCGAATGGCTGTCCCTAACTGGAAAATCTGAAGGGGAAGGATTTGTAGAGGGGATTTGCCATCAGGTATGGTTGGGCTAGTTGAGACAGCTTCTGAATTTCCTTCCAATATTGAACTTCTGTGATTTTACGAGTTGTGTTGGAGGTAAAAGACATTAAGATTTTTGAATAGCTATTAATAAACAGCTTATCAAAGAAAAATCCCCTTCTACCAAATACCTTTCTTATGTCATGTATAGCAAGAGACTCAGCAGGGAGAAAACATCAGGCCCATATCTGCCAGTGCTGAGCATTTAACCCTTTGAGTATTGGTTGGTTTCTAGAAGGTCTGGTCCAAACTTGGAGACCAAGAAAGATGAAAGTCTAGAAATGGGATCTTAGTCTTAAATGAGTTATAGCAGTGATTCTGGTCAATTAGGAAATAGAGATTTTCATCTTTTCCTTCCATCACCAAATTGACTGGATCATGCAGTCTAATATTTGGGGAAAATGGAAGTACTTCTGCACTGCTGTTTTAATTATGCACAGCTTGAGAATTCATCCAATTACTGAGAATTATAAATACAGCCAAGAAAACACAGAAGAAAAAGTACCTTCACATTCTCACCCCCACCATGGACTGTTTTCCCTGGTTGATTACCCTTCAGCAATCTCCCTGGAGTCTGGGGAGGATGCTGGAAGGGTAAACATTTTGATACTGAGTGAACAGCATCAGATAAAGCCCAGGAGTTTCCTTTGTATGGGGATAGTAATCTGAATATAAAGTGTGCTGCTGCTGGAAATGCACTCAATTTCTTTTTCTTTTCTTTTCTTTTTTGTTTTTCATAGTATTTTATATTTTCCAAATTACATGTCAGGACAATTTTTAACATTTATTTTTATAACATGTTGAATTCCAAATTATTCTCCCTCCTTCCTTCCCTCCTCTCCCCTCTTCCGAAAGTGGTAGGTAGTTTGATATAGGTTATATGTGTGCTACCATGTAAGACATATTTCCATATTAGCCACAATTGTGAAAGAAGAAACAGATCAAAACAAAAAATATAAAGAAGAATAAAATAAGTGAAAACAATATGCTTCACTCTGCGTTCAGAGCCGGTCAGTTCTTTCTCTGGATGGGGATGACATTTTCCTTCCCGAGTCCTTTGGACTTGTCTTAGATCGTCGTGTTGCTGAAGAGAGCTGAGTCATCCATGGTTGATGATCACACAATGCTGTTGATAACTGTGTACGATGTTTTTCTGGTTCTGCTCATTTCACTTTAATGCTCTAAATTTCCAATGAAAGGACCTGAGTTAAAATTCCATTTCTGCAACTTAGCACCTGAATGATTTTGGGCAAGTCATCTGACTCTCTGGGCCTCGGTATCCTGACCTATTCAATGAGGAGGTTGGCCTAGACACAGCCTCTTCCATCTCTAGACCTCTCTGGGACTCATTTTTCACTATCATTGTCCTCCTCCCACATTTTATGTAGCACTTTCAGCTTTGCGAAGCACTTTGTATATGTTAGCTCCTATTATTATACTCATTTTGTAGATGAGAAGCTGAGACTGAAAGCATCTAGGTGACTTACCCAGTGTCACACCACGAGTAGGTGTCTGTGGCAGGACTGGAACTCAGCTCATTTACTCACTGTTCCACCTGCTGCCTCTAAGATGTCACAGCATTTGTCAGGAAGATGGGGACTTAGTTCTCGAGCATGCCTGCAGTCCATTCTAGTTCTGTGGACAATGAAGACCAGTTCTGTTCAAGTCAACAGTCTTGTATTAAGCATCTGTGCTAAGCAGTGGAGTTATAAAAGATAAAAGGCCATGTCTTCGGGACTTTATGTTCTACTTGTCCCAGATGGGCTTGGCTCAGAAACGGGTGCCCCAGAGAGCGTCTGACTTTTAAAAGGCTTCAGCTGGAGTTTGTAAGCTCCAACGTGTTTCTACCGGGCTGTGTTTCACATATAGGCGGTGGCATCATTCCCAGAATGATGGAGATCTAGAATCCTTGCAGCTAAGATGAGCTGACCATCCTAGGTTCAGAGCAGCACAGGTCAGAATCATTTCCCCAATACTGGGAGGTGATGAGGAGCTTTGGGTTTCACCATGGACAGCTCCAACTTTGTGTGCTGTGCTCTTAGCTCTGATGCCAGGAAAGAGAAGGGGGCCTCCTTTTGCTTGATGCTTCCCACTGCCACCTTTATCCCCCAAGCAGCAAAGGCACTCTGACCAGTAGACCAGGCCATCTTTACCACCTACCTAGACTCTTGCAATATCCTTTCTGCAGATCTTCCCACCTGGTCTATGACTTGTCCTTCCTCCTGCCTCCCAAATTATCTTCCTTACCCAGAGATTTTGCGAGACCATTCTTGCTTAAGAATCTTCAGGGGCTTCCTATTGTCTGCCAAACAATGTTTAGACTTCTCTCCATGACTTTTAAGGCCTTCCACAATCCACCTTATTTCAACATACACTTTGACAAAGTTTCTGAAACATACCTTAACCTTTCTCTGGTAAATGTCATTTATTTTGTAATGAAAGGTCACTTGGCTCATTATTTATGAAGAAAGGAAGTGGAATGCAAATCCACTTTAGGACTCACTGCCATGACTCTTAAGATTCTCGGTGTTCACTCAATATTCCTTCTTGAAATGCCCCACTCCCCATTTTAATAAGAATGCTAATGATAATAGCATGTAGATGGTGCTTTAAGGCTTGCGAGCATCTCACACAACTTCTCTCATTCAAGAAGGTGACATTATTATCTCTATTTTCTGCACGAGGAAACTCAGGCTCAGAGACATTGGGGTTTGCCCAGAATCACAGAGTTAATATGTGCTGGAGGTAGGAGTTGGACTCAGGACTGTGGCTCTGAAGCCAGCATCACAGCCACGTGATCAATCACCCAGCTGCCCAGGGTAGCAGTTAGAGGCATTGTTTTGGAATGAGTTGGGGGAACCATTTTTGGAGAAAACCAGATCCAAACACTGCAGAACCTCGGTCAAGGTGTGTGCACTTGCTGCAAACAGAATCGGGACTTTTCTAGACCGATGTAGCCACGGAGCTCAATGACTTCCAAAGTATGGTCTGTAAGGATACGTGCAGCTTCTAACAATGGACTCTTTGCATCTAAAAATGAACACATCTATATGCTATGAGCTCACACTGCTTAGGCCACAGTCCAAGTGTTAACTAGCAAGCATTCATTAGGAAGAATATAGACTAATTAGTATGTGAAAACAGTGCAATCAAACTACTGCAGGTAGGCTAGGCTGGACAAACTTCATTTTCAAAATTCTTAACAGCTACGAGCAGTGAAGTGTGCTATGCTATGCTGAGCTCTCCAAAGCTGCCTACCAATGGCATTACCCTGCCCTGGGAGAATTACAAATATGTAGAACAAATCCTAACTTTGATTTCATCTCATTTGAAAACTAAATATAATCTTGAATTCCCCCACCACCTTGAAAGAACCGCACTAGCCCTCAACAGCATCCAATTAGTATTCTGCATGGTAGATGAAATGATGCATTATGTGTTAGAATAACCAACTGAAATCTCGGTGCCCAGGATTTTCACCAAGGTGAAAGGTGTCTCATAGTGGAATCTGGAACAAATGTAGTTGCAATTCTACAAGCAATTGAGAGTCTAACCTTGGAGAAAAAAGGAATAAGGTTTCTGGTGTCTGTTGGCAGTAGACACAGAAAATGATTTTGTGCGCCAGTGGAAATGTCTAAGGCCTAAATCAGGAAAGTTCAGTAATTATCTCCCGGCCTCTCTTTCTGTCCTTTCTCCCCTTCTCCTCACCTTGTGGCTCTTTTCCCTCTTTCATCCAAATGTTTGCTTTTTCCAAATAAGGTGGGCTTCTGTGGTTAGGGGCCAGATCCAGCCTTCAAGATGATCCTTTTAGTTTGGACAGAAATTGCCCAGATGAAAAAGGCCTCCTTTCAAAAGCCTTGGCTGATTAGGAGCAATTAGAGATTGAATAGACTAATGAATGAGAAAAGGAGGGTTACCATGGTTACCCTGGACCAAGGGGCCCCCTCTCAAAAGGGGGCCTGCTCTTGGCTCTCATGAAGCCTGGAATTTTTTTGGGGGGGGGTGGTCTGACCCATCCCCCCAAGATCAGGCTTTTCTCACACTCTCTGACTTGTTTTGCCTTCTCCCAAGGGTAGAACTCCAGGGAAAGTCCCAAAACAAAGCTTAAGAGTGAATCATTCCCCAAAGGGGATTAAAGGGTCCCTTCTAGAAAAGATACTCACTGTGCAAAGCTGATGTAGACAAAGTCACAAAAGAAACGCTCGAAACAGAGAAGTCTCATCTTGCACATTGACAAACATTTTAAATATAGCCATGTCCTATTATGTGTTAAGGACATCTCTTTGGGACAACTTGGCAGGTTTTCATTCACGTTTCGCCAGCATCTGCTGTTTCCCAGCCCCCCACACATCCAGATCTCTCAGGCAGCCAATCATGGCTCTTTTTAGTTTATTGAGGTGCAGGACGCCGCTGTCCTTGGTCATCTTTTCTGACAAATGGGGTAGTTTATATAAGGAAGCTTATCCCACTGGGCAGGGGAGATGGCTCAGGGCGCCAGGAGTCCTCAGGCTCTCAAGGTAGCTGCTAGGGCTGAAAACATCCATTTTTCAGCACCTCTAGTAGTAGACCTACTGTGTCCAATGAAAGGCAAAGGGTACTGAAGAGGTCCAGATTGAGACTCACTGAAGTAAGCCATGTGCCTGGAGGGAAGAGGAGAGAGCCATGAGGGAAGTCCGAGGAAGAGCTTCCCCAAGGGAAGCATTCCAGGTTAGCACCCAGGTGCCTTCTTTTCTCCTGCATTGTCCTTCACTCTCTTTGTAGGAACTCCAGCAGCTCTTTGTTTGGAGCCTTGGTGTATTGTGGGTATGCATGTTAGTGTCTTATCCTTATCCTGCTACCAGACATCCCCAGGGTTGGGGCTGCTGTCCCCAGCACTAGCACAATCACAAGAAGGAATTCCAGTGGAGTGACTCTGATAGAACAAGGCCAGTGGGAGGGAGGGTAGATTGCAGGGGATAATGGAGAAGGAGCCTGCCAAGGTGTGCTGAAGTGAGAGGCCAAGGCTCCTTCTCCTGGGAGGATGCCTTCCAGGCCAGGCCTCTGATTTTTGAGCTGAGGAAATGAGGCTTAATGAATTGCCAGACCCCTTTCCTCCCTTCCCCACCTCAGGGCACAGTGGCAGGAAAAAGGAGAATCAGAATTTGAACCCAGGCCTTCTTACCTCAAATGCTTAGTGCCTGTGTGCTCTGGAGGCTGTTCTCAGAGTAGGTGCTTCTATTAGCTGGCAGTGGCCAGTTTTAAAAACAGTTTTTCTTTTTTGATGTGAGATTTTGTTAGGATAGGATTTTTCTTCCCTGTCACCCTCTTCCTATCTGTCCCCAATCCCCCAGTGACACCGGCCTCTTTACTGATCCCTGCACAAGACTCTCCACCTTCTGACTCCAGGCATTTTCTCTGTCTGTCCTGTGTCTGAGGCAGGGTTTGAACTCAAGCTGTCCTGGCCCCAGTCCAGCCCTCTCTGCACTATGCCACCCAGCTGCCTCCACAATGGCCTGAATGTATATATGACTTCACAATTGCAAAGTATTGGACATACCTTATCTCATGTGATCCTCACAACAACCTTGGGAAGTAGGTGCCATTATCATGCTCGTGTTACAGATGAGCAAACTGAGGGTGACCATGAGCTATCTCGAATAATAATAACAGAGCATTTGTTAAGGTTTTCAAAGTGATACGTATGTATTCGTTCCTTTATATTATTTCACTTGATCTACACAACTATTTTGGGAAGTAGGTGCTTAGCAATTGATGAAGGCAGGTGCCTTTTTAGATGGGGAAACTGAGGCTTTGAGGTTAAGTGACTCAGCCAGCATCATACAGCTAGTAAGTTTCTGAGGGAGGATATGTGAACTCAGGTGTTTAGAACTCAGGTGCTGAAAGTCATCTTGATGAGTCATGACTTGTCAGGTCCCACGTACAAGAAGTGAGGTGTCTTCTAAGGTCTAGATAAGGGAGCTTTGGGATAGCACAGTCTCCAAACTCCTACAGTCTTTTACTACATGAATCAAGGGTGAATGTCCAGGCCTAGGGAGGTAGTGTGCCCACGCTTCTTGGGCTGGCTAGCTCCCTAACTCTTCAGTTGTGACCACTATAGGTGAAGGAGGGCTATGGATAAGCTGGAGTGGCACCAGACATCAGAGTTGTGGATGGTGAGAAGATTCTCAAATGTCATATGAAAACCAGCTTTATGTTAATGCTGTATGTGTATTTATGTGTTTGCATACACACATATGTTTTTTACAAATAAAAATTGCTGATATTTTATTTCTACATCACCTAAATTTCCCACTGTATCCCGCTTTTCCCCTCCCAGTGAACCATCCCGTGTAAGAAAGAATATTTTTAAAAAGAAATAAATAAAGCCAATCAGTCCATTGGGAAAATCTGAAAATATATGCAAGGTGGTTCTACCCCCAAGGACCTCCCACCTCTGCCAAGGTGCGGGGAGCAATGTCTCTGATCTTTTATTTGGGGTCAGGCTGGTTATTTTTAATTTTACATTTACTTCTGGTTGTTTTGTGGCCATTCCCTTCATTTATGCCATTTGAGTCATTGTGTACATTGCTTTCTTGGAATTGCTGATGTCCCTTTGCTTCAGTTCATGCAGCTCTTTCCATCCTTCTCTGTTCATCATATTACTTCTTATGGAACAGTTATGTACTCTGATTTCATTAGCCAGCCCCCAGTGGGTACCTGCTGTGGGTGCTTTGCCAAGAAGGCATTTCATGTGAGCCAGGGGTGAAGGAAGCAATAGAGTGGAAGGCTTTTGAGTGACGTGTGATGAGGAGGATGGCAGAAGAGGAATTTCTGTAACTGACCTCATTTTTTTCATTGAAATATCAAGCAACGTTCTCAGCTGAGAGGGTGGTGGGGAGAGGGAGCCATAGGGAATTTGAGGAGGTACGAAAAGGCTTTGGAAAAGCTGCTGGGTTAAATGGAATATTGAATAAATTAGGGGGGTGTAGAAGGGTTGCTGTGCTATAATGAGGGTTCACTTGAAATTATTTAACACAAAATTTTAGTGGACTCAGCACCAGCACCATTTCATGATTTTCTCCAAGTCTGTTTAGCAGCTCACAAATAGGAGTGAAGATGGCAGATGGTGGGGGCAATTAAAAGGCTTGGGAGAGTAAGACTGGTCATAGGATAAAGAGGCAGCTGGAGAGAAGGGGATAGTGCAGAATTCAGTTTGTTCACCAAGAGGCCAAGGTAGGGAAGAGAAGAGAGTTTAGCCAGTGCAGGGTAGGTTGGCCTGGGAGAGACTTGGGCCCAATCTTCAAGAGATTGGAGGTCACTGGAGATGAAGAACAGGCTCAGGGCTTGTAAGGTAGCTGGGAGGACTGGGAAAAGCCTCTTGCAGGAAGTGGGTTTTGAACTGAGTCTTGGAGGAAGTAAGGGCAGCCAAAAGGGGGAGGTGAAGAGGGTGAGCATCCCAAATGTGGGGGCAGTCAGTGCAAGAGCACAGAGATTCCGCTCCTGGAAGATCTCACATTATGCTTTAGAGAATTGTGTGCCCATTGATGGATTGAGATGAACCTAGCAAGTGTGGAAAGCAAGCATGGTGCAATGCCAAGGGCACCTGGTCTGGAGTCCAATCCCTCCTCCTTAGTAGCCATGTGACCTTGGCCAACTCGTCCCATTTTTCTGGACTTTGGTTTCCCAGTCTGCAAAATGAAGAGACCTGTCTAGATGACCCTTCCAACTGGATATCTATGACTCTATGGGAGCCATAGAAAGAGGAATGTTTTGTCTCTAGCAATTGCTGAAGACTGTCAAGGGTCTGTGAGCAGTGTTGAAGAGAGGGAGGAGCCCCACCCTTCCAATGCAAGCAGGGATCCCAGCAGCATTGGAGGGAGGGAGGCCGATATCAGATCCCTCAAACAGAGTTGATCTTTTGTTTTAAGTCAGAAAATAAAATGACTAATTTCGTTCAACTCTCAGTTCAAACATGGTATAGTACATGAGGCCTTTCTTGATCCCCACTGGATGCCAGTGCCGTCTCTCTCTCTCCAATCATCTGCTATTTATTTTTCATGTTCCTCTAAGTTGTCTTGGCTATCTCCTTTGTAGACTCCCCAAGTACAAGCACGGTTTGTCTTTGGACCCCTGGGGCCTGGCATCTCTTTGGGCTCCATCAGTGCTTCTCGGCTGACTGATTGAGGAGTACTTTCATGTGGTTTACATGTGGTCACAAGAGAAGCTCAGATTCTCTTATTATGAAAACCTTGTGTCTCCTGACGCACAGTTGGCCCAGTTTTGAAAATAGGAGATGTGTGTATACCATATGAAGAATATGGTCCTGGTCACTTGGAATATAGTCTGGGATGATCCTGAGGCAGATGTTCAGGGCAGATTGTGACAAAGCTGCAGACATGTGCATTAGCATAATTGTGAAGCCAAGTCTCAGAACATAAGCCAGATGTTTCTGGGAGGCAGCCAGATGCAGGACCATTTGTGAATTCCAGTTCAATGCTGGTGCTTTATGCCAGCTGTATGCTGAAATGGAGCCTAATTCATGCCAGTTATATTCAGAGTCTGTGTTTGGAGACTTAAGTCTAGACCAGCAAAGGAACATACTGTGTTTCTTACACTAGAAGCAATTCTTTGCTAAATGCTTTGGAAAGGCCACCTCCTATAGGAAGCATTCTTGAATTGAAGGGAGACAGATGGAAATTTGCCTCTTTTTTCCATGCCATCCCTGGGTGCAGTTCTCTTCTGTGTCCAGAGACTGAGATGCCTGGGGTGGGGACAGAGAAGTTAAATGAGTTGGCCATGACCACACAGCTAGTATGTGTGAGAGGCAGGACTTGAACTCAGGTCTTCATGGCATCACATCATGCTTGGCTGGTTCTCTTTCTGGCTGTACCACATTGCTTCTCAAAGGAACCCATACTGGCACTTAATAAATGTTTCAGATGATGATGTTAAAACAAGGATATCTTTATTACATTGATTTCACCTGCCTTGGCCTGGGTCAATCAGTCTCAGTGTTTGATATATTATAGCTCTACTATCAACTCTTGATGTTAGGTGTGGTAGCTTTAAAGTTGGAGGAGAACTCAGCTCTTATCTTCACTGCACTCAACTGAGAGAAGGCTCTACTGAGGCCCTGAGACATGGGGCTTGCCCAAAGCCATGCAGCTAATAAATGATGAGGCTGGAACTGGAATGGCATTCCTTGGATCCCCAGGCTGGGATACATTATTTGCAGTCATCACGTCTCTCAGTGCTCATTCTTCTCATCTGCAGAAGCAAGAAATGTGCTCTTGCTTCCTTCCAGTTCTAACATTTTGCAATAAATGTCATGTAAGTGTATCTTCCACATACTTAATGGTGGAAGCCCAAATAGAGAACCGATGACTTTCTAAGTCAGAAATGTGGCCTACTCAATGGTCTCCATTGTAATGAGTCCGTATTGTGATGTTACTTCCATGGTTCTCTTTTCATGGCTCTGTTATGGTGTCATTATGGCTCCCTCCATGCTCTTTCTATCTGCGGCTCCTCATGCTCTAGGACTTTTGTTCATGGCCTTCCAAAAATCTTCCACAGAGGGCACTTTAAAGTCAGGACTTTGAGATGCCAGTGGATTCCTGCTCTTGTCACTGTGCCTGCTCCCTCTCTCTACAGCTGCAGCCTGGGCTTTCTCTGCACATCATTTAGTACACACGTCAGCCTGGCCACATTCTTCCACAAATCTGCCAGAGGGGATTATTTGAGCTTGAAGGCTTCAATGAGACTTCAGTGGATTCATGATGTCATGTTGGTGACATGTGGCAGCCCGATTAAACCTGCTATGTGTCTTTCCATTGACCATTGGGTCACTTGCATGTGTGTTTTTTCTGAAATTCAGAAGTTCTATGATCCATAGCTAACTGCATCATGGGGAGGCCACTGATGGTAGAAAGATGTCTTTTGGCAGGTAACAACTAGGCTTCGAAAGCTTTGGCTGTAATGACCAGTGAACACACTACAGGTAAAATGTCCTTGGAAATGAAAATTCACCCTTGCTCCCAACTTTCAATTTTATCAGAGCGGGATTGTGATCACTATGACTATGCTTTAGCAAAATAAACAAAACAACGAATGTCTTAAACCAGCATTTTATTAGACTGTGTTTTCCCAGGGAAGTATTAGATGAAAACATTTCCAGAAATGCTGGCACCTTAACATCTCCAAGATGGATGTTTGTTTTCCCTGAGCCAATGGAAACAAAACCCCATTTGGACATGTTGGTGGGAGGACCTGACGTTTCTAATAGGAATGAAGGTTTGGAAACTCTCAAAAATTGCATAAATGTATAAATGCATGAGCTCACGGACCTCTTGATCTGAGGCAAATACGGCCCCTTAGGGGCCCTGGTGTAACATGGCCCAGCACATCAAATGTTTCACAGCTTCTCAGGCAGGCAGCTGGCCCAAAGGTGCATTTTTCTTAGCCCACAATTGCAAGTAATTTAGTTTCTAAGACTATAATAACTCTCTAGAGGAGCTAGAGAAGAAGACATTGGGGAGGATTTAGCCCTCCTTATATAATGGCTATGCAAAATAAATGTGCATTCATGGCCATGGTGGGATGCTAGATTCTAAGAAGTCATATTTCATCTAGGTCTGAGGGAAGGAAGAAACTATACCTGGGGCTGAGAAAAGGAGGACAAAACTGGAGCCTTGGCACTTGGGCTGTACAGAGCTGGTCAGAGGGGATTGACTGATGATCCTTTTACTGGATGTTGGGTCTCAATTTGCTATGCCAAAGATGGAAGGGCTCCTTAGACTAGGGATTGTTAACCGAGGTCTTTGGGCCCCTAAGGAGTCCATGGAGAGATTTCAGAGAATCCTAGAACCTGATTGGAAAAAATGACATCTTTGCTTTTATTTCCTCTCCTGGTTCCAGTTCTGATTTTACAAATGTTGCTATCATACCTCAGTTGTAGTTCATCTTGGAACTTCCCTTGGACATCCTAGTCCCCTTCTACCATTGGGGTCTTCCTCTCTGGGTCTCAGATACTTCTTAGTTGTGTGACCTTGAGCAAGTCACTTCACTTCTATTTGCCTCAGTTTCCTCAACTGTAGAATGGGTATAATAACAGCACTTACCTCACAGGATCATTGTGAGGATCAAATGAAATAATATTTGTAAGTGCCTGGCAATGCTTGGCATTCTCTAAATTAAATCAGCTTCTTCTTCTCCATTATCATCATCATCATCATCATCATCATCGTCATCATCATCATCTTCTTCTTCTCCTTCTCCTTATTCTCCTTCTCTCTCTTCTCTACTTCACCTTATTTCAGCTTCCTCATGCAAGGGCCTGAAGTGCTTCAGTTCACATCATTGCTAATGAAACTAGATCATTAGAGAAGTGTGGACAAATCTCTTCCATTTCTTATTGATGTGTTGTCCTTCTGGCAGTTTCATCTGTGACTGTTCTTGGGATGATGTGGGGCAATTGGATCTTTGGCCAAGCTCTCCATAGGCTGGTTGTAACCTTTTACCATTCTCCTTCATAGTGCTTTACAGATGAGTTTATATTTTAAACTGCTGGTGCTGGTGTTTGCATCATCTCTCTAAGTGACAAAGATTGTTGTCTGAATTAAAATAGTTTCTGGACTCTGACTTCTTTTCTCATGGTGACTGCTTTTGTCTGTTAAACTTGCAGGGACGGTGACAATCAGGGTCAGTGTCCTTGCCTTTTTCCATTTCCCAGTTTTTTCTGCAGACAGGTTGTTTGAATCATACAGGTTGAAGCTGTCACAGCTGTAGGCATTGCCCTCTTCTCATCTCTGTTCTTTCTTCTGTTTGATTTTTTTTTTTGGCTTTTACTTTGATGACTGTCCACGGACAGTGGGTTCTGAAATGACTCATATCAGTCCCCAATCATTGGTGCCATCAGTGTCCATGGGTTAATTTACCTTTTTTTATGGAAAAGACTCAGATCCCCCCCCCCCCCCCTTTCTCTCTCTCTTGCTCTCGCTCTCACTCTCCTCTGTCTCTGGATAGGGATCCAGGCTTAGAACCAAGAAAACCAGTGCTTCAGTGCTGCCTCTTATCGATACTTAAATGGTTTAATCTCTAAACATTCTAGGCCAGCACTTCTTAAATTCTGGGTCACCACTCCATCTGGGGTCATGAAAAATTTGGCAACAATAAAAGGTTCTGCACACGCAATGAACAAAAATTGATCAAAAACCAAATGCTTAATGAATCCGAGGTGTTTCTGGCAGCACTTGCCTGAGTCGCAAAGGGCAGCTGCACTGTAGCCTCAGTTCTGAACACAAAGCATATGCACTTTGCTCTGTCAATGCCCTCAGGCCACGCAACTGAAAGATGCAGGAACGTGGAAAGGGTTCCTGAGGAGAAAAAGTTTAAGAAGCCCTCCTCTAGAATACTCTCTAAGATTATAAGTTGCTGAGAAGTTGCCAATCTGCAATGGTAAAGGGAATTTCCTCATCCAGGTGTCTCCTATAACAACAAAAACCAAGATGTCAGCCCTAGCCTGCATGCATCATTTCTCCCAATAGAATTAAATTCCTTGAGGGCAGGGGCTGATTCATTTTTTGTCTTACTCTCTCTAGCACCTTGCAGAGTTCATAGTAGATGCTTAATAACTGTATTTTGGATGAACTGAATTCATTTTTGATAAGATTTAGTTAATTTCATCTTTTTTTTTTTGCCTTGTTGCTTGGTCCTCACCATGTCCATTGCGCTTTCTTCTGGTAGAAAATCTTCATGATAATGTGCAGGATGTTTCAGCAGTTGAAAAACTCTTGTTTCTTAACCCACCATGTTGTACAGTGTGCTTCCCCCTATCTTCCCAGGTGACCACTTTTGTACTGATGTCACCAAGTATCAAAGAGTGTATGTTACCTTGGTTTAGAAGGCCTTACCATGTCCCCCATAGAATCCTTCTACCTTTTCATCCTCTGCACCAAATGTCAGTGCACAAACTGCCAGTATCTTTGTGGCCTTTTTGCTACCATGAGCACTACAGGAAGAGATGACCAAATGTCCTTTAAAATGAAGTTTTTTTAAAAATTGACTTAGGCCTTAGGACATGAGATGAACTAGGCTCTACTAACTTTTGTTTGCCTCTGGAAGGAAGGAAGGAAGGAAGAAAGGAAAGAATGGAGGGAGGGAGGGAGGAAGGGAAGAAGGAAGGGAGGAAGGAAAGGAGGAAGGAAGAAAAGAGGGAGGGAAAAAGGGAAGAAGGGAGGGAGGAAGGAAGGAAGGAAGGGAGAAAGGAAGGGAAGGAGGGAGGAAGCATTTATGTGCCAGGAACTATGCTAAGCACTTTACAAACATTATTTCCTTTGCTCCTCATAATAGTCCTGGGAGGTAAATGCTGTCATTATCATCATTTTGCAGTCGAGGAGACTGAGTCAGGTGGACGTTAACTGACTTGCCCAGAGTCAACCCCGGGCTGCTTGTCTGTGCTACTTTCCAAACTTCCTTTTGTTTTCTTCTGGGCATTTAAACATGTTTCACATCTTATTTGTGTTGCTTGCTTTCACTCGGGGTAGATTCTTATTGGGTTTCTTGACGATGACTTGGTCTGGTATGATTCGTTTGTCTGTTTTTTGCTGGTGTAGGATTGTAAGAGTGAGGCTGCCTGCCCCTCACCAGCTCACAGTGGTCTTTTTCTTTGAGCAGCTGAGATTTGTGCCAGGAATGCTGGGTTTGTTCAATATTAGGAAAACCTTCAACAAGGTGAACCATATTGATATCAAGAATGACAAAAATTATAAAATTACATCAATAGAGACAGAAAAGGCTTTTGACAAAAAACCCATTTTTGTTAAAACACACACACACACACACACACACACAAAAGCCTAGGAATTAGGATTAGGCAGCTATTAGGTACCCAGGAATTAAGTACCTTTTCTCAATATGCTAAATAGTATCTATTTAACACTAACATTTAGTATTCTATATAAAGGGGACAAACTAGAGGGCATTTTTATAAGATCTGGAGTAAAACGAGGTTGTCTGTGACCACTACTATTCGATATGGTGCTAGAAATGTCAGCTATTACAGTAAGAGAAGAAAAAGAAATTGAGGGAATGAGTAGAGGTAAAGAAGAGATTGATTAATATGTATGAGGATTTACTAAGAGTGGCGCCAGGAGACTTGCAAGGCACACAAATCATTAATACTTCTGTTTATTACCAACAGAAGCCGGTAGGATGAGATAGAGAAATTCCATTCAAAATAACTACAGAATGGGAAAAAAGTACTTGGAAGCCTATCAGAACAGTAAAATAATTCTATGAATATAACTACTTAAAACACTTTGAAAAATATAGACAAATAATTGGAGAAATTTTCATTGCTTATGGTTAGTCCTCAACTGCTTGAATAAAAATGACAATACAGCCTCAGTTAATTTACTTATTCAATGCTGTTACAGTATAACTACTAAATGATTACTGTCTAGGACTATAAAAATAATAATGACATTCATCTAGAGGAATCAAAGGTCAAGAATCTCTGGGGAAGTAATGGAAAAAAGTGAGAAAGAAAGACTTCTAGTAGTACCAGATCCTAAACTAGGCTACAGCAGTAATTGTCAAAACAGTTTGATCCTGGTTGAGAAATAGGAAGGTTGACCAGTTGGACAGATTAGGTGAATCTAGTAGGCTAGGGTTAATAGACCCAAAGACTCAAGCTGCTGGGATAAGAATTCACTATTTGATTAAAAAAAAAATGGGAAAAATAGAAAATAGTCCAGAAGGAATTAGGTTTAGACCAACATTTCACATCATTAACCATTAGCTCCAAATGCATACATGACTTCAAGATAAAAGGGAATATCATAACCCTAAATCAGAGGAACAAAAAGGAAGCTTCCCGTCAGATCTATAGAAAAGGGATAAATCTAGAACCAAAAATGTATACAGAAGATCATGTTAGATGCATTGGACAATTTTGTTTACATGTTTATTTTTTTAATTGTATGAACAAAACCAGTGGAGATAAAATTAGAAGGGAAATATGTAACTGGAAATCTGTGCAACAAGTTTTTCCAATAAAGGTCTCATTTAGAGGATATATAAAGAACTGATCCAAATTTAGAGAATAGATGCTATTCCCCAACTAATAAATGGTGAAAGGATGTGAACAGACAGTTCTCAAAGGAATAAATTCAAGTTATCAACAGTTCCAAATCACAGATAATTAGAGAAAAACAGATTAAGCGACTCTGAAGTTCTACTACATAGTTATCAGATTGGCATAGTGAATGAGGAAAGTGACAGCTCTTTGAAGGGGTGGTGGAAAACCAGTACTACTGGTGTGCTGCTGGTGGAGCTGTGAATTGGTCACAACTGGGAAATAAAATTGGAAACATGTTCACTAAACTGTATGTTCTTTGGTCCAGGGATACCCATAGTTGGTCTGTTCTTACAAAGAAATCAAAGAAAGAGGAAAAGGACTCATATGTACAAGAATTTTTATAGCAACTCTGTTTTTGTGGTGGCAAAAAATTATTAACTAAAAATATGGCCATCAGTTGGAGAATGACTGGACAAATGATATTTTATGAATATAAAAGGATATTTATTATACCATGGAAATGAAGAATGGACATTTTCAGAGAAACCTGGGAACACATATGAACTAATGCAGAATGAAGGGAGCAGGACCAGGACAGCAGTCTATACAATAACAACAAACAAGTTGTGAAGGGCTTTATTTTTTAAGTCTTGTTTATTTTATTTTTAATTTATGGAACGATATTTCTATAACATAGCATAATAAAAAAGATTATTGCACATGAAACTGAAAATCTATTATGTACAACTTGCTATTCCTTTTAAACATATAAATTTCTTTTCCCCTCTTTCCCCACTTCCCTTTTTCCCTAGAGATAGCTACCGTTAGACACAAATATGTGTATATATGTATATAAAATAATTCTATATATCTATTTATCAGCTCTTTTTCTGAATGCAGAGAGTATCTTCCTTCACTGGTCCCTTGTAGTTAATTTGGGTCTTTATAATAGTCAAAATCATTTACTCACTCAAAGTTGCTCTTAAAACAATATTGTTATTACTGTATTCGATGTTCTCTTGGCTCTATTCACTTTGCTTTTCATTATTTTGTGCAAGTCTGTGTTTTTCTAAGATAATTGAGCTCATCATTTCTTTTCTTTCTTTTCTTTTTGGAGAGGGGGAGGTAGGGCAATTGGGGTTAAGTGACTTGCCCAAGGTCACATGGCTAGTTTTGTGTTAAGTGTCTGAGGCCAGATTTGAACTCAGGTTCTCCTGACTCCAGGGCCAGTGCTTTATTCTCTGTGCCATGTAGCTGCCCCTGAGCTCATCATTTCTTACAGCCCAGTAGTATTCCATTACAATCATATACCACAGCTTGTTCAGCTATTCTTCAGTTTATGGGGATCCCCGCAATTTTCAGTTCTTTGCCACCACAAAGAGAGCTGCTATAAACATTTTAGAACAAATAAACTCTTTTCTTTTTTACTTAATCATCTTGCAAAATAGATCTAGTAGTGGTATTGTTGGGTCAAAAGGTATGTTATTATTATTATTATTATTATTAAACTCAGGCATAATTCCAGATTGCTCTCCAAAATATTTGGATCAGTTCACAATTCCACCAACAGTGAATTGGTGTTCCAGTTTTTCATCTCCTCCAACACTTGTTTCTTTCCCCTTCAATCATTTTTGCCAATCCTATAGGTGTAAAATGATATTTCAAGGTTGTTTTAATTTGCATTTCCCTAATCAATAATGATTTATAGCATTTTTATATGACTATACATTGTTTTGATTTCTTCATTGGAAAACTGCCTTTTCCTATCTTTTATCTTTTATCAATTGGAGAGTGACTTGTATTTTCATAGATTTGACAAAGTTCTTTATATATTTGATGAGACTTTTATCTGAGAAACTCTTTATAGATTTCCACTCTAATTTTCTGCTTTCCTTCTGATCTTGGCTACATTTTTACAAAGCCTTTTTAATTTAATGTAATAAAAATTATCCATTTTATACCCCACTCTGCTCTCCATCTCTTGTTTATTCATAAATTATTTGCCTATCTATAAGTTAGATAAGTATTATGTTCCATGTTATTCAATTTTTCTTGCAATATTTCTCTTTATAGCTAGGTCATGTATTCATTTTGACCTTATCTTGGTAAATGGTGTGAGATATTGGTCTATGCCCAATTTCTGTCATACTGCTTTCTAGTTTTCCCAACAAAATTTTACCAAATAATAAATTCTTATCCCAAAATACTAAATCTTTACATTTGTCAAATACAAGATTACTATATTTATTTGCTGATGTAAACTGTATGTCTACTCTGATTTACCTTTCTATTTCTTAGTCAATACCAGATAGTTTTGAATGGGGAGCAAGAACATTTTCAAGACAACATGACCGGGGGCCCTAATTATGGCTTAAGGGTGGAGACGAGTCCCATGCAGAATTCAGAAAATAACAGTAAAAAGGATCTGAGACCCAGGCAACATTACCCACAACTCAAGATTAAAATCTGGTCATAATAATAAACTGCTAAAAAAAGAAAATAAAACAAAATAAAAGACAAGCAACTTTGCATGACTTAAGAACTCTGATCAGCGGAATGGCCAACCACAATTACGAAAGATTCATGATAAAGTATGCTACCTACTTCCTGACAGAGAGGTGATGGACTCTCAACATCCAGCAATACAAGTGTTTTTATGATCAAATTGCAAATTTGTTTTGCCTGATTATACATAGTTGTTAGAAGACTTTTCTTTCTTATAATTGGGGGAAGAAAAAAAGAAATTTCTGTTAATTTGAAGAAATAAAATTAAACAAATACTAAAATTTCTGAACAATATGGTGAGTGATACATTTGGACTTGTGCTTTAGGAATATCAATTTAGTAGTTTTTAGGAGGATGGATTTTAGAGCTAAGAGAGTGGAGGTAGTAAGACCAGTTAGGAAGCTGTTTTTCTAGACCAGGTAAGAAAAGGATCTGGAGATCAGATGAGTTCTTATGTGACAGGAAAAAGATGAAGGATAATCTTGGGGTATAATGAGCATTTCTCTTGGACTGAGGAAGGCAGTACCATTGAAGTACTTTACTTCCAAAGTTGTTTGGAACTGATCAGAGTGACTGACAGCTCACTCTTGCCTGTCAACCTGATTTTCAAAATGAGTATAATTCCATTCCATTCAGCTCAACAATCCAATAAGCACTTATCAATGGGCAGATCTAAGCTCAGAGTGAGAAGAATATAGTTCTAATCCCACTTCTGACCCTCACAAGTTGTATGACTGAACAACTGATCTCACCTTTTGATACCCCAGCAACTTTTTAGACTTGAAGCTACAGAGCAAATATCCATCTTCATTGATTGAGTTCCCTAATTTGGAGTTAAAATATAATAAGTATTATTAAATAATAAATATATAACAATATATACAATACATATTACTAGAATTTTATAGGCACAACCTAATTCCCACTTCACTTCAATGTGCTATGGGTTGGACAAAACATAGCATAGATGAAGCAATATCCACCCTCAAGATGCTTCTACTCTCTTGGTTCTTTGACTATCTCTGCTTTGATGCCTTGTTGTCAGGCCACTCACTCCTTCTATGCTCCATTGTGGAATAGAAGTGGGAACTAGTCTTATCTTGTAGTGGAAGCTGAGCTGCTGAGGCTTTGGTAGTGTGTTTTTCAGTCTAAGAGTCTCAATGTCTTCTCCAAACATGACAATTAAATCCTGGAACTGCGCAGAGAAAGAAATAATACAGATATGGGATCTTTTGTATCTTAACAGTTATTATTTATGCTTGAACATAAAAAGAGACAGAATCCAGAAAAGGTGGTTATCTCATTAACTGGATAAAGCCAAACGTTGGAAACAAAATTAGATGGCCTTGCTCATTGTGATGAGTCTGAGATAATAGGGGCCAGATGACCTGAACAAATGTTGATGGAGTAATGAGGCTCTAATTCATCGGGGAGGATCCGAGCTTTTCCAGGAGCATGGCTCTGATAGCTACTTAGGGAAATGTATGGAAAAAGGGTTGGGGGAGGCTGGGGACCCAGGGTCTCTTTGGAAACCATTTTGACTCCAGCTAAAATTAGAGCATGGTGGGATGTTAGAGTTGAAGTATGGGTAGAGATCAGCTAGTCCAGCCCCCACATTTTACAGAGGAGTCAAGTGAAGCCCAAGGAGATTAAAGGAACCTGGCAAGGGTCACACAGAGGTGAGATTTGAAATCAGGCCCTTGGAGCCCTTACCTAATGCTCTTACCATGGCATCATACTGTCTTTTTGCATCCTTATTGCTCAGAATGTGTATCTTTACTAGTACCTACCTCTTTGCTGGAAAGTTAGTCTGAACTCATAAACTACAGGAATCAGACTCTTCTTAAAAAAGGGTGATCATATTTCTCTGGAATACATGCTGCAACTAGGACTAGCTTGCTAATAAAGTGCTACTAAAACACTCCGTTGGAGCGGCCTAATGAATAGAGAAGACCAATTGTTAATCAGACACATCAGCTTGCTGCCAGTGCACAGAAGACCTAGAAAACGGTTTCTTCAGGCTCAAATATAACCTGACAAACTTGCATTCTTTTTTAATTTGTTTGGCCCATTATTTATTCCCAAGTCACCTTTGGGCTGATCCAGGATTAAGTAGATTTCAGTCAGTAGATTTCCACCGATGAGACTCTTATATAGAACATACCTTCCTCTTTTCAAAGGCCATACCTGGTCCTTGGTAAGAAGGGCAGGGCCAGAACCTCACCAGGGACCACCATTCTGCTGGACCACCTTAACCGCTGAATCCATGGTGGCTTCTTCAACACAGACTGAAGACTTCCATTCTAGGCTGGCATTGCCAGTGTGCTGTCACCTTCAAGAGAATGTAAGCTTTTTGAGGCCAGGGTGTGGTCGCATTCTTGTCCATATTTTCCCAGCACGGAGCATCATGCCTGCCATTGAAGTAATTGCCTATTGTTTGGGCTATACAGTTCGTTAAGAATACATTAGGAGAAATGTGACACAGGGTTTTATAAGTTAAGATCTCCCAGAGCATTCTTCCCACTGTCTAGAATCCTACCACCATGGCGGTGAGATAGAAACTAGGGATGTTACCTTCACTTACTGTCATTTCTTAGCCCACTTTCTCTTTCCACATTCATGTCCTGTGACTCCTCACTACATTGTCTGCTGTCTTCTGAACACACACATACACACACCTGCACACACAGATGCATACACACACATACATACACAAATTCAATCACACTGCTCTCCAACCTCCATGCTTTTTTCTCTCTTACCTTCTATTAAGTTTCTACATTGATTATTTCACCTACTTAAAAGTAATTACTTTTGTTAATGAGAACACTTCATTATTGAATCATTGATCAATAAGAACTGATTATGAACAGGGCCTGTACAGTACCTTGAACCAATTCATGCCATTATGTGAGAAAGACTTGGTCATGGGCAGGAGCTGCCAGAGAAGCACATAGAGATTCTGAAGCATATAGAGATTCTCAGATGGGATTGATATTTCGGCATGCCCCGGAGGAGCAAAGGTAGGGCTGATTTATGGCAGAGAATGGGCATATTGATGAGGGTAATTGGCTTTACAGGGTTCTCAGAGAAGATCTAGGATGAGAGAATTCTGAGAAAGGGTTGGCTCCTCCTTCACTTTCTCCTCTGAATGTCTGTATGTCCACAGACATTATAATATAACCCGCTATTTTGTTGTGAAGGCATTGCTAGTGCACCAAATTTTGCCTCAACCACACAGACGTTAGAGATTAACTAGGTACAGATATAGCCTAAATATTAGGGATTTTCCTAACTGGGGGCTCAGAGTCTTTGTGATTCAACACATAACTTTTCATCTAAAAGAAACTACCTCGAACAGAAGAGGATGGAATTATGTGGACCTCAGAAGTATTATGTTGCCACCTAGATTTAAAATAAGCTAATTGGGGTAACGGTGTTGCAAATTGGGGATCTCCTGAGTATATTTTTCCCTCTCTGAGAGTTTAGATATTGTACTAAATTTTAATGTTTTCATTTTTGTTTGTTTTGTTTGTCTATCAATTAAGCAAGAATTCTTGCATTATTTTTCAAGAATTATACTTTAAATATATTTAGTATAAGAATTTTATTTTCAATCGATGTCGAAGAGAACACCAATGGTGATATAATTGCCATGATCTGCTAACAACTAGTTGATGCTGTTTTTACTGTTTCTAATTTGTGTTTTTTGAATTGATCTATTTTCCACTAATTATTATATTACTGCTTTTTGGTGATTGGATTAAAATTTGCCATTATGGAGGAATATAATGTTATGATAGAAAAATGGTATTTCAAAAATGTAGCCAATTTGTGGAGAATTGCATTCATAAGAAGCTCTTGCTACATGGAAGAGAAGCTGTGTTAAATGAGAAGTTGTAATAAACAATTTTATAAAAAGCAGAGTCAGAAGATTGGGGGATTGTAGAAAAGTATATATGGGAGCAAGAGCAGCAGCATGCCCCAAGGGTATGTTCTGTGGAGGACCAGGAATCTAAACCTTGGAGAATATCACAAAAAACCCAGATAAGATGCAGTGCTTAGAAACGAGTCCACATGCTCCCATTTGAGGGGGAGGAGTTCTAGAATACAGCCCTTCTTAAATGTGACCCCAGGGGTCATGGCTCACAGTTTTAAGGTGCTGAAGGAATTGTGAGTGGAAAACATTTAAGAAGCTCTGGTTAATACACTTCCATCATTAATGAATGGAAATTATGCCTCATTATAACAGGTGAATTTTAAATTTGAAAATGCTTGGAATTTCCTCTGCACTTAGAAAAGGACATTTCTTGGAAGAAACATGTTTGAATGGTGCTGAGGCTATAATCTATAGACCAAGGCTGTTTTCTCTACTGTGTGCTAGAAGTCCATGGGGGGCAAGCTCTCCCAATTCAAAGAGCAGCATGTCACTTGAAAGAAGACCCAAAGATAGTTCTATCATAGTCTACAGAACCACTTCACCAGTGCTTCAGACCATGACTAGGTCTTCTGAAAGACACAGAGAAGCTTCCTGTGGAGACTGCATAAATTGCAGACATTGTTATAGACAGCAAAGATAAACCCAATCTAGTAACATTTTCAGGGAAGATCCCTAATCCCACTGAGGAAAGCTTTATGGAGGATTGGCCTGGGAGTGATGCAGAAATCTTGCAGACAAGATTGCTGTCTTAAAGGCTCTACTTTTGAGCACCTGCAGGATGTCAGGAAATGAAGCCTTACACTTGTATATGCACTTCTTACATTGCATGCATGAAGTTAGATTGCTCTAGGGGCCTGGCTGAATGGCAGCAGTAGAATGAGTGAGTTTTTGGGAAAAAAGTTCATTTAAGAGGGTAATTGTCATCCTAATTCCTGTCATATGTAGAAATTGCTTCTCCAGAAGAAAATATAAGCTTGACAAGAGTGACCCAAATAATTATAGGACTACAAGTCTGGCTTGACCTAAAAAGACCTGAAGACCGAATATTAACTTGTGATGACCTAATGGATTAACTGAAGTCACTTGAATAGGTAAAACCAAGAAATATCTCATGACAAATATTAGACTCCAGCCACCTCAAAGACATTTACCCATTCATGATTCCAAGAGACTGTGTAAGAGAATAGCCCTCTAGGTGAGAACTCAACAGAATAAACTCACAGAAACTATAGGGACAGATGGCCCCAGGACAAATCTGTGCCACTTAGAAAAGTAACAGGACAAGGGATATATGAACATCACCATCAGATATTCCTTCTGTTATGGTTGGGGAGGCCATGGTATATGGGAAGAGAATAGAACTTTGGTGGGCAGAAATTGAAGGCTACAGGACAACCTTCAGGAAAAGGAGATGAAGAGAGAGGGTGATTACCCTGATCCCTGCAAACAATGACCATGACTTTGTCAGCCATTCCTCCTGGATATTTCCTAGGACTCATATTTCCAAGACTCATTGGACTTTGTACAAGTGAGAGATGAAAATGAGAATGAAGATTATTCTGAAATCCTACTGAATGACTATTGTGTTCCAGTCATTTTTTAAGAATCATTTGAAGAAAGCATCCATATAACCTCTTGAAGGTTTGAGCCTTGGAAGACCAGGTTAAAAAAAAAAACTATCCATACTTGAATTAACTTTATAAATGCCTAAAGATATTGCTTATGGCAACAAGAAAATGGACATTCTGGTCACCACCATGGCAACTTTAGAACCCTGGTCTTTCAGCCTTTGAAGTAGATTTAAAGAAACTTGAATTGGGAGATTTCCTGATACCAGGGGAATAGAAGGAATGAATGAGACAGAGCCTTACCTAGAGGACAAACATGTTCTCAATGTATGAGTGGGATATATCCAAAGAATGACTCAGAAGATCCATCTTATTGGCTCCCAACCACTGTGAGAAAGAGCTAGAAAATGCCTATTTGTGATGAAAGATCTCAGTGACATCTCAAGAATCTATAGATAAATGGCATAATATCTGATTCTAAGAGCCCATGTTTGTAGTCATTGTGGTGGTATTAGTGAATCAAGGAAAGCTACATGAGTGTGTTGACCACCATGCCTTGAACAAGAGGACCAAAGTGGACCAGTATGCCATGCCTCGATTTCAAGATGTCCTGGGTCATCTGTTAGGCAGTCAGTGGCTTTCTATAGTTTGGTAGTGGCTGCTCTCAGATCTTAAGGGCAGAAGAAGACAATGAGAAGATTGCTATCATCTGGTCTGGTAGGTATTATCAGTTCAAGTATATGCCCCCAAAGCATCACAGGAGCACCTACTACTTTTCAAAGACTAGTGGAGAAAGTAGTTGGGGACATGAATTATTTGCCAGTATTTGTATACAGTAGCAACTCTAATGACTTTGAAAGAGTCTTGGATTGGCTTAAGAAGAAATGCCTGAAAATTTTCCATTAATAAGTTCCTTTTGTAGATCTCATTGCATTTCAACAAAGTGTGAACACTGATCCAAAGATGGTCCACACTTGTGACTTGATGTGCCCAGAAAATCTTCAAGAGCTTTTCTAGGATTTAATCTTATCATCCAAAATTTGCTTAAAACTATTCCTATTGCTAAGCCACTGAATAACCTCACTTGAGCACATATGATTGAGGGCACAAAGAAGCAGGTGACAAGACATACTGAATTGTCTTAAAATCGGCGAAACCTTTTGGAGACGGATGAATAGACAGACTTGAATAAGCTTTCAAAGACTTGCATCAGCAGGTTCACACAGGCATCTAAACTGACCCAAACAAGCTTCTGCTCTTGCATAGAGATGTGGGTTTGGAGGGACTGGGAACAGCCCTGCACCAAAACAATGCTGATCATGTGAAACTAGTTGCATTTGTCACAAGAAATCTAAATGCTTGTGGGACAGTGGAACCTGTTACTCTGTTCACAAGCTGGAGTTCCTTGCATTGAAATGGTAGTCACTTAGATAGTAAAAGAATATGTATGCACATATGTGTATATTTGTGTGTGCATGTGTATATATGTATAATACTGTATGACATGCTTCACACTTTGTGAAATGATACAGTAGCAGTAATGTCAATGGATTCAAACACCAATTCCTCAAAGGTACTTATTGTTGAGTCAATGGCAGAAGCTGGAAGTCTACAAAAGAATACTATACCAGATTGCCACTGATCCCATATGTGCTACCAGAAAGCATTTTCTATTACTTAGGGCAAATTTCTCTATGATCATCAAAATTTTACATGATTCCTTTGGGTCAATGCTGGTAAAGAAATAGATTTCACTGGCTCAGGAGGACCACAGACATCACTAAGAAGTGTGAGACTTATGCCCAGTGTGTATAAAGATAAAAGTTGCATATTTGGAGAATGTTAATGCCAGCCAACATTCAAAAGTGATTGACAGTCACACTCAAGCAGGAGCAATATGGCTTCTATGGTTTCTTTCAATATTTGGGGATGAGGATTTTCTCAGTATATGGACTTCCTTCCAGGATCCATTCAGACCAAGGCAGAAACTTGGCAAGTATGCTGTGGTCTGGGGAAGACCATGAACACCCCCTATTATTTTCTCTTTTTTTGGAGAAGCCGCCTGGCATGTCCATTCTCTGCTGTGTGGGACCTCACTTACCTCATAAGCTTCTTAAGGTAATTTAAAACCCAAATCAAAAAGACAGTACTTCACTCAAAGAAATGTTAGCTTTGCTTGCCATGAAGAAATGTAGAATCACACATTGCCACCCTTATGGGTACTGAATGTTTCAGCTGCACCCTAATGAACAAGGTAGTTATATTGAAGTAAAAAAAAACCATATCTGTAGAGTCAATATGTGGCCTTGCCAGGACATGCATACAACTATACCAAGAATGATGTCACTGACTTGCCATACCCAATTTACCCATTGATCTCTGCACATGGGAAGACTGTGCCATTTGAAGAAAGCATCTATACAACCTCTTTTAGGGCAGTGCCTTTGAGGGCCAACAAAAACAAAACAAAACAAAAGGGTCTACACTTGGGACATATTGAAGTAATTTTAGAATTCCCTAAGGAGAAGGCTGGTGGCAATCACACAATGGACATACTGATGCTGATATGCCTAGGCCAACTGGGAGTGTCAGTACATCTCTCAGCTGGGAGAGAAGTGAGTGGAAGCTTGCCACCTATCTCTAGCCTCAGCACAGAAGAACATTAAGAAAAATAAAGCATACCTCAATGCTTGAATTCATTGTAAAGACGTTCACCAGGATGACTGAGGCATTGTGAGATAACCTTGGCATTCATGGGACCTTCAAGACAGCCAATCAAGGGAAAATCACTCCATCCTTAGCAGTGGACAGATTGTACAACTAGCCTGTTGACAAAATCATCAGAGGTTGGTGGCAGTCCTGAAAAGTCAGTTATTGCCAATAGGTAAGTTAGTTGGACTCTCATGCACAAATTGAAAATGATGGTCATTCATCTCAGTGGACTCTAAGCAAAAGTGACTGCCTGAATCACACAAAGTCTGTCTGACCCAGGCAGGGCATCCGAAATAGATTTTTTAAATGAGGAAGTTGCATATATTCTTCAAGAATTAGTAACACTGCTAGCCATGGATCCTCTAGAAGTGCAGGATTTGGACAGGGCTATTGTTCTGATAACAATTGTGATGAGCCAATACCAGCAACTTCCACTGGAATGGAATAGGTCATCAGCTCACAGCAAGGGCAGTCTGACCAATGACAAGACTAAGAGTTACACCTATAGTCAATGGATAATGCTGATGTTTAACTATGCAGCACATGTCTTGTGGGTTACGTTCACGGATGCATGTATTAATGGCTGCATTCATCCTTTGTCTTATTTTCCTCTTGCATCGATTTGCTTTGTATTATCATCATGCATATATTGTCAGCCAATAATCATTTATAAAGTGCCTATTGTGTGCCAGACATTGTGCTAAGCATTGGGAATACAATAGGGGAAAAAAGATAGCCCCTACCCCGAAGGAGCTTACAGTGGAATGGGGGAGATTGTGCACACAGGAGGTGAAGGGGGGAGAGGCAACCGAGGCTGCCAGGTCCAGCAGCATGGTGGCTGTGGAGTTGGAACCAAGCAAAGCAGCTGATGGTAAATGACATTAGCTAGAAAAGTCTAGAAAAGGCAACGTTGGGAGGAGTTCATTGCTCTGTCTTCCAGTTCTCCAATCAGAGGAAAGAAGAGAGTAGACATTGGATGATTACATATGATTTATCTGTCATTAGCAAATCAATCTGCTTACTTTGCATAACCCACCAATGTTATTGCCTCCACGCATTAGGCATTCTTGCAAGGCTTGCATTGGCTGCCTTGGAAGTGTGGGGAAGGGCGGGTGGCCCAAGTCAGTAATGACCCTGGGAATTGTATTTTCCCCCAGCTCAGGAAATGACAAATATATTTCAGGGTCAGAGGGCAGAGGTTTTTTTCCCCATTAGAGCAGGCGTTCAAATCTTCTGGAGTTGATTAAAAACTGTGCCACATAGACTTTCCCCAAGACAATTGAGCGCAAGACACTGAAGAAATCATTAACAAGGGACAATCTATAACCAGTCAGAATCATTAAGGGACCAGCCAGCATTGGAGACTCAGGATTTCACCAAACATGATCCAGGAGATTTGAATGAGGCTGGAAAAGATTAAAACTGGAGCGAGGAGAATGTAAGCTTTGGACTCCATTGATTATCCCACACATTTTGATGTCATTGCCTTTGTTAGAGAAATGACAAGAAATGACATTTCTTGATTGAATGAATCCATCAGAACCCACTGTGAACAGGGACTATATACCTTAAATCAATCAAAGCTATTGTGTGAGAGACTTAGTCACAGGCTAAGGAATTTGTATAAAAGGAAGGAAGTGTGTGGGAAGCAGATGGGAGATTTGGAATGCCTGGAAGCAGAGAGGTTGGAGCAAGCATGGCGCTCTATTGCACAGCTGGGAAGCAAAGGTGCCCATGTGTAGTGGCAGAGAAGGAAGATATGGAGGGAGCTCATTGGCTCCATGGGCATCTTCCAACTGAACAGGTGGGCTGAGGGAAGTCTGAGAAAAGACTGACTCTTCCTGCTCTCCCATTCCTGAGCCCTTCGGTCCAAAGCCACTGGAATATCAGACTGACACATTCAGAGACTGTAAGAACATGTTCAGCTGATGCAAATTGCTCCTGTGGGAGAGGTGCAAGGAGCAGCTCCTGGGAGAGCCAGTGAAGGGGATGCCTTGAAGAGCTCTTGAAGCATGCACAGACATTCTGTTACTGGTTCTGTTCTGATGACTACATGCTTAGGAGAAGCCTTTGTGATTGCCTGCAGAGCTGGAACCCAGGCACTTTCAGAGGGGCCCTAAAGACCATAGCCACAGGCATTTTTCTCTTTAGCTGCTCACTCTTGGTTTTGTTGCTGTTCCGCCTTCATTCTTGAAGGGGACCAATGACATCACAGAGTGATGTTGTGACTCCTGAGTGAATTGGATTGAAGTGAGGCAGAGCCTCACAAAGACATCAGCCTCACTGTCTTCCAGTCATCAGAGTTCAGTGGTGGGACAAAAGTCAGGATGACTGGGATGGCCCGAGATGCAGGGGCCCTGGTGTCTTTGGTGTTTGATCAAGTGCTAAGCAGTCCATGGCACCTGCTTCAGCAGCCTTCATGGCCTTTGGAACAGATTGTTCTCGCCCCACTGTTCCACCAGCAAAAGTACTCACATCCTTGGGTAGACACCCACCCCCCCCAACTCTCCGGCAGGTCTGAGGCCCGGTGAGTCCCCTCGCCCTGGTTCAGCCCATATGCCGAGGCGGCTTGACTGGGGTCCGGCTGCTGCACCTGCTGCAGCTTCTGGGAACCGCGGGCAAGAGCCAGACTCTAGGATTTATTCCTTTACTGATGACCAGAGGAAAGAAGCCTCGGGCTGCTTCCCTCCAGTGGGCAACATGCAACCTCATGACACACGCCTTGGTTCTTTTTCTGTTTTAGGAGAGCTCCGATACACAGCCTTACATGGTAAGTGCACTGCAGAGAGGCAAGACACCATACCTTGTGGACAGTCTGAGGAGGGAAGCTGTCATTAACAGTGGGGAGAAGAAATCCAGGAAGGTTCCCTGGAAGTGGCAGCATTTGAATTGGGCCTCTAAGGATGGATTGAATTTAACAGCTACTCAGTGTTCTGTGTCACACTTTGGGCCCCTCATGCCCTCCTTTCTTGCCTCTGATCTGCTGAAGCTCTGGCTTCTTCCCTCAGATTCTGGTACCCTTCCTGTCCCTGCTAAGCAGATGGGGCCTGATCTCCCCTCAAATTAGCTTTGGTTGGTTCTTGTGCAGAAGATGGATGCTGGATAGGTCTCTCGGAGCCTTCTGGTCAAGGAGTCAGCTCCTTGAGGGCGGGGATTGTAGGATCCTATTTAGAATTGGAGGGGACCTTAGAGGCCATTGACGCAACCCTTTCATTTCACAGATAGCTGTGTTCAGCTTTGACCTTGTATCCCTCATTTCTGGCACAATGCCTGATATACAGTTGATGAAAAGGATGGGGCTAGAGCTAGATAGAGGGAACAGTGTGAGCAGAGGAATCCTAGAATCTGAGACCCACAGATGGAGGAGACCTCAGGCCAGGAAGTCCAACCTCTTTATTATATATACATGAAGACCTGGAGGTGCTGAGAGGTTCAGTGCCCAAGGTCACACAGCTAACAGCTTTTGGAGACAGATGGAACAGGGAGCTGGAAAGGTGTGTTCAGGACACAGTGAGCTATCCAGTTTAGCATTCCCATGGACATGTGTTTCTGTATTGTGATAGAAATTGGGTAGTCCACATGTACATTGTATGGAGTCACTGATGTTATATAGGGACGTGTTTGCTATGTGGTATTAGTAAGCCAAGGCAGCCTGGGCATGATGCTTGGGCTAAATTAGCCCTTGTCTCTGGGTAATCAATCACCCTTGGTCACTGCTCTTTGGATGACCGCTCTAAATTCCACACCCATCCTTTGGTGGCTGTTGAATGAGCTGGCGCCTGTGGACGTCACCCCGCTTCATTTAGGTCCATTAGAGGGTCAGAATTATTGCCCTAGGGGCGAAGGTCACTCCAGGCCCCAAATGCTCCCGGCACCAATCTGCCTTTCATGGATGGCTGACTATAGTAATCCCCCCTGAAACCTGAGGTTTCAATTGCTTTTCCAGATGGTCTTTGACATAAATACCCTCTAGCTCTGTCCAGCAACATAAGCTACAGCGGCCAAGGGCTCACCAGGCTCACTCACACAGGAGGTCAGCCGATCCCTGGGGAATTACATGGTGTCCTATACCCCCACCCTGGGCTATTTGGGGCTCACATTTTTCCTCTGGATTCTGGGCTCAAAAACTACAGTCTCTGGTCAGACTTTCCTCTCATTCTGCCTGAAGATGGTAACTTCTCTCTCTTCCTGCTGTCTCCCCACCTGGTCACGTGTGTGGGTGGGGTGGCGGGTGGAGAGGATTGATATTAACAGTGAAGGGGATTTCTAGGAATGCTGGCCTACACTTCACCCAAACTTCTCTAAAGACCAGAAAGCTCTCACCTTCCCAGGAAATATTCCCCCATCTAATTTGGTGACCCAAGCATTCTGGGACTTCTTCCAAAGTGGACTTTCTTTGAGCTATGCTCTCTCTTATGTTTGGAGCTCAGCTTCTGCCTTCTCTTGTGTTTCCTGAGTAATTTAAGGCATAGAAATCACTATACTCACAAGCCTAAATCAAGGATGTTATCAGGGGAATGTGTGATTGAAAAAAGATGGCAAGAATCTGTGCTGTAAATACAAAGATGGCCGAGTCTTATGTGGGCTGGGCATGCCTTGAAGGGGTGCAGGCCACAAGGCTTCCAACCTTTCTTGTACCATTCTTGTTGATATCTTTCTGATAGAAACTAATAAAGGATCTGGCCAAAGCATGGCATCCTTTCTACTAATTCATGGATATAAATGAGGTCCTTGGGCTGTCTATTTAGTCTACACCATGCTTGCTACACAGCTGACCCACTTTTCCTTCCTATGTTCCATTGGCAATGTTTGCAGCCTGTGCTACTTTCCCTCCGATTTCTCCTCCATTCAATTGCTAAAGTGTGATATTTCTGAACTGGAGTCTGCCCATGTCATTTTCCTGATCATTAAACTGCAGTGTCTCCCTTTTTGCCTCTAGGAGCAGATACAAATGCCTCTTTTTGGCTTTTGAAACCCTTTCCAACTTGCCCTAAGGCTGTCCTCCAGCTTTGGGATGCTTTCCTTCCCTTCTGGCAGTCCAGCTAAACTGGCTCTCTCTTTCTCTCTCTCTCTCTCTCTCTCTCTCTCTCTCTCTCTCTCTCTCTCTCTGTCTCTCATAGAAGCCACTAGATTTCCCATGTCTGTGCTTTGTACTCATCATTCCCCCATGCCTGGAGTCCCCCC
>CM053592.1:3415292-3451442 GCA_028646515.1 Pseudochirops corinnae
ATGTATATATATACATACATATATTTACTTATAGAGAAATAAGGTTTTCTTTTTTGACTTTTATGATTTTAATGATTGAAAAGGGCAAGAGCAAGAACAGATGTGGACCTTATACTAAGAAAGAAGCGATGGAAATAGTACATTCGCCAGGCAAAGCCTGACTTGAGGCTGTTTCAGTTGGCTGTTTATGTAGGACAACCTGGAGAACTTTGTAGTTCATACAAGGCAAAATCTAGCTCAGTGTTCTATATTCCAATTGGCCATTTGCATATGAGAGACTTGAGAACTTCAGCATTAATGACCCACAGGATTATTTTATGATTATTGGAGAAATGTGCTTTGCCTGAAATGACTCGGCCAGCAGAGGTGAGATTTTGGGCATTCATCATAAGGTGGATTGCTGTTTCTCATGAAGATCCATTTCTGAACTAGGCAGTGTTGGAGGGTAAAAAATAAATTTTGTACATGAGTGAAGGTGAGGCTGTAGCTTTCTGCACCATCGCCTCTTGCTGGGGAAAACTGGTCAGTGGAATGCAGACTATACCTCTCTTGGCACTGCCACCTTCAGTCAAGGGTATGGGGAATAGGAGGAATGAAGATATTCCCCTGCAGGGTGCCTGGTGCCAAGTTGGTGCTCCCTTAGAGTCCATCTGAGGGAGCAGAACTGGAGAGGCTTCTCCCAATCTTAGGCTAAAGATCTCTGCCCTTTTTAAAAAGGTATAACACTATCTCCATTGAGGGCATTAACTGAACCTTAAGAATTAAAGACTATAGTTGTCACTGAAGAATAGCAGTGACCCAAGATTAGGAGAGTCAGAGTCTGGTGAAATAAATGAGGAGCAGTGGAGCAATGCAGTGTATTGAACCATTGGGTAGTACCTTGTGAGGAACCAAAATCAAACAACCGTGGAGCAGTACAACTTGTTTAGCACAGATTCTATACCCATCAATGAACTTGGAAAGGAAAGTACATAGGAAAGGGAATGGTCATCATTTCCTGAAGTTCCTGTTCTCCAAGTTTTCCTGGCCAATTATGTTTCTCACATTTCTGCCCCTGCCCCTAGTGATTTGTGTTCATTCCTCTTCCCATGAACTTTGTGGCTTGGTGGGAGAGTGAGTCGCAGTTTTCCGGGGAAAATGTTATATAACTCTCTTTCTTGCTTTGCCTTCTATGTAAGAAATGTTTTGATTAAGGTTTAATGAAGTCATCTTGGCTGATTTGTCAGTGGAAAACATACTGGTGGGGGCTCACAAACTACAGCGTTAGTAGGAACCCACCAGTGTGGTCCCTAGAACTTTGAGAGTCATGAGTTATAGTGGCCTTCCACTTATAGTAATAGTTAAGAGAAGAAGAAAGCCAGTCCAGAAAAGTATAATAACATTTCTGTCTGCTTAAGAGAGGAAACACGGTTCTGGGCAACATTAGAAACAAGGATCAATATGAGACTAGACCCCTCAGCAGAAGCCACACACATGTACATACACACGTATGTGTACATAAATAATATACATACATACATATGGAAGATAGATTTAGAGCTAGGAGGGACCTGAAGTACATTGAATCCAAAGGCATCATTTCACAGTTGAGGAAACAGTTCATGCTTACAGCAAGTTTACTGGTTTAATCTTTGGAACCCATAGAAATTAGCAGCAAGTGCTGAGGCTCTCACAGCTAAGTGTCCAAGAAGGCATTTAAATCTAGGTCCTCATTACTCCCAATCTTCTGCTCTCTCCACTATTCCACCTGCCTCTAAAAGAGAGATACTGTCTTTCCAAAGAGCACACGACTCCCTCCACTGCAGCAAGTGGCTGGCTGACAGTAGGTGCTGAAGTGATGCTTGTGGTTTGATTCGTTGCCCACCTCCACCTGCATATCTGTCTTGCTCTTTGGCTTATCTCCACTGGGATCTTTCTTCAATCACTGTGTTCCCTGATATGGCATGATAGAGCATCACTGCACTGGCGCAGCTGGACTGTAAGAGCAGAGAGCCAGCTGGGAGTCACAGCTTATCAATAGCACCCCATACCTATGCAGCTCATGAACCAGAGGAAGATGCTGACGGGGCCACAGGGAGTAAGAGAATGGGAACAAATGAGAGTCATTGGTATAAGTGTTTCTAGCAGAATAGACTGGTCTGAGACAATAGGAAACTTTGGAATTGGAGATAACAGTTCAGAATTATGTAGAGAAAGTGACATCAGGGCTGGGGTCTGAATACAGTATGAACAAAGGCTTTTTAAAGAAATAATTTTTTTCAAGTAATGAAAATCCACTTTCTCTCCTTACCTCCTCATGCCTCAGTTGGAAAGAGAAAAGAAAAACAAAATCATTGTAACAAATATGTATGGTCAAGCAAAGCCCATTCCCTTGTTGGACACGTCCATAAAGCTGTGGCACAGTCTGCATTAGTCCGCCATCTCTCCATCAGGAGGGGGCTCATGTTTCCTCAGGAGCCCTCTAGAATTCCATTTGGTCATTGCGTTGATAAGAGTTCAAAGTCTTTCCATGTTGTCTGTCTTTTGATATCATTCTTCACATGTAACTTGTCCTTCCATCTGCCTACTTCTCCATCAGTTCATACAAGTCCATCCTCTTCATCTCTTTTTTTAAAGCACAGTGATATTCCCTCCCATTCATATATCACAAATTGTTCAGCCATTTTCCAATTGATGGTCACCCTCTCAGCTCCCAGTTCTTTTCTACCACCAAAAAAAAAAAAAAAGCAAAAAGATTTTTGGAGCAAATTGGTGATGATTCAGTAGAAAAATCACTAAGCAGAGTGTGGCTCTTTCTTAAAGGAAGAACAGAGAGGCCCAGTGTGGGGAGTAAAGAATTGGGGAATAGCCATTTTGAAGTAGGAACATTGGGAAGCCAACTGGCTCCAAAGTCAAAGCAAGTCTCAGGAAAGATGGTGGAGACAAGAAGAAAGGCAGGCCCTGGATGATGAAGTGAAGAGCCAGAGGTTCTCAGAGTTGGCAAGGGTTGCCATTGGTCAAGCAGTCTGGCCCTGGGCCTAGTTACTAACCCAAGTCGCACCTCCACCTCTGCCTCAGTTTCCCATTCTTGTCTTCCTCCTAGGCACAGATGCCATCTCCTTTTGCATAATCAGTCTCAGATGCCCTCATTACTTGTGTTCTCTCTGTCCTTAATTTTCCTTGTACTATACTTTGTTGTTGGTGTTGGTGTTCAGTCATTTCAGTCATGTCCAACTCTCTGTGACCCCATTTGGGGTTTTCTTGGCAGAGATACTGGAGTGATTTGCCATTTCCTTCTCCAGTTCATTTTATAGATGAGGAAACTGAGGCAAATAGGGTTAAGTGACTTGCCCAGGGTCACACAGCTAATAAATGTCTGAGAATGGATTTGAACTCAGGTCTTCCTGACTCCCAGGGCTCTATCCACTGTGCCAATGCTTATTGTATAGGGAACATATAGAATGTAAGCTCTGTGTGGGCAGGGGATGTTTCATTTTTTCTTTGTATCCTCATAGCAAGTTCTTAGTAAGTGTCTTTTGAAATGGATTTAATTGAAACCCTACCTGTATACCAGCTGAATTCTTGTGTTTCTAAGAACCTGATACATTTAATTTTAAACTTGTTGAAGTTTTATTCATTTAGTGGTGAGAGAAGAACCACAAATACATGTACTAGGTTAACGCATGGTACCTTTCATACTTAACAGCAGATATGGGGACTATATCCCCAGGCTCTTCAAGGGGATGAATAATCCCCTTGACATTCACCTTGTAAAGACTATACCTAGAACCAATGCTATTTGGAAGTTCTCTTCTAAGTAGGTGATTCCCTAACACTATGATTGCTCTAAGTGACCTTTGAGGGAGGGAGGTTGGAAAAGTGGTGCCATCACTAGCCATGACATTGGAAGCTGAGCATGTTGCCAGTTCCATTATTCATCTTCTTTTGAGGCCCAGCCTCTGGGTTCCATCTTGTTGGCTTCTTTGCCTCAGTTTATCTAGTGATTTCTGTACCTGCCATCAGATTTCCCAGGACCATAAGATTTTGAGGTGGAGGGCCTCTGAGTGATCAAGTCCATTGCCCCTCCCCCTGAAATTTGAGAGAGAGCTATGGGGTGGGGGAAGGAGAAATGTGCCTCAGGCTAGATGATAGAGCCCAGGATTGATCCCAAAGAAGCTCTCTTCAAACCACATTTCTTCATAGTTAAATCAATGGCATTCTCTTTAATTTCAGTTACTAATCATAAAGTCGATGGTTGTATTCCCTTGGAGGGTTAATTCACTTCCTCCCCACTTTGGACTTTGGAAGAGGTTCCATCTCTGGTCATATCACTCAATCAACAGATATCTATTAAGCTCCTCCTACCTGCCAGGCACTGTGCTGTGTTAGTTGGCAACAGGATCTCTTCATGTATCTTTTTTGAATAGGATGAATTCTTTAATCGTCAAATACATCCCTTTAATCTACATGTTTGGTTAATAACAAATGTCATTGTGGAAACCCAGGGCAAGTGACACAAATAGTAAACCCTCTGGCCCATTTTCACTGTCACCAACATCCAGATGTGTGGTCCTTAGGCAGGGCTGCTGTGAGGGAAGAAGCCAGGTTTCCATAGACCACACAGGGACTCCATCTCGTGATTGTCTGTCCATGTCCTCTGTAGCCCCAGGACATGGGAAGTGTGCTTTTCCTATGATGATGGAATTAAGAGTACTCATCACTTTTCTGACCCAAGGGGTCCACACAGTTCAAGGATCTTTTCATCTTTTCAGAATTCAATCTCCCCTCATTTCTTGCAGATAAAACTCCTTCATTTACACTGTAATGTAATGCTACATAACCAATCCAACCCAAACCAACTGTGTACAGTGAATATAGCAGAGTGCTAGGGGATGAGAGGGCTAAAACTTTAGACATGACTGAGACCTGGGAAAAGAACTTAGCTTAAAAGGTCAAGGTCTTCCCCTGCATCTAGGACTATCTCCAGTCATCCTGATTGATATCTGGCCACTGGACCAGATGGCTCTGGGGGAGAGAGTGAGGTTAATGACCTTGCACATCACTCCCTCATTCAAATCCAATTCAACTGCAAGTCAAGACATCCCCTTCCTGATGTGAGAAGAAAGGTCAAATGACTCTTTAGACATGATGGGATGACTGCCTTCAAAGAGCTGTAGGCTTTCTCCTTTCCATTTTCACATCCCCATTTCTTCCACTCAGTGCTCAAAATGTATGGAAGTATTACTGAATACTCTGTGATCTATATCTTTATGTCTATATCTGTGTGTGTGTTTATTTCTGTGCTCGTATGAACTGCAGCCAGTAGCCCTGGGTTCCAATGTGAGTTCTATTATATATAACTAGATCACCTTATAAAAGCTGCATACTTCTCTCAGTGTCTTCATCTGCAAAATGGGTTTGATGACACTTGCCACCACTATCTAATGAGCTTATTGTAAGCAATGTACTTTATAAAGAAAAAGGAATGAGAAATTTTGTCAATATTCCAACCTATGCTTTCTTTTTTTTTGAAATTACAAATTTGGTGAACGTCGAGTGCAAACATTTCTATGTATGTTGAAAAGAAAAAGTATACATGAATTATGCAAAACATACATCAGAGTCCGCTCAGTGGCACCAGCACTGTCCTTTCTGGGCTGTATCTCTGCCACCTCCCAAAGCCTTTTTTCATTTGCTAGGGTGGGGCCCCCACTCCCATTTCTCCATCTGTGTGGTAGGTATGACTGTTATCTCTCCTCCTAGATCTAGCCAGGGAGCTCACTGCCCTCTGGTAATACAGCTGGCACCTTATATTTGTATATTATTTTAGGGTTCCCCAAGAACTCATCCATGTAAATGGGGGCCTGGAATGTTGCCTGAAACTTAGCATTGAGTTCTTAAGGCAATGAAGGGAATCTCCTCCTATCCACAGCCCAAGCTTGGTCTGTAGGGCCACCTGCCTGGCTCACTCCCTTGGGGTCTCTTGCCTTGATGATGATGATAGCTTCTTGACTGGGATCTCTGCATCCAGCATCTCTCATCCATCCTCCACATAGATGCCCCAGTAACACTCCTAAACTACAGCTCTAACCATTCCCCTGTTTTAGCTCAGGAAACTTCAGTGTCTTCCTTTTGCTTCAAAGATAAGATTCAAACTCAATTTTTGACTTTCAAGACCCTTCACAATCAAGCTCCAACCTATCTGTCCGGACTAATTTTTCATTACTTGCCCCTGGCATACTCTGTGTTCTAGCTAAACTGACCTGCCTCTTGTGTTCCACAATGGTGATCGCTCTGCTACCTTTGTGCCTTTTCATAGGTTGTGCCCCACAGCAAGAATAATGTTCTCCATTCTTAGAATGCTTTCCCCTTTCACCTCTGTCTGTTGGGATACCTAACTTCCTCCAAAAGTCACCCTCAGTTATCCCTGCTACTCCAAGGCTTTCCTGATTTGCTTGATTTTTAGAGTCCTCCTTCACTCCTGAAATTAACTGGTATTTGCTTTGTATATGTGTTAAATTTACTCATCTGTGTTCTTGCTGCTCTCCTCTGATAGAATGTAAGCTCCTTGAGGGCAGGGGATTATCTTGTTTTTGTCTTTGCATCCCCTGATACTGTGCTTGTTGAATTGAAAGGAGGCCTTAACTGTATTGTCCTTGGAATCACTGTATAGGTGGTGTGGTTTACCATACTTTCTCCCTTCACTTCATGTCATTTCACTTCATTGGAAGGGCACTTCAGTTGGGCTAGTGGAAAGACCATAGGTCCTGTGGTTTGAATATTTGGCCTCAAATTCCAGCTGTTAGTAAGCGCTTAATAAATGCTTGTTCTATCTCTCTATCTCTCTATCTCTCTATCTATCTATATCTATATCCATCCATCCATCCATCCATCCATCCATCCATCTATCTATCTATCTATCCATCTATCTATCTATCTATCTATCTATCTATCTATCTATCTATCTATATCTATCCATGCATCCATCCATCCATCCATCTATATATCTTTCTATCCATCCATCTATCTATCTATCTCTTCTTCCCTCCTTCCAGACTCTCTCTCATCCCTCCCTTCCCTTCTCTCTTTGTCCCTCCCTATTCCCCTTTTCTCCCTCTCTCTCCTCCATCTTATCCCCCTTCCTCTTTCTGAATACCCTACCCATATCAACCTTCCCCTCCCTTTCCTCTCCTTCCTCTCTCTCTCTCTCTCTCTCTCTCTCTCTCTCTCTCTCTCTCTCTCCTCCCCTCCCTTCCCTCTCCCTCTCTGTTATACTTCCTATCTACGTGTCCATGGGTAAGCCAATTGGCCACTCAGAGCCTCATTTTTTCCTTCTGTAAAATGGCTTGACTGATCCTTGTACTACTACCTACCTCACAGGGTTGTTGTGAGGGAAGCCCTTTGGCAAATAAGTTGTTTGGATCATTATTAACTCAAAGTTAATAACAGAGAAGTTGTTACTCAACAACAGCTTGGCCCCTTGAGTCCAAAGCAGGCAGCGGAGGAGCGCCTCGCACTTCAGTTCCCGAGGAAGGCGCATCAGCGAGAGCAGCCATTCTGACCATCACGTTGCAATCCCATTGGCCTGGAGTTCTCCTTGGTTCTGAAACTTTGATGGATGTAAGACAGTCTGCAGAGGGCAAGGAGAACTCCAGGGGCCTGGGGCTCCCTGTGGACCGTGTCAGGACAGAGGCCAATCGGCTTCAGCTCTTCATCAGCTCCTGGAGATACCTGCCCCACCACGGTCATCAGGGGCTGGAGAGGGCAGTCTGGGCCGGTGGCTGAGCCCCTGGAGGGGCCCTGGGTCATATCCTGATGATGCGTTCCCTCTCCTTGGGCTGCTCCCGGCTCGTTCTTTGTTTTCAGTGTTCTGTTTTCTGTTGGTGTTTATTACAATGGTTTCTTTTAATGACTGACTCTTCACTCTACTGTCAGTCGATGAGCATTTATTAAGCGCTTTTAGTATTCCAGGCACTGTGCTAAGCAATGGGGATACACAGAAAGGCAAAAACACAGTTCATGTCCTCACGGGGCTCATATTCTATAGCCGGAGACAACATGTAAATAATTGGACAAACACAAGATACATATATAGAGAGAGAATGTGAAGGCAACCTCAGAGGGCAAAGTGTTAGCAGCTGGGAATGCCAAGACAAGTGTCCTGCAGAAGGTGAGACTAGAGCTGAATCCTGAAGGAAGCCAGGAAAGGAAAGAGCATTTGATGAGTTCGGCACAGCCAGCGAAAGGGGCAGATGTGGCAGTTAAAGTGTCCTGTCTGATGCCGTGCAAGTGGGCCTGACAAGTTAGACATAGAGTATGTAGAGGGGAGAAAAGCATGAGAAGGCTAGAAAACTAGGCTGGTTCAGGTAGCCCAGAGACCTGGGTGCTGGAGGGTGGAGTGCTGTCTTGGAGGACCTGTCCCACATGCAGAGACAGAAAGCAAGGGCAGCATGCTAAGGTGAAAAGGAAGTCACTAGCAGAGGATGCACAATGACCTGGGAAGGTGAAGCAGCATCTCATTTCGAGCATGAACTCAAGTGACAGCACTCTTGAAACTGTGTGTATTGGGAAAAGGATGAAGACTGGCTTTGGTCTGCCTGGTTTGGAAGATTTTTTAATATGAGAGAATAAAAAGAAAATGATCCCAAGGGAGCCTACATGGCCCTTTGCTATCATTAGCTACTCCCATGCCAATAACTCAGATTAGCCTTCAGAGAGCCCAGGTCTGCCACTCACCAAAGGGCTGATGGGTGAGCACATTGGCATCCAGGGCCACAGAGTGTCAGAGGTCCCAACTGGGGGCCCTCATCTCAGATGTGAGTAGCTTCATCTGAAAACATGAGGAGACAAAAACTTCTCATCCCTAGAAAGAACTCCATTTGGTCTGTTAAACAGTCAGCCCAAATATGTTGTTAAGGAGCTGGAGTCTTCCTGGTAATTTCTCCTTCCATTGAATATTTGAAATGGACTTGTCCTTTAAAATGAATAATCAATAGTTCTCATTTGCAGAGTATTGCTTGTCTTACAAAGTGCTTCTGGTGATGAATGTCCTTGCCTGTATTTAGTGAACTTTTTCTTCTGTATATCTGGATCAACCAGAAGAGTGACTCCAGTGCCTTCTGCTATAGAGCTCCTCCCTGACCTTCGTATGGAAGGCAGACTGGGTTACCTCACCCTGAAAGAAAGGCCAGGGCAGTGACAAAATCTGCTTCCCACATCCCAGAATCCCTGAGATGGAAGGGATCTTATAGGCTGAGCAGTCCTTTCCAAAGCAGCTACATCAGACCTCAGGAGGCAGCACTGCTGTCTTTTTTTTGGGTGGGTGGGGGTTCCATCATTTTGCTTCATGTTACGCACATTTCTGAGGGGCCCTGGAATATACCTGCTTGACCAGCTTTTGTTGGAACCCACAGGAGACATAGCTATCCTAAAGGAAGAGGGCCATTGGGGCAGAATGGCTAAAGGGGTGAAATCACAGGTAGGAGGTGGAACTGTAACTCTGTCCAAAAAAAAAAAACCAACAGATGGCCAGCTAGGTGGTACAGTAGATAGAGACTTGAGTTTAAGTACAGTCTCAGACACTTGACACTTACTGCCTATGTGACCCTGGGCAAGTCACTTAACCCCAATTCCCTCATCAAAAAAAAAAAAAAAAAACCAGGGAGAGGTGAGGTTGCTCAGTGTAACAAAGAGAACCATAGCTTATCTGCCTTCCTGCCTAGGACAGCCAAAGGAAAGGAGAAAAGATAGGAAGGCTGTTGGCAGTGGGAAAAGTAGTCAAATGGAGTCAGGGCAAATCAGATCACATCAAAGAATTATAAGATTGAAATAGGAAATGACATAGACAGACAGCAAAGGGCTGGAATCATAGAAACCTGGGTTCAAGTTCCACCTTGGACATAAACAAGCAGTCATTAACCTCTCAGTGACCCAAGAAACTCTCGAAGACAGGAACGAACATTTTTTTCATACAATCTTTATCAAAGTTATACAAAAAGAGTTTCCCCAAAGTGAAAAAAAAATGCATTAAATGCCGAAGCATCTTCCTTTGAGTGCAGAAGGTCCTCTCTCCTGCCTCCCTCTGGGAAGCTCATGCAGCAGCTATCAGCTCAGCTGCTATCTGGTTCTCAGCCTTGACCTCCGTGTTTTCTGCAGCCTCTTTTTTCTTAGTTTCTTCAGCCTCTGTTTCTGTGGGACCCCTTTGGGAGTCTGCTGAAGCCTACAGACTTCTTTTCAGAAAAATGTTTTTAAATGTGTAGAATGAGATGGAATGACAAAGGAATGGAGATTAAAAAGTCCTCTTCTGAGCCTATAAGTTATAGAGGAGCTCCTGATCAGAATACTCATGAGTGAATGGAGTTTTCACCCTCTGCTTTCCCTGTTCTGATGAAATCACAGGTCTAGCACCTTCGTCCCCCTTAAAAAATAATTACCAGGAAAAGTATGTACTGGAGAACTAGGTTGTGTTCTCAGCTTTATCTTTTTATAGCTAAGTGCTTCTGGGCAAGCCTCAGTTTACCTCCTATAGAAAGAGGGGTTGCTTTAGATGCCCTTCTAGGTCCCATCAGGGTTTATATTCAGTGATTCCTTATTATCATAGCTCAAGAGGATCCTAATGTCAAAAGGTTTTATTAAAAGACTCCTAATAAAGCAATATCAATGGAACCTAGAGAAGAGCACTCAGAATAAAAATGAAGGGAAGAGGTTGTTAAAAATAAATGTTTTACCCTTGTTTTGTGGAGGAAGGAATACAGTAAATAATGAGCTACTTAAATGCCAGCTGCATAGTTTTGGGGAGCCTGCATTCTTCCAGAGTTTCTTCTTTTAATTTGACTCCTTGGTGAAGTTCTGGGAGTGGGGAGGGCTATAGGGCTTTGCATGGTAGCATTCACATTCTGGTTCTTCTCTGAATTGGCCATCCAGGAGTTGAAACTTGGAGGTGAATAGAGAAAATGAAGGGATGGGTTTTACTGATGCCCAAATCTGCCTTAAAGAGCTGCCAAGGTCCTAGGGTAGAGGTTTTCCTCTCCTGTAAAACAGGTTTAATAATTTTTGAAAGATTCTATTTTATTTTGTTTTCAGTTCTAGATTCTCGTCCTCCCCCACATCTTCTCCCCAATGAAAAGCCAAAAAATACAAAACCCTTTACAAATATGTAGTCAGGCTAAATGTGTTTCTTCATTAGACATGTTCTTTAAAAAAAACCCCAGAAGACAAAAATATGCTTCAATCTGCACTCTATCCATCAGTTCTCCATCTGAAGGTGGGTAGTATTTTTCACCATGAATTCTCTGGAGTTGTGGTGGGTCATTGTGTTGATCAGTGCTATGAAGTCTTTCACAGTTGATTACCTTTATAATATTGCTGTTACTTTGTAAATTGTTCTTCTGGTTCTACTCACTTCACTTTGCTCAGTTCATACAAATCTTCCCAGGTGTTTCTGAAACCAGCGTCTGCATCATTTCTTACAGCACATTCATATGCCGTGATGTTCAGCCATTCAGGTTTAATTTTTCTTGTTTCACCTATCTCCAGGGGTAGTGAAGGGTAGCAAAGGCTAGATTCTCCAGAAAGATGTTCCAGGACTCTTTAAAAGAGCTAGATTTGCTCTGAATGACAGCGCAAATGCATCTTTTTTGGAGTTTCAGGAAAGGCAGGAAATAAGAATGAACATCTATAACTGAGAGGGATGTGGCTTTGAGAATTCCATTGGAAGCAATAAATGTATAACACTAAAAGCTATTCTCCTGTAGATAAGTGGTAAAAGATACAAAGAAGTAGTTTTTGAAAGATTTACACTCTTTACTTGGATATGGGGAAAATGTTACAAATCACCAATATTACCATCAGAGAAATGCAGATTTAAATGAATTGAATTGTATCATGCTCCATGCAAATTGGATGAAAAAATATAGGAAAAGTCAGTGTTGGAGAGACTGCAGGAAGACAGGAACACTAAGACACTGTTGGTGGAATTGATTGCATCATTCCATGAATTGGTCTGATCATTCAGTATTTTAGTGTGGAATTAGATAATAATAATAATTAATAATAACTATGATGAGCATTTATACAGTACTGTACAGTTTCCAAATGCTATATGTATATCATCCTCATTTAATCCCTATAACAACTCTGTGGAGTAGGTGTGTTTATTATCCCTGTTGTACATCTTTGGAAACTGAGGTGGGAGAATTTAAGTGGGTTCCTCAGAATAACATAGGTAGTGTCTGAGGCAGGTTTTGAACTCAGGTCTTCTTGATTCCTAGTCTAACAGTCTAGCCGCTGTGCCACACAGCTGCCTACACCCTTCAAGTTCTTTGACCTGGCAATCTTGCTACTAAAGGTCAATGATAGAAATTAAGATCAGGCATATACAAATATTTTTATGTCAACACTCTTTGTGTTGGCTGGAAATGACATGAGTGCCCATTGCAATGGTGTGTCATACCCTAACAAGGAAGCCAATTGTCTCTTCTCATTCTACAGATCCCGGAATGCAATCAATCTCTCCAGGGTTCAGCACTGCCCTTTGGGACAGGGCCATGACAAGCAGGTGTTTGCTCTCTTGCTTCCAGAATTGTAATCTGCCACCTGGCATAAGTTATCATTGTTTACTTAACCTGATGTCCATCCAGGACTGGCCTTGCTTTGATAATTGGGTTAAGCTGTTCTCTTTGAGAGTGGCTATTTGAAGAATCTTTAAAATATCACGAATTCTGCCAACTTCTCAAACATTATTTTCATTGCCACTTCCAGCTACATCTCTTCCCCCGGCCCCGGCTTTTAAATCTAGGCCTTTCTTTTTAGAATAAGTAATCATTTAGTCTTCTAGAAAAAAGACAGCTGAAAAAGACAGCTGCTTGGCAGGGCCAGATCTCTGAGGGTCACTCTAGGGCTAACCCCAAATTATGCGTAAGTCATTTGATATCTGAAAAAAACTGTGTACTCTTTCCACACATTTGGTTCCCTAGGAACTGGGTTACCATGAGGAGAAGGCACAGTTTGAGCTAATCCCAGGACTGAATCTAAGAACAGAAATGAGTTAGCAGCAGGAGCCTTGCTTGCCACCCGCTCAGGAAACTTAAAGCCCCCTTCTAGGCTTTCTCTGGTAACTTGATGAAGACAAAGGGTTTGGGATTTGAAGTCAGAGATGCTGGGCCTCAGTTTCTTTTTCTGTAAAACAGGGAGGACTGGATGTCTTTAGGGTCACTGCCAGCTCCAGAGCTATGATTTTCCAATTCATGGAGGCTTTTTCCTTTCCTGCTTCTCTGACTGTCCAGCTGGGTGCTTAGGGGCTTTCTCACTGCCTTGGGAAATTGAGTATGGAAAGAAAAAGGAGGTAAAGTCTGAGCCTGATCAAGGATTCTTGTACCCAGGATACATTCAGTGGTGGTGGGGATGGGAGGGATATCTGTCATTACTCTGACATCACAAATCTTCCCCCCCTTCCCAGAAGTAGTGGAGGCATAATAAAGCTGAAAAGAGAGAAGCAGGACTGTAGGAGAATGGTGGGATGCTCCCATTGGTGGGAGTTTGGGGGTCCTGAGGAAAGCCAAGGGAAGAGAACTACACTCCCCACTCCCATGCTGGTACCCTAGAACAAAATCCTACTGGACTTCACTTTCTCCATCTGTCAAATGAGGGGGCTGGTTGGACTACGTGGCCTCTGAGGTTTCTTCTAGCTCTAAATCTATTAGTTTTGAATCTGATTCCATGAAGGGAGTTAAACACTAATAACTCAATTATGTAGCTGACCTGTGTATTTTTCTCATTATTTTTACTCTTTCTTATCTGGATAACCAGAATTTTGCTAAAGCTAGATTTTTGAGGATGGCTCAGTGGACTGACTGGTGGACTTTAGAGTCAGGAAATTCTAAGTTCCAATGCTACCTCTGACACTCAGGAGCTGTGTGACCCTGGAAAAGTCACTTATTCTATCTCTGATTCAGTCTTTTTGTCTGTAAAGAAAATACCTGTCATATCTACTTCCTAGAGTTATTGTGGAGATTGAAGTAAATTATTTCTATGAAACATTTTGAAAATGTATTATCTCTTTATGAAATAGCATGAGGAAGTGCTAATGTTGAAAGTGCCATCTATTTCTTTTGGTCTTTTCCTAGGAGTTTACAGAAACCTTTGGGAGATGTTATGTTAACCCTTACTTCACTCTGTCCATGGCTCCCTTCTTTGGATGGATGACTGCATAGAAAGATAGCTGAGACAACTAGATGACAGATAGAGGGATGGCCAGGTGGATGGCAGAACATTTATTAAGCACTGCTCTGTGCCATGCACTGGGATACAAAACGTAAGGAAACAAGACAACCTCCATTTTCAAAGGGTTTCTGTTCTAATAAGGGAAGACAAAACATAAAAGGGAGTTGGAACATTGTATATGGGCGTGTGTGGGGGAGGATAAGGTAGTTGATGGGGTAGGTCATGCAGTCTCCAGAATGAATTGAGCAGGGATTAAAGTGAGTAAAATGGCTGGAGCCCCTCACAACCCAAGGATCCCACCAGGAACTCCAAATCAGTGCAGCAGACCCTAGGACAGTCATCTCATGGTAGGCAAGGCAGTTGGCGTATGATGGAAGTGCTCAGCATGAATTTGAGCCAGGAGTGAAGTGAATTCCATGAATGAGGCCCCCAACGATCTGGATCATGGCTCAGCTTTGGTCCTCATCCATCCAACTCCGCTGTTATCTGCTTGCTTCATGGCAATATCCACCCAAGGCAACAAGTGCTTGGGAAGCCAAGAATAGGGGCAGAGCAGTTAGGCCTTTGAACCTGGCAGGTTCAAATAGGTTTGGCACCCTGCATCTTTGGTTTGTGGTTAGAGGTTTATGGATACAGCATGGTCCCCAAAGCAACCAGTCTTGCGCCACTCACTACTTATTGACAGCATATAAAATGCCTGTAGTTTCTCCTTTTCCTTGTTATTGTCTGGAGTCCCATTCCTTTGGCCAACATCCCTGGCCTTTTGCCTGGAGAAGAAGGAAAATTCTATTCCTTAGATATTGACTTTTATATGTCTTCTTTCTTTTGGGTTTACTAAGGACAGAATTCTGTTTAATTGTATTCAGCTCTTAGCACCGTACTTGGCACATAGGTACTTAATAAATTATTGTTGACTTGACTTGGGCATATGGGACAAGAAACTTTTTTCACTGGAGACCCGTGAAAATTTTTAGAAGGTTTTCTGGTCTCTCATTCTAGGAGCAGAATGCTTGGGACTCATCCAATCTTTCATGACCAAGGGCATAAAGGCATGGCCCAGGGGTGGTCCTCTGAGGGACTGGGCTTCCCTTCAGTATCAGCTTCTACTACATAGTATTACAAACTGCACAGCCATGGTATAGCAAAAGGTTCTTTATGAACAAAATCAATGCAACAAGGGGGAAATGGGAAAACAAGAGAAAGTATTTTTGTATCAAAGAGCTTCCATATGGTATAGTGAAAAGAAAGTTAACTCCAAAGTCAAGAAACGGGTTCAAATTCTGTTTCTGAACCACAGTGGTTGTTTGACCCTGGGCAAGTCACTTAACCTTGTAATGTGCCAAACTATAAATTGCAAAGAAAGTGGTACCTGCATTAGCAGAGGGAGTTTCTTTATACCAATGAAATACCAATAGCAATCACTTTTTCTGCTGCTTTTCTTCTGTCATCAGAAAGCATTTGACATATTAACTGTATTCAAGTCCCCAAATCAATATATTCCTTCTTTAATCATTTCAGCACATTTGGAATGATTTTTCTTTGAAGTCAGTCAGTTGATAAACATTTATTAAGTGCCTACTGTGTGCCAAGCGCTGTGATAAAAGGAAGGTAAGAGATAGTCCCTGCTCTCAAGGAACTCAGCTGTATGCAAATAAGCCAGGATAAATTGGGGGTAAACACCATTATTGAAGTTAATACATTAGTATTAAATGGGAAAGCCCTCCCTCCTCTGTGCCTGACTTTAGACCTGCCTGTTTCCTTTAACTCCCAACTCCTTTTGCCAAACCTTCCTAAACCTCTCTCAATTCCAGTGTATTCCCTCTGCTAAGTACTTCCTATTCATCCTACATAAAGCTTGCTTTGTCTCTCTATATTTGTTTACATGTGGTCTCCCTCATTAGATAGAAAGCTCTTTGAAGGTAGGGGCTGTCCTTTGCCTTTTTTTTTTTTTTGTATCCCTAGTACTTAGCACAGTACTTGGCACAAAGAAGGTACTTAATAAATGTTTATGGATTGATTGGATTTGCAAAGGCTCCCTGTAGTAGGTGGAATTTTGTTCCAAACTTGAAGGAAACCCAAGAGGCCAGGAGGCCAAGATGAAAACAGAGAACATTCCAGCTGAGAGGGACAGCCTCTCAATATCTGGCATCTAGACATGTTCCTTGTGCCAGGCACAGCCAGGGGGACAGTGTCACTGAATCCTATAGTATAACAGTAGAAGTAGGAGGTATAGGAAGTTAATAGAAGACTGGAAAGGAAGGCAGGGGCTTGATTAAAAAGGGTGTGAATGCCAACCAGAGGATTTCCTATTTGATTCTTGAGATGATACGGAGCAACTGGAATTGATCAAGTTTTGGGGGTGACGTGGTCAACACCATCCTTTAAGAAGATCACTCTGATAACTGACTGGAGGATGAACCACAGTGGGGCAAGATTTGTGGCAGGGAGATCAACCAGGAGATCAATGGAATAATCCAAATGTGAAGGTCTACACCAGGGTGGTGCCAGGGTAAGAGGAGAGAAGGGGGTGTATATGAGAGATGTTGTTTGTCCTTCATTTTTCTAGAAGACCATGGCATTAGGAAGCTAATGCCATGATTTGCAAGTGAATTGGATTTAAGTGAGAGAGGACTGTGCAAAGTCACCAGTCTTACTCTCTCCTCCAGAGCCATCTGGGTCCAATGGCCAGATATAGATCAGGACAACTGGAGATGGCCCTCATGAGAGATATTACAAAGGTAGACATGATAGTACTTCATAATTGATTGGATGACACCTAGGTTTTGAACTTGGGTGACTTGGAGAATTGTATTCCCTTAGGGGGTAATAGAGGAGGGTTTGACATGGAAAGATGATGTATTCAGCTTTGGACATTTTGAGTTCAGGATGTCTATGGGACATCCATTTTTAGATGTCCAATAGGCATTTGGAAACATGAGACTGGAGGTAGGGGGAGAGGGTTACAGCTGCATGATTAAACCTATGAATCATTTGCATAATGATGATAATTAAATCCACAGGATCTGGTAAGATCAATTGAAATAGTACAGAGATGGTAGAGCAGAGGGTCCAGGACAAAGCCCTGTGGAGTACCTGCAGTTAGAGGGGGTGATCTGGATAAGGGTCCAGCAAAGGAGACCAAGAAAGAGCAATCAAACAAGTGGGAAGAGAACAAGGGCAGAGAAGTGGGATGAAGATCTAGAGAGAAGAGCATGGCATTGAGAAGAGTGTTAATGACAGTGGCAGAAACTGCATCAAGGTCACAAAGGACAGGGATTGAGAAAAGGCTATTGGATTTGGCAATGAAGAGGTCACTGGTGACTTTGGAGAGAGCCATTTGGGTTGAATGATCAAGTCAGAATCTACCCTGGAAGGATGAGCAATGTTTGAACATGGCTATGGGTGGACTGGAACCTTAAATGGAAGGAAATCTGGCCTAAAGAGTAAGGACCTACAGAAGGGTGTTTGTAACTGGCAAACAGGGCCTAATGATGAATTTGCCTAAGATCTTCTAACTGGAGATTAGATCTGTCCAAATGCACCAATATGTTGGGCAAGAAAAGGCTGGACAAACCTGTATTCTCCCACAATAGTAAACAGATATTTGTTTAACCTCTGGCACAAAATTTGCCCTCAATTCATTTTCAGGGAAGAGTTGAGATAGTGGAGATACTGAGATATGTGAATCTGTCTCTGGAAAGGAAGGTAAGGTTGGGAAAAGGGGGTGGATGTCAAGGAGGGGAAGGCCTTTCAGAGTAGCTCACCTGGGATGAGGGAGGAGGTGCTAGCTTCTTTCAACTACTTATTCTTGCTAACAAGATAATTAGTTTAGTTGTTTCTATGCTGTTGAAGGAATGCATCCACTACCATTCCCCTTTAGAGTTTAATGTCCTAGGACAGAGCCCTGGTAGCCTCATCCTAGTTCTAGTTCTGTCTGATATTTGCTTATATCAATGTTTCTCTTCCTGGAGAATCAAAGTAACTTTCCATATCTTTGCAAGGCTTTGGAGAACCATTTTTCTAAAAGGTCAGTAACCCTTATAATAATGAAAAATCTGAAATATGAACCTTTTCACTGATGCTTCAGATGGATTTGTCCCAGGGTCTATGTGGTTGCAAGGTTGAGGAAGGCTGGTGGTGGTGGTGGCTCCTTGTAAATTATCAGAGAGGGTACTTGGAACATTCCTGAAAGGATGCTCTTAGATAAGGCAAGCCCTGTGGAGCCATAGGTGCCATATAGGGTGCCAACCTTTGCCTTGGTGAACCCAGATCATGAGTAAAGGAAAATACAGTTGGAGAATTGTGCTCAACAGTCCAGAAGGAATGACGTAGTTCTTTCTTTCCTAAACTTAAGTGGGCTATGATATCGATGCCCTGGGACACATTGCTAAAGACACAGATAAAGGTTGAATGGAGAAGACTCAAAGATTGGCTGGTCCCCATCTTCCATTTAGACTTCTGGGTGGGAAATAAAGCAAAGGCCCCACCTGGATGGGTTCAGTTTTCCTGGTGGTCAGGCTTGAATAGTCGCATTTGAAATACCAAAACTGAAGTTGACTTAATGCTATTTGGTGTGAATGAGCCTTATGGATTCTTTATGTTAAGAATCATCCCCAGAAATCACTCTCTAAAACTGAAGGAGAGAAGGGGAATGGGCTAGAATAAGAAAAAAGCCTCCTGTGGTGAGAATTTAAGACTCTGGGCTGACAGTAGCAAAAATGAAAACAACTGATTTTGGTAAGGCAGTTGAGAAGATGATTGCCTGGAATTTTCCATCCTGTCTGCCTTCATTCAAAGAAGAAATAAGGTGAAATGATCTTGGTTAAGTGAATCAAACTGCCATGTTTCAGAATGCTTCTAAAAAGAGGAGGCCACTGGAACATGCTGTGGGTCTACTCTTTAGCCTACCCTGTCTCAGATGAAGAGAACATTCCAGGGGAAGATGATTCCCTGAAGTGCCTTTAACTCCTGCATCTTAGCATTTTAAAGAATCCAGTTGACTTGTTTTTTATCAGATTTCCAGTGCATTGTGTAATAATACTTTGGGGTCATCAATGGATTTATGACTTTACCTCAGTGGTTTTTTTCTTCCCATTGTGCAGATTGCGACCCCTCTTTGGTCTTTTCTATTTTCCTCTAGTTGTTCCATGGAATCCAATATCAACTTTGTGTACATGGTTTCTTTCCTCCAGGTCTGAGGTTCTTAACCTGGGGTCTGTGAACTTGATTTTCTTTTAATATTTATGTAACTATATTTCAACATAATTGGTTCCCTTTGTAGTCCTGTTTATTGTAAACATTTAGAATTGATATCATGAGAGGGGGGCTCATGGCTTCACCAGACTACCAGAGAGATCTAGGATATGAAAAAAGGTTAACTCATAACTCTGATAATTTGAAGGTCACAGTTTGCCATAGAGAATGTCATAGCCCACAATTCTAGGGTGTAATTGAGGTAGATACTTTATTCAGTGGTTACTACAAGCTGTGACATGGAGAAGTACCAGTTGAGTCATAGAGAAAAATTTCTGGATCAAGTCAATTCCCTTTAGGATTTTCAACCACCATATATTATAAAATATGAAGAAGTAAAAAAACAAACAAAACAAAAAACAGGGGCAGTCATGCTGGATCATAAGCTATTATTAAGAATAAAGCAGGTGAGTTTCACAAAATGAAACCCAAAGGTTGAGTGTACCATTCTCAGATATGGATTGTAACCATCTCACTACCCTTGTTCATCACTGTGACGAGGGAGTTGTTGGTGATGCCAAGAGTACATTAAAAAGTCTTGGTGAGAGGCTAGATGAGGGTGGGAAGAGGATGCTCACTGTGTAGTGATGTGAGGGCTAATCTAAAGATGGAGTCACTTATGTCACTAGAGAACAGATGGGAAGGGGGTGCTCTCTTTGCTTCCACATGGTTATCCAAAGCTTTCCATTATAAAGCACCACTAGGGGAACATTCATGTGAAACAAACAGGGATGTTTGCATTCAGAAGCAGCTTGGAACCATTAGAAGCACAGTCCCAATTCCCCAAAATAACCTAGCCATGCTCACTTCCTTCTAGTCAGTTTTGGGCCCACTCACTGCACATCATCAGTGCCTTTCCTACAGCAGATAGTTGTACTCATGGTCTGGCTCAATGAATTAACTGTGCAAATGTGTGTCACAGGCATTTTCACCCATTTGTTTGTTCCTGTGTGATTTCTTAGACTAATCTATTTTTTAGTAACTGTAGCTCTCATCAAGGAATCCTTATGGCCTTCAGGAACTTCATGCCAAAAGCGTAATGTTGTCTGCAAACAGCAACACCAGAAGAACACATTTTATCGGGAATTCTTCTCTTTGTATCCTCTTTAAGAACTTTCCTGGGAGGGGCAGATACCTTAGGAATATGTTTCCTTGCTTTATGATGTGCTTGACGCTAATTGTCAGGGTATCATTAAACAGTTATCTTCCTAACTATATCTGTTGAATAATCTTGAGTGATCTCAATGTCTTAGCATATGCCTGGGAAGTGGCTTATTAGAGAAGCTACACTTTGCTCAATCAAATCCTTTCCATATAATCAACAAGCAAGAACAAATGGGAGTTTGTAGTCTTTGTACCTTTCCAACAGGTATGTGATTGTGAAGATGTGGTCTGTTGTATAATATTATATACTGAAATCTGCTTGCTCCTTGATAAATATAGGTTTATAAGATCATAGATAAGAGCTGGAAGGGATTTCAGAGGCCATTCAATCCTCTCCCTTCATTTTACAGATGAGGAAACCAAGTTACAAAAATGTTAAATTACTTGCCCAGGATCATACAGCTAATAATTATCTGAGGTAGGATTGGAACCCAAGTCTTTCTGAGTCCCAATTCAGTGTTCTATGAACTTTACTGTGATATAATAACTATACAATAGCTATGATTAAAACACTTTGATTGTACATGGTGTAGATGCTATCTTTTCTTCCTCAGTAATGCTGATGTAGAAGGGACTCATGCTTGGATTAGTGAAAGCATGGGGCTGGTGATATGGATTGGGTTGTTTTAAGTTGTTAAGAAGAAATTATAAAAAATCATTTGAAGCCCTCAAATGGAAAATTTTAAAAACTTATTTGAAACAAAAGAAGAAAGGAAAAGAATAACAATTAGAATGTTTCAATTTCAGAGCTTGATTTGCTAAAGCTAGGATGGGGATTCAGAGGTTGGGGGAACTTTGTTGACTATGTCAGCGATCATGAGCTCACCTCCCATATCTTTCTTAAAACCATCCATCCCCACCTCAGTACTCAGAGAGGTTCCTCATTTGACTTGAGAGAGAGTGGCAGATATGTGAGACACTGGTGCAAAGCTGCTACTGGTCAGGCCATGAAAACGGATAATCAGCTCTCCTCTCCTCACAGCTACATGATGAAATGCCCCTCCCTGTGAAGCTGCCCCTACCCATGAAGAGTGGTAGGGAAACCAGGCCTCAGGTTCTGGAGCTTCCTCAGAAGTGACCTGGCACACCAGCTGTAGCAAGAGGAGTGCTGAGCTCAAGCTCCAAGGAGAGTAAACTAAGAGCTGGCCCGTTTCTGAGAAGCAGACAGCATCATGTATTCCACAAGAGGACTTCATCCAGGGGCACCCTTCTCAGAGGGTAAAGGTGCTTCGGTGGAGACATCAATGGACTTGGGAAACAGACCCAGAGAGGGGGAGACACTCCACTAGGACACAAAGTGGCAGAGTTAGGATTCCAATCCAGTTCTTCTGATTCCAAGTCCTGTTAAACGAGGGAGTTTTACTGGATGACCTATGAGATCCCCTCCAGCCCCTCTGATCCTTTGGAAAGAATAGCAGATGAGTATTCCTGAACAAACACCCTCACAGCAGCAGATGAGTACTCCCAACACAACACCGTCACAACAGCAGATGAGTACTCCCAACACAACACCATCACAACAGCAGATGAGTACTCCCAACACAACACCCTCACAACAGCAGATGAATACTCCCAACACAACGCCCTCACAACAGCAGATGAATACTCCCAACACAACACCCTTACAATGGCAGAGTACTCCCAACACAACACCGTCACAACAGCAGATGAGTACTCCCAACACAACACCCTTACAATGGCAGATGAGTACTCCCAACACAACACCCTCATGATAGCAGATGAGTACTCCCAACACAACACCCTTACAATAGCAGAGTATTCCCAACACACCCTCACAACAGCAGATGAATACTCCCAACACAACACCCTTACAATGGCAGAGTACTCCCAACACACCCTCACAATAGCAGATGAGTACTCTCAACACAACACCCTCACAACAGCAGATGAGTACTCCCAACACAACATCTTCACAACAGCAGATGAGTACTCCCAACACAATACCCTCACAACAGCAGATGAGTACTCTCAACACAACACCCTCACAACAGCAGATGAGTACTCCCAACACACCCTCACAACAGCAGATGAGTACTCCCAACACAACATCTTCACAACAGCAGATGAGTACTCCCAACACAACACCCTCACAACAGCAGATAAGTACTCCCAACATAACACCTCACAACAGCAGATGAATACTCCCAATACCAGAATCTGTGTCTTGGCTCTGCTACTAAATTGCTTTATGGCCTTGGGCAAGTCTCTTGACTTTTCTGGGCTTTAATGAGGACTTGGATGAGAAATGACCTCTAATATTCCCTCTAATTCTCTCCCCTAAGAAACCCTGTGACAGGTCCCAGGCTTCCTATGCAGCTAATCTCCGTGCCTTGGAGCAGTGATCAGCAAGGGACCCTTGTGGATAGTCATTTCCTGAATTTTCATCGATTTTCCAGACTGGGATCAGCTCTTTGTGCCTCAACTTTCATGAGAAGCTAGTCCTCAAATCAATAATTAGCTGTGAAAGAAACCCATCTTCCACTGGCCTGTGACACACAGTACAATTTTAATGCTTTACTTGCTTAGAATGGTCTTTTTTTGGGGGAACTCAGCGCTTGTGGCTTCCTAAAGGCAACAAATGCCTTTTACACCCAATCTGTCCAATGAACTTGACTCAGAGTCAGATGCAAAAGAGAAAAAAGGCACAAGAAAAACCAGCTCTAGGACAGAGAGAGTGAGGTCCAAACAGCATGATTGGAATAATTGATTCTTTTAAAATGTGGTCTTCCAGGCAGTAATGAGAATCAGAGGAGGATAAAATGCATGGCAGAGTTTGAAATGATACCAGTGGGGAAACAAGACATACTGATGTCCCTGCATTTTTTGAGAATTACAGAATGTGGTGTTGGAAAGGACCCCAGAGAGTATGCAGGGTAACACTCAACGTCCAAGAGAATCCCGTCAGCAGCCTCCCTGGCCAGTGGTCAACCATCCTTTCCTTTTGGGGTCCTGCTCTTATGATTTGTAAGTTTTTCCTTGTATTGGAATATAATGAGTTTCCTGCAATATGTACATATTGCTTTTATTTATTTAACATGTAGAGAGGCAGAGCAAATCCTCTGCCTACATGCAGATCCCTTGAAAACATGAGGACAATAGATTTGGGGCTAGGGGGCCTGAGTTCAAGTCCTAGCTCTCTGAATCACTGCCTGTGTGATTTTAGGCATCACCTCTATGGCCTCAGTTTACTCACTTAAAAAAACTACAGAACTGAACTTGTTCTCCTCTAATACCTATGATCCTCTTGTCTCTTATTAAGTCTTCTTGCCTTCAGGCTGAATGTCTGCAGTTTTTTTGAAGGTTCTTCATATAACATGGTTTTGAGTCACATAGTCACCATGTTTTCCCTCCTCTGGATTCTCTCTCCAGATTCTCTTGTCATTCCTGAAATATGATGGCAGAACCATTCACAATCCTCCAGATGTGATTAGGCAGGAGCAGAGGAGAGCAGAACTCTCACTTCCCTCATTGTACACAAGAGGACTCTCCTAATGGGACTTAAGGTTTCACTGGCTCATTTGACTATCATGTCATGTCGTTGACTCATTGAGATTTTAAATGTCCAACAAATTCCCCAGACCCCTTGCCTGGGACCTGCTGTTTAGCCAAAAGATAGTTGTCAAAGGGGTCAACAATCTTTTTAAATCACATTCACTAGTTCAGGGAAAAGTCAGCCCCCTGAACTTCAGAGAAAATATGAACAGAGAAGATACAAGCAGACAAATAAAGGCCAACAGACTGCCTGAATCAAAGCAATATGGCTATATACTTTACAAAAATCCCTGGATGGAGAGATGCTCTCCATGTGAGCCATTGGGGAGCTCTGAATATGTGGCCACTTGGAATCTCGACCAGGGAATCCCAAGATCCTTCTCAAAATACCAACTCAGGACCCACGCACACGTGTGTGCGCACGCACACACACACACACACACACACACACACACACACACACACACCCCTCAGAGTCAGAGGGAATCCCAACCCTTGTGACTCAGGAACTAATGAGAAATTAGCAAAAGGTGTAAAAGCCTTTCTACAAGCAAGCCTCCCCTAAGCAAGCTTCCCTTAATGGGCTCCAGATGAAGCCTATCAATGGGGGAAAAGATCTTATAACCCATCAACATTATAACCAGTGAGGGAGAAATCCTTCAGGAGACTTGAGGGTAGCCATACATCATACACTATACCCCATACACCCTTAGGTTGAGGGTGAGCTTGGGTGAGACTCTGGGGTCCAGGCGGATGATCAGATCCTTCCAAAGTTCTCAATCCTTTTGCTTCACAGCCCAGTTCAAAGGATGGGAATTGAAGGTATTGAGGCACAAGATAATCAGATAGAAGGACTCAAATTAGACACCAATGTAATCCCTTTGGGTGGGGAGGGAAGAGAATGACACTTTCCCACCCATTGTCCTCAACAGAATCAAAAGGCTGCCCATTGAATCTGGATTGGATTCAACCTTGGCTGTTAGAGGGCACAATGGATAATATTGGACTTGGTGTCAAGGAGCCCTGAATTCAAATCCTGCCTCAGATGCTTGCTAACTCTGTGACCCTGGGCAAATCACTCTACTTCTCTCAGCTTTGGTTTCCTCATCTGTAAGATTAGAACATCAGTAGCATCTACCTCTCAAAGCTGTTGTGAGGATCAATCGAGATAACTTTTGTAAAGTACTTTGCAAACCTTGAAATGCCGTCCAAACGTTGTTACAAAACCCAGGATGAGGAGGTCCTCCTCCACGCTGATGTCCATTGCTGTGTACGCACAAATGCTCTTTGACTGACCGGTTCCTGCCAGGATGGCCACAACCCAGCTGATTGAAGAAACCTTCCCTAAATGCCCACTGTATGTACTGGTGATAGAAATGAAAAAGTATGGTAGTCCCTGTCCTCTAGGAGCGTGTTCTTCTGATGGGGAGGAAAGCCCTAGGATGGAGTGGTGGCCAGGGAGTGGGAAGGGCTCTGCCTTTGGAGTCCAGGAGGCTGGGGAAGGGAAGGGAGCCAAATATGACCTACAGTGGGAACCAGTGGGGCCTCAGCCTGCCAGTATTTTTCCAGCCATATAGCAAGCAGAAATGCCTCTGGATATATCCAGATTCAAACTGGCCTCCCTTAGAAGAGTGATTTGATTTCTACATCCATATTCTTTTCTACTGGCCAGGGTTTTAATCCCCACCAGATCATGCAGGCTCTTTTTTTTTTTCTTTTTTCCTTTTTTTTGGTTTTTATCTTCCTGTACTATCTATCGCAACTGGAGCTTTTCCAAAGAAAATGTTCCTCCTCCCTTGGAAAATGATTAGGTCATAGCAACCTTGCTCTTCCTGACTGTTGCTCTCCAGTGAGAGGATGTCTCTCAATGAGACAGCTGACATGATTTACTGCAGCTTTCCTTTGGACAGAGATGCAGTAGTAGCCAGAAATCCCATTTACAGGGGCTAGAAAGGATTATGGAGGATAAACAGGTCTATCTGGTTATTATTGCAACTGCAGATTTCAGGATTTAGAGTGAAAGGACCATCTCAGTCATTTACTTGATTTTAATAGGTGAGGAAACTGAGGTGCAGAGAGGTGAAATTAGCTGAGTTTCAAGCACACTAGCAGTAGAGACAGTAAAACAAGACCCTCGATTTCAAATCCAGTACTCTTTCTAGGAGAGACTGTCACATGGTGCCTCCAAAAATGGAGCCATTCCATTGTTTGCTTCACTTAAAAACAAACAACTTCATTATTAGGATCTTAGTAACCATCAACAAGTATACCATAAGACAGAACAAAGAGAAGGGTTTCCATAAGAAACTCTGATCTTCCATGAAGTACTAGTTTTTTCTTAATGTTTGTTAAATTTAAAAAATTTACAAAATTACCCTGTTGTTTCTGCTTCTGAAGTTTTTCCCACTATAATGTTTTGCTTTATGAATGCTCTTTTCCGCTTTTTTTGTATGTCATTTTCCAGTAACTCATCCTTCCACCCCATCAGAAAACTGACTCTGTAACTATTCTGTATCATTATGCAAAATGAATAAGCACATTGGCTGAGTTAGAAAAACGCATGTCTCATTCAACACCTGCAGCCCATTAACTTTCTGACATGGGACAGGAGGTCTGAAGCCATGATTGGTCTGTCATTGCATTGATTATAGTTCTGAAGACTTTTCAAAGTGTTATCCTCACGTTATTATGGCCACTATAAATTATTCTCCTGGGTCTGATTTGTTGATTCTTTATCGTTTCATATCAGCTTCCAAAGCTTCTCTGAATTCTTCATATTGAGCATTTCTTGTGGTACGATAATATTCCATTATAGTCATATACCACAATTTGTTCCTTTACCCCCAATTTGTAGATTTCTACTTTCTAATTCTTTGCTACCATGAAAAGTGCCAATAGAAATATGTGCATAAGAGAGAGTCCTATGGTCCTCTTATCTTTGGTCTCCTTGAGGTTAATTGTGATATTTCTAGGTCCAAGGGTATTTACAGCTAAATGTTTTTTTGGATACAGTTTCAAATTATTTTCCAGAATGTATGGATTGATTCACATTTCTTATGGAGCATTTAAGTGCTTCCCCAAACCTCTTCATCAATTGTCTTTTTCATCTTTGTCAATTTGTTGGATATAAAATGAAACTTCTGAACTGTTTTAATTTTCACTTTATTTTTTATTAGTTTTATGAAGTATCCTTTCCTATGAATGATGATAGCTTATATTTCTCAATATGAAAGCACTGGGGATTCTAAGCCCATTCATATCCTTTGATCACTTATCTATTAGGGTCTTATTCTAATTTATTTATATTAATTCTTATATAACTTAGATATCAGACCTTTTTCTGAGATGCTTCCTACAAATATTTGTTTCCAATTAACTGCTTCTGATTGAATTCTAACTGCATTGATTTTGTTTGTGCAAAAGCTTTTTTAAATGTTAAGTAGTAAAAATTGCCCATTTTACCTTCTTTGTTTACTTTTATTCTTTGCTTACTTAAGAATGTCCCTAGAAATGGTTGTGAAAGGGGACTACTTCCATTCTCTTCTATTAAAAAAAAAATGAATCTTTTTATATTGAGGTTATGTATCCATTTAGAGTTTATCATGATATATGGTATAAAATGATGGTCTAAATACTTTCTGCCAGACTGCTTTCCAGTTTTTCTAGCTGTTTTTCTTATTCAAGTACTTGGTCTCCTTTGGTCTAATGTTGTGCTCTATACAGCTTTGTTGAAGTTGCTTCTGCATTCTGTTTTACCTAATGTTATTAACAAGCACTTACTAAGTGCTTCTAGTGCTGAATACTGTGCTAAAAATTGAAAATGCAAATACAAGGAGGAAGAAAGACTAACTCTGCCCTCAAGGAGTCTATATTCTAATGAAGGAGTACAGCACATATAAGGAAGATGTGGGGGTGGGGGAGGTGGGGAAGCAAGGCAGATAAAGTCTGGAGGACCTGGAGCGTGGGGAGGAATTGATGGTTTTTTCCATTTTAGAAGTAGTACTTAATCATTGTCATGATTACTTCTTTATGGTAGAATATGGACAGGACCCAAGAGGAACTTCTTGTGAAGACTTTTCTCTACTAGTGCAGATTGGTGTCTTAGTCATAATTAAAGTCTTAGAAATTTGCCTTGCATTTTGGTCATTGCTTCATTTGGTTCTATCCTCCATCTTATTTGGGAGTGTTTCTTGGGGGATCCGGATTTGGCTAGCACCATACAAATAGGTGCCTTTCTGAGATGTCTCTCTCTTCTCTTTCAGCCATGAATGCCCCAGAGTAGCAGGAAGGCAAGATTGAGGAATGACTTGATCAATGAAAAAGAGAGAGACAAGGATAAGCTCGAGGGAATCACCCAATATTTGGCAGAATACTTCTTGCTGGTGGCCTACGGTTGAGTAGTGGGCCTGGAACAAGGGAAATGCACACAGCTTTATGGTCTCTAAGGTTCTTTCCAGCTCTAAGGTGATGATCACAGAGTCATAGCTCACACCTCAGAGTGGGAAGAGAGCTCAGTGGCCAGCTAGTCCACCTCATGCCTCAACAAGGATTCCTTTCCAACATCTTTAGTAAGTTATTCTTCAGCCTCTATTTGCTGCCTTCCCAGTCAAGGGAGGGAGTCACTGGATTTGAATGTACATGAGATATTTTGATTCTTAGGGTAGGGGAAATTCAATGTCCCTATTCTTCAGAATTAGACTCTCTACCCATAGTGGCTTCTAAAAATTGCTATTTTTTAGGAACAAATGCACAAATTCAAAGACCGACACAATGAAGGCCTTTAATCCATTCTTGCCGATTGATTGATGGATGCTCCCTTCCCCAATGTAAATAGCAGCCCATTGGTACCATCTCACCCGAAGTGATACTTTCCCACAGCAATTCATAAACCCTCCTCCAAACACCTGTCCACCAGGCTGGAGGTTCTTCTAATAATTTGTGAACACCACTGCAGCCTCAAGCTGGTCAACTGCTTAGCTAATGTCTCCCAAGATGACCAACACGTTTCCTCTTCAAGTTATCCATAGCCCTGATAATGTCTTTCATGAAAATCCTTCTGAACAAATCATTGTAGATACTATGCTACCACTTGCTTATAACCCTCATGTAATTTCACATTGTCTTCTGTGTATCTTGATTTATAGGTATTTGGATCTAGTGGCATTTCAGATTCCCAGCCATAAAGCAGCACTGGAAAAGTAATAGGGTTAGAGAGATGGAGTGAAGGCAGCAAGGCCCAGGGGACTGTGGAAAGCTTCATGGAGTCTCTAACAAATTATCCAGTATGCCCTCCACCCATTGGATTTTGAGTCCAGTTCATGGCTCATTTGTTGTAGACCAGATGATACTACTGTGTATACAGGCCTTTGGCAAACTCTAGTGGTTTTCCAGGACATTTGAGAAGTGTTTTATGGAGCCAATACAAACATGGCCTCCGTTAGAGTTGCGTTGATTTATTTTCTTAGGAGATCAGGCTTATTAGGTAGGTTTACCTTGTTGAAACTAGAAGAAACTGATCCAGGCTTCCCTACTTCCTTAATTCCTCCAAAGCTCAGCTGGCCTTCCTTTTTCTGGGTGGTTCTTTGGAATGCCGGGTCTCCTGGGAGAGAAGTTCCCAGGACATCAGGGTGACTAAAGATGGAAGGGATGATCAGGCTGGACTTTTTAAATAACTCACTGAGCTCCTTGGCTGACAAAGTTTTTCCTTTATGATTATCTGCTGCTTTTACAGTTGTTGCAATAATGTGATTAATGGGTCCCCCACTTTCCAGGGAGATTCCAAGGATCTGTGATTTCATCATTACCCATCTCCTGCCATTCACATAGGGTGGGACTCCATCTATACCTTAGAGAAAGGACTTTGGGAATTACTGTGGCCAAGACCATCCACCTGGTGACAAACTGTCTGAAAGTGAGCTTAGCTTGACTGGTCCTCAACTATGCATCACTTGGCCTGGACTTAAAGCCTCTCCTGCTAGGAAGACCTGCTGGGTTCTTACCTCTACTTGCCATGGTCCCCTGTACATTGTAGTGAGATCAGGACCCAAACATTAGTGAAAGTTCCAGCTCCTTCCATGTTTGACTGTTCCCAAACCCTTTATTTGGAACATTTTGAAATAAATAGGGAATGTTTAAGGTTCTTCATTCCAACAGATGCCTTGTTCAAGATCACTAAAGTCACTAGGGAAAGACCAATGAGAAGAATTTTTAGAGATCAATTTACTTCTAGCATTTCAGATGGCAGTGTCAGGATTTGGTTGTAGTAGAGGGAGTGATGGACTCTGCATCAGGAAGATGACAGTAATTTTTGAGCTTGAATGAGGTAGGTTCAAATCCTGCTTTTTTTAACTTTCAATTTGTCTGAGATTAGGGCCCAGGGGTGGGGAACCTGTGGCCTGTAGGCCACATGTGGCCCTCTAAGTCTTTAAGTGTGGCTGTTTGATTAAATTCAAACTTCACAGAACAAATCCCCTTAACAAAAGAATCTGTTCTGTAAAACCTAGACTCAGTCAAAAGGCTGCACCCAAAGACCGAGAAGGCCACATATGACCTTGAGGCCACAGGTTTGTCACCCCTGGGAGGCAAACTGCTTCTTTACCTCTCCTATAAAAGGAGGAGAGGGGATCAGATGGCCTCCATGTCCCTTCTAGCATCCACTGGAGAATCCCATAATCCTATGATCCAATTCTACCTCTCAGACTTATTAACTTTGCAAGCATGGGGACCTCTCCAGGTCTGTTTGTTCATCTGTGAAATGGGGACAGTAATACCAGTAATCTCTAATTTGTAAGTTTTTTGGGGGCTCAATGAGATGATGTATGTCCACAAACCTTAGAAGAGTACACCAATGTCGTTTAAGATAACATCATGATATTTCCCATTTTTTTTGTGATTATCGATCATTTATTTCAAATGAGTCACTGGATCACATTGGTGTTTGCAGAGGAAGTGCCTAAATGGATGTTTCTGATTCTTTTTTTTTTGGTTGATAGCCTTCAGGTCAGTGATGGGAAATGTCCCAGAAGGAGTATGGTGGTCACTGAAAATTCACTAGTTCTAATCATTTCTGAGCTTCCCTAAAACAGAAACTCAATCACAAGACATAGAGCACTAGAGGTGGGGGTGGTGGGGGTGGGGGTGGGGAAGTGGGAATGTTGCCATAGCAACTAGAATCTATTCACTTAAAAAACTGAATACTAGATACGGTTCATTTTCTTTGACTTTACCCCTCCTCCCCTCCTCCCCCCAGTTTTTCATCTGTCATGCAGCTGGAGAGGGGATAAATTGGAGGTTTTCTCAGTGCTTTCATTCCATGAATTTGTTTCCATTTCATAAGATCATTGAAACCATTTTTGGAGGCTATCAAATCCAACTCTCTCATTTTAACAGAGGAGTAAACTGAGGCATAGCGACTTCTACATGGACACACAGCTAGTATGTATCTGAGATGGAACCAGAGTCTAGTGTTTCATATGCATTTTTATTTTTTGAGGACTGACTCTTCATACATTATTACCATTAATCTACTGGGAATGCAATTCTTTTGAGAACTATTTGTTTATCTCCTTTGATCACCTGGTAAATGGTTCTTAGTCATGTATTTATTTTAATTCCCTAAATATTTTAGATATCAGACCATTACCTGGGATAACATAGGGATATGGACTGGACTGGACTTGTAATTTCATGGCTATTAGACTGGGAAGCTCCAATGAAGGGTAACACTTTCCTTGCAACTTAGAGCCTTAGAGAGTTGCCTAGAGGCTGAGAGCTTAAGCAACTTGCCCAGGATTACATGGTTGGGACGAGCCACTGGTGCTGGGGGCTCAGCTTTCCATTTACCGCATCACCAAAGACATTTGATGCACAGATCCTTTTCTCTTGTTTGACAGCTTCTCTTCCATTTTTGTTGAATTGATTTTGTTCACAGAAGCAATTCAATTTTATATAATTAAATGATCTTTTCTGTCTTTGAAGATTAACTCTATCCCATGCCATATCTGTGAAAGGAAATTGATCTCATCCTCTCTCATTTTTATGTTTGAACATTAACTCATTTTGTATATAGTATAAAACATTGGTCTAAATTTCATTTCTGCTGAACTGCTTTCTAGTTTTCCAAGTTCTTATCAAATAGAATACTTGCTCAAGTAGTGTTTGTGTTCATATTTATTGGGCTACTGAGTTCAGTTACTTATTCTTCTTTATCTAATTCTTTCACTGACTTACCTTTAGCCAGTAGGTGGTATCCAGGCCTGGAGTGAGGAAGACTCATTCTCCTGAGTTCAAATCTGGCCTCAGACACTTACTGTGTGGCCCTGGGCAAGTCATTTACCCTGTTTGCCTCAGTTTCTCATCTATAAAATAAGCTGGAGAAGTAAATGACAAAGTAATTCAGTATCTTTGCCAAGAAAACCACAAAAGTGGTCACAAAGAGTTGGACACCACTGAACTGATTGAGCAATAACAAAGGGTTATGCTGCCAGAGGCTTTAGGTGGCACAGTGGATAGAACATTTGGATCAGGAAGTCCTGACCCGAAGCTTACTTCAGATGTATAATGACTATGTGACCTGGACATTTAAGTGACTACTTAGCCTCTGACTACCTCAGTTTCCTTAACTCTAAAATGGCAATAATATGTCCTAGGTCTTCTTGACTCCATTTATTTGTATTTTCTCTGTGTCCTAGAACATGGTCTCTTTTCATAAAAGTACTATATGCTGAGTTGTATGTATATATATATTTTATATTCCCATTCAGAAGATAATGTACGTTTCTCAGATTTATCATTCCCAAAAGTTTGTTCTGTTTTACATTTCATTTTTGTTTTGTCATCTGTTAAATTTTTCTAGCACAGAGAGAGCACTTTTGAAGTCTCCTTTATTTTATGGCTGCAAGCAATGTCATTTTTCACTTATCATTTTCATGCATCATGGCAACACTAATAAACACTTGGTAGTTATGAGGACCACATGAGATATTTGCAAACTGTTTAGCGCAGTGCTTGGCCCATAATAGATGCTATATAAATGCTTATTTCCTGCCTTATTTTCCTTATATTCATTGAATTCTACTTGTTTTCATTATTTCTCTTGAAATAGTAGGCCTTTCTTGTGGTGTTACATTGAATTTTGTTAATACTTCGAGTATCTGTATAAAGTACTCCCTTCACAGTTTTATTGATATGGCATTAAATGTATAAATTAATTTAGATTATATGCTCATTTGTATTATATAGCTGCAGCCCAGCAATGAAGAAGGAATATCTCTTCCAACTATCAGGGTTCTTTTGGTTTCTTTAAAGAGTATTTTGGATTTATTTGTCTTAAATATGTCTTAGTAGATCAACTCCTATCCATTTTGTTCATCTCGTATTTATTTTGAATGAGATTTCCCTCTCCATTATTTCCTCCTAGATGTTATGTCAGTGCTATACAGAAACATTTCTGGATTTTGTAGATTTATTTTGTATCCTTTACTGAAGACATTATCTCAATTACTGACTTTATTGATCCTTTTGCATTTTCTAAGTAAAGAGTCATGTCAACAGTGGGTAGGAATAATTTTGTCCTTTTTGCCCATCTCTATCCCTTCAATTTTTTTCTCTTATTGTTCTCTCTAATAGTTTTAGAAGTACATTAGGTAAAAGCAGGGAGAGAAAGCATCCTTGTTTTACCCCTGTATTTACTGGGAAATCTTCTAGTATTTATTTATTGCAAATAATATTAACTTTTTGTTTTAAATATATATTTAATCATATTAAAAGAAGTCTCCCTATACCTATGTTTTGTTGCAAAAGTCATATTGTAATTTGTTAAAAGTTTTCTTCTTTATCAATTGATAAAATAATGTGATTTGAGGTGTTTTTATCTTTAACGTCATTAAAGATAGAGACTGGACCTGTGATTTCATTGATTTAAGGAGCTACCAGCTACCATTCCCCTTATCAAAATACATTCATACTTTCTCTGTAGTTTGTAATCTTGGAGAGTTCTTTAAGCACATTGAGTGGTTAAATGACTTCCCCAGGGTCCCACAGCCAGAGTTTTTCAGAGGCAGGATATAAACCCAGGTCTTCTTAATTTCAAGGCTGGATCTCTATCCACTATGCCATACTGTCTCTCTTTAATATAATTGTGTTAATTATTTTTCTAATATTGAATCAACCTTCCATCTGTGATATAAACCTAACCTGGTCATAGTGAATTATTTTAAAATATATTGCTATTGTCTTTTTGCTAGGATTTTATTTAAATATTTTTGTGTCAATATTCATTGTGATTTTGATCTACAGTTCTCTTTATCTTTCCTAGTCTTTTTTGTCTTCTAAAAGGAGTTAGACATCATATTTTCTCAGTTTTTGAGAATAATTTCTATGGCATAATAATCAATTGCTTTTTAAATGTTCATTCAATAGTAAATGCATGGGGGCTAGAGTTTTTTCCTTTGATCATTTCTTTTCAGCTTGTGCAATTTCATTTTCTAAGATGAAAGTGTTTAAGATTTGCTGTTTTTGTGGATTTGAGTGTTCTATATTTTTATAAACAAACCAGAATTATAAAAACAACAACAACAACACAATTTGGTTGGCATAGAGTTGTATATTGTAGGTTCTGATATTTTAAAACAAAACAAAAACAGCCCATCTTCTCCATCGTGATTTTGCCTTGTTGGCCTTTTGCTAATTTGATTCTTTTCTATTTTTTCAATCTGGATAGCAAAGGGGTTATCCACTTAGTTAGCCCTTTCAGAGAAATGGCCTTTGATCACTTCTTTGCCATTTAAAAACTCCTGCCCAGAAACAAGCTGTCATGCTAGTTCAGGGCTACTTCCAAATCACGCCATCTTCACTCTGGCTTTTCTTTCCTTCCTGCTGCAACTTATACTCTATCCTGGGCTCCTGGATTCTCATAGATAGATTTCCACTTTATCTCATCTAACTGGAGGCCATCACATCACTTCCTGGCCATTTCTACATCTGCTGCTCCGTGTACTCTTGCCTCCTCCTTTTCCAACTCTAATTTCCCTTTATGTGTTTTCTCTTTCTAATTAGAATATCAGTTCTTGAGGAAGGAATTGCCTTGCTTTTTTGTATTTGTATCCTTGACACTTAATACAGCCCTGATCACATAGGAAGTCTTCAATAAATGATTTTAGACATTAATTCATCCATCTATCCATCCATCCATTTATCCCATAGGCTTATTTCCCCTCTATCTATTTTCCTCTGATTTTCATTATTTCCTCCTTTTTGCTTTTTGGGGTTTGTTTGTTGATTTCTAATTTTTACATCACACATTCAATTAATTTACCCTCTCTTTTATTTTGCTAAGCTGTTATTTCAACCATTTTCCCACCTTTGAGGATCTCTGAAGCTGTGTCTCAGAAATTGTAGGGTGTTGTCTCATCATCATCAATGGTTATTTAATTGTTTCCATAGCTTGTTCTTTGACTCCGTCATTGTTCAAGATGCTGTTGTGAAGTATCCTTTTAGGTCTCTATCTTTTGCTTATGTATTGGTTACTACTATTACTATTAAACTTGGAGTCAAGAAGACCTAGGTTTAAGTCCTGCCATTGACACTGGTTGTTCTGTGACCCTAGCCAATTCACTTAACTTCTCAGTTCTAGACAATGTTCTAAGACTATAAGCTACAGAATATGTATGTGGTTAGAGATTCCTCACTAGAAGTTCCCTATGCCCGTGGAATCACAGATCCAGTCCAAAACAAAATAAAAATTTGTTATTGCTGTTACTGTATTAGTAGCTCTTTTTATTACAGTATGCTCTGTAAAGGACATGTCTTACACACCTGATTTTTTTATTACATTTATTTGTATTTTCTCTGTGTCCTAGAACATGGTCTCTTTTCATAAAAGTACTATATGCTGAGTTGTATGTATATATATATTTTATATTCCCATTCAGAAGATAATGTACGTTTCTCAGATTTATCATTCCCAAAAGTTTGTTCTGTTTTACATTTCATTTTTGTTTTGTCATCTGTTAAATTTTTCTA
>CM053592.1:3451542-3473841 GCA_028646515.1 Pseudochirops corinnae
CTTATCATTTTCATTAGTATTTTGATTTTAAACCATTTGGTGCATGGCCAGTATTAGCATTGCTTCATTTTCTCTTGTTTTTGTATGCATAGTGTAGATCACCCAGATGTCTTTCATGATGCTGTATATTTCTATTTTTTCTTCATCTGAAAGCATTACTGTATCTCTTACTTTTGAGGGGGGTTATCATCTGAAATGTAATAAATTTCCTTTCAGTCTCTCCTTTTCCTTCTGTGTGCTTCCTTATTTTAGATGTGATTATTATATACAAGTGGTTATTGTGTTAACTATACTTTCTGTCACTCTCTTCTTGTTAAATTATTTGTTAGACTTGTATTTTTATGAATTTTTATCGCCTTCTTTGCAGTCAGTACTTTGTTCTTTTGATTAGCTTTGCTTACTGCTCTGATGCTCGTCTCTTCCCACAGACTCTCTACCTTTCTCAAGCAATCACCAAGTCAGGAAATAATTTAAGCACCTAATTTATTTCAGCACCTACTACTCATTAAGCACCTACTATTTGGCAGGTACTGTGCTAAGCATAGTTCCTACTTGCCATATCCCAAGCTCCTAGAATTTTCTTCTTTAATTTGTTTATTTTCTTTCTTCTTTTCTCTTTTGCCCCTTCTTTCTGTTATCCTGTCCTCCTTCTCCATGGCTTCCAGTTCCCTGATATTTATGATGAGATATAGTTTCTTTTTGTTTTAAGGAAAAAAAAAAATTCTGATCAAATCCTTTTACCCTGAGGCATGAAAAAGCTGTTACTTTCCCCAGGGAATATCTCAAAATCTTCCTTGGCTCCATGTTTTCACCCCAAAGCCATCTCTCGTGCACTTACAGTCCTCTCCACACTTGTTTCTATTTGCCTTTTACAATCTTGTTTCCTACGAGTTCCCTTCATGAAATCCCCATTCTAATCGACCTGGCTTGACAACTAAGTGCTCCCTAGGTCACTTTGTCTCCTCCCTTGGTAACTTACCACAGGACTCCCCTTTATCTGGAATGCCATCCCCCTCCCCTCTGCCTCCCTGGTTTCCTTCTAGACACAATTCAGGTGCCACTTATGAATGGAGCGCTTTCCGCTTCCTCTTGTTTCATAGTTCTGGAAATCCACCAGTAACCTAATTGGTGAGAGAGTCAGGAAAGAGAGAGCTCGGTGGTGCCTGGGGAGGCCTGAAAAGGGGGTTATTACTGGTCCAGTGGCTGTGGCTGTGGAGGTGCTGACAAGGGGATGAGAACTGATTTTAGCTGGAGCTTTAGGATGTGGAAACCAAAAGGATTCTAATCCAGTGTTTAGGTAATTCGGTGAGATAGGTAATTACTTTGTCATGTCTCTTACAACTGTTAGCTGTTGCTCAGTGCATCCAGGGATATTCAGGACTTGTACTTAGACTGGTGAGGGATATCAGTTCAGGAGATTGTGTCTCCATGTCAGAACCTGCTGGGAATTCATGGGACCCTCTTGGATTGAGGAAGAATGAACATGGCTGTCAGCTATCCTTTCCCTCGGTCATGGAATCAGAGGCTCTGAGCCCTAACGTGCTTTCATTGTGCCTGACCAATTCCAATGGGGGCTTGTGTGCTGCTCATAGCAGCTCTAAGCATGTGGAGAACAAGAGACCCTTGGTTCTAGAATGTCAATTAATTGGGCACTGTCTGTTTTTGACTACTGAGATCACCTCATGATTTGGGGGCTACCAATGTATGAATTTCTGCCTGTAGAAAGAAGGGAAGCTAAATAATGAACCAAGCCAATATTATTATTATGACTTATTGTGCATCATAACTATAAATGCAGCAACCCTCATTCTCAGACTTCTTTCCAAATAGAAGAGATGCTTGTGGTTTGTAGTAACCCTTGTGGCATGTGTGATACAAACAAGCTTTCTTTGAGACATAGCTGCTTATAAATGTATAATTCTTATGCAAAAAGTTTGTTGGTTTTTGAAATTTTTTTCTTTGCAATTTTCGGCAAAAGGCTCAACCTCATACACTTACACACACATACACACACACACAGACTGATCAGTTAATCAATGAGCATTTATTAAGCACCTACTCCATGATGGGAACTAGGGATGGAAAGACAAAACTGAAAGCATTCCTGCCCTCAAGGACGTTATGTTTTCCCAGTAGGAAGCAGTAGGTAAGTTTTAGAGTGCCCAGAGGAGGGCAAGCCAGATGGTGAAAGGCCTTGATGCCCTTGGTTGAAGGAATGAGGGAGACTTGGTGGGACATGAAAGCTGCCTTAATATTTGAAGGGCTATCATGTAAAGAAAGATTCCATTTTTTTTTTGTTACTTTCAAAAGAATGTAACTGGGAGTTTCTTAATTTATAAAGAAGCAAATTTCATATCAAGGTCAGGAAAATATTTCCTAACTGTTAGAGTGGTTATTCGAAAGTAGAATGAGTTGCCAGAAGAAGCAGTAGATTTATCCTTCCTACGGTTCTTCAAACAGAGACTGATAACTGTGTTAGGTATGTTAGGTAAGCTGTAGTGGAATTCCTTTTCAAAAGGGTGTTGAATTGAACAGGTATGGAGTTACCTTGCAAGGTCAGTGGGATAATTCTCAGAAGAATAATGATTAACAATGATATAACTAACATTTACATGGCACTTTAAAGTTTACAAAGCACTTTACAAATACTATCTTACTTTGTCCTCACAATAACCCTCGTAGTTAGGTGGTATTATTATTCCCATTTTACAGATGAGGAAACTGAGGCAGGCAGAGTTTTAAGTGACTTGCCCAGGGTCATACAGCTAGGAACTAAATCTGGATTTGAAATTGAGTCTTCCTGATGCAGGTCCAGCATTTTATCCACTGCAGCACCTTATGAGTGCCTGGGCTCATCAAGCCATCCATCTTGACAGATCTTCCACCTCCCAGGGTCATTCATGACATGCCATCCTTAGGCAAAGTATGGGAAATTTGCTGGCCATAGGTTTGACCCCAGATCGTAGCCATCTGCATCCAAGGCTGGTCAGAGTCTGTGGCTGTGCCAAGGTTAACTTGGCTGAAAGAGCAATCGCTGCACATGATGTCAGAGCCGTGACTGTCTTAGGCAATGAATTCTCCAGACAGGTAAGAAGTCTGTAGGTCTTCCTCACAAGAGTGTGCTCACCTCAAGGTATCTAAGCCACTTTCACATTCTTCGTATCCATTTAAAATCTGGCCTACTGTCATAGATCAGCAAATAAACCTTGCTGGTCTCTATGTACATGTGTGTTTTACACTGATTCTTTGTCTTCTAGTGGGGCGGGAATAACATTTATCACATTTAGAGAGCATTTAATGGTAAATGCTGGGGAACAGCCACAAGAACCTGATCACTAAAGCAAGCCTTGAAGTGATCTCTGCAGACCTAAGAGACCTGTCCTGGAGAGAGTCCATCCCTTCCTCTCATCAGGCTGTGAGGTGGCCCCCAGGGGAGTGACATCTTTGCAGTAGGATCATGAAGATGGCAGCAAGGGTGCTTGTGGGATATGCGGTGAGTGGACCTGGAGATAAGCTACAAGGTCACTTGTCCCTCGCACTGGAAGTACCCTGCCTGGGTGTCAGTTTCTGGAGGGCAAAGCCTTTTTAAAAATCCTTGTTTAATTATTACTCTACATGGGTTTGTAGTTTAGAGCTAGAGGTGGCTTTTGAAGTAGTACCATCCATTTTATGGTTGAGAAAAGTGAGTATGAGAGAAGATGAGGGATGCATTTCCTAGGGAAGCAGAACTGGGAATTATATCCAGGTCTTCTTACTCTCCATCCAGACTTCTTTTAATGCACCACCCTGAAATGGGACTGACTACAGCTCCATATGCTTCCCTTTTGAGGACCATGTCCTGACAAGATATTGGAAGATCCAGGGTTATGTTTGAAGCATCATTGTAACAATTGCCTCCCTCTGAATGCCTTTTCTAAATTTCAGTCTGTATTTCCCCAGATGTATTAGCTCACATTTCCTTTGGAGAAAGCCGATCGTTGCTTTCTGCCCACGTTTTTCTGGATTCAGGTCATTTATCTGTCCGCACTATGGCTTGTCAGAATGCCAAAGGTGTTTGAATTTGGATTCAGTTGGCAATCTCAACAACCCTCTACTCTTCTTCCTCCCAAAAGAACAGAAAAGTTTGTTCTCTCTCCTTTAAAGTCTCATGAAAGAACAACCTCTAGACTCCTCCCAAATCCCCACATATCCCCCACGCATGCCATCGGGTACAACCTTGTTCTTGGCACATTTGGTGCTCTGGCACATCTTATACCCGAAGGCTTCTAGAGCAGGGACCGTCGGGTCGTCGTCTCAGTTACGCCTGTGAAAGACATTTCAGGCTGTGCTCTGATGGGGTCTGATTCTTCATGACCCACCTGCCAACATTTCACCTGAAGTGGGTTGGACAAAGGAGACTCGAGGGAAAGTGGTGAGTGGCTGGCAGAGCTGTCATTCTCTAGAATCTGGATAAATGTGAACAGTCCAGTCACCCGCAGAGTCAGAGAGTTATTAACCATGGCTCATTGTGCCATGATGCTGATGAGGCACTAGCTGGTGCAGTGGATAGACTGCAGATTTGTGGCTATGATGGCCTGAGTTCAAATCCGGTCACCTACTGTGTGACCCTGGGAAGGTCACTTAATCTCTCCAGCATCAGTTTCCTCATCTAGAAGGTGAGGATAATCACAGCACTGACCTCCCAGGGTTCTTGGGAGGTTCCAATGAGAGAATGGGCTGATGGCTTTGCAAACTCTAAGGCGTTCTACAATCATCATTGGTTATTGTTGGCAAGATGCAGAGCAGCCTGTCAGCGCTTGGTGAGCATTGACTCAGAACAGCCCGTCACGGCGACAGCTCCTGGGCCGCCAACACACTTCTGGGACTCACAGGAACTTGGAGGTGCTGCCTGTAACGGACAGCAAGCTGAGATGTTTGGTTCATGAAACGTCTCCCTAATGACCTGAATTCCCCAATGCCGTTGGCCATCTGAAGACATCCTGCAATGACTAATCGTGGTGTAGGTCATAATAATTGTGGCACTACTGGCACCACCACCACCACCACCACCACTACTGCTACTACCACTACCACTACTTCTACTACTACCACCACTACTACTACTACTACTACTACTACTACCACTACTACTACTACTACCACTACTACCACCACCACTACTACCACTACTACTACTACCATTACTTCTACTACTACTACTACCACCACCACCACCACCACTACTACTACTACCACTACTACTACTACTACCACTGCCACTACCACTACTACTACTACTACTACCACCACCACCACTACTACTACTACTATTACTACCACCACCACCACTACTACTACTACTACCACTACTACTACACCACCACCACTACTACTACTACTACTACTACTACCACTACTACCACTACTACTACCACTACTACCACTACTACTACTACTTCTAATTAGCAGCCATCATTTAAAGGTTTGCAAAACATTTTGCAAACATCACATAATTTTGTTCTTAAAATCCAATGATGTGGGTCCCTTGGTTATGTCCATTTTAGAGATCAGGAAAATGAGGCTGGAGGAGAGAAAGTGACTCTCCCAGGGTCACCTACTAGTAAGTGTCTAAGGCTAGAGTTGAACTCAGGTCTTCCCTCTGGGTCCCATGCCCTCACCATGGCATCATCTTCCTATATCTAGGTGACCAAGGGTCCCTGAGGGGCTGTATCTGTGGAGGTCAAGGTCCTACCTGCCTTGGCCAGCTTTAAACATGGCCCCAGATCCAGCCTGCGGGGGCGCTCCCCTGGAGGACCAGCACTGGCCACTTTTCCTGCCAGCAGCCTGGGTGCCGGGCGAGGAAGCCTTTCAGCAGCAGAAATGTGCTGACTGTGCTATGGAAGCCTCCAGCCTGTGCTGGGGAGGCGAGGCAATGGGCCCAAACCAACAGAGCTGGGGTTCTTTGAGGCTCCGAAGCAGCCGCTCCTTTGTGCTGTCTGCTTCTGTAGGACAGAGAAAAGGGCAACGTGGCCTTTTCAGGACGTTTTGGCATTTTCCAGAGACTGCTACATAAAAATGTGGTCCAAAATGGGAGAATCCATTTCGATGATGTGGAGAGAGAAGAAAGCTGAGGAGGCAGCTCCATGCCACAGTGGATACAGTGTTAGGCCTGCAGTCAGAAAGACCTGAGTTCAATTCCTGCCTCAGACACTAGCTGTGTGACCTTGAACAAGTCACTTCACCTCTGCTTGCCTTGGTTTCCCATCTGTTGGAAGGGGATCATAATAGCATCTACAGCCCAGAAACAAATGAGATATTTGGAAAGTGTTTTGCAAACCCTAAAATGCTCTACTGCATGTCCCAAAAACTCTTGGTGCAATTCTAAACTACCAGGCTTTAAACTGCCCAGAGATTTGGGGCCATCCTGCACTAACGCTGGCTATTATTAGATCCTGGGTTTTTCTCTTCCCTTCTTGTCTGCTCTGAAACATATGTGTCTGGTTCTCTCCAAACCTTCCCCCTTCTGAGACCCTGGTTAAAATCTGACTTCTCTTTTCACACTCTACCCACAGCAAGCTCCTTGAGGGCAGGAACCATCTTTCCTTTCCTTATTTGTGCTCCCAATCCTTAGTACAGTGGCCAACACCCAGGAGTGATTAAGAAACGTTCGTTGAGTTGAATTTCCTGTTCCCTAAGAGGTCATTGATTCCACCTCCATCTTTTGGCCCATGCTCTCTATGGCTGAGAATCAGTGGATGGTGAGCTTGAGGCTCTGGGACCAGGCTGGAGATCGGCACATGGTTCACACCTTTAGACCACTCCTTTCTTGCCTGGAAGCCACAGGGCTACAACTAAGGAAAGCCACCTTCTTCCAGTGCCGGTGGTCCGGGAAGCCCTTCTCCTTCCTAGCCTTCCTGGAGAGCTGCTGGGGAGCAGCAACTTCAGAGCAACAGGGCTCGTGTTTGGCTGGGGCCCCATACCCAGGGTGCCCACAAACCCTGCGTGTATATGATGTGCCCAGGTGTGTTCACCTCCAAGTTGGATGAAGGGAGGTGAGTTTTATTTTCTGTGCTGGGGAGGCAGGGCAGAGTCCCCACTGGGTGGGGGACTGGGTGCCTTGGGGTAACTGGAGGAAGATGGGGGACTGGTCCCAGAAGTTTGTGTTACTAAAGCCAAAGATGCTAATGTACCTGAACCCAGGCTTCTTCTGGGTTCTTGAGTCTGAGAGCATAGTTTTCAGTCTCCACCTGTCTCTGATATTGAATGAGAACTGCTGAGGAAAAGGCAACCCCCTTGCATCCTTTCCTGTCTGTGTCCTTCCCTGTCCTGCTCTCTGTCTTCATCAGGGCTTCCTAATCTTGTCTGTGTCATAACTCCTTTATCCATCTGCCCAAGCCCAGGGACCCCTGCCCAGAACAATATTTTAAATGTATAAAATCAAATCCGTATGATTGTTCAGGAAAGCCATTATACTGAATTACAGTTCTTTACCCAGAGACATAAATTTTGAATAACAACCAAATTCCTGTATCTCAAGGTAAGGACCCTTGGTCTGTGTGGACCTTGCCCATCTTCCAGAGTCTACCTTGGGGCCCCCATCTTCCATGAAGGCTTCTCTGACTCAGCCAGCATCCCCAGCAGTGGCTGCTTGATCGTCTGAGGGTTTCTGTGTGGGTGGCTTTGGTTTTTCACCAGAGTGAGGGCAGGGCCTAGACCAGGACCCAGGACCCGGTTCCATTGTTGCACTGATTTCTCCGTGGGCAGGCTTTGTTTCTCTTCAGAAAGATATTAATCCGATTGTGAGTGCAGTGGGACAAAGGGCTTGGTGGCCTGACTGGAGGCGCTGCCAACGACCTGGTACAGATCCCAGGTCTAGTGTGGCCTTCCTCTTTTTACAGATGGGGAAACTGAGAATCAGGGAGGTGACTTCAGAGTGAGAAAAAAAGCAGCATCCTCCTGGTCTGGGCTTTTAGAGTCATTTCTTCAAACCTCCCCCTGCTGCCATGTTTCTTCAGGTGCATTTCAGTCATGGCCTACTCTTTCCGCCCTCACTTGGGGTTTTCTTGGCAAAGATACTGTAGCAGTTTGCCATTTCCTTCTCTAGATCAGTTTACAGATGAGGAAACTGAGGCAAACAGGGTTGTGTGACTTGCCCAGGATCACACAACTTGTAAATGTCTGAGGCGGGATTTGAACTCAGGAAGATGAGTCTCCCTTACTCCAGGCCTGGCTCTCTACCCACTGCACTCACCCAGCTCTGCAACAGGTACTCTACCAGCCTGATTTCCCTTTCTGAGTGTGGCCCGTATTGCCCTTGTCCTTTGCAGCATGCACTGCTCAGAACTGAACAAAATCCACTCCCTCGATTTGACCAGAGCCAAAGGCCATGGGGCCATCCTCACCCCGTTCACTTGGCTGAGGGTGAGTCTAAGATCTGGCCACTCTATGTTTCAAATGCATTCCAAAGCTTAAAGGGTTATGTAAATTATATAAATACTAGCTCTCATTATCATTGCTGCCTATTGAGCTTGTGGCCCACTAAGACCCCCAGATCAGTGTTTATGCCTCCGGTCTTCCTCAAAGATCGGCTGTCTGATTTTGTCTTCCTCTTCTGTTATCTGTTGACCCCAGGACTCGATTCATCCCTGTTAAGTACTAGCTCTTTAGACATTGCCCAACATCCTCACCTTCCTGAAGCATACCATCGGCAAAAACTCTTTAGATGTGGCCCAAGGTCTCCAGAGGGACAGTGGAGTCTCACAAGTGGAGGGCAGATTCCTGGGCTCTTTCCTGTTGGCCTCTCAGCCCAGTCTGTCCCTCATCCCTCGGTCTTTAGGAGACGAGCCTTCTGCTGCTTCCATCTCTGCTGCGGGGCTCCAGAATGTATATCACTTATCTGTGCCCAGCTTTGTCAGGCCTCCTGCTCTCCATCTGCAACATACAGCCCGTCATCCATCACTTCTCAGTCCCTTCCCCTCAAGCAGGAGCCCAGGTGCAGCCCCTGGGGCTCTCTGTGCTCTACCACGGCCTTCCATGGATATTTCCACATAATAGGGCTTCTAGAGCTATCTGGGCAAGCATGAGCTCACACCAGTGCAACTGTTGTCCAGAATCCCCTCCAAGGGCCTTTCAGCATCCCTTTTCCAGGTTTCCCCCTCCTCATAGATCTCTGCATTTCTATTCACAGCCCCCTGGTGGATGGACTGGCTCTTTCCCAAGCCCCCTCTCCTTTTGTTATCTGATCCCCTGATTTCTGAGCTTTTTCAGACTATCTGTAGGCCTTCCTGTCCTTGCTGGTGCATGGAGCCTGCTCTTGCCTGCAGATTTCATCAGTGGGCTCTTTATTGCCTTTTAGATAGTTAATAAAGAGGAAATCTGAGTGAATGTAGGCCTCCTTGGCCTTCTCCTGGCTGCCCCTTCGATGGAATTCCCATTTATTACTGCTGTTTCGTTCTAGGCTTGCCTTTCTATCTCAGTGTCTGACAGTGAGGACCTGCCTCATCTCCCTGCCCTTACATAACATCATGTTCTTTTTCTTCACCATCTTCCCAATGATCTCAGCTGACCACGGAGGTTCTCCTACATGGTGGCTCTTCAGCTGATTGTCTTTGCTGATTTTCCCAGCCCTTGGGCTTTGGGATGGCTCTGTGGACAGAACAAAGCCAGGTCCTTTCCTTCCCCTTCAGGTTATCCATTTTAAACTTCACTGGGTGGGGAAGACATCTGTGGAGAGTGGATGTGGTTGTCCTGGAGACAGCGCATTATAGTAGAAATGGTAGACATAATAATTACTTTGGAGACAAAGGACCTGATCAGATCCTGCCACTGCGAGTTGTTACCAGTGGAACCTCAGGAAAGTTGCTTCTCATTTCTGAGTCTCAGTTTCATCACCTATAGAGTGAGGAAGCTGGGCTTGATGGCCTCTGGGATCCCTTTGAGACCTAGAGCTTTGTTGTTCTGTCATTCTAGTCTTCTCTGACTCTCCACGTCCCCATTTTGGGGGTTTTCTTGGCAAAGAGATTGGAGTGGTTTGCTGTTTCCTTCCCCAGATCTCGATCTAGAACCCCAGGGTCCCAAGTCAGGGATATGAAGATAAATTGGGATTAGCTGGAGGTGTACGTGTGGCCAGGATGGACCCTCCCTTTTTGCCTGGTCTATACTGCAATGCAGTGGTCTCCATGATGTCTGAGAAAAGTAGAAAGCTCCGTTAAGTTATCTGAATTAGGTGTAACATGGAGACAGTCTTAGACAGCTGGGTTTGATGTCAGTCCTTGGGTTCAAGTCATAACTCAGCTTTGTGTGACCTTGAACAAATCACTTTGCCTCGGTATCTTCATCTTCAAAAATGGGGGAAAGATACCTGATCTCTAGAGCCCCTCCCACCACTAGACCTAAGAGCTTATATTTATTCTAGATTTAAAAAACAAAAAAAGTGAGATGCTGAAATGTATGGAATTTTCCTCTGAGTCTTATAATCACTGGTGTTTGGTTAAAGCTGATTCTGGAGCAAAATCCAAAAGGGAATGCATTCCACCCCTCCCAACACAGACACAGACCTTCCCAGAACACAGAAGGAGAGACTCATTAATGGTTTTGTCGACTGGTCTCTTCCAGTTATAAATTTGATTCCATGGCAGAACAACTTGTCCTTTCTAAAGAGGAAAGACAAATCCATTTCCACTGGACATTGTTTTAAGTCCCCCCAACATGGGAGAACCAGCCTATTCCATCAGAAATGGCTAGTGTCAAAGCAAGCAAGAACAGAGAGGAAGAGGGGACAGTGCCCACCCCCCCAAAAAGCTACTCTTCTTTCCCTTCCCCTCCTCCATGCTTTTATTGCCCTTAACTCCTTCATGGCCAAGCCGCTACCAATGCTCAGCTGTTCAGTTTCTAAATAGTCCTCAGATGCTTCACTTCTTTTCCAACTGTGTAGGGTTAGAGCTGACTTCCTGCAACAATTTCTAACTTGTTTTTGCTCCTTGTTTCGTACCTTTTGCATCTGTCCCTTTCTATACAAAAATCCACCATTCTAATGAAGGCTCACATCACCTTTGACCTGTACTCTTTTTTCAAGATAAATATTCACAGCTGTCTTTTGTTCTTGTATCACCTATATTTCCCAAAGTAATCCTCACAATTCCAGTCTCAATGAGCCATCCTCTAAAAGAACAAAAAAGAGAGGAGAGAGTGGGTCAACAAAGCTACTCAACATATAGAAAACTGGGTGTTATATGTAGTATAAAGTGGGCAGGTGATGCAGTTGATAGAGTACCAGGTCTGCAGTCAGGAAGACTCTTCTTCCTGAGTTCAAATCTGACCTCAAACACTTACTAGTTGTGTGACCTTGGACAGGTCATTTAACCCTGTTTGCTTCAGTTTCCTCATCTGTAAAATGAGCTGGAGAAGGAAATGGCAAACCACTCCAGGATCTTTGCCAAGAAAACCCCAAATGGGGTCATGAAGAGTCGGACAAGACTGAAAAAAACCATGCAATGTTCCCCAATCATAGCCCTCACCTCTTAAATAAGTGGGGTGATAGGCCTTTTGATATCCCTTTTTGGGACTGAGCTGGCTCATCAATATTTCATAGTACTCCGTTCTCATAGTTTTGTCATTTTATCGTTTTTCTGATTCTACTGACTTCACTTTTTATCACTCAGTTCACACAAATTCCCCTGAACTATTATAGTAGCAATGGTAGGTCAACAAGCCAAGTCAACACACATTTATAAAACACCTACTATGTGCTGGGCACTGTGATAAGCACTGAGGATACAAAGAGAGCCATTTACATGGTCCCTGCTCTAGGACCTCGCAGTCTAGACTGTGTGTGTGTGTGTGTGTGTGTGTGTGATGTACATGGGGGAAACAATGCAAACAACTCCATACAAAGAAGACACACACACACATGTATGTATATGTGAGTGTTTATGTCTTGCTCGTATGGAGTTGTTTGCATGTTGTTTCATACATATATATAGGTATATGTGTATACATACATACACATACATGCATACATATGTAAGATGGATGGTGATCAGAGAGAAGGGCATAGCAGTGGGGGAGACTAGAAAAGATCTGCAGAAAGCTAGGTTGGAGCTGTGTGTTGAGGTAATCTGGGTTCCAGAAAGTTAGAAGACAAGAGAGGAGGGAGAACATCCCACCATGGGGGGCATTCAGTACCAAGGCATGGAGTCAGGGGATGGAGAGTTGTTTATGAGGAGCAGCAAGGAGTGCCAGTGTCCTTCCTTCTCATAGATTCCAAAATAATCTTCTTCAAGTTGGGATCTGATCATATCAACACTCTCCTCGAAAATCATCAATCACTTCTTATTGCCTTTAGAATCAAAATCCAACCTCCTCTGATTTTTTTTTAAAGACCACTTCCTGCATCATACTAATAAACTACCAAAAATTATTTCAAAGAACTAGAAAAAATAATAACAAAATTCATCTGGAAGAACAAAAGATCAACAATACCCAGAGAATTAATGAAAAAAAAAAGCGAAGGTGATCTAGTGGTACCAGACCTCCAATTGTCTTATCAAGCAGTAATCATTAAAATAGTCTAGTGCTGCTTGAGAAATAGAGTGATGGATCAGTGGAGTAGACTAGGTATACAGTGCATAGTAGCAAAGGACCATTATAATCTAGTGTTTGCTAAATGCAAAGATCCAAGTTTTAGGGATACAACTCTGTTGACAAAAACTGTTTGGAAAATGGTCAAGCAGTTTGGAAGAAACTAGGCATAGAGAGACCAACATCTCACACCATTTACCAAGATAAAGTCAAAAGGGGTACTCTCAGGTGATACCATAAGCAAATTAGGGGAACAAAGAATAGTTTACCAATCAGATCTATTATTAAGGGAAGAATTTATGACCAAGCAAGACATAGCGCTATAGGATATAAAATGGATAATTTCGATTACAGAAATTAAAAAGGGCTTTGTACAGCATAAGCAGTGCAACCAAGATTAGAAGATGAACAGGAGACTGGGGAAAAATTTATGACAAGTATCTCTAATAGATAGAGAACTGAATCAAATTTATAAGAATACAAGCCATTCCCCAATTGGTAAGTGGTCAAAGGATATGAACAGAAACTTTTCAGATGAAGAAATCAAAGCTATCTGTATCATATGAAAAAAATGCTCTAATTCTTACTAATTAGAGAAATGCAAATTAAACACCTCTGAGGTACCACCTCACACATATCAGATTTACTAATATGACACAAAAGTGATAAATATTGGAGGAGATGTAGGAAAATTGGGACATCAATGCACTATTGGTGAAGTTGTGAACTGTTTCAACTATTCTGGAGAGCAATTTGGAACTATGCCCAAAGAGTTATAAAACTGGGCATACCCTTTGACCCAGCAATAGCATTACCAAGTCTGTATGTCAGAGAGATCATAAAAAAGGAAAAAAACCTAAATGTACAAAAATATTTATAGCATTTCTCTTCATGGTGGCAAAGAATTGGAAATTGGGGGGATGTTCATCAATTGGGGAATGGCTGAACAAGTTATGGTATATGATTGTGATGGAATACAATCATGCTATAAGAAATGATCACCAAGATACTTTCAGAAAAACCTGGAAAGACTTACCTGAACTGATGCAGAGTGAAGTGAGCAGAACCAGGAGACCATTGTACACAGTAACAGCAATACTGTATCATGATCAACTGTGAATGACTTAGCTACTCTCAACAACACAATGATCCATGACAATTCCAAAGGACTCATGATGAAAAAATGTCATACACCTCCAGAGAAAGAACTGATGAAGTCTGAATACAGATAGAAGTAGACTTTTTAAAAAAATATCTTTATCTTTTCTTTTGGTCTGTCTTTCCTTTCACAACATGACTCATATGGAAATATGTTTTGCATGACTGCACATGTATAACCTGCATCAAATTGCTTGCTAGCCCTGGGAGGAAGGAGTGGAAGAAGGAAGGGAGAGAATTGGGAACTCAAAATTAAAAAAAAAAGAATGTTAAAATTGAGTTTTATATGTAATTGGAAAAAAGCAAACATTTAAGTAAATCAATAGCACTCTCCATTTTGAATTCTAGGCTTATTAGCTACTATTCTTCTGCAGTTACTCAGCTTTATTGGCTAACTGTTCTACCCTCTGCTGTCCTGACTCCTATCTCCATTGTTTGTACGGGCTGTTTCTCTGTTTCCTGTGCCTAAAATGCACTTCTCATTCCCTCAAGCCTCGGATATTGCTTCCTATGTGAATTCTTTCCTATAAGCAACTTGAGTTTGGAGACTTTTCTGTGTTGTCTTTGTTTTCTCAGAACTGACATTCCTACCTGGTGTCGTGATAGTGTTTGTTTATTCAGGATAGGATTGGTTGGTATTGGCACTGACTCCTGTCTGTATCTCTAGACCATTTTTAGCAGAACTCCCTAAGTCATGGTTGGTAGTCAATTCTTCCCCAGACATGAAATGTCCCCTCCCTCTGTTGAGCCTCTTACCCCCCCCCCCCATCTGATAAATTCTTGTCTTAACTTTAAAAGGCAACTGCCATGTCCTCTCCCTCAGGAAGTTTTCTTTCATTTCCCTGTTAGTAATAGGCATCTCACAAAGCACTTTGTACCTTTCACATATACTGATAATGTCACATTGTGATCTTCATTTCCATGTATGTGTGCCTTGCCCTCCTGTTAGACCATAAATTCCCTCAGAGCACCAACCTCAAAACTCTGTTTCTTTCTTACTATCAGGACGTACTCAATACCTGTTTGTCATTGATTGGACAGTGATAATGGAAAAGGTGACTGATTTCAGAGTGATGTCACCAGGCCCTATATCTGAGTATCTTTCATGTTGATAGGGGACTATGCTGAATTTTCATCAGACTCAAATGTCCCTAATTGGAAAACTCCCTAATGCAAGTGAACTCACTTTTCATTGCTAGATGGTGACCTCCATTTTATGGATATCTTCTCTCATGCAGGCCCTAGACGGTCCCAGAAGGTCCCTGACTTTCTTAGCCAGGAAGGGAAGACTTAACTTATAACCATTATGGAATGTGTAGGTATAGAAAAGATATAAACAAAACAGCCAGAAGGTGAGTTGGTGAGTGAAGGGCTCTAGTAGCTGGAGGGTTAGCAAAGACTTTGAAGATATAACTTGAACCAAGTATGGCAGGAGCCTGGATTGGTAGAAGTGGAGGTGAGAAGGGCATGCATTCTAGGCATGTGAGACACAACCAGCACAGAGTAATGGAGATCAGAAATGGAGCTCATGTGTAGTGCTGGAGCCTGTTCCCCTCTTCTCAGCCCCCAGGCTCACTCTTCGTGGTCTGCTTTCCTAGTTGATAAAGCCCTTGGTATGTAGTCTGGAAGACATGAGGTCAAATGTGGCCTCAGACACATATTAGCTGTGTGGTCTTGGGCAAATTAACCTCTATCTGTCTCCATTTTCTTAACTATAAAATGGGAGTAATATTAATGCTTAACTCTCAGGATTATTGTGTATGTAGACTGAATGAGATGATATTTTCATTGTTTAGCACAGTTAGCATACAGTAAGTACTTAATACATGCTTGTTCACTCCCTTTTCCTCTCAGCTTTTATCCCCACTGACAGAACAGGGTTCCCCAGGATGGAGACAGCTGCTACTCCTCCTCTCAGGCTAGGAGTAACCATGGCAGGTGGCTATTCTGCTACAGTAATCATGAGACCCTACTGATGTGATTCTCACCAACAAATCTGCCAGACTTACTTAACTTTTAAAAGGTATTCATTTGAAAAATGAAGAAAGAACATAATTACATTACAGTCTACCCGTAAACCTGGGGAGCTCTCTCCCACCAACGCACACAGTGTGTGAGGGAGGGGGGTGAGCGTGAAAGGACCCTGGGAGAGAGGCACATGTGTAGGGAGTGCCCATGGCCAAGCCAACTCCTAACTCTGGTTCTGTGGGCCTTTGTGACCTTTCATTTTCCTGGAGGATGTCCTCACAGAAGTCCACTGAAGGGTATGGAGCCAACATATTGCTAAGATGAGCTGCTCTTGGTTGGCTGAGGTTTGTTTCTCACGGGGTCTATTATCTCAGCTAGCTGGGTCAATCCAGCTGAGCTAGGCTCTTCTTCCACTTGGCTGGACTTGATTCTCCATGGCAGCAGTCGAGGTACTAAGTGGTATGCTCTTCCAGAAAAGGCAGAGATATTTAGCCAAGGATTTCTAGAAGGCTCCCTACCTAATTCCATATCCCCAGGTGGGCTCTGGACTTGCTCTTCTCCTCATGGGCACTACGTGCAAGGCAGAGAAGCCTTGCAGACCTTTTGACCTCCTCTTCCTGCCTCAGAGATGTGTCCTCTTTGCAAGAACACTTAATGTGGCTTATAGTGATTAACTAAATCTTCATCTCTGTGGGCAAAAGCACAAACAGGAAATGTACGTTTACCCAATAATAATAAAAGTTACGTTCTGAAGTCACTGACTTCAAAAATATCTGGTTTGTCAAATGAGCAGCTGGAAGACCAGAGCCGAGGCCAGTCTTTGCTTTGGGCAGGCACATTGTCTCTGTGGCTAGTCTCTTTCTTCCCTTTTTAATAAAAAATATTAATTGATGTTTTATGTTTCTTATATTACTATAGTATCCCAGGTATCCCCCCTCCCAAAGTGTCATCCCATATGACAAATAGTATTTTTTTAAGAAAGGAAGAAAAAAGTCAGCATAATTGATGGGCACCTTGACAAAGTCTGAACATGTGTGCAATGTGTCCCCTCTGCAATACCTCCATGAAGAGGTACATTAAGAGGGAATTAAGTCTGTGGGCTGTTTTCTCAGTGCCTTTCACAGACACATCTCACACCTGTATTTTTCTTTGTCCCTTTCAGTTGGCAAAATTGTCAAAGCATGAAAGGGATACACACATCTAAAAGTAGATAATTGGTCAGAAGGCCAAGGTAAAGGGATTGTTAGATGCATAATGGAGAATAATGTGTAAGAAAGTTCAAAGGTAGGTGAGGCCCAACTTGTGAAAGCCTTTAGGTGACAAAACAGAGGAGCTTATGTTTGAGCCTAGAGTTGATAAGGAAGCGTTGTATTTTATTGAGAAGAATCACATAGCCTGGCTACATTTTAGAAGAACGACTCAGAAACTGTAGGATTCTGTGATTCCTGAAGCCTCCCCACGGAGGGGCATTTGCTACACCATTTGGCAGACAGGGACCTTTTGACATTGTTCAGTAGTGACTTCAGCAACATTTCTATTCTTAATCAAGGAAGTTTGAATAGAGACTTGGAGATTTGGTTGTTCTTCATTGAACAGCATTTGCTTTCTTTCTGTGCTCCGAGTCAGACTGTCAGGGTTTGTTTTCCTCTTTCCATCCTCGACAGCCTTCGAATCTATGTGGTCCGTGTCTTTAGGATCATGGGAGGTTCCGGAGAAGCCCACTTGAAGCTGGCTTGGCTCCTTTAAGAAGCTAGCCTTCTGGCAGCTGGGACCACCCCAGCCTCATAAGTGTGTTTGGGTGTCATGATAATGGGAGGCAGTGAAGATAAGAAAGGATGCTGAATCTTCCTGCCTGATATGAGTCAGGCCTCAGGCAGGCAGAATAATGGGGATCACAATCTTTTGGTCCACTGCCTACTTGGAGGATTTATCTCCTTTTCCACTTCATGTTGATCTACCATTTGCTTGTCAAGTTGGAGGGATAATGCAAGAACCTGGTTATTTCCATTTTCTCTGAATTAATTGGGAATGGTAGCAAAATTGAATGCAGGAAAGAACAGTAAGATGAAGTCTAGTTTCTGGCACTGGATTTCCTCTTGGGAAACTATTTTCAGTTGCCTCATGTTCCCTTATCCATCTCTCACACTTGAAGTCTCATCTACTTTCTGTCCCAAGGTTTCCTCCTCACCCAAGCAGTCATCAATTAGATGAATGTCAGTGGGATGGTACAGCTGTGTTGTGCATAGCCCCAGCAAGAGGAGAGCCTTGAGAGCATGAGCTGATGGAAGATATTTGGAAGGAAACCAAGAGAGAGATGGGCCCATCTTTAGGAAGATATGCAACCTCTCCAGGAAGACAGCTCTTAATCACCAAACTTTTGGGATGCTTCATACGGAAATGTTGACTACAAGTCTCTTTAGAGTCTGACCCAAAATACTCCCTTTCAGGATTATAATGACAGTCACTGATGGATTTGCTGGGGAAAAGCAAACAGTGTGAGCTCAGTGCTCAGAGACCTACTTGGACAGATTGATGAGAAAGAGGAATCACTGGAGTTGGCATGGTCCAATCAAACTCTCTCCTTCGGGATGCCTAGGAAAGAGATGCTTTGTCACACTGTCCAAACATTTCTTCATAACCTGAGAGAAAGTCAGGAAGCAATGGATTAAGAAGAAAATAATGCTTTACACAAAAAGATGGTTCCTCATCTCATAGCTTCTCAATATTTTTTTCCGAAAAGTGAATTTTTAAAAACCATACACATCAATACCCTGATGCATCCATGATGTCAATAGTGTGACGACTCCCTTCCTCGGTGAAGATTAGAGCCCATGTATGCCTTCATATCCATTTGGACTCTTGCTCACATCTTTCTCTAAATCCTTTATAAGGGATCCTCCCAACATAATGGAGATCTTCCTCTGGGGCTTTTAGTAGTGAGTACATCACTATATTCTAGCAAACACTCTACCTTTTGGCCATTGTATATTTTATTATCTCTTCTCTGCAACCTTTACTAACTTGTCCAAAACTCAGAATTCAATTTCCCTTTAATGCTTTTTCAATTTGCATTGAATTCTATGTATTTTGATTAGTATCAGTTCACACCAATCTTCCTACAATTCTCTAAATTCTTCATATTCATAATATTAAACTGCACAATACTATTCCACTACCTTTATACACACACCATAGTTTTTCTAGCCCTCCCCCAATCAAAGGACCCACAATTTTCTTCCAGTTCTTTGGTACCACAAATGGTGCTATTTTGAATATTTTGATTCATATTAAATGTTTCTTTCTGTCTTTAACTTCCTGGGTGTTGGTGGTTTGCTCTGTTGGGGCAAAGGGTATGGATTGAATTCCTACTTGTTATCAAACAACAGATCTTATTGGAGTTCTTAGCCTTACCTCTTCTTAGTGTTCTTGTAGCAAGAACCGCACCCAGTGAATTGCTTTATGGCCTCTCTGGATCTTGAAAATAATTATCTACGCTCATGGCAGGCAAAGGATTTCCCAAATTTCAAAAAAGAAAGTAGATTCTTTGAATTTGACTTTGCTTTCTGGCAGGAATACAGAATGATTGTTAAAGAAAACAGTCTGTGAATACTTAGAAAAGGAAATGGTTATACTTTCATACCAGGATGGCTTCATTAAGAACAAATGGACCCAGATTAACCTCATTTCTCTTCTAGAATGTCACAGATATGTCATGCTTACAGTCTCCAGGAGGTTCTGATGTAGGCACAAATAACCTAAATGCATAATAATTCCTGAGAAATGTACCATAGAAATGCAAAGTATTTGAAGATGGAAAGGTCATTATCACCTGGTGCCATCATGGAAGGCATCAGGAAACAAAAGGAATCTGAACTGAGTTTCAGTGTTGGATAGGATCTTAGCATGCAGTGTTGAGTTGACATAAATAAGGCAACAAATCCAGTTTTCAGTGCGTTGAGTTTGAGGTCACAATGGCAAAGCTAGATAGTGATGTTCTATAGACGAATGTAGATGTGAGCCTAGAATATAGATTTAGGTGTCATTGGTCCAGTATGAAGGAGAGTCAAGGGAGCCCTAGGAGTGTGAAGTGACAGCACCAGAGGGTATGGGTTTGGGAGCTGGAGGAGATGGGCTGATGGCTTCAACAGGACTTAGAGAAATGATCCACTTTGTAAAATCTCTGAGGTTTTGTCAATAGCAATGTCACAAAATAAAAGAGGAAGAGAGAGACACAGAGAGAGACAGAGAGAGACAGAGACAGAGAGGAGAGACAGAGATAGAGACAGAGAAAGAGAGAGAAAGAGGGAGGAATGGAGAGAGACAGAGAACAAATCAGATGAACAGTGTACCATAAGAATTACCATTGAGACAGCTTGGGGTAGGGAATGTTTCTGATTCTGCCAGTAATTTCCTGATACCTATTTTCATTCAAGATGTTAGTAGCTGAGGAGTACTTGCATGTAATTTGGAAGTTGAGGATTCATTGTCTACGGACTGAATGCAGCTCAGAATGGGGAGAGGGAAGGAGGAAGGCGCATGATGGCCATGTCTTCAAAACCAGAGGCCAGTTCCCTTTTGGAATTTCTTTGGTATTGTTCTATTGAGAAGCTGGTAAAAGGCACCACTGATGTAGTTAGATCTTATGAGAATTGGGGACCATATGTGGAGCAGCAGAAGGAGGCTGTCTCTTTAATTGAATGACTTCTCAGCCATGTCAGAGTAACATCAGAGGGGAGCCATCCCTTCCTTGTTTACAACTGCCTTAGGGCAAGAGATAAAAGTCTGCTGACAATAATAACCAGTTCTTAAAGAAGCTAAGTGGATCAGTGGATAGAATGGTGTACTTGGAGTCAGGAAGACCTGAGTTTAACACTTAAATAGCTGGGTGACCCTGAGTAAGTTACTGGACCTCTCTGGAGGCAGCTGGTAGTTCAGGACATAGAGTTCTGGATGGGGTATCAGGAAGACTTGAACTCAAATCTGTTCTCAGACACTTACTAGCTCCAACTCAGGTAAATGAGCTTAGTTTGCTTTGGGTGTTTTGTTCATTATAGGCATATGATCCCTATATTGGGATCACATGAGGGGATATAACAAGTAGTCATATATGGGGCCAACAGAAACAGGACTTCCAGCTCAACTCAGTTCAATAAATATTTGTTAGGTACTGAGGAGACAAGTACAAAGAAGGAAATGTCCCTCCTTACAAGGAACTCTCATCCTAATGAGAGAGACAACAAGCACATGTGCAAATGTATTCAAAAGAAATATAAAATAAGTAAATACAAATGTATATATACATATGAAATAGGTCAATGTCATGTAGTTTGGTGAGGAAGGGCACTTACTGTTATTCTGAAGTGGGGGGGAATCAGGAAAAGCTTCATATGAAAACAGTGAATCTTAAAAGAACAGGGCTTTGAGGGAAAGGTAAGGAGGAGGGCATTCGGGGACTGGGGATGGCTGCTGCAAAGGCATGAGACAGGCAATGGGGGTGATGTGTGAGAAACAGAGAGAAGGCCACCTTGCTGGGATGAGAGTGTAGGATGGGGAGTGATGTCCAAAGAGGTAGGAAAGATGGGTTAGGGCTGGCATGTGGAGGGATTTAACAAGTAAACGGAGGACTTTCTGTTTCATCCTAGAGGCAGGAGGGTGCCACTGGAATCAGTTGAATAGGAGACTCACATGGTCTGGTGAAGACTAGTCTTGTACTGCAAGGTGCTTACATTCTTTTGGGGGTGAGGATCCAACATGTACACAACTAGTTGCATACAAGAGAATTTGAGGAGGAGGTAGTCAGGAAAAGCATCCTCTATGAGGTGGAATCTGAGTTGATCCTTAAAGGAAGCTAGGTATTTTTAAAAGGTAGAGGTGAGATGGGAGAGCTTTGCAGCTGTGACAAAGCCTGTGCAAAGACACAGGGGCAGGACATGAATATCAAGTGGCAACTGTGCCATTTTGATTATAATGGAGGGTACATGGGGGAGTGACAGGCAATAAACTGAGAAAGTCAGACTGGGGGCAGATTGTGAAGGGCTTCAGATTGCCACTAGATGTGTGTGGATTTTATTTCCGTCTCCCCTCAGCCGCCAAGAAAGCCACAGCTAAAGTAGGCGGCTGATGCAGCTGCCTGTTAGATCCGACCCTGTCATGAAATTCACATTATTGGTTATTGACCAGATGAGGACTAGAAGCTGGGTTTTTTGAACCCCGGTTCATCATAGTTTCAATGCTTTGGTGCAAAAGAAAACAGGTCCCTCTTTTTTGAAATCCTCCCAAATCAGGTACCTGACAGAGAAAAGAAAGAAGAGAATTTGAGAGGAGGGGAGTCATCCTGTAGCAGAAGGAATTTGGGGTTTGGACCTGGGACAGAAGAGGTAGGGTGTGAGTTCTGGCCTTGACACTCACAAGCTACAGAAATCAATCCAAACATGTATAAAGCACCTACTGTGTGCAGGCACTGTGGTAATTACAGAGGATACAAAGAGAGGCAAAAGACAGTCCCTGACGTCAGGGAGTTTACAATCTTTTTTTTTTTTTTAAATTTTATTATAGTTTGCATCATTCATTTCCACAAGATTTTGAGTTACATATTTTCTCCCCCTCTTTCCCCCA
>CM053592.1:3474341-3536192 GCA_028646515.1 Pseudochirops corinnae
GCTGACTTTAGTGGGAAGTATCTTTGTGTGCATTTTGGAGTTCTAGGATTGGTTTAGAGTCCTATTTTATGGGCATTTTGGGGTGGCTATGTGAGAGCTGCAATATGTTGCTTCTGCTACGCCGCCATCTTGGCTCCGCCCCCCAGGGAGTTTACAATCTAACGGGGGAGACAAGAAGCAAATGAACATGTACAAACAAGCTATACACAGGATAAAGAAGACTTCTTGTAGATGGTGGGATTTAAAAGAAGCCAGAGAAGACAGGAGGTGGACTTAGGAGGGAGAGTGTTCCAGGAATGGGGGTGGAGGGACGGCCAGAGAACATGCCAGGTGTTGAGAAATGGAGTGTCTTGTCTGTGGAACAGCCAAGAGGCCAGTGTCACTGGCTTGAAGAGCATGTGTTGGGGAGTGAGGTAGGAGAAGACTCCAAAGGTAAGGGGTGGTGAAGAAGGGCTTGGATTGCCAAGCAGAGGATTTTGTATTTGATCCTAGACCCTGGCCAAGTCACTTAGCCCTGTTTGTCTCAGTTTCCTCACCTGTGAAATGAGCTGCAGAAAGGAATGGCAAACTACTTTAGTGTCTTTGCCAAGACAACCCCAAATGGGGTCAAGGAGAGTCAGATACAACTGAAGCACATGCACAACCGTAAGTGAAAAGAACAGCCAACAGAGGTCCAGTCCGTCAGTTCTCCCGTGCTTGAAAGTATTTATGAACTTGTCAGCGGAACAATTCTTCTTTTAGTGCTGATCTCCGCTTATCCACGCCTGCCATCCTGGGTCACTTTTCCTACAGAGGATGTGCTCCTTAAGGCTAGGGAAGATTCAGAGTTCATCTTTTGTATCCCCAAGTTTCCCTCCTGCCTTGAACAAGCTCTTGTTCTTTTCCATGGTGTGTCTAGCGGGAACAAAGCACATGTAGGTGAAAGGCAGTGTTGTATGTTAGGAAAAGGTACAGTTGGAGCCAGGAGAGTCCCCAGTTCTATTCCTCCCTTGAGCACTTACAGCTGTGAGGACATCACCATCTCTCTGAACATTGGTTTAAGTCCTTTGTAAAATGGAGGTGGTAACATGCCACCCAGCTCCCAAAGTTAGGAAAGTGCTCTTTACATTTGAGGAGGTTATTAAAATCAGGGGATATGAGGCTTATAAGCCACTGGGGCAAGGGGATGCTCAGGATGGGATACACACCCGGGGCATCAGGAAAGATAGAGACCAACTGTGATTGGAATCTTTAGGCCAGTTAGCTCTGATCAAAATGGAAGACATTTGGTTCAGTCAGGATGGGTGTATGTACTTTTGTCTCACCTCAGCTACGCAGTGGGCTAGACAGGGCAAGTAGGAGGGGGTAGCAAGCTAAAAGTTGGCATTCCCAAGACTCAACCTACCTTGGGCCATGCAGGCTTCCTTCTCTTTGGCCAGGGCTGTGTCTTTATGAGTCTGCCCAACAGCCCACCCGCCATAGAAAGAGTACTCCATGTTTTCAGAGTTCTGAGGGTCCCAAAGTAGATATTCTATGGTACTTGGCTTTGATATTGCTGATTGTTACTCACTGTCATCCTGAGGAAGGAGCTCTGATCATTCATGATTTGAAGGTCAGGTCCTAATGTGTGTCTTTGGAGCATCTGAGGCAGACAGTGAATAGGGTGGAAAGGTCTCAGAGATAACCTGAGGTTGTATATCTGTCTATATTGTCTACTATTAAAGTGATGAGATCCACTAGGTATACTTTGAAAACTAGCCACTTTTCCTACCATGATGGATGTGGCTAAGGGAAGATGGGCCAAAACACATTGGTAATAAATGAAAATTCTACCTGTCCCTTCCTTTTAAATCCTAATCCTAGTGCTAAATTGACATGTTAAAGAATCTATTTATTACTAATTTAATAATCCAAGGCTAATCCCTACATGAGGAGGCAGTTCCATTTAAAAGAGATTAGAAACAAACACCTCTTTTATCTCCCCCTCCCCCAAACCAACAAATGAAGAACAACAACAAACATATCTAAATCCTTAGTGTACTTAGAACTGATTTTATCCAAGGGCTGTTGCCTCCAAGGCTGGAGTTGTCTGTGCTTCTTTTGAAGCATTAGAGGTATCTTAGGAAGAAATCACTGCCTCTGTGTGTGTGTGTGTGTGTGTGTGTGTATGTGTATGTATGAATGAATAAAGTATCTATATGCTCCCCCAAAGTGAGAGGTGAGATGGCTCACCAATCCCTGGCCTTTCCCTAGAGAGTTATCCAAATGGAATGGAGAAATATTTCAGTCAAATGAAAAGAAAAGTGGTCGAAGCAGGATCAGACATAATCACAGTTATTACATGAGGAATGGTGAGAGATTAGCTTCTGAGAGATGGCTTAGTACGGTAGAAAAGAGAATGAACAGAGTCAGGAGACTTGGAATCCTGGTCTTGAGGCTTTCTAGTTGCGTGGCTTTGAATGAATCATGCCACCTTTCCTGGCCTCAGTTTCCTTATCTGTATAATGACCGTCATAATTTTCACAGGGCTCCTCCTCCTCCTCCTCCATGTGAGCAAAGTGCTTTACAAACCTCCAAGTGTCACATAAATGGGAGATGTTCCTGTGATTCAGTTTTCATGTCACAGAATTCCAAGGCTGGTGGTGACATTCATTTGGGGGCATGCTTTTAGTTCATGGAAATAATGTCTTTGTTAGCCATGTGCCTTCTGAACAATTTTTCTTGACTTGGCTTCTGCTCTTTTTCACTAAGCACCCTTTGGGAGTGGAGTCTTCCCAGGTGGGTAGTCAAGGTTAATGGTGTGGATGGGAGCCATGACATTAAGCTGTCTCCTTCTAAATTAAATCCATGACCTGTACTTCATTAGCAAGTGCCCTGACCAATGCAATCAGCCTGTAAGGGTTTGCCATAACTGGTGTCCTTATTACAAGAAGATTTTGTTTCATTTTGGGAAACCATCCTGATGTTTGGGCAAGATCACTGGTTATGGCATCACAGGGCTTGCAAGTGAGTCTTTGCTAACTATGTATGCATGATTAGTGAATGACCTTTGGCAAATCATTTCCTGTCTTTGGTATTCAATTTCCTTCTCTATTAAATGGAGGTTGAACCTTTGAGCTTCCTTCCTACTCTAAGAAATCACAAGATCTTATGTGTTACGCCCCACCCCCCCAGGTGTGGGAGTTTAATAACAGTGCTTTCAGACTTAGGTAGGCTTGGATTCTCTGCCGCAAGCTCTGAACCTTGGTAAGCTAGCCAAAGCTTGCGAGTCAAAGAAATAGATAGTTTTGCAATCTAAACGAACCTGCATCATATAACGGCATAGCAAAACCCTCAAAGTTCGGTCCATTTTCCCAATTTGGAATGTGGGGAGCAGAGTCAGTATTTGCTGATGAAAGACAACTCTGTATCACCTCTCTGTGTGTTGTCAAAGAAACCTGCTATTTCCTGTTCAGAACTGTTGTACTTGGCTCCATTCAACTTGGTAATACAATAATGCCTTGTAATCTTACTTCCCCATCAGCAAATGCAGTAAAAATGAAATGGTTTGGCCTTGTATTAGACTTCCCATTGGGAGTGGTGGCCAGCCTGTCACTGGTAATGGGCATGTTGCTCCCAAGCTCTGAGAGCTCCCGGACAGATCTCAGCAGCTGACTTCAATGAGGCTGTTTTAGACTGGTCTGTTGCTTGGCTAACAACTCCGCTCTGTACTTGGGGCTTAATGGCCCTGTGTTTATTACAGAGCTGTCTGTGGATAAGAAAGGGAGTTAAATCTTATAGTCCCTTTGGGTGTCTTTGATGAGGCACAGACAATTATTTTTGGGGGGCAGTGGGAGAGAGGTAGACTACACTAAATTATGTCCTTTTGGAAATTGTCAGGGTTAGGTTGTGTGTCCATGTGTCACTGTAGGTAAAAGGTTCAATGTTTCTTTATGTGAAAAATGACAGCTCCAAGATTCAGATCAAGTCAGTGATGTCAGGACCCTAGAGAGCTCCCCAACCCAGGTGCCTTGCCCGTATACTGGGCATATATTGCTAGAGGACTCTTATCTCCTAATGGTCACTTTTTCATAGACCCTGTTCCATCAGCATGTTAGCACACCATAGGCCAGAACTGGTTCCTTAACTTGAGATCTGTGAACTTTGAAAAAAAATTATATTTTGATAACTGTTTTCCAGTGATATGTTTGCTATTTAGTCCTATGTATTTTATTTTATTTATATTATGCATTTAAAAACCATATTCTGAGGAGGTCCCAGGTTTTACCAGCCTGCCAAGGGGTCCTGTGATGCAAATAAGGTTTGTTCTCCTGGACTAGAGACTTGGGAAATCCAGGCAGTGGGATCTTTGGAAGTAATTACTCTGAAAGGAGATACCTGTCATTCCATCCTCAGCTCCACCACTGTGGGAAAGGCTCCCTCATTGGGTCAACCCAAGCTTTTCCCACTTGCCATGGCATTTTAGAAGTGCAGTGTCCTCTTAGGAATTTTAGCAAGCTTCTCTGGAGTTGAATATAAATTGGCTGAATGATACTAATTAGTGAACTGGGTCAGAGCTGCAGTTTTTGCTAGTTAGGGTGGGAAGTTGTAACATCTCTTGACTCCATTGCCCCTCCCCAACCATTCCTGCATCTTTCTCAGTCTTCCCTTCTGAGCCTGGTTTTGTCTGCTGGAGTCCTGCCTGACCTGGCTCCTTTTTCGATTGAAAGTCCCTTTCAGATTTTATCTTTGGAACTTTAACTCAGAATTCAAATGCCCCATGCTTCTCACTTTTTGCTTTTCCCTTTCCCCCTATATATTCCCTTCACCTCTCCCTTCCTCCACTGACTTGGTTCCTGGGTACTGCTATGTTCCAGAAGCTCAGGAACTCTTCTAGTATGCTTCTGCCAGAAGGAAAACCTCAACATCGAACTGGGTCAAGGGTGTATTTCTGATTCACACATTGGCTATGTCTTGGCTGGCCAAATGAATGGGGCTTAAGGACTGTTCATTAAATTCCATCCATGGAGAAAGCTGAGAGGTGAATCTGGGTCCCACAAAAATGCTGGCCTTCTGTTTATTGTCTTCAAGGAATATTTCTAAATTCTTCCTACCTTACTCTTTGCTCAATGCTTTGTAGTTCTCTGATGCATTTTCTATCAGTTTAGTATTGGACTGTTCAAATATTGAATTCAGTATGTACTAATTCAGTATTGGGCTGTCCATTAGACCCATGACATGACCAGCTTCTTTTTCTAGTCATACACATCTTTGATAATATCTTTTATACTACTTGGATGACAAAATGTTAAAAATGGGTCCTTGGGGATCTTCTTATGGCAAACACCATTAATAGGGCTCTTTCTTTCTGAACTTCCCTCCCTCTATTGCCTGAGAAGGGTTCCTGTTCTCCCTTCCTCTGCCTTTCTTGAACTTGGCCCACCCCCATACCTATCTCCTCTGTCCTATGGTTCCTGGGTGGACATTCTGCAGGGCATGATTTTAGTCTTTTATGATTTTAGACTTTTATGTGTAAATCATTTATCAGTTTTGACCTTATCTTAGTATATGGTGAAAGATGTTGGTCTATACCTAGTTACTGCCAAACTGCTTTCCAGTTTTCCCAGCAATTTTTGTCAAATGTTGAGTTCTTACTCCAAAAGCTTCGATCTTTAGGTTAATCAAATATTAGATTACTATGGCCATACTACTGTGTACTGTATACCTAATCCATCCCGCCTTCCCACCACTCTATTTCTTGGCCAATAGCATATTGTTTTGATAATTTCTGCTTTCTAATGTAATTTGAAATCTGAAACTGCTAGGCTGCCATCCTTCACATCTTTTCTTCATTGATTCCCTCAATTATTCTTGGCCTATTGTTTTTCAGATGAATTTTATTACCCATTTTTTTCTAGTTCTATAAAATAATTCTTTGGTAGTTTGATTAGTAAGGAACTTAATAAGAAAATTAACTTAGGTAGAATTGTCATTTTTATTATATTAACTCAACCTACACACGAGCAATTAATACTGACATTAGTAACACTTAGGAATTGCTTCATGTATTTTATCTTATTCAATCCTCATGATAAATTTGAGAAGTAAAGGCTACAGATAATATTCTCTCCATTTTATAATGAGGAAACTGAGGCACAGAGCGCTTAAGCCCCTTGCCCAATGTTACGCAGCTACTAAGTATCTGAAGCAGGATTTGAACTCTCATCTTTCTAAAATCCAGCATCCTATCTAGCATACTGCACTTCTTCAGAATGCTGAAGATGGAAGGGACCTTTGAACACAGAATGTTAGACTCAGAAGGAAATTAGAGATCATATACTCGGGCCTCTTTATGTTGAAAAGGAGAGAACTAATGACTAGTGGGAGTATTATTTCTAACTGATCCTGTATTTGACTTGGGTTTTTTTTTTTTTTTTTTGCTTTTTTGAGGGGAGAAGTAAGGGCAATTGGGGTTAAGTGACTTGCCCAAGGTCACACAGCTAGTAAGTGTTAAATGACTGAGGTCAGATTTGAACTCAGGTCCTGACTCCAGGGCCGATGCTCTATTCCCTACACCACCCAGTTGCCCCTGTTCAACTTGCTTTAAGTAGTTTTTTGCATGTTGTCTCCCCCATCAGACTAAAGTCTTTGAGCACAGACTGTCTTTGAGTTTTCTTTGTGCTTTACAAGGGGCCTGACACGTAGTAGGTAAGCTGTGTCACTGGATTGCAGAGAAGATACAGGATAGTAAGGTTTGAAAAGACTCGAGGGATCAGGGCTTTAAAATGCCAAAGAAGATTTTATATTTGATTCCTGGATTGAAGGGTCCAAGAAGCTGCTGATAGGAAGCCAAAGGAGTTTGCTGAAAGGGTATGACACGTTCAGACATGAAGTTTGTGGAAGGATCCTTGTGAACGCTGAATGGAGGGCCGATTGGAATGGGGAGAGACTGGAAGTGAGACCGACAGCAAGGCTATTGCAATAGTCCAGATGTGAGGGAAGGTGGGCTTGTAGGGGCAGCAGCAGGGGCAGAAGCGTATGGACATGAGTGATGTATGATGTTTGTGCATCCCACCCTGGTTTTATACAATGGTTTTACTTGAATTTTTGCACAAGAGTGTATGAGCATGTATGTGCGCATATGTGTGTTGTGTGTGCTCATACATGTGTATGCATGTCTGTATGTATACACGGGCACAAATGCATTCATACATTTGTGCATCTTCTAGAGGGAACCACTGGATAATGGTAATAGAGAACAATTAGAAAATTCATCAATTTTCTCCTGTTTACACTTCAAACAAGGTAATAATTTTCTTTCACATTTGCAATGAGTGTTACTAAATGACAGTGCATTTGTATTTCATGAATATCTTGAATATCATGAACTTTACATGTGCCACCTGGGAGTGTCCTCAATACCTTCATATGGAAACCCCTTTACTAAAAGCCTGATTTAAACTAACATTTAGCTCTTGTGTAAACAGAAGGGTAATTAATGCATTGACTAATTCTTAGAAAGCATGGTATGTATCCAGTTTGAAATAACCATATTACCAGTATGAATATATATACATATATATATATATATATACACATATCTTATGTGGAGAGATTGAGAAACATGTGAAGTTATATATCTTGTCAGTTAAACTGTAGCCTTCTTGAAGAAAAAGACCCCATCTCTTCTGCCTCTTTGCATTGCCAGCCCTACCACGTGCAATAAGCGTTCAGCAAATCTTGTGTAGTTAATGATGCCCTGTTTGACTTGGGTGACGAGATCCTCATTTTGATTCTGGTGACTAATATGGAAATTGCAAATGAATACATTTCATGCCCTGAGGCCATTTTCTTTTGGGTAAAATGTATTGACTATTTAAAGGCTGTAACAGAACGATGCCACTCCATGGCGTTAGCAGCCAACTAAAAGTGGCGCCAACATGGTTAATGTTTTAAAACAGAGATTAGAAACCTTCACCCACAGCAATATTACAAATGTATGGGGACATTTTACCAACATGGAATGGGGGTGTCCAGCCTCTTTGAATGCTCTCAGAGGTTTGAGTAATGAAAGGGATGGAGAACAAAGGTGCTAAGTCTCCATGGATTGCGTTTTGGGCAGCTTTAGAAAATGCTGTCCTATCTGTGCCTTTGGAGATAGGTCTGTCCTTCCTTTTGTAATGCCATAGATCTTAGCTTAAAAAGGCCAAGGTCTCCTGCTGCATCCTGGGCTGTCTCCAGCCGTCCTGATCTATATCTGGCCATTGGATCCAGATGGCTCTGGAGGACAAAGTGAGGCTGGTGACTTTGCGCAGCCCTGCTTCACTTAAACCCAATTCATTTGCAAGTCATGACATCATCTCCCTGATGTCATGCTCCTCTTAGAAAATGAAGCACATGGGGGTGGCTAGGTGGTGCAGTGAATAGAGTACCAGCCCTGGAGTCAGGAGGACCTGAGTTCAAATCCAGCCTCAGACACTTAACACTTAACTAGCCATGTGACCTTGGGCAAGTCACTTAACTCCAACTGCCCTGCCTTCACCCTCCAAAAAGCAAGAAAAGAAAAGAAAATGAAGGACAAACAGTGAATGATCCTTAGATGAATCTTTAAAATCCTATGTTTAAAATACACATCATACCGCCTTTAATGACATTCAAGGACAGAATGCTGTGTTTGAAAGAGAATTAAGAGCCAAATGAAGTAAATGGAACTGACTGAACTAGAAAGGGTGTTTTTTTCCTTTTGATCAGCAAAAAGCATATTGTTTTATTTTTCTGCTTGTCGGATGGCTCTGCAAAAAAAGCCACGTGCTGCGGACCTGTAAATGAGGGGCCCTCAGTCCCTGCTCTTAGGAGGCGTGTGATCCTGGGCTGGTCACTTACTTTCTCCTGGCCTTGGTTTCCTCATCTGTGAAATAGGAATGTAAGTTCTTCCCTCCTTCCATGGCATGGTGAATGAAAGCACTTTGGAAATTGTAAGGCTCTATATAAATGGGAGCTACCATGATCACCTTGGCTAGGCGAGTGAATAGCATGTAGGAAGTTTGCTGTGCCTAAAAATACTTCACAAGTAGGAGCTGCAGAGCAGAGAGGGACGGCACCTCTTATCACGAATGTGGTGCTCGGAGTGTGTAACCTGCACACACCCAAGTCTCTGCAAGACTTCTTCTCTCTAGTTATTAAAGACTCCCAAGGCTTTCTCTTTTGTTCTTCGCCTCAGATGGTAAACACCTTTGTTATTCTGTCTTGGTTCATGGAACGCTTTCCTAGGGATTTGAATGAGGAGAGAGTTGAGCATTGGTGTGTGTGTGTGTGTGTGTGTGTGTGTGTGTGTGTGCGTGTGTGTGTATGTGTGTGTGTATGTAAATCTTTGTTTCTGACACCCACGTTCTTTGAAATCTAGTGGAACCTTGAGTTAAAATGAGTTCTTGTCATACAAATCCATGATGTCTTTCTCCCTGCCCTATGATTTACCTTCCCCCGGAGAATGGGCAGCTAGATGGCCAGTGGATAGAATACCAGACCTGGAGTCAGGAAGACTCCTCTTCATGAGTTCAAATCCAGTCCCAGGCACTTACTAGCTGTGTGATCCTGGGAAAATCACTTCACTGTATTTGCCTCAGTTTCCTCATCTGTAAAATGAGCTAGAAAAGGAAATGGCAAACCACACCAGTATCTTTGCCAAGAAAGCCCCAAATGGCATCGTGAAGAATCATATATGATGGAAAAATAACTAAACAACTAATATAACAAAAGATTTGATCTGGCTTAGCTAGCCTGTACCTTGAAGGCGTTAAAATTTCAAGATGAATCCCACCCGATTCTGTTACTCTCTTCTATGGTGCTTTGTGTTGATCTAGTGCTTGAAGCTCTTTTCCCAGATTTGGATGGGCAGAAGCTACCTTCTTTTCTAAGCACTCATTCATCCTGTCATTTCTTTGGGGGGAAAATGGAATCTGTGTTTCTGGTTTTTTTCAAGCTTATTAAAATAGAGAATTCTGTTGGGGTCCAAGATCTCATCTCCTTTCTTCCCCATTGCTTTAGGAAGGGGAGGGCCAGTTAGGTTGGGGTTGAGTGTTCTTGAAGTCAAAGTCAAATGATTAGAATACTTGGTAGAGCACATTTTTTTTTGAGGGAAGTCAATAAGTAGCATTAAAAGCAGAAATACACTTGGAAATTAGAGGCTGGGGCTAGAAAGAGGAGAAAATGTCTAGTGGGGTGGATGACATGGTTGCATTTCAGTAGGAGAGGAAATACGACAAAAGCTAAGAAGCCAGATAGCTGATTAGCAAAAACAGTATCACAGGTTAGATTGGGAGATCAAACTGGGGGCCCAGGGATTTATTGGAAAGCAGATTAGTCCTACTGGAGACATTTGAAGGGTGAAATCAGTAGTATGGGTGGCAAGAATGCCCACTGCTTGTTATTTACCTGGCATTCTATCTTAAGTAAACATTTGTTGCTTTATTATAATGCTGGATGGCAGCTAGATGCCACAGTGGATAGAATACTGGACTTGGAATCAGACCTGAGTTCGAATCTTGCCTCTGACATGACAGCTGTGTGACCCTGAGTAAGGCACTTAGTCTCTCACAGTCTCAATGTCCTCATCTGTAAGATGAAAGGTTGGACTAGACTTTTGTCTAAGCTGCCTTCCATCTCTAAATCTGGTTCTATGATGCTAAGTGCAAGGCAAGGGAGCATGGTTAGGTGGCTTTGAGGAGGATCTGGGTGAAGCAGGGGTTTAGTGGGCTGTTGATTGACAGTGTTGTCTCATTCAAATTGAGACCTGGGAAAGACCTCATCTTAAGAAGGCCAAGGCCTCCCATTGCACCCAGGGCCATCTCCAGTCATCCTCATTCCATTCTTGGACCATTTATCTATTGGGGGAAGGCTTTGGTTTTCTGTTTTGTTAGTTCTCTCTCCAGCTTGAACATTTCATTTAAAGACTCCATCGACTATTTCCCTCCTTGCTCCTGTTGCACTAATTTTTCCTATCCAAAAGTCTTTTAATTTCTTGTAATGGGATTTATTCCAGTGGGGAAACTTCCTCAGCAGAATCCCAGAAGAAGAGTATAAGCCTTTTCTTGTCCGCATTCATTAGACAAAGTGATGAGAATTATAGCTGGGTACCTACTTTGCAAGTGAGGGCCTCAGACTAGTCATGGATACCCAAGGTGCAGAAGCCTCCTGGGCCCACATATCCCGCTCTCATCTTTCTCCTGAGCTCTTGCACTCCTATTGTGTTCTGGACGTTTCTGCCCTGATGTCCTGTTGGCATCTCTACCTCCACATATTCAACACTGAACCCATTATCTTTCTTCCCAAACCCATCCTCCTAACTTCACTGTTTCCTTTGTGAGGATGACCATCCTTCCTTCGGGAGAAGGTTGATGCTGCACTGTCTGAGATGAATAAATACAAACCCCTTGAACTGGCTGTTAAGGGCATCCACATTTCTCCCCTGCTCTTAAATTTGCTACTTCCACTGTCCAGACAAGTTCCTCTCTCTTTATTTTCCCCTGCTGCCTATGGGCATTCTTACAGACTGCCCCCAGTGTCTGCAGTGCTCTATCCATGTCCCTATCTGTTGGCATTTTAAAATATTTTTTCAGGGCCCAATTCAAGCTTTATGTCTTTCATGAAACTTTTCCTTATGTACCATCCCACTCCCACCCCTCGCCTTCATTCTGGAAACGGATTTCCAATATCTCCAAGCACCGCGTCTGGATCTCTCCTATGGTGTTTCACAATCTACCTTGTAATATACTTGTATATGTGTATGGATCCCTGTAGTATAATGGAAACACCTTGAGGGCCAGGACTCCGCTGTTTTTCCTCTTTATGTTCTTTGCCTAGAGTAGTTCTGGGCACAAAGTGGGCACCTCATAAGGATTTATGGGACTGAATAGAACTGTAGACAGTTGTGCTAGGAGGTGAAAGGTACACAAGATGTCAAAAACGTCATAAAGATTTAGTGGGAGGACCTGGGTTCAAATTTCAGGTTTATCTCTCACTACCTGTATCACCTTGGACAAGTGACTTAAGCTGTGGGAATCCTCAATTTCCCTATTTGCAAAATGGAGCTAATCCTTGACAAAGCTGTCGTGAAGTTTTAATGAGAGAATAGAAGGAACTGTCTCAATCATATGTGGACATTTTGTTTGCTGAAAAGGGCAGAAATAAAGGACACTGATGTGAGAAAACCAGCTTGAGGCAGTTCTGATGACCTGAGTGAAAATTTTTTCTCCAATAAAAGCCTTCACAGAACCTGCCTGAAAGCAGCTCAAAGGCACAAACACTACATGGAGGTGGGAATGGCTGCACTGCATTATTTCCCATCAGATCATTTGCATACAATTGTTTTCAAGGTTTTGCAGGATGTAGCTGGGAAACTGTAGATCACAGAATTGCTAAAAGACAATGAAAAGAATTGCGCATTGTTTTATGTCATTAAGATGTGGACCTGGTATGGTGGTTTGGTTTGTTCTGGTCTGAAACATGGGTCAGTACTTGTTTGGCGGTCCTGATTTGAGGTGTTAGAAGTGATAAGAGAAAAGAGAGATGGGAAAATGGGAAGACAGAAATCAGAATGAGGAGATAGAGCAGAGCAGCCATGTGGAGAAAGAAGCTGATGGTGGAGACTGCCCTCACTGCTTGAAGGATGCGGAGGGGAGTAGAATCAGAAGAGCAGAGTAGATGCTTTGGGCTGAGGCAACTGAGAAGCCTGGCTGTAGCCTTTGTAGGCTCTATTACTGCTGAAGCTCAGGGGGAAGAGCTCTCTCTGTAGGCAGCGTCCAACTGCTGTGTGAAGAGCTGACTGGGCTCACTGCTCTCTAGTGCCACCTAGAGCTTGAGAACTGACTGAAGCTAGAAGGTTGTGTGTGCTCCAGGAGCTGGTTGGAGGAAAGTGGAATTCTGTTTTGGTGTGACCAGTTAACTGGACTTATTACAAGTTAGGGCCATCTATAGCCTGCAAGATGAGAAACCCAATAGGAACTTAACAATGTTGCACTTTACTAAGATCTCTGCCCTGAAAGGGAGGAAGTTATGACAAGAAGTGCAGATCTGGGGAGCTTTGCAGCTCTCTGGCTTAAGAGAACTGCATGCTACTGGAATAGTCTAACACTGCTCTAGCACCCAGTCAAGAGGAAAGATCTGGAAAGCTGAAGGCCTTAGCCTTAGACCTGCTGTTTTGCTGAAAAGGTTCAACGCTGCTACTTTGTGGCTTTAGGGACCCAAGAAAAGCAGCTTCAGCCAGTGGGAGAGCAAGGACACTTAAAAGATGAGTAGCGAATCCGTACCATAGACTGTTTCCTATAAGAGACCACTGATACAAAGCCTATATTCCATTGTTGTGGGTTTCCTACTTAGGTGTCTCTCTGCTAGGCTTCTATAAAGATGTGCTCACTCTCTCTTATGGATACTATATGTATTGGTGGGAAAGTGTGACCTAGGTTAATGGATGGACTGTTATATTTTGATTATTCCTGTTTCTGTTGAGTAAATTTTATATTTTCTTCTTGTTCATGCAATTATTATTGCTTCCATCTTCTCTTTTAGTAATTATTTTATATTTAAAGTTAATCATGTCCTCAGTAGCCAATTTCTTTAAATGGTCAGTACACTGGTGGGGGCCCAGAAGTGACAATGGTGAGTAGTAGGAGTATATTTTGGGGGATATTATATCTCCCCTTCCCCTCACCACATAATTTTCTTTGACTACCCCTAATACTATGAAAGTCAGTTATAGCTGAGCAGTTGTGACCATACCCTTCCCTTAGAAATCTCTCCCAGTATCTGCCAGTATGAAGTAATATTGAAGGAGTCACCTGGCCCAAAGAGTGGAAGATGAAGGATCGGGCACTGTGTCACATACCATGACCACAAGTTCTACTGCCCTGAGGAGTGGGTCAGATCCCTGTGAGACTCCAGAGAAACGGTATGCAGAATATTTCTTAAGGTTTAAAGTTCTGATGGTCTTGGGGGTCCTTTCCAGCTCTACAGATGTATGGTTTCACAGCTCTGGTGCTCACTTCTGGCATTCTAGCTTTAATAAGCTTGGCCTGCATCTATCTGGTGCCCCCAATTACAAAACCTACTTAAAGTCTGTGGCATTTCTTTGCTGGAGATGGCCATTATCCACCACATATGTTGTGCGTTGAGCACTGTGTCTGTCAGTAAGGGCAGATGAATCTCAAGAGGTATAGTACTCTTCAGGGGTGCTGCCAGGCTTGACAGGCTCGGAGGAAAGATTGACATCCCTGGCTTGGCAGAGAGTCATTTTAGTCATGGTCTGCCTTGGGTACAGCGTCAACATGTAGGCCTTTCCCAAGTGCTGCGATGCACGTCAGGGAGATCCTTTGAGGATGTGATTGGACTAGTCATGTCAGCCAGAAGAAACCTTCTTCAAGACCTTTTATTTTGTCTTTCATTTGCTTCCATTTTCACTTTGGCAGATTTCTGGTCACTTTCTAGGTTACGTAGAGGGCGAGACTTGAAGAAGACAAGTCACTCGCTCTTTGCCCAATCACTTCATGGATTCCTAAAAAAGCCAAAGAGACAGTAGCCACAGGAAACAGGGATTCCATTGTGGCTTCAGAAATCCCCAGAATCAACCTCATGATTTCTCTTTACAGTTACCATGTGACCTTACTTCATTGAATCCTGTAGGGCCAAAATCAATGAGTTGGGAAATTTCCTTCTTCTACACTGCAGAGTATCCTATATGACATAAATAAACCAGCTGGTAGTGGATCCATATTTCCTAAACCCCCCCAGCCCCATGCTCTCCCTAGCTTTCTCCTCCACTACAATTTTGGGATCATTTCATGTTCCTGTGTGTTTGGATAGGAACAAGGGGCTTGTGGTTTTATAAAGGGAAGCTAAATTCAAATTCCACATTTGAAAATGACCCCCCTGAGTAGATTGTGGAGGCCTTAGCCTGCTGAGCGGATCATCCAAAAAGTTCCTGATCTGTGGAGAAAGTTCATGATAGTAAACTGAGCACAGAGTTCACAGAAATACTCACTTGCAAGCCTCTCCTTGCTTATGATTTTTATTAACATTAATACTACTTTAAAAATAAGAATAAACCGTAGCTCACCCTTCTAGAGTAATTTATTTTACTTTCTCCCAGTAATGCTGTGAGATAGGTGCTGAGGTTAAGTGGGCGGTGACTAGGAGGCTGACCTCGGAGTCAAGAAGACCTGAGTTTAAATCCTGCTCCAGACAATTACATGCTCTGTGCTCCTGAGCAAGTTACTTATCCCTCTTAGCCTAAGTGTCTTTCTCTGTAAAAATAAGGACAGTCATTGCACCTAGCTTGAAGGGTTATATGGGGATCAAAGGAGTTAAGTCAAGCCAACAAGCCCCTAGTAAATGCTAAGCTCTGGTGATAAAGAGAAAGACAAAAGCATGGTCTCTGTCCTAAAGGAGTTCACATTCAAAAGGGGGAGATAACATGCAGATAGAATACATACAGGGTAAATCTTGGGGTAATAATATGGTGTAGACAATATATGTAAAGTGTTCTATCATCATCATCATCACCACCACCACCATCACCACCATCATCACCATTATCATCACCATCACCACCATCATCACCATCACCATCACCATCATCACCATCATCACCATCACCATCTTCATCACCATCACCATCACCAGCTTCATCACCATCATCACCATTATCACCATCACCACCATCATCATCATCACCATCACCATCATCACCATCATCACCATCATCACCATCACCATCATCACCACCACCACCATCACCATCTTCATCATCACCACCACCATCACCATCACCATCATCACCATCACCACCATTATCACCATCATCATCATCACCATCACCACCATCACCATCACCATCATCACCATCACCATCTTCATCATCATCACCACCATCACCATCACCATCATCACCATCACCATCTTCATCATCACCATCACCATCATCACCATCACCATCACCATCTTCATCACCATCATCACCATCTTCATCACCATCATCATCATCACCATCACCATCATCACCACCACCACCATCACCATCTTCATCACCACCACCATCACCATCACCATCATCACCACCATCACCATCACCATCATCACCATCACCATCATCGCCATCATCACCATCACCATCTTCATCACCATCATCACCATCATCATCATCACCATCACCATCATCACCATCATCATCATCATCACCATCATCACCATCACCACCATCATCACCATCACCATCATCACCATCACCATCTTCATCATCACCACCACCATCACCACCACCATCATCACCATCACCATCTTCATCATCACCATCACCATCATCACCATCACCATCTTCATCACCATTACCATCTTCATCACCATCATCACCATCATCATCATCATCATCACCATCATCATCATCCTCATCATCGCCATCATCACCATCACCATCATCACCATCATCACCATCACCATCTTCATCACCATCATCATCATCATCATCACCATCTTCATCATCACCATCACCATCACCACCACCACCATCATCATCATCACTATCACCACCACTACTACCACTAGGCAGTGTAATGACATGGAAAGCCCCCTAACTCTGGAGTCTGAAGATCTGGCTTCAAATCTCTCAAGTTTACTGCTGACCTTAGTTGAGTCACTTAGTTTCCTGGGCCTCAGTTTCCCTATCTGTAGAATAAAAGGGCCTAGATGATATAAACCCTGTGATTCCTTCCAGCTCTAAATCCATGATCTCATGATACTTTGATAATTATCCCTGTATTACATAGGAAGGAAGAGCCTACAGTTCTAACTGGAAAAGTGACTTGCCTAGGTTCAGATAGTGAGGGAGCCGATGGATCAGGGTTCCAAACCCAGGCCTCCTAGATGGATCTCAAAGATATTTCCCATATAGGAATGGTCTGAGTGAGAAGGGTCAGAGTAGTGCAGGGGATAGTAGAGGAAGAGAGCCCTCCTGATGCTTGGGCCTTGCCCACGAGGCCTCAGGCCTCTCTGCTCTATGTGAGCAAGCCCTGGAGTGGAACCACACAAGTAAGCAGTGGGATTGTGCCCTGAGGAACAAGCCTTTTTTTTTTTCATCATGACAGCTCCTGGGTGGCCCTTGGCACGTCATGTTTGGCCATCAATGATGGTGACTGATACTATGGAGAGAGACCACAGGCATTGCAAGTGACAAACGTAACAAGGGTCAGAGGTTATGGGCTGAGGGTTTTCCTGGGCTTTCTGTTGTTCTAAGAGTCTCTTGTAAATGGGATGTGGAAGCATGGGGTCTTATGAGGAAGCCTCGGGAGCAGGGCAAGTATTCCCCGGGCTCCTCAGGCATCATTCTCCCAGTGAGCTCAGTTGACAGTCAATGATGGAATTACTGCAGCATTCATGCTCTTTGGGGGCCTTTGGCACTTACTAGGAGGGTGAGCTTTCCAAATCCATTTCTAGGCATCATTCAGACTTGGTGAACTCTTAACCCTTAACTACTAGGTATTTTTAAAATAATTTTCACCTTTCAAGATGGTGCTTTACTCAGCTCCGTGAGTAAATGAATGAATGAAAAAGGCTTTTATTAAGGTCCTTGTGTCCAACATTTGCTAAGCAGGAGGGATCCAAATACAAGCCAGGAAAACAGCTCTGCTCTCAAGGAGCTCCAGTTTTAGGAGGGGGATACAGGCCGTAGAAGTCACAGTCACAGGTATGGCTGTGGTCTCAAAAGCTCAGTGTCTTTGGGCAGCTGCGCATGTGAAATGCCTCATGAACCAGGTAGGACCAGCCAATCATGATATGGTAGGCCTCTGGGTGGTGCGGCAAGAAAACAGTTACCCTGGAGTCTGGAAGACCCAAGTTCAAAGCTGACCCCAGATGTGACCCTAGACTAATCACTTAACCTCTTTCTGTCTTAGTTTTCTCATTTGTGGAATGGGGGTAATGAAAACACTTACCTCCTAGGGCTGTTGTAAGAATGAGCGCTGTATAAATGCTAGCTGAGCATCAGTAATCCGGCTAAGCAATGGTAGCTTCTTTGGTATCCATGGTCACAGGTCATGGCAGCTGCCCTTCTGGGCCTTACAGGCTCCCACAGAAGAAGCAAGTTAATGGCCTTTAATTCGGGTGAGTGTGTAGCCTAATCCAAGGGAAGGCACTTAACTGTAGTTACCAGGGCATGGGAGCAGCGTCATTGAGACCCAAGGATACCCATAGCACTGGGTCTCTGGCCAGAGCAGCTTACACAAGGACACCGCTTGGGTGTGGGGATTGTCAGGCCCAGCAGAGGAAGGCCCTCGGCCTTGGCACCCAGCTCATGCCAGGCTCTCAGTCATCCTCTCCTTCTTCACCATAGGACCTCTGCTTTCCCAAACAACAGGGTGCTCCCAGCTGGGATAAGGAGAGGCATCCGATTTCTGATGTCACAATCAGTGGGCTGCCAGTCATCTAGGAAACTAGAAGGCTTTGTTTTTCCCTGTTAAGCTTAGAAGATTACAGGTGGTTTTGTTCCAGAGAAGTCAGGAGGAGAGGAAGGCAGGGATCTTAATGGCCGTTCGTGTGGTATTTACCCTAAGGGAGTCACAACTATAGCACACCTTAAGAGGGGCCTCCCAGACTCTGCCTGAAAACATGGAAGGCCAGGGGCTCCCCACCTCTCAGGACAGATGGATTCTATGGTGAATGTACAATGAGACATTCTGGAGCTAGAGAAGGGGCCTGACTTGGTGGGCTGGAGTCATCTCCATCAACACTGTCCGAGGACTCAAGAGTGAGTGGGTGTTCTTCAAGCTTTCTGATTGGGATATACTTGGGGTTGTGGGGATAAACGCTGACCTGGCTTTTGCCCTGCGTTTTCAGTCTCCTGAGATGGGGGTGGGAGTGGGTGTGGGTGGAGTTTGAGGGCTGCATGTGGGTCTCTGCACATGGCCACAATGAATGGAGGGAGCTGGACAACGAGAGATCTTTCCCAGCCTGGCACTAGGAGAGGTTGGACTTCCCTTCCCAATCCTTCCCCTCTTCACCCCAGATGATATCACAGAGACTCACACTCCATTCTCAACTCAGAGGCAGCCTTCCCGAGAGCAGTCTTTCCAAGGCTCTCGACGCCTTCTCTGGGGTGTGTTGTTGTGGCCACCCAAAAGCAGGATTTGGTTTTTTCCAGTAGCTTCGGCCTCAAGGAAGGAGGGTTAGCTAGGCATCCTGGGATGATTTTTCTCTTTCCTAAGCAGGTGGTTTGGGATGAAACACCAACTTTTTACTGAGCCTGCTGAAGCATAAATCCAGTCTGTTGATAACAAAAGCTGTTGATGTGGTCACAGGTAAATTGCCTCCTCTAGATCACACACCCAAAGGCCAAAGGTGACTGACCCAATGTATCCCCCTTGGTCTCCAGGGAAGTCATCTACTTCCAGCAGAAACGCGGGCTGGCCTTGACCCTTCAACCCAAATGGTCAAATCTTCCCTCGGTCAGGCTTGAGGCCCCTTCCCTTCCAGAGGGAGGGAGGGAGGTGGTTTCTCTTCAGTCACACTTGGTCTTCATCTTTCTCTCAGCTGCTTGTCCTGGGCTGGCATGGGCACTGCAGGGCCCTGCCCTTTGGGTAGAAGGCCACAGTGCTTCTCTTATGGGAAGGTTTGGAGAACTGGCACACATCCAGCAAGGTCCGCCATGGCCTTGATCTGGTTGGCTTTTGAATTGAGTCTTTCCCTATTTAGGGCAGGCAGTCGGAGGTGACCGTGTCCAGAAGCCTGGGTTGAGCAGGCAGGCCTGAGTTTATCTTTTTCTCCTTAGTATAAGCAGTCTTTCTTGGGTGAATACCCCTCTTCTTCCCCACCCCCTAGATTGTGTTATGTGATTATCATGCTTTGATGTTAATGGGGAGGGATTTTAGAGATAATCTGGAGCCAGGCCCCTCCCCTTTGTTGTGCCTGGAGCCTCCTCAGGAGCAGTCTGGTGAAGCTTGTGGGCATCTCCATCATCTTCCTAAGTGCAGAAAATAAAATTACAAAGGAGCTGCTGCTGTTGAGATAATTATCAAAACATGAACAACGTCATGGACCTAGGTGAGGAAGCCTTCTTCTAGTCTAGAGCAAGTCTGCCGTTTTACATTGTGGAATTGGGATGGATCGCACCAAGCAGCTGGCGACAGGAGAGGTGATAGGAGGCCCAGAGGAGGGGGCTCCCTTGCTCAAGGTCACACAGCAAGAAAAGGCAGAGGCAGGATCCTCAGGGACTTAGCACAGCTGCCTTCCATTACACCAGGGTCTCTCATGTTTGCTGCCATTCCACCATCAAGGTCGAGTCTGGCTCTTCATGACCTCTTTGGGGTTTTCTTGGCAGAGATACTGGAGGAGTTTGTCATTTCCTTCTCCAGCTCATTTTACAGATGAGGAAACTGAGGCCAACAGAGTTCAGTGACTTACCCAGAGTCACACAGCTATTAAGTGTCTGAGACTGGATTTGAACTCAGGATGGTGAGTCTTCCTGACTCCAAGCCCAGTGTTCTATTTAGTATACTACCTCACTGTTCTGCTATCTCTAATCAAGTCATAATAAACACTAATATTCAATTATAATAAGCATCATTCTTCCTTCCTTCCTTAGAGTTTGCTGAGCATTAGACAGACCAGAGCAGCTCCTTGTCCCACGACCTCTTCGAAGTGAACTCCACCAACATCAGACAAAATTACTTGTTACAACAAACCCAATGATAAGATCCCATCAGAATTAGACATCAGGTACACTGCCTTTCGAGCCGACAGACGACAATGCCCATGCAGACTGTAACAAGCCCTGCGGAACTCACTCAGCCCCCAGTACTGGAAGGGGAGCCCTGTCATAAACCGAATGCTGTCACAATCGCCCAGACATAACAATGCACCATGAAGACTTCAGAACAAGGATTGAAAAACCAACCACCAGCTAGTGCCCTCATAAATGCTCTTAGCCTCCCAGTGCTGGGGGTGGGGGAAGCTCTCAAAACACAGATACTTAACAGAAGATTGTTGGTGTTTGTCCTTCTCAGAGAGAGCCATGACATCAGGGAGGTGATGCCTTGACAAGCAAGTGAATGGGATTTCAGTGAGGCAGGGCTGTGCGAGGTCTCCAGCCTTACTTCTCCTCTGGAGCCAGCTAGGTCCAGTGGCCAGACATAGATCAGGACTACTGGGGATAACCCCAGGATACAGTGGAGCCTTTAGTCTTTTCAAGCTAAGGTCACTTAACCTCCTCCAGCCTCAGTTTCCTCATCTGTAAAAGGTAGATGATATTTCCTCCCTCACAGAGTTGCTGAGGCTCAAATGAGATGTTTGTAAGACACTTTGTAAACCTTAAAGTGTTATATGGATGACATTGTTATCACTCTTGTCCTAATCAATCAAAACCAAGTAATGGCATGAGGTGTGTATCACATCTGTCATCTGGATTTGTCCTAAAGATGACTTCAGGGAGCCTACAGAAGGTGAATTTACATTCTAATACTTTTATATAATTACAAAAACCAAACATTTACTCTATTTATGGAAGAGTTTGTAGAACATTCATATGAAAGGATAATCCCAGGAAAATGACCTGCCAGGACTGTGTCTTTTGGAACCCGTCATACAAGAGGAGAGAATGCTTTTCTAGAATAAGAATAATTGATCTCTCCCATTGGCTGGGCACTTTGAAGTCTTTGGAGCTCTTTATGGTTAGTCTAGGTCTCCTCCAGGGCTCCTTCGGGCTCCTACATTCCATTCTGCCTCAGCAGTGACAGGGAGGGTCATTCCTAAGCCAGCCCCTCTGCCAAACTGATGCTATGTGTGAGACGGATGGAATGAGGCTGGGAATATGAACCACAGTGATCCTACGGTGATCTTCCCAGCTCAGCCCATGCTGGAGCGGGCTTAGCATCACCAAGGAGCAAATCAGGGAGATAAATACCACCTCATAAAAAGGCAGCTGGAATGCAGTCCTCCAGACCACCCAGAGACAGAGCCCGAGAGCTGGAGGGCACCCCAGGGAGCCTTCAGAGCCGGCAGGATTAATTATGTGGCTGCATGTTGTGCCTTTACAAACTTGGAACCCCAAAATCGGATCGGGTGAAATTTTCTACATGGTGGGAGAGAGGATCAAGACACATCTGATGAGTCAGGTTTTTTGAACAAAAACTAGTGAAAAAGGCTAGTGAAAATGTTGCTGTTGGCTGGTGCTGCATTTGTATAAACTAGAGGGCTTTTCAGGAAGTCTGACTGTCAGTTGACTCCATTCCTGAGAGATCGACAGGTAGGCTGCAGTAGACAGAATGACCCGGGTTCAAATACTGCCTCATGTATTGCAGTGTGACCCTGGGCAAATCACTTGACCTCTCTCAGACTCTTTGGAAAAACAACAATTTCATTTTAATGGCCTATGTTCCTTTCCCCTCTATGCATTTCGGTTTTGTTTTTCTGTAAAATGAGAGAGATATCCTCTGAAACAGGGATCCTCAGCCCTTCTGTTCTGGATCGCTTTGGCAGCCTAACAAAGAAACCTTTGGAGCCCTTCTCAGAATAACACTTGTGTGTAACTGCCAGTACTGCTACTTTTCCCTTAAAAGCTGGCGAACATAAAGTAGATTTTTTTTTTCTCCCATCCAAGTTTATCCATCCCCTAAAATCTATCCACAGACCCTAGGTTAAAAGCCCCTCATCTATGCTGAGCACTAAAATCCTTTGATCTCAGTATGCTATAGATTTCCTTTATCTTGTATCCTGCTTAAGCAAAATCAGTGCTGGGCTCATAGGTGATGTGTATATATCTATATCTATATCTATATCTATATCTATATCTATATCTATATCTATATCCACATACATATATATATCTGTATGTATGTATATGTATGCACACACACTTAAATATACACATATGTGTATATATGTATTTTCTATGTATGTATGTAAATATATATGTAAGTGTTGGATATATGTGTATATACATGTAGATAGATGCTGAGTGAGTTAACGCCTTGAGGTTTCTTTGCTGGTGTAACTTCAGCCTTTACTCTGTGCCCTGCAGGCCAGCCTCTATTATTCAGGGCCAGTTAGCCACTTAACCAATGGGTTGAGCCACATTGCTGCTCTTTACACCTCCACCAGGAGGCAGACCTGGAAAGGAGGCGATGACTGCTCTGTCCAGTGGAATTAGCAGCTGTGCTGGTTAAAGGTTTAGTGAGATGAGAATCCCAAGAGCCCGTGGTGAACAGGGGAGGAGAGACCAGCTGGGTATTTAAAGCCCATCTCATGGAGCCTCCCAGGAGCCATGGGAGGTAGGAACCACTATTATCCCCATTCCATAGATGGTAAAACTGAGTCTGAGAGAGGTCAAGTGATTTGCCCAGGGTCACACTGCAGTACATGAGGTGGTATCTGAATCCGGGTCATTCTGTCTACTGCAGCCTACCTGCCGATCTCTTAAGAATGGAGTCAACTGACAGTCAGACTTCCTGAAAAGCCCTCTAGTTTATACAAATGCAGCACGAGCGAACAGCAACATTTTCACTAGTCTTTTGCACTCTAGTCAAAGCTGGCAGTTGCTAATTTGCATAATTCACCACCTTGCTCGCCTCTCCTGGCAGCCACTTTTCACTGACAACCTCCCCCACAGAAGTTTTACTGCCTACTGTATTCAAAGCTGTAAACTCCAGGCAATGTACAAGCCCAGCCACCAGACAGTCCCCTTGACTCCTCTCTAGAGGTGGACTTAGGAGAGGGCTTGCCTTGTATCCCAACTCTTCCACTGCCTCTGCAACCCTCATCAATTGGACTAGCTCAGGGCTTCTGAGTCCCTCCTTCTGTTCAGACTCCCTGGACAATCAGGTTGGTAAACCTTAGGGACTCCTCACAATCATGATTTTAAATAAAAGAAGGAATAGATAAATTTCCTTTAGATGAAAGTGAAAAGAAAGATGTAATTTTGATCCCGTGCCAAATTTATGCCCCCCCTGAAACTGATGCAGGGTGGCCAGGTGGTGCAGTGGATAGAGTGCCAGGTTTGGAGTCAGGAAGACCTGAGTTCGTTTGTCCTCAGACACTTACTAGCTGTGTGACCCTGGGTAAGTCACTTCACCCAGTTTGCCTCAATTTCCTCATCTGTAAAATGAGTTGGAGGACAAAATGGCAAACCACTCTGGTATCTTTGCCAAGGAAACCCTAAATCAGATCATGAAGAGTCAGACACAACTGGAAAGACTGAATAATAAAGAAACCTATCCAAATACCCCTTGTGTCATAGGTGAAGAATTCCTGGGCTAGATAATTCTATAATTCCTTTGAATTGATTCTTCTTGTCCCAGTATCCTGTGCCTTCCACCCCAGCTCTGATTTCTCCTACCTGTCTGACCCCTGGAGTGTTAAATCTGTGGACAGGAGCCCAGAGTTTGGCCATCTTTCTTGCCTGCAGTGTTTTTGTCTTAGGAATCCAGGGTCTCTGGGGAGGCTCCCTAGGCCACTCTTATTAGAGCTCAGGTTTTCATACCCATTAGCCTCTCCTTCTCTTCCCCCTCCACTGCTCCCCTGAGCTCCACAGCTAACTGCAGGGAATGGAGGAGGCTTGACTCTTCCTCCAGTCAGCTATCAGAGATGCTAATCCTTGCCCTGGGTTGGCCTGCAGAGTGATGTGGGCCATCTGTCCTTTTGTGCTGAAGTCAGAGAGCGAGACCCTCAGGAGACAGGGGGGAGCCTGACCTCTGTGACTCTGTCCCTGGGGTTTGGGGGCTTAGTTCCTCTTATGCAATAATTGCAACTCATATCCCCTACCCATTTGTGGGGGGGGGGGGGGGTGGGAGTGAGTGCAGGGGTGTGCTGGTAAAGCCTAACAACTGGCTCTCTGAAGACACACCTTTTGATGTTCAATCGACATTATTGATATATTTCTCCATAATTTTCCTTAAGTCCAAACAATACCAAAAGCCCCACAATAAACCAAGGCCTGATTTGGAGCCTTTGCTGATTTCTGAGGTATAAATGCTCACACTGAAAATTTAATAAGGATCCAATAAGTTAGGATGAGTGGACTTCAGCGTACTCCTTTTAAAAAAATATTTTTAATTTATGGAATAAAACAAGAATTTCCATAACATCGTACAATAAAAAGATGATTGCGTACCAAAATGCAAATCTGCTAGGCACGACTTCAAATATAGAACAGAATTATCATGTACATTTGTTTTTTCCTTTCCCTTTTTCCCCCACCCCCACCCCAGGGCTACCCTCAGGTTACCTAGATATAAAGAGAGGTTTTACAAGAAAATGAGAAGAATGTGGAACATATCACTCATCAGGCTTAGGGACAGGTCAACGATTTATCCACAAACAAGAGACAGAAAGCGAAGTTAGGTGCAAAACGGATAATTTCGACTACGTTAAATCAAGGTGTTTTGTACCAATCAAACAAAGGTGGCCGGGATGAGAAGGAAAGCAGCTGCCCTGAGTGGTGCATCCTTCACCCAGAGCAGGACTCTCCGAGGCTGCTGCATCCTAATGATGGCATCCCTTTGCCCTTCTCCCACCATTTACTCAAGAGCAAACACTTGCTGTCTGCATCTCTGTTGCCTTGTGCCACGGGTGAATGCCTGGAGTCCTTTGCCGCTTTGTGGAGGGAGAGGCTCCAGCAAAAGGAGCTGACTTCAGAAAGGTCTGGGAGCCTCGCCGCCTCCAGGTCACACTAAATGTGCATTACTCATACTCCAGGTGCAATTGTGCCTTCCAAGAAAAAATTTCTAAACCAATCCTGCTCCCAAAGAACCTTCCAAAGAAACTGAGGAGACTGAGATGACTTAGAAAGGTCTTTAGGAACACTAGGAGCTAGGACCTTCCCCTATCAAACTCTGTGGCTTTGGACAGTAGCTTCGGCTTTGTCAGACTTGGTTTTCTCATCTGTAAAATGGAAGTATTGGGTCAGATGTCTCTCATGTTTCTTCCCGTGCAAAAACTATGAACCATATAGACTCACCCATCAGAATGTGTGCTCTCTGAGAGCAGGGTCAGCTTTTTGTCTAGAGGCCTGGCATCTGGTACATATTTGTTGACTAACATTGTGATTCTGACCGACTCACTTTTAGAGTCACTTTCAACTCTGAAATTCAGTTGTAAAGTTCTAAATTGTGCAGCTTAGAGTCATCACTGCCACTTGCTCCCCTCGGCAAGTCTGGGCCTGGCAAGCTCCCATTATTTTTCTTTTCTATTGAACTCCTGCCCTTTCACTCAGCTCTAGGAAGCTGTCCCTGACTTCCTGACATGGGGAGATGGGACCACCTTGCAAAGGGCTCTCTCCTCTGCCTCACTGGTACTAGTCATGTGATGTGTCCTTTAGCCACTCGACTGAGAGAACCTTCATGAAGCACAACCTACATGGCCCTCATTATTCTAGATGTTGAGAACGGAAGGCAGAAAAAAATGGCCTCTGTTCTACGTTCTGCTATGTACTCTGGTTATCTGTTCTAGTATCCTGTTATTCCTAAGATGCTGACCACTCAAATGGCATTAACAAGCTCTTTGCATGGACCCCCTCTCGACCCACCATCTAGGAAAAGGGCTTGGTGCATTCCAGGCATTTAATAAATGTTGATCGCACGAATGTGAAATCAGCAAAAGGGTGAGATGAACAGGTCTAGGGAAACAGGAAAGATGCAGTGGAGATAAGGAGACCAGAGGAGGAAACTGAAGGGTAGGAGTTGGGTGGAATAAGAGATTAGTGGAAGGGTGTTTGAGGAGAAAAGAATGGTTTGCCAAAGGACTGGGAGAATGATGATACCATTATCCAAAATGAGAAGCTGAGACCTTGTGGGAGAGAAGATGAGCTTGGCTCTGGATTTGTTGAGGACTCAGAAATCAACAGCCCCAAACAGTTCTGCCTTCCCCCTGTCTCTTCTGTTGGTATTGTGGATCTTCTGGCTGGTCACTACTTTGCTCAGTAGGATGACGTCTTTCAAAGTTGTTTCATTTCATTTTATTATGATCATTTTCACTTAAATGGTTCTCCTGGGTCTGCTCATTTCACTTTGTATCAGTTCACACAAGTCTGTTGTATTAATTATTGCTCGTGGCGCAGTAAAATCTTATTACAGTCACATATCAAAATTGGTTCTTAATTACTTTTTCTCACTGAACAAAAAATCTGTTTTTCTCACCTTTTCACCCTCTTCCCTTTGGAAAAGACAGAGAAACCCCAAACTTTCGTAACTAGTATGAATAGTCTAAAAAAAGTAAATTCCCACAATGACCAAGTCCAGAAATACGTCTCATTTTGCAGTGGTGGGAAGCAGCAGAAAGGCAGATTTCGATTTGCTGTGAGGAAACAATTCCTGATAATTGCAGCTGTCCCAAAGTTGCAGGCACTGCTTGCCCCTGGAGTCGTGATGACCCCCTGCTGGAGGTCTTAATTCTAACCCTGGATGGCCACTTGGTGGCGATGTGGGAGAGAAAATGGCAGTCAGGTAAGGTTTGGCCTCCCTGACCTCTGAGGTCCCTTCCCACTCTGAGACTGGTCATTTTCCCATAAATCAGTGGCCTCTGTGGACGCACTGTCAGAGGCTGCATTCCACATTCAGGGTGTAGTTTGGCACGCAGTCTCCTCTAAAGGATTGCTTTGTTCTGTAGTGAACTTCCTCTCAGCAGGGTTTGCATCTTCCCTGAGCCTGGACAATAGCCCTAGTCCCAATTTTTGACTGGGGTCCTTGAAATGGGAACCTTTTCTCCCTTCATGCTCAGCACAAACACAGCTGACAAAAGGAAGCCCAAAATTCCTTCTGCCCAAGTGTGTTTGTGTTTGGGGTTATGGTCCTTTCCAGAAGACTTTAGAAATTCACAAAGTACCCTTGAGCCTATAGAAAAGTGATCTTGGAGGATTTGTAAAATAATGAATGGACCCAGGAGAAAAGCCAAGATTTCTTTGGAATGCTTCAGGAAGAGTCCCTGCTCTGGCCTGGGGTCTCTTGACAGACGCCAGGTATATAAGAAAGAAGCTGTAAATGTCGGGCTGAGATGAAATGGTGCAAGGACAATCGTGTCCTTTTATAGAATCATTGACCTCTACTTTAAATATGGAAAGGTCACCTAGAGATCACCCGGTCTAATCTGCTTCTTTGACAGAAAAGGCTATCCCGGGTGATGAGGGATTTGCCTACAGTCACCTGGGCAGGAAGGGGCAGAGAGGGTCAGCCTGTGAACGTGGCTTCTCGAACTTCAAATCAGGTTTTCTTTCCATGGTGCCCCACAGTCTCCAGTGACACGGATACAACTCACTAGAGCCAGTATTTATTATTAGCATTTATAAAATGTGTGTATTAAATACTTGCGGTGTATCTGCAAAGGACTGTGATGGATGAAAAACAAATGAACGAAGGACGTTGGCTGCCGCGATCAGTGACAACAGTGACAGCTCTGTGGGCGTCTGTGGGGTGTCAAGGTTTGCAAGGCACTTTATGTGTGTTATCATGGTTAGTCCAGCTATTTTAAACCTGTTTAGCCAGGTCTTGGCCTCTGCCTGCCAGAGCCTTATAGTCAAGGAGGGATAAGACATGGAAGGGTTTTTGCATTGAAATAAGGCACTGCTTTGGAGTGGCTAGGTGGCTCAGTAAATAGAGCACTGGTCCTGGAGTCAGGAGGACCTAAGTTCAAATCTGAACTCAGATGCTTGACATACTTACTAGCCTGGTGACTTTGGGCAAGTCACTTAACCCCAACTGCCCTCCAAAAAAAAGAAAGAAGGGGCTGCTGGGAGTAGTAGGGCCCATAGTATTCTATGAGATTTTCTGAAACACCCTTGAAGTACACCTTTTCCCTCCCGTCACATGTTTTCTGCTTGGTGCATCAGAAGACCCCCAAATTACATGGGAGTTTAGTGATACAGGAGGAAGCTGATGCACAGAGAGTTGGGCTTACTTCATTTTTCTCATTTCTGTACCTCTGTCTCAACTCAATGTATGGCTTCGTTAGACAAAGAGGGACGGACCCATGAAATGAGATTCCCAGGAGACCAGTAGCTCCTGATGCTGCAGGTAAGTCGTGCTTTGCTAACTCGGTGCTCAGTGTTCTAGCGACAGAGGCTCAAGGGGCCAGAGCATGGTCAGTGTGTGTTGGAGGATGCTCAACCATCTGTCAGCCACAGCTAACTGCATGCCTCGACTGGGAAAGGCACTGGGCTGTCAGCGACCGTGGTTGGAGGAAGTATCTGAATGTTCTCTCAGACTAGTCGAAGTAAAGTTCTCTGGGAGCCCAGAGGGAGGTGATCTCTTCAGGCTGGGGCTTAGGGAAGGTTTCGTGGAGGAGATGATGTTTCACTTAGGCCTCGGAGGAATCAACCAGCCAATGAGTCAAGGCAGAAGCATTTACTGAACACCTACTATATACCAGGTCCTGGACCCTGTGCTGCGGATGCGAAGACACACACTGCATTGCGTGGGGGTACGCGGGGGAGCCTGTCAGTTCCACCCTCCATCCCTTGTGAAGCCGCTGCATGTCAGCTGCTGGCACTGTGTGGGCTGGTTTGACTTTTATTTTTCACAAGGTGAGATTTCTTGGGAGAGGGTGCATCTGCAAAGGGCTGTGATGGGGTGAAAACCAAAAGGAACCAGTAAAGCTTGTTTAAAACATTATAAATCCCCAAACCATTGTTGTTCGCTCTGTTTGTTTTGCTCTGGCTGTTAGAATGTCAACTCCCTGAAGGCAGGCACTCTTTGGATCCCTAGTGCTCCACATAGTGTTAAGTAGTCAGAAAGCACTTGTTATGGGTGGAATGGAGCCCCCAAATCTGCCTGTGAACAGATAGAACTTATTGGAAGAAGTGTTCAACCTACAAAGATTATAATCAAAACAATCCCATGTGATACGTAACACTCAGAAATTCATATGCCCTCCCTTTTTATGTTCTCTGTACGTGGAAATATTTCCCTCTATTTACTTTCAAAGACTCTAATCAGTACCTCTTAATTTTTAAATTTAATTTGATTTCAATTGTTCGTTTCCTTATTACGGAGAGACTTAGGGGAGTCAGCCTTCAACTAGAAAAACTTGGATCCAAGAGCCACTTTTGACACATCTTCGCTGAGTGACCCTGGTCAAGTCACTTAACCTCTGAATTGCATAGAAGATGCTGGCCTTCATTGGGAGAGGGAGTTTTCTCACTTGGGAGTTCCCTATGCCGATGACATCTCAGGTCCATTTCCTACCCTTTCTTGTGATTGTGAACTTCACAATGAGCAGCAATCACCCACATTCCAACACACAAAGAATAAAAGGGAGGTACATGAGGTCACACTTTCAAAGCTGGAAGGGCCTTCTGGGGCCATCTAGTTTAACCACTCGTCGTATAGAGAGTACAAGACCAAAGTCATATGAGTCAGTGGCAAAACTGGAACTGATCACAGGTCCTTTCAAATTCCGAATCCAGTATTCCATCCACTGCACATGGCATCTCACCAACTACCTGGAAGAGCAGTGCACTTTGGTAGGGTACAATGCTTAAAATTAAAATATACATGAACATAAAGGAGGTTGATTGGGGGAGTCCCTTGGCAGATTTGGGGCCTTTTTCCAAACCACTCAACAATGGGCTATAAACAGCCTTATATAAGACTTTGACTATGGGATGAAGACAATTGATGGAACACAGGGAATTTCTAGTGATTGACTGGCTGAGGATCAGTCATATGCCAGATGGTCTTTAAAAAGTGAGCTGGTCCCTGAGGTAGCCTGGCTGTGCCTCAGCCCAAAACTTCAGCTGAGCTAGGTGTGTCTTCTCTTGAGCCTATTACCAACTGATAGAGCCATGTGCCCAGCAGAGCAGACCCAGTGAGCACAACATGAAATTTAACAAGATTGTAAGTCAAGGCAAGAAATGTCTACTGTTTACCAGGCATTTTGCTAAACACTAGGAATATCAAGGCAGAACACATCTCCTGCTTCCAGGGAGCTCATGGAAAAAATTGTGTACAACAAGATATATACTGAGCTCATTGGGTGTGTGCCAGGCAAGGAAATGGCCAACCCCTCCAGTATCTTTGCCAAGAAAACCCCAAATGGAGCAATGAAGAGTCAGATATAACTGATATGACTGAAATGAAAGCAGGAGGAGGAGAAGGGCGAGGACGAGGAGGAGGAGGAGAAGGAAAGGAAGAGGAGAAGGAGAAGAAGGAGAAGGAGGAGGAGAAGGAGGAGGAGGAGAGCCACCACCTATGGACATGAGAAAATCACTTCCCTCTGGGTCTCAGTCTCCTTCTCTGCAAATTGAAAGCATTGGATTTGGTGACCTCTAAGGTCCCCAATCAGTCTTTTATTAACTCTGCTTAATGAGGTTGGGTTTCCACTCAAGCAAATAACATTTGTGGGAATCCATCATTCTTAGAAATGAATTATGAGAATCTTACACCTTTCCCTCTGGACCGTTCCTCTTATGCACAGCTTAGGTTGACAACACCATTTGGGGTGCTATTGATTTAGCCCAGGGGGGGGACCTGTGGCCTCAAGGCTACGAGTGACTCGCTAGGTCCTCAAGCACAGCTCTTTGACTGAATCCAGACTTCAGAGAACAAATCCCCTCAATAAAAGGATCTGTTCTGTAAAACTCAGACTCAGTTAAAAGGCCATCCTTTCGAACCTAGAAGGCCACATGTGGTTTCGAGACTGCAGGTTCCCCACTCTCGGGTTAGCCTTTTGATGTAAAACTGCCATTGGCTTTAGAGATAGCAAGAAGGAATAAATGTGTTAAGGAACAGGAATCATGCTAGTCTCCTATTGCCAACCAGGTCCTTGCCCTTTAACAGAAATAAGAACTTGCAGGAATCTATGAATGGAAGTCTCTCTCAGACCCCAGGTGGTGCTCCACCCTGCCATTAATTCCTTGTGTGACCTTCAGCAGATCACCTCCACTCTGGACTTGACTTTTCTCCTCTGTAAAATGGCAGTGTTGAACTCAAAGACCTTCGGTCCCTTCGGCTCAAAATTCTATAAACCTATGAATCAGGATGAAAGATAGAATGGTGAAAATCCACCCACATGCTTTCTGCCTAAATCCCTGTGTTTACCTGAGGAGATGAGTGACTGTAAATGAAGCCAGTCCAGCTGTTACTCACATCTGGGGTGATTAATTGGCACACGTAGTCATTGTATTCTCTCAAAATGGGTACAGAAGCTTCAGGGCAATGTATATTTTTCCCGCATGGGACAAGGGGAGCTGATTGCTCTAGCAGTGATGTGTGGGAATGGGCAGTGTGAGCATTGAGATGAGCTGAAGACAGTTTAACACTTGGAAGGTTGTGTCTGATCACAAGCTGGCCTCCTAGACTGTGAGCTCCTTGAAGGCAGACTCTGCCTTTTCTAAACTTTAGGTCTTCCTCAGCACCCAGCCCAGGTCTCTGTCTGGAGGAGACACTTCATAAATGTACGTGTATACAGAGGTACAACAGGGATGTGGGAGAGATGGTATCATGCAAAGAATATTGGATTTGAGTTTGGCTCCAAGAACTGCTATCCAGGTTCAAATCCTACCTTAGGCATTTAGAAGCTGTGCAATCCCAGGTAAATCACTAACAAGCCTCAGTTTCCTCATCTGTAAAATGAATAGGTTGAACTCTAAGGTCTCTTCCAGCTCTTAATGTATGACCCTACTTGTGTGACCTTGGGAAAGTCCCTCTCCTTTCAACCTCAGTTTCCCCATCTCTGTATAAGAGATTTGAGTTAGATGATTTCTAAAACCTTTCCCAGGTCAAAATTCTATGACTGATACATCCAACAAATCACAGACACAGACACACAAGTGCACAGAGGCCTAATTCTTAGTTTATAGCTTAAATACGTTCTTTATGGTCTTGAGATTGGAGAGGGAGTGATGGAAGAGTAGCAGTAGCTTACCTTCCTGGAGATCCACGTCCTTTCTCATTAGCAACTTCTCTGCTGACGTGTCTTTCTGTGTTCTGTGGAATGTGTCAGTTGGGTACAATAAGTGGCTGTAGATATTTTGGAAACCTTCCAAAATCCATCTGTCTTTTGCTATATATCATAAGTTTCTTCTCCCCTTACTTCGCCCTAACCTCTCCAAATCCCTTTCCTACCACTCCCTTAATAATGTTTAAAGAGCCCTTAGAGCCTGCATTTTCCATCCACAGAGGCTGGCAAGGGAGGAGTAGATAAGGAACATCTCTTCTGCAGTCTGAAGTGAAGTGAACATTGGTCCCATTGCCTCTGTGCCATGGTCGATGTGACTTCCCTAAAAGTCATTCATTCATTCATTCAATAAGTGTTCATTAAGGACCTCCTCTGCAGTAGTCACTGTGCTGGAGCCGGCGATCCAGAACCAAAAACAAAACATCCCAGGATTCAGATAACTTACAGTCTATTGGAGCCAGGCTCCATGTGTTTTGTCAAGCAGGAGAGAAGTTTCTAAATGAATGCTACTGAATTGTGTGGAGGGACCATGGGGATAGCGTATGGGGAAGACACAACAGTGCCTATTCCCATCTCTTACTGAAAAATCACAGCTGACATTTCAATATGCTTTAACACTTACAAAACTCTTTATGCTCATGATCTCACTTGAATCTTATAACCACGCTGGGACGTGAGTGCCACAGGTAGCAGGGTCCCCATTTTACAGATGAGAAAAGTTGGGGGCCCTGAGAGTTAATGACTTGTTCATGGTCTGCTAGCTAGTGAGTAATCGCGCCTACCTCCCAGAGCTGTTGTGAGGATCACATGAGGTAAATTTGCAGAACTCTTAGCCCAATGCCTGGCACAAAGGAGGAGCTTAATACATACTTGTTCCCTTTCTCTTTTAGAAGTTCTCTCAATTTAACTCAAATATTTATCAGGCATTATCCCAGGCACCATACTAAGCACCAGGAAGCCAAAGAAAGGGGGGGAACCAGTCCCTGGCCTCAGAGAGCTCATAGTCTAATGAAGGAGACAGCACTCAAATGACTTTGTATAAAATATGTATGTATAGTATAACAAATAGATATGTATATATATGTACACACACAGAGGAAGGATGTAATCACAGTGGGAAGACACAAGGCATTAAGGGGGATCCAGAAAGGCTTTGTGTGGAAGGTAGAAATTTAGGTGGGAATTGCAGGAAGCTGGGAGATGGAGATGAGAAGTGAATGGACAGCGGGGGGAAATGCCCCAGAGTGAAGGATCTCACCCTTCAGAGCAAAGAGGCGTTGTCATTGGATGGCTGAGCAGGTGGGTGGGAGGGACCTGTAACAGCTGGTGAGTGCAGAGGTGAGTCCTGGGGGGCTGTTTCCCTCCTGCCAGGCCATTTTCAAACATTGCTTTCTGGCAGATGGCTATGGGCCTGTGAAACTTTTCTTACTTAAAAAAAAGTTCTTACTTTCCAAAACCCATTTACCTTGAACATGAGCCCTTCCCTCTCCTCCTCCTGCTGTAACCCCAGCTCCTGTACCTCTTGAGGAAAAAACCAACACAAAGTATAATTTGGATGGGGAAAGCCTGATTCTTCAGTTTGGTGGGCTCCATTATGAATCTTACTGAGAATGTTGGCTTCCAAACAATTCATCTTCTCATGTCCCCCGTTTATTCCTGCCAAGGAATGGATTTTGCCAGTAATATGGCTTGACTGCATGTGTCAATGTTTTACAAAGAGGAAGAAGATGATGAGCAGTTTCCTCTTTCTAAGGAGCTGGTCCCGAAACTCTTCGTGGCCACAACTGGACTTGTGCAACACCATGGAAAACTGAGGGTAGTAGCTGGAACTGTCCAGCTAAAGCAGTTTGGTGGAATCTTGAAGGTGGGTCTGCCTTTCACAGGTATACCACACACACACACACACACACACACACACACACACACACACTGCATAGATCAACTACAACTACGAGCTGCAAAAAAAGAACATTCTTTATTCTGTCGCTCTTCTCTTTACCTAGTACTCAAACAGCTTCTCCCCTTGGAACTCCTAGTCAGAATACTAGGTTCTTGGTTTTGATCAAGTTTCTGTTTTAGACTCTGCCTTCAATCTCTGTCCTTCTTAGCCCCACAATTCAGGTCTGTCCAGGTCATGAAAAGCAGTGTTATACAGTGGAAAGAGTACTGAGTTGGAGGCAAGAGACTTGGGTTGAATCCTGGCTCCTCCTCTGGGAAGATGACTCAAGCCCTTTTGGCCTCTCCTCTATGAAATGAAGGGACTGGAATAGCTGACCTTCCTGCCAGCTCTGCTTCTCCAATCCTGCGGTCTTGCCTTGGCACGCTGGCATTCATTGTGGGAAGGTCTACAGCCTGCTGACTGTGGCTGGAGAATATGAGCAGAGCAGTCAACTCCAAAAAACAAAGGGATTCTGGGTTAGCCTTCCTCCACCATCTCTCAACCTCATCATCACATAGAGAATACAGGACTTTTTCACAAATAGAGATGGGCTGCCATTATTTAAAAAAAAAAAAAAGAAATCAGTCTGGCCTTAATTTTTCATATAAACACACCTTCTCAATTACAATAGGTTACTTACTTCAACCACCCCAAATTAGCTGATTGACGGCTTCCTATGTGAGGAACAGGAACAAAAGGGGGGGGGGGGGAGGAATCAAGAGTTCACACACTACATTCTAAGTGGCTGTGAATGCAGCTAAACTTATTTACATTTTTCTGTCTTTGTACTTATAGGATTTCCAAAGAGCTAGACAGAAAGGGGGAAAGTGAGTGACCAGGATGTTTTGTCTAAATGACTCTAAACATCCAGGTGTTTGAGCATGCCACTGAGTGTGGTCCACCAGTGTGGCCAAACTACTAAGTTGAAAATTTCAATTAGTATCATGGACATTTTTTAGAGCCTGATGCCAAAACATCTGGTTGGTTCATTCAATCCACTGGTGACATAAATCCAAGTATTTACATGGCATGGTGTAGGAATGGAATTTTCCCACCTTTCATCCAGGGCCTAAGCTGTAGTGTAAGAACAGTCTCATTCCCACTGTCATTCTCTGCATGAGAAGAGAGAATGTCCACTGTTACAAGAACACTCAGTTGAGTTTCTTTCCAACTTCAGGCTTTGATACTTTCAATCTATCCAACCCAGCAAGCATTTTTCTAAATGCCAGCAGTGTGCCAAGCTGCCCATGCTAAAGATACAGGGACAGAAAGAAAACCACCTTTGCCCTCAAGGAGCTTACATCTACTAACCTGATCAACTTGGATGTTAGTCATTGCCTAGGGATTGCCATGGCAGAAATCCTATGTTGTGTTCTTAGAGAGAATACTTTGTCCTAACAGAGACGCTACAAATACTTCCTACTCAGTCTGGATTGCCTGTGACTATTACTTTTTTTTTTCCACTGAATTTTCTTTTATTTACAGTTCCAGGTTTCCCCCCCCCCCCATCTTCTCCCTCCCCATGGAGAAGGCAAGAAATACAAAACTCAGTATAAGTATGAAATCATGCAAAACACATTTCTTCATTAGCCGTGTTCCTCCTTACCCACTCCACCCCCCACAGAAGAAGGAAGAACAAGATCAGTTCTCTATCTGGAGGAGGATAGTATGTTCCATCCTGAGTCTTTGGAAATGTAGAGGGTAGTGATGTTGGTCAGAGTTACTGTATCTTCCACAGTTGGTTATCTCTACAATATTGCTGTTATTGGGTTTCTCCTGTTTCTGCTCACTTCACTTTGCATCAGTTCATTTAAGTCTTCTCAAGTTTCCCTGAAACTATGCCCTTTATTATTTTGTGGCACAATAGTATTTCATCACAATTGTATGCCAAAAACTTGTTCATTCATTCCTTAACTGATGAGCATCCCCTCAATTTCCAATTCATTATTACCTCAAAAAGAGCTGCTATACACATTTTTGTACTCATGGGTTCTTATCCTCTTTCTTTGATCTCTTTGAGGTATAGACCCTCATACCAGTATTGCTGGGTCAAAGGGTATGCACATTTTAATAGCTTTTGGGACATAGTTCCAATTTTTTTCCAGAGTGGTTGAACTAGTTCACAACTCCACCAACAGCACATTACTGTCCTTATTTTCTCACAGCTCCTCCAGCATTTGTAATTTTGCTTTCTTGCCATCTTGGCCAGTCAGATGGGAGTGAGATGGTGCCTCAGAGTTGTTTTACTGTTGATTTCTTTCATTACTAGTGATTTAGAGCATTTTTATAATGAAATCATTTTGATGTCTTCCTCTGAAAACTGCCTGTTTATATCCCTTGTCCATCTGGCAATTGGGAAATGACTCTTATTCTTATAATTTGGCTTAGTTTCCTAATATATTTGAGAAAGAGACCCTTATCAGAAAAATTGGCTGCAGTCTTTTTTTCCCCCAACTCTGCTTTTTTTCTAGTTTTAGCTGCTTTTTTTGTGCAAAACCTTTCAATGTTATGTAATCAAAATGATAAATTTTAGCTCTTATGAATCTATCCATCTCTTGTTTGGCCATGAACTCTTCCCCTATTCATAGATCTGACAGGTAATTTTTTCTGTGCTTCATTAATTTGATTATGATATCTCCCTTTGAGTAAACCATGTACCTATTTCATGCTTATGTTGGCATATAATGTGAGATGTTGATCTGTCCCCAGTTTCTGCCAGACTGGCTGTGATTTTTATGAAGGAAATTGGGAAGAAAAAAGAACCCCCAATTCAGTGGTTATTCTGATTCATGAGATCTTGCTAGGGCATTTGTGAGTAGTCTTCCCAGATGGCTGTCTGTCACTCTGGTGCCTCTGAGGTAGATGAGGAATTCATCAGGCCAATTTATAAGAATATTACACCAGGGGGAAGTTAGGTGGACTAGCTATATGGCCCTGGGCAAGTCACTTTACCCCAACTGCCTCACAAAACAAACAAACAAAAAACCAAGAATATTACCCCAGGCTGGAATTTTCTCTTTTGCCATCCATCTTCCATTTCTGGAGAATGTCCACACCCTCCATTCCAAAGGTTAGGCCTTTCTTGTTATGCATTGTCACTGCTCTAGATCTGGTCTCTTCTCCTGCCTGGTACCTCTTTCCTGTGTGTGTAGTTTTCATGTCTGGAACTTCTTATAAAGGAAATATTCTTATAAAGGAAATATTCTTCAACAGCTTCCTGAGCCATTGCTCTGTCAGAGACCTGGCTCACATTTTGCCAAATGAAGCTGGGTAGTTTCCTGGTAAATCTGTATTGGAGATTACAATGGGTAATTCAGTGCCTAAGAAGCTTTCCTTTGCTGCCTAGATAGATATATGATTCTTCATGGGGGGGGCGGGGGGAGTGAGGGGGGCTCAGAGTCACCACATACTATGTTGCCCTCTGACTTCCCAGAACATTCTGATGGCTGCAAATCACTGAATAATTATTATCCAATTTTCAGTCTAATCCAAAGGGCACCAAGGTCTTGTGCTACACACTGGAGATTAAAAGCTGAAAAACATAGCCCTGACCTCAAGGAATTTGAATTCATTTGGGGGAAAGGGTAAGATTTATATGCCAATAAGAATAATGCAGAGCAGAATATGATAGTGGCAGAGGACAAACAGCCTAAAGATAAAGTGATCTAGAAAAAAAATCCAGAAGGAAGGGATCACTTTTATCTGAGGAATCAAAGAAGTCTCAGGGAGGGGAAGAGTCAAAGGGAGGCCTTGAAAAAAGAGATGACTTTCAGTAGGTGGATACAAGGAAGCCATGTATTCTGGAGGAAAGGCGAGGGCCTGTGTTCTGTGATTGCCCAAAGGAGGAGGATTGTCTAGGGAGTGGCTTTAGAACCCTATAGCACAGGATGCTGTCGTCGTTATTACTAGTGGCAGTAATGGTGGTGGGTGATTGGTGGTGGTTGTCGGGGGTCAGCTGCCCTTGTCCATGGTTGCTACTGAGGATGATGGGTATTGTTGATGGTTGTTTATCATTGATGGGTTGTGTTTCGTCCTTCTAGTATCTCCTGCTTTGGGTTTATGTTGCCGCTAGTGCCAAGAATGACTCATCAGAAATTAGAAGAGGAGAATTAGGATTCTAACAATGCTGGAACAATCCCTGTGCACTCAGTAGACTGAGCTCACTGTTAGTGAACATATTATTAAAGAGTTCCAGGCCTTGACGCTTATTGAGTGAATTATGGCTCCATTTAACTGTGACTGTTTAATATCTTTAATGCCCTTAGGACATTTAGTTCATGTTTTGGCAGAAGGATTGGTACGTACACTGCTCAGTCTTTGTCCTTTCCCCCTTTCCTTGTTCTTGTCTTATTGATATAACTCATTCAGATAAAATGAGACCCAATGGCAGCTTAGCTGTGACTGGTGGAGATGAAAATAGTTTCCACTTTATGAATAGTTTTCTCTAAGCTGTAATGAAAAGACAACTGGGAAGCTGTGTGACCTTGAGCCAGCGGTAGAGGGAATGGACCCAGGTGGCCTTGACTCAAGGTTCAAGTAGCCACTCCACCAAGGGATCTTACCCTTTTTAGGTGTGTGTCGTGGAAGCCTATGATAGCCTGGTGAAGACTGTGGCCCCTTGAATATAAAGGATTACAAAGGAACCCAATAATAGTAAAACAGTTATCAAAATCGTTCACAGAACAAACCCATAGAGCCCCCTGGTTAAGGACTGTTGCTTATGCTCTATTGCCTCTTAGCCCCAGTCTACAGTGCAGGAACTTGAGGAACTAACTGGTTGAGAGGTTAGAAGCTTTTTCTCACCACCCCACAGGTGGAGCAGATAAAGAACCAGCCAAGGGACCCAAAAGACCTGAGTTCAAGTTTCACCTCTGTAAAATAGTGGCTGTGTGTTTCTTTCTTGGCAAGCCACTTCTCTGTGCTCTAGACAATTCTTCTTTCTCCCCACAGAACTTTTTAATAATAATAGCTAGCATTGATATCCATGTTAAGGCTTATTATAGTAAATATTAAGGTGGTTTACAAATATGATCTCATTTTAGCATCACAATGACACTAAGAGCTATTGCCATTTTACAGATGAGGAAGCTGAGTGATTTGCCTATGGTCACACAGTTGTTAGCTTAATTTTGAACTCAGATATTCCTGACTCCAGGTCTCATGCTCTACCTACAGTGCCACCCAGCTAACTGCCTTTTTTTTTAAAAGATCAAATCCATTCAGGCAATTTGGCTCATAGAAACAAGGAAATGTAACTATCCTTGGTTTAGACAGCTCTTCAAGACTCTAAGTTACCGAGGAGATGCTGATCTGCATCGGTAGAGGGAGTTTCCTCATCTCACAAGGATTCCTTCCTTCGATGAAGCCAATTCTTTTCTCCCCCAGCTAGTGAAAAGTGGGGTTGACACTTGCAATGGACCTCCCAAACCAGGGCTATTTCCCAATGTAGGAAGGACTCACTTTTGTACCAAGTCATGTAAGATTCTCATTTCTCGTTTTCCAGGAAGCCTTTGTTTTGTTTTACTGTTTAAAAAACTAGACACTCACCTGGAGACTCCCCCTCCACCTCTCATGGAGGCTCCTGGACTTTGGATGTTTTAGTTCAGACAGTGCCTGAACTGATCACTCTTGCAGGAGACAAGGTTACTCCAAAGGAGAATATGCTAAGAAGCAATGGTATGTACAAGAGTGATTTTGGGGGGGGGGAGGGGCATGAAGGAACGTAACCCTCTGGTCCAGGGGAGCATCTCGAAGCGCTGGTGGGAAAATGAGAAGAGCCTGTCTTCATCCTTCACACTCTTGGGATGTTTCATTGGATCTGTGGGGCTGGTGGTGACACTGATTTGATTTTGCTGGTCATGTGCTTTTCCATAGCTAGAGTTCACAGTGCATGTCTATCAACCTTCATTTCTAGCTAGTGAGCTCCTGTCCCCAAATGGTTGTTCCATGATGGTCCCATCAAATGAATTTTCATAGGATCTTAGATTTAATTCAGTCTGTTCACACATGTAGGTATACTTGTGGAGGGGCAGCAGTAGAAAGAGCTCTGAACTGAGAATCAGAGCACCTGGAAAACCCCTGTTCTGCCATCTACTCCCCACCAGGTCCTGGGAAACTAGCTTCCATCTACCTGGCCTGGTTTTTCAACTGTGACATGAGGGGGATGGCCTCTATGATATCTAAGGTGTCTTTCAGATATTGGTCCTCACCCCCCCCCACCCCTGCTGGCAATCAGGGTTAAGTGACTTGCCCAGGGTCACACAGTTAGTAAGTGTCAGGTGTCTGAGGTTGGATTTGAATTGAGGTCCTCTTGACTCCAGACCTATTCACTGCACCACCTAGCTGCCCCAGAGTGCGTAATTCTAACTTCTCTCAAATTAGGAGGGTTATTATTCACTCCTTTTGTATTTCTGCAGTACATCAAGTATTATGTTTTCCTCACAACAACCCTATGTTGGCAATACTAGTTTTATTAGTTCTATTTTAGAGATGAAGGATCTGAGGCTAGTGAGATGTACTAACTTGACTATAGTTCCACAGCTAGAAATTGTTGGACCCTAGATTCAAGCCCCAATTCTTATGCCCATAAAATCTAAGAATTTTAGAGTTGGAAGGGACCATGTTGTCCCTCCCAGACATACCCAAACAAGAGTCTATTTACAACCCATACTTCACTTCAAGACCTCTGGTGAGGGAGAAACCAAGAGTAACCTCCTAAGACAGCCTATTCCATTTTTGGACAGTTCTAATTGCTAGCCAGAATAACTCAGGATTCCTTTTTATCTCTGACCATCCAACCACATCAGGGTCCTTCATTACTCTCTAGAGCACATTTCCCCTACTAGCCCAGAGAAATAGCAGGAGAGACTAGATCAGACATTCTGTAGGTAAACACTCTACCTGATCTGCCCATCTATTAATCTTGTGAAAGAAAAGAAGTTGGTTTGGCGCGACCTGTTCTGAATGAACCCTTGCTGCTGCTCTCTGTCTCCTCACTAAAAGTCCTTCTAATAATATTTTCTAAATTTTTTCCCCTCAGGAATAAGTTGTACTCATTGACCTATAAATGATTGATTCTGTTCTTAGCCCTTTTTTATATCACTCACCTTTTGTCCTCTTATATTCCTATTGCACTTCTCCCTTTCATCAGGAACTTTCTTTGAAAAAATGATTCGTATCTTTTATTTTTAAATTGTCTTCATTTCCAGATAGATCCCTTCTCTGCCTTCACAAAGAACCATCACTGCTAACAAAAAAAGTTAGAAAGAAAGAAAGAACTCTTTATTGAAACTAGTCAATAGATCAGCCATGTGCAGTATTACATGTGATGCTCTGTGTCAATAGTATCCCACCCCCACAATGAGCGGAAGAAGGTGCAAGTTCATTTTGGTGTTTTGGGCTCAACTTTGGTTATTATCATCTCATAGCGTTCAGTTCTGATTTTTTTATTGCTGTTCTTTGTGCTTGTCATAGTCATTCTGTAATATTGTTTTCCTGACTCTATTTATTTTCCTTTGTAACAGTTCATCCAAACCTTCCCCTGTTTCTCAGTAGTTTTTGTAATATCAATTCTTGCAGTACAGTAATATTCCACTGTGTTCACGTCCTACCATTTCTTTGGCTATTTTCCAGTCAATGAATTTTGTTTCTAATTCTTTGCTATTAAAAAAATTGCTACTCTAAATATTTTGGCAATTATAGGACCTTTCTGACTTGTGCCTCCCTGGGTATACCTAACATTGAAATCTCTGAGTTAGAGAGTATGGCTATTTTAGTCACTTTTTTTTTTTTTTTTGCTTTTTGGAGGGCAATTGGGGTTAAGTGACTTGCCCAAGGTCATACAGCTAGTTAAGTGTCTGAGGCTGGATTTGAACTCAGGTCCCCCTGACTCTAGGGCCAGTGCCCTATTCACCTAGCTTCCCCAGTCACTTTCTTATGATAGTTCTAAATTTCTTTTTGAAATTTTAAGTTTCTTTCCAATTTACAACTCTGCGAAAAAGCTATGAACATTTCTTTCCACAACCATTCTAACATTGGTTTCCCCCAAATTTTGCCATCTTTGCCAAATTGCTGACTGTGAGGTAAAATCTGAGAGGTGGTTTTTAAAAAAATTATATTAGAAAAATCAACAAACACCAATTTACTCTCTCTCCTACTCACCACTCCCATTGGGAAAAAGGTAAAAACAAACTCCTTATAACAAATATGCATAATCAAGCAAAACGAAGTCCCATATTAGCCATGTCCAGAAAAGTCTCATGCTGCATCTTCGGTCTGTCTGGAGAAGGGCAGCATGTTTCACTCTTGGTCTTCAGGGTTATTTTTATTTGCATCTCTTTTATTATCAGTTATTTGGAGCAATCTTCCATATAGTTGATCTTTCGTTCAGTTAGAGTTAATCTTTTATATAGTTTTCAATCCATCTGTGGAGCATCATTTATTCATTTCATTTGACAACTTATCCATTGGGGAATGACTTCTGTTCTCATATATTTTTGTCAGTTCCCTGGTGATCTTGCATATCAGAGATATTTAATAGGTTCCCTCCCAATTCACACCACTTCCCTTCTTACACCAATACTACACATTTTATTTCTTCATCTTCACTGTCTTGCAATGGTCATTGCCAAGTGATCCTGCAACCTCATTTCTCCCAGCACCTTGGTAGCAAGTCGGTCTAACACTAGCAGTTTTGTCACAGGATTATTGTGAGAATCCAATTAGATTAATACATGTAAAGTGACTTACAACCTTTAAAGTGCCCCATAAATCTTAGCCATTGTTATTATCATTATCACCATCTAGGTGTGGTGATTAAACTCACCAGTGGTGGTCAGGTGCTACTGATTTATATTGGTTCTTGATGAGCCATATTTGTTTCTGCTCTAAAGTTCATCTTCCTTGGTGGAAATAACAGAATCAAAACAATAACTAATTTCTAAGGTTTTAATTGCTTCTGTGGTGTTGGACAAGTCCCTTCCTCTGTCTGGATCTAAATTTCCTCATCTGTAGAATGGAGATGCAGGAGTAGATGCACCATTAGAATGTAAATTTCTTGAGATGATGGTGGGTCTCACTGGGCATTTGCATCCCCAGCATGTAGCACACAATGAAATTCTTTGAGTCCGTAAAACAATGTCTATTACCAGCTTCTTGGGACTCTGAAATATTTGTTTCCCATGTTGACATTTCCTCTGAGCTGATTGACATTAAGGGAGAAAAGATTGGACAAATGCAGAGAGTCTGACTTGAATCCAGGTGTATTTTCATTGGAAAAGGAAACAGTTGTTTATTGGCAGTCTTAATGGATCAATTTGAGGCTCCAGCTGTTCTAAAGACATTAAGAGCCAGAGTTAATTATTCTTGATTTTTTATTGGCAGTCAGCTCCCTATTCATCATGGAGGATAACATAAATACGACTTAGCTCGATTGGTGCTCCGAAATGGAGCAGCGCCAGGGGGTTGTTTATTAAAGTGCTCTTTAGTGACTGTTAAATGGAATGGGCGCCTCATGTGTGTATCCGTATATTTCACCCGTGGTCTTTGGGATGTGGTAAATTCTCCATCTTGGAGGAGTGTGCCCATGGCTCCTTTCAGGAAGTAAAACTTGTTAGTGTCATGTCTGTAAAGCCTTGTTTTCTGAAGAGTTTCCTGATCAAACAGACTGATTTAAATATGAAAGGAAAATATCCTCATGCCTCTACCTCTGTGTCATTCTAACTCTGGGGCATGAAAGTCTCTTGTTCCAGGTATTTTGTACTAAGTGGTTTCCCTGTAAGAACAGCCACTGACATTCCCATAGCTCTGTAAGTTTTGCTGAGGACTTTACAGATTTGATTTCATTTCATTTGTTCCCAATTCCCAACCGTAGAAGGTTGATATTGTTGGTATCCTCATTATAGATGTGAAAACTGAGATTCAGAGGGTTAATTGACTTGCCCAGGGTGACACTATAGAAATAAGAAGAATTATAGAATCTCAGAATAGGAAGAGACCCCGGGAGCTTTTTAGTTCCAGCCAAATCCCAAACAGCAGCCCAACCATAGCGTACCCAATAAAAAGTCGTAAATATCTGAAGCAGAATCCAAATCCCAGTTTTCCTGACCCCAGGCCAGCATTCCAGACACGATAGTACACTGCTTCCAGGACCACCACACTGCCTATAGCTTTTTAATTTCATTTACGTTCTATGATTTCCAAGGCAGGATTCAAGGCAACCTGAAAATGACCTCGGCAGGCAGCATGACCTATTAGACAAGATAGCCATTACTGAAGGGCCACATCTTAAATAGTGCTTTTATCTTACTACATCAGGGTACAGAATAAAGAAAACACCAACTCACTGTTCTATATTCAAGGTCATCTATAAGCATCAGTTCTGGAGCCCTGTGGTCAACAGGTAGCAACTGGAATTGGCCAAAAATGCATTTGGGATGATTTAGGGAGTCTGTAGCCAATGGAGTCAGCTACGGAGCATGACTTAGGAGCCCACCCCCTACAGGTGGAGAAATCAGGTGCCTTCTTGATGTGATTTTAGGGACAAGTCCATTCTTCTCTCTGGGTATGTTTCCTCTTTTAAAATGAGGAATAGATTCAATATTCTCTGAGGCAGAGATTATTAACTCTTTTTTTGTGTGTGAGATGGACCCTTTTAACTATCTGGTGATACTTCAGTAGTTTGTTGCCTGCATTCATAATGGAAGGAAGTGACAAATTTTAGTTAGAGATCAGTGAAAACAATGGCATGATTTTTTTCCCATCCAAATTCATGGATACCCTGGGAGCTATCTATAAACTAAATGAGCATGTGCGGATTCCAAGTTAAGAACCCTTGCTCTGATACACTTAGCTCTTCTCAGAAATACGATGCTCTAAGACAGTTCCCAAAGACTAGTGATGGAAAATGCTACCCCCATTCACAGAAAGAACTGTGGAGTCTGGATGCAGATGAAGCAGACTATTTTCTCTTTTTTGTTCTTGTTTTTTCTTTCTCATGGTTTTTCCCTTTTGTTCTGATTCTTCTTTCACAATATGACTTATGTGGAAATATTTTTACTATGATTGTACATGTATAGTCTATATCAGATTGCTTGTCATCTTCAAGAGGGGGAAGAGGAGGGAAGGAAACCCATCAATGCTCCCACCATCCTCTCTGCTGCTCCTAGATCCACACCTCCTCTTAAGTCTGATTCCATGGACATTTATTAAGGGGAGGTTGAACTGTATGTTGGCCCTCTGCCAGGTGCTAGGGATCAAATTAAAAACCAGGGAAGTGCCCCTGCCTTCAGGGAACTTATATGATTCTTGACAGAACAAAGAAGAACCCAGAGAAGGCTATAGGGGTAAGAGCTCCAATCTCTTTCCTCTGGCAGAAAGGAGTGAACTCATTCTCTTTTATTGAAATTCAGGCCAAGAGTCTGAAAATATTCTTTCGTATGCTCCCAAGGATTGTTACTGGGAGCACTTCTAATCTTTCATAGGTCCTTTGGTTCAATTTGAGAAGTAGAGGAACCAGAAAGTCTCTGCTTTCAAGAAACTCATTCTCTAATCAGCAGAGACAACACATGACTTACCCTGAAGGGACAGAAAGAGCCAGAAGTTTAAAGCGTGTAGGAGAAAGAGGAGGAACAGATGGCAATGCCCAGATGTCATTAGGGGCTCCATCAGCATTTCAGATGACAATGCCCAAGGAGGATGGAGAATGGAGTAGCAAGACAACTGGTAAGATTTGGAAGACTATAGGATTCAGTGCCAGGGCATATAGTAAGGCTTGGTGGTCTTCCATTCATTGGAAGTTGTAGCTGATGGCTCTAAACTCATCCAAGTGGTATGAACAGTCATGCCCTTCTTCCCACTCTTGGAAGTACTTCCTTGAAGTCTGAGTCATCAACAGGGGAAGCTCAGTCAAGGGGAAAGGATTCTCCTGCTGGCCATTCTTCCTGCCTGGTCTATTCAATATATTCTGGATAATCTATGGGGGTTAGTCAGTCAAGAAGCATTTGTTAAATACTTACTGTGGGTCCTTGAGAGAGATACAAAGGGAAGACAAAGGAGATGAGTGTACTCCCCATTCCTCAAGACTAGGACTCTGAAGGACAATAAGCCAGCATTGGTCCCATAACTTCCTGGCAAATGGAGAGAGAAGAAATGGAAACAGTGTCCTTGGGCTCAAAGATCACTGTAGATGGTGACTGCAGCCATGAAATTCTAAGATGCTTGCTCACAGAAGGAAAGCTATGGCAAGTCTGAACAGCAGAATAAAAAGCAGAGGCACCACCTTGCTGGCAAAAGTCCATCTAGTCAAAGCTATGATTTTTCCAGTAGCAATGTATGGTTGTAAGAGCTGGACTAGAAGGAAAGCTAGGCACTGCAGAATCGATGCTTCCTAATTGTCATGCTGGAGAAGACTCTCAAGAGTCCCTTGGACAACAAGGAGATCATATCAGTCAATACTTAATTCAGGTTAGTCGCTGGAAGGTTAAATATTAAAGCTGAAGTTGAAATACTTTGGCCACATAATGAGAAGACAGGACTCATTGGAAAAGACCCTGATGCTGGGAAAGACTGAAGGCAAAAGGAGAAGGAGATGGAAGAGGATGAGATGGGTTGATGTTATCATGAAAACAATGAACGTGGACTTTGCAGACTTTGAGAGGTAGTGGAGGATAAAAGGGCCTGGCATTCTATGGTCCCTGGGGAAATGAAGAGTTGGACGTGACTGAACAACAACAGCAATGACCCTGCTCCAGTTTTTAGGGAGCTTTTTGTTTGAGGAAAATAATCACTTGGATATGAGAAACATTCTAGCCTAGACTTTGAAGCTATAGAAAAGCCATTCCTCAAGGGGCGATAAACTGGGAAACTTTGTTCTCGAGTTCAAATCTGGCCTCGGATACTTACTAGACTTATGATCTTGGACAAGTCACTTATCCCTGTTTACCTGTTTCCTTATCTGTAAAATGTGTTGGAGAAGAAAATGGCAAACCACTTCAGTGTCTCTGCCAAGACAACCCCAAATAGGGTCAAGAGAGTTGGATGTGACTGAAATGACTGAACAACAACATTTTACCTTGTTTCCTCCTAGGAAGGATTTTTCTCTTCTTAGAGGGTGGCTGCTCTTCTAAAAGAGCTATGAGAACCATCACCAGCTCCCTGAAAAGTAGAGTCCCACCTGTGGCTCCAAGAAGATGCAACACACGCAGTGGCTATTCTCTGGCAGAACCATCATGGCAGATGAGCTAAACCAGATTGAGAGTAACCAACAGGCCTCAAACCCATTGGTGAGTTACGGAGTGTCTACTCCAAGCACGGGAAGACTTCCCCCAGCAGAATGGGTGGATGAGAACAATTTGTTTCAATGGCCATAAAGGCGGCCGAAGCAGGCTCTGTGGGGTGCTTAGAACTTGGTCAGATGTTGAAGATGCCAAGGTCACTCACTACATCCTAGGCCATCATCAGTTGTCTTTCTTGCCACTAGACCCCAATGACTCTGCATGAGAAAGTGAGACTAACAACTTTGTGCACCTAAGCCTCATTTAAATCCAATTCATGTGCAAATCAAGATATCACCCATGATGTCATTGTCTCTCCTTGAAAACACAGGATGAACAACAACAGAGTCCCTGAACTTAGCCCAGAAGGTCTTAGGATCATAGCCCATGAGCAGGCTGCTAATTAAGGGCTTTCCAGCTAGATATGATGCATCACAAACTTGTTCTATGCTTGTACAGCCCCTGAGAACTGCTCATGTTGCAACGAGGCAACAGAAGTTGAGTGGAGGAAGAAACTGTGAGGTCCTTGGGTCTTTATGTCTCCCCCATTAGAATGTTTGCTCCTAGAAGACAGGTGCTGGTTTTTTAAATTCCCCAATACCGAGCACAGGGCCTGCCACACCCTACGATTCTGTTCTGAACAGTTTAGGAAGGGCATTGATAAGCCAGAAAGTATGTAGACGAGAGTGACCATGATGGTGAAAGGTCTTGAGTCCATGATGCCATATGGGGACTAGTTGAAACAAATGGGCATGTTTCATGTGGAAAAGAAGAGCTCAATGTCAGGAAAAAAACCCCAAATGAAAACAAGCTTCCTACCAGTTCATGTTGCCCAAAAGTATAATCCACCACCTCAAGAGGTGGGTTCCTAACTCAGTAGAGGTCTTTAGACTGAGGATAGGTGACCCACTTGTAGAGTGTGGTATGGTAGGATTCCTTGGTATGTGTTGGGCTACATGGCTCCTAAGGTCCTTTCTGACTCCAATTCTGTGATTCTGTCATTTCTCAGGCTGGGAGTGATAGGGGGAGGGTATCACTCTAGTTCAGTGGTTCTCAACCTTCCTAATGCCACGACCCTTTAATACAGTTCCTCATGTTGTGGTGACCCCCAACCATAAAATTATTTTCATTGCTACTTCATAACTGTAATTCTGCTACTGTTATGAATCTATCTGATATGCAGGATGTATTTTCATTGTTACAAATTTAACATAACCCACAGGTTGAGAACTGCTGCCTAGTTCCTTGTTCAGTGTCTAAGTCAGTGTAGACTCCCTGGTTCTCAGAGAGTTCTGCTGAGATATTCGAGCTTGGGGAATCTCCACAGTATGAATCTATGGCATGTGGGACTATTCAAGGCTGCCTCCTAACCCACATGTTTGTGGTGGCTTAGCAGACATGCTGTGATGATGGTGATAGACCCGGATCTATGGAATGATGATCCACCAAGCCTAGAAGCCCTGTTCCCAAAGTCATTCATACTTCCCCAAACCCTATCAAGACAGGTGAGCATGGCTCTGGCAAAGAGCTAGGGGTAGCGTCAGCCTTCCAGGGCAGCTTTCTCTTCTTTTGTCATGAGTCAGTAGCACAATGTCATTCTAATGACTAGATTCTAATGACTAGAACAGTGATGAGAATTAATAGCAGCCTCTCCTCTTCATGCTGCCTTCTGAGGACTGTGGAGCACTTTCTTCTAAATGGCCTTCTGAGCAAGCCAGGACCAGCAGGACTGTACTCATTCTACAGAGGAGGAAACTGAGGCTTTGAGAGAGGGCCTATGAATCCACAGTAGCATGGGAAGTAAAGTGCTGAGTGAAATCTTGAACTCTGGCCTCCTGACTCCAAATCCAGTGGACTTTTCCATGCTATGAAGTCGAGTGGGGTGAAACTTGCAGGCATTGGGGAATGTGGGTGCTGAAAAAAACACCTAAATTAAAATATGTTTAAAAGCAAGAAAAAAAGAAATAATTTCTCATCCTTCCTGTCTCCCAAAAGGTTGCACAATCTTGGGGCAGATTAATAGGTTCACAGTATTAAGAATAAGGAAAGTGACAACCATTCATTCACTCAAAATGAACTAAAAAAATGTTCAGGCCTCAACAAGATAAGGCAACAGCTGATCTTTCAGAGCTGAGGGACCCAGTGCAGTGTCCAGGTTATGAAAGGGGAGGCGGCGGAGGCCATGGTCTTAGGGGAGACTACATCTGGGAATCTCTCTCTCTCTCTCTTTCTCTCTCTCTCTCTCTCTCTCTCTCTCTCTCTCTCTCTCTGTCTCCCTCCCTCTCTCCCTTTTCTCTCTCTTTCCCTCCCTCCTCCCCTCTCTTTCTGTCTCTGTCTCTGTCTGTCTCTGTCTCTCCCTCTCTCTCTTTATCTCTCTCCCTCTCCCTCTCTCTCTGTTTCTGTCTCTGCCTCTGTCTCTCTCCCTCATTCCCTCCCTCCATCCCTCCCTCTCTCCTCTCCCTCCCTCTTTCTCTCTCTCTCTCTGTTTCTCTCTCTGTCTCTGTCTCTCTCTGTCTCTGTCTGTCTCTCTCCCTCCCTCTCTCCCTTCTCTCTGTCTCTGTCTCTCTGTCTCTGTCTCTGTCTCTGTCTCTCTCTCTGTCTCTCTCTCTGTCTCTCTCTCTCTCTCCCTCTCTCTCTCTTCTTCCTCTGTTGCTCTTTGTCCTTCTTTCTTTGTCTCTCCTTTCTTCTTCTTCTCCTCCCCTCTCTCTCATAAACCAGCAATTCATGGTTCAATCTGGTAAAATTGATGACTCCTCAGAAAAATGCTTTTAAATGAATAAAATAAAATACAGTACATAGAATTACCAAACATAGCAATTACATTGAAATGCAATTATCAAAATGTTTTTAAAAATTAAAATTCATTGACACAAAGGCAAGGGAGCTTGTGCTGGAGGCAATGGGCAGCCAAGAGAAAATGACATAGTGAATTTGTACTTGAAGATGATTATTTGGGTGGTAGTGTGGAGGGTGGATCAGAGAGGGGAGAGGCTGAAAATGAGGAGATCCAGTTTGGAGGCTGTTACAGTTCCATAGGTGAGAGGTGATGAAGGCAGGACCTAGGATGGTGTCCAGGTGAGTGGAGAGAAGGGGACAGATATGAAAGATGCCCATTGTCAAATACTTGAGAGCTGATTGGATGCTGTGAGGTGGATGGAAGAGTGGATGACAACTCCCAAGTGATGGGCCAGTGTGACTTGGGAGGTTGGCAGTGGGGAATTCAATGACCAAAGACCTATGCCACATAGTTCCATCCATTCTTCTTTCTTAAGAAAGGCTCGTACCAGAAGCAGCCAGACAGATGGGTTTGAATTTCTCTGAGTAAGGAAGTTTCTCAAGTCACTGTTTCCCTAAATTAAGTCGACGGGACCATAAATGTTTCCTTCTCCACCCTTTACCCACTACCTGCTCTTTCTCCTGTCTAAAACAAAAACCAATATTTTTTTCACCTTTCTGAGGTTTGAATGAGATCTCCAGGGACTTCACGTCCAGAATTTTCCTCCCTCTCTCAATAGAGGTGTTTGGGGTTGGAGGGACATTTAGTAATAAAATAATTCTTTGTGTGGTTAGCGGTTTTCATATATTACACTCATTCCCCTTGTAGGAAAATCCCATACCAGACAATGTTTTCAATTAAGTGAAGCACAAAGTCAGAGAGCTTCTCTTCTGGTCCTGGCTAGCAACACCAGGCAAGATGATTATAAATAGAGTATGGCAGAAATAAATGTTTGTTCCAAGCCAGGTGCCTGGAGTTTATGGAGCTCTAGTGAGCGTGAATCAGTTAGGTGGTGCAGTGGATAGAGTCTGGGGGCAGGGAGTCAGGAAGACTCATCTTTCCAAATTCAAATCCAACCCCAGACACTCACTAGCTGTGTGACCCTGATCAAGTCACTTAATGCTATTTGCCTCAGTTTCCTTGTCTGTAAAATGAACTGGAGAAGGAAACAGCAAACTACTCCACCATCTCTGTCAAGGAAACCCCAGATGGGGCATGAAGAGTCAGACAGGACTGAAAATGGCTGAAAAACAACAAAAGTGGATGTGAGTGATCACTTCTCCTGGGAGGTATATATGGCAGTATAGAAATGTGACCTCATGTGAGCCTTATAGCAGCCCTGTGAAGCAGTTACTGTTATTCCCATTATGAGGATGAGAAAACCGAGGCTTGGAGAATTCAGTTAAGTACTAAGTATCTGGGGTAGGATTCACACTCAAGCCCTCCTGGCTCCACACCCAGCCCTCTCTCCACCATACCCCTTACTGTTCCTACAGATGAAGAGGAACACAAAAGCGTGCCTGGAGCTCAGGAGGAATGCCCAGGGCCAGAAGGGGCTTTGATGTAGCTGTGCTGCCATGAGAGGAGACAAGGGAAGGCTCAGCCTGACTGCTTTGGGTGGATGGCATATCATGACACCACCACGGACTGAGAGATGGAAGGGAATGTGGCACCCAGGCCTAGTGTAGGAAGGAGCCTTAGAGGCCAGCTGCTCCACTGGGGCATTTTTGTTGTGTTTTAGTGACCCTTTGTGACCCTACTTTGGGGTTTTCTCAGCAAAGATACTGGAGATGTTTGGCAAACCAACTAATTAAAATGGCAAACCATCTCTTTTTCCAGCTCGTTTTACAGATGAGGAAACTGAGGCAAAAAGTTAAGTGACTCACCCAGCGTCACACCGCTAGTCAGTGTCTGAGGCCAGATTTCAACTCATGAAGATGAGTCTTCCTGCCTCTAGGCCCAGCCCTATATTCACTGTGCCTCCCAGCTGTCCTGGGCTTATTCTACAGAGGAAGACAATGAGACCAGGAGAGACGCTGTGACATGCTAAAATGAGGTGGGCTTTCCAACGACGAGCCAGTGTGTTTTCCATGGTAGCGAATCTTCATCAAGGAAAATTATTTTCAGAAATTGAAAAGAACAGAGTAACACTGCCCTCCATGAGTCTGAGCTGTCTGGGCCAGAAAACAACCACGCAAAGCTCATATGTGCCTGCTAAAAACATCCGGCCCTTGTTATTTCTGGCCAAAGCTCATCTGACATTGTAGGCTATTGGCAATCACAGAATCATACAACTTCAGAGTGAGAAGGGCCCTCGAAGTCCATCCAGTCTGACGAAGACACAGAAGCAGTCCTTATGGTCTTATCCCTAACAACTGACTGGCCAACTTCCAGTAGAAGGCTTCCCAGGAACAGAAAGTCCATCTGTGCTGCTCTGGGCTCTGCTTTTGGCCAGCTCCTGTCCCACGGTAGAAAGGTCTTTCTGACAGCAAGCCTAAGTGGCCTCTTCACAACATCCATCCAAAGGGCTGAGAAGTTGGGTCCCAGCTCCCCGAGGCAGCCCTTACGGGCTGTGGTCAGGACCACTCTCCATCTCCTCTTCTCCAGGCTCATCACATCCTGTCACTTCAGCAGGCTCACATCTATCACAGACTCAAGGCCCTTTACCAGCCTTTACCTGCTTTGCTTTGGAAGCTCTCTTGTTTTTCAGTGTTCTTCTGAAAACCATTGCACCCAGTACTGGATTTGGTATTCCAGAGGAGTGTGATGAGGCCCGAGTAGAGGAGGGTGATCGTTGCTGTGAGGGCAGCCAGGTGGTGCAGTAGATAAAGGGGCCAGGCTTCTCTTCTGAGTTCAAATCCAGCCTCAGACACTGACTAGCTAGGTGACCCTGGGCAAGTCACTTCACTGGTTTGCCTCTGTTTCTTCATCTATAAAATGAACTGGAGAAAGAAATGGCAAACCCCTCCAGTACAAGCAAACTCCAATGGAGTCCCAAAGAGTTGGACATGACTGAAAAACAACTGGGAAGTTCTGTCTCTCTCAATGCAGCCCAAGCTGGAGTTATGCTTCTTGGCTGCCACATCATGTACAGGTTCATATTAAGCTTACAGTCTACTAAGAGCACCATATCTTTTTCAGATCAACTGTCTACCCATGCCTCCTCTATCCAATACTTGTAAAGCTGAATTCTTAAAGCATCTAGATGTGAGACTGTACATCTGTCCCTATGGAATTTCATTTTATTTAGATTCAGCCTCATTCTCTTGCCTGTCAAGGTACTGCAGGTCCTAATTTTCATTAAGTATGGGTTATTGGCAATCATAGCTTCCTAGAACGCAAACATTGGAGGGGATCTCAGCGGCATGGAGTCCAATCTATACACAAGACCATTCCCCTTTGTAACACAACTCTGATAGGCTTTCCAGCCTTTGCTTAAAGATATCCAAGGAGGAGAATCCCATCATTTCTCAAGGCATCCTATATCACTTTGGAACAGTTTTAACTGACATTAGCCCTAAAATCTCCTACCCAGGACAAATTGTGACATTGGCAAGAGCTATTCCTCTGAGCTTCATGTCATCTGCATATTCAATAAGAATATTAACTGTGCTTTTGGTGAAGCCATGGATGAAAATGTTAAGTAGCACTAGGACAAGCAGAGGTCCCTGGGCACTCCACTGGAGACCTCTTCCCATGTGCTCATCTACTCTTCAAATCTGGCCATCCAACCAGTTCTGAATCTCTATGAATCCGTAACCCAAATTTATTACTGTCCAATATGCATCCATCTATTTCTACAGAAATCATATAAGATACTTTGTCAAAGGTTGGCTAAAATCTAGGTAAGCAATATCGACAGCATTCCACTCATCTGTTGGTTTAATAATTCTATCAAGAGGTATACGAGAGTCTGGCATGATCTGTGCTTGGTGATGCCAGGCTGGCTCTTCATGATCAATGCTTCTCTTTCTGGACATTGACCAGTCATCTCTTTAATGATGTTTTCTAGAATTTTCCCAGCAATAGAAGTTAAGCTTCCTGGCCTATAGACTGCTGACTCTACCCTCTGACTTTTTTTGAGAATCACAACATCATTTCCCCTTCCCTGATCTCATCTTCCATGTTCTTGCAGCTATAGTGGGCCAATAGTTCAGCCCTGACATCAGCCGCATCTTCCATAATCCCAGGATACAACTCTCTGGGGCCATGTCATTGGGATTCATTGGGGCAGTGAGGTGCTCTCTGCCTTATCTTGGGTAGCATCTCTCTGTGAGTCATTTTCCTGTGTAAAGGTAATTCTTTTACAGAGAAAATAGAAACAAAATTGGAATGGCTCTGTCTTCTCTCAGCTGTCAATTATTATCATTCCATTTGCTGCAAGCAAAGATTATATTCCTTCTTTGATCCATTTTCTTTCAATCTAGCTCTAAAAAACTGCCTTTTGTTGTCCTTGGTTTCCCCTACTAGCCTTCTGAGCACAAGCATAGCTGACATGGTGTTTATATTGTCCTTGCACTCTTTTTTATTCATTGTCTGTTATCTGGCCTTGCTTTCATCTTCTGGAAATTTCTCTTTGAAATCAAAGTTGGTCAGTGAGCTCCCATTGGTCTCTTCAGGTAAATCTCATTTTTCTTCAACAATGGAATTGTTTCCCTTACCTATGTTGTCTGGTTCTGTTTTACCATTCCATCCTCATGTTCCCTCTCTGCCTAATCATATATTACCTGTTCATCAAGCCCTTTACATCCTCCAGGAAACAGATGGTGATGATCCATCTGTCCTCTGTGTTGGTCAGACCTCCTCTGGAATACTGTGTTCAATTCTAGGTGCCATCCTTAGGGATGGCATTTACAAACTAGCCAGTGCCCCAAGGAGAGCAACCAAGGTGGTGCATAGTCTCAAATTCATTTTTTTTGATTTTTAAAGAGGAAGAAGAGAAAATAATAATTCTCTTCAGGTATTTGAAATGGAAGAAACATTAGGCACATTGTTTGGTTTAGACGACAGAATTAGAAGTCTTCTTGTCTAGTCTTCTTTCTAGCCTTCTGTTTACTTCTCTCCATTCAAATAAAATATGCCTTAATGATCCTCTTTCCTTTTATTGCCTTTCCAAACTCCCCAGTTCCCCACCATTGGAAAAAAAGAAAAACAAAGGTTAAATCTGATTTCTCATCTAGAAAGCAGTCCCTCCCTTGAGGATGTGTCTACTCAGTCTTGTCATCATCAGTGCCTTGAACAGAAGCCTTATTTCCTGGTCTTGAAGGAATCATGCTAAATTGATGACTTGGACCCATAGATATGACCAGGAGCCCAATACCCAGTGGAATTGACTTCTAGTGGGTAGTGACCATGGTACTGCTGAAAACACACACATACACATGCACACGCACATGCATGTGCACAAAACTTCAACAAAGATGAAGCATAAAATCATCAAGACTTCCCAGTATGGTGAAGTCAAAGCCAAGGGGAAGAGTATGTTTACAGCATTGCTAGTGTTTTCGTATGATAACAGATTTAGCAGGTTTCCAAAGAAAAGCCATACAATATTAGTGAAATGCAGGACCCATCACCCCAAGGCAGCTCTAGAAAGAATAATACTTCTTCGTTAAAAAAAAGAAATAAAGGACAAAGAGTAATGATTGTTGTTCTCAAAGCATATGCTTGAGGTCAGACATCATTTCACAGAACAATAACAGAAGTTGACAATAGCAACACTCCATTGGATTTATACAATAATTAGAACTGGTTTACCTCCTGTTGGATCCCATGGAACAGTTTAGAAACAAGAATAGAATCAAAAGGCCATCCATTAGTGACAACCACTTGAACTCAACTAACAATATGTTGAATATGAGCCATCAAACAATGACATTTGTTTACAAAAATGAAGGGGTTATAATGACAATTCAAGACCCCATAATTTCCACCAAAAATGACAGAAGTATTATTTCTGTGTCAGTGCAGATTTTGCTTGGAATTCATGGTAATTATTCCTTATATCAAAGTAGTTTTCAAAAACTTAGAACCTACCAAACATCTAACAAGGTGTGACTTGGTGGCCTAGATTACATGTCAGAAGCTTGTATCGTCTATAAATTTATAGATGTCAAAACTACATACTGTAAATATAAACCTCAAAGTATCTTTAAGAAGTCAGCCAATTAATTGGACTGAAATTGGAATATCATCACAGAAAAAAAATACCGCTTCCCCATGCTTCCGAGAACACTATTGACCTATAAAAATTTAAGAACCCAGTTTTAATTGATGTTACCAAACCAAATGCTCCTAATCTCTAAGCTATGCACAATGAAAAGCTTTTTAAATATAGAAGAGATCTAGCAAGGAAAATGAAAAGCTGAGGGAGAACAGCAGTCCTGGTACACTGTATGTGGCTGCTAGAGATGTAGTTGAGATGCTTTTAGTGAACCTACAGAGAGGACCATACATTGAAATGCTTTTATTTAATTTCAAGATTCAGCCATTTTATAAACTTGCACAGTAGTCTGCTGAATATTAAATACAGCATGACAGAAGCTTAGCCCTGGAGTGTTTCTATCTGAATGCCTTTGAAAGGAGATGAGGGGGAATTGTGGGGAGATAAGTCAGGAATAAGGAATAAGGTGGGAAATGAACTGGCTCTTCTCAATTCCCCCAGAAATAATGTAAAGCAACAACCTAGAGTACAGAAGTAATGAAAAGTCAGGGTAAAACAGTTGTCTAGTCTAAGATAACTTGGGATGACCTTAGGAAAGCTCTGATCCCTGGGGCAGTGATCTAAACTCATAGAAGGACAGAAACTTCTGGGCAGATTCTTCAGAAACAACAAGCAACAAGCCCTTGGGTAGACTATAGTCTCACCTTCAGGAACTTTAGCCCCAAGGAAAGTGTGGGGATTGGGAGACTGATCAGGCGTAGACTTCTGGGGATCCTTGACTGGCACTAGCCATGAGGCCCAGGAGAGCTGACCCAATGGGGTCCCAGGTTGTTGCTGCTGTCAGTGGACTGAGTGTGGTCACACAGGGATGGGGCCCTGCTGCTACAGGTAGAGGAGCAGTGACCACATCTAGCACTGGATTATAGAACTGTGGAAGAACCAAGAAGTCAAAGGCTCCTCACATAGAGCTCAGAAAACAACAGCACAAAAAACCTAAAGCCTGAGACATTATCCCCCACATCCCAGGAACAGAGTCCAACCCTGACTTAAAGTTAAAAGCCAAGAAATAAGCTGCTTTAGAAAAAATGAGAACAGAGAAAGAACCTGACCATAGATAGTTACTATAGTGGTAGAGTAGATCAGTTTTCAAATTCAGAAGACAATGAAGTCAAAATTCCTATTTGAAAAGTCTCAAAGAAAAATGTAAAATAGTCAGAAGTTCCAAAATAGAAGAGCTTAAAGAGGATGTTAAAATCAGAGAGGTAGAGTAAAAATTAGGAAAAAATAAGAGCAATACAAGAAAATAAAAAAAAAAAATTAAGGAAAAAAAAACATTGACCAATTAGAAAAAAAGATCCAAAAACTTGGAGAAGAAAATAAACTCCTTAAAATTAGAATTGGACAAGGGAAAGCTAATGACCTCATAATACATCAAGGAATACTAAGACAAAATCAAAAGAATGAAAAAATAGAGGAGCATGTGACATCTCATTAGAAAAACAATTGACCTGGAAAATTGAAAGGAGAGATTTGTCGAATTGTTGGACCACCTGAAAGTTATGATCAGAAAAAGAATCTGATCACTATACTTCAAGAAATTATCAAGGAAAATTGCTCTGAAGTCTTAGGACTAGAGGGTAAAGTAGAAATTTTAGAAATCTGCCTATCATCACTTCCTGAAAGAAGTCCTAAAATGAAAACTCAACTCAAAGCTCCGAGATCAAGGAAAAAATATTACAAACAACTAGAAAGAAACAATTTAAATATCAGTAGTTACAATCAGGATTTAGCCGCTTCTACATTAAAAGACTGAAGGGCAAGGCATATAATATTCTGAGGAGCAAATGAGTTGGCCTTGTAATCAGTAATAACCTACCAGCAAAGCTGAATATGGTCCTATGAAGGAAAAAATAAATATTTAATGAATTAATGGAATTTTGGGTATTCTTGAGGAAAAGACTAGAACTAAACAGAAAATTTGACTTGCAAGAATCAGGAGAAACATAAGAAAGATTTGAACTTAGGAAAATGGGTCTTCCCCACTGCATGCCCAGCACTCTATCCACTGTACTACCTAGCTGCCAAGAAGGTAAACATGAAAGATTATTGATAAGGGATTTAATAAGCCTAAATCATTTACTTCTTATGTAGGAAAATGTTATTTGTAACTCTTAAATTATTAATACTAGGGTAGTTTGAAAGAATATACATAGATATAAGACTCAGAGTTGATTTGATTATGATGGGATGATTCTTAAAAATAGAAATGGGTAGAGAGAGGTAAAATTGAGCAAAAAAGAGGTGAGAATGGCAGGACTGTTACAATGGAAGGGAAAAGAAGGTGGTGTGTGGGTAGTACAGGAGCCTTAGTCTCATTAGAACTGGGTTAAAGGGAGAATAACATCTACATCCAGGAAGGTAGAAAAGTCTTCTTATCCTACAGAGAAATAGGAGCACAAGGGGATAGGATAAGGTAGGGACTTATAGAAGGGGGTGTGGATTAAGAAGGCAATGGTCAAAAAGAAATTGGACTCCTGAGGAGGAATAGAGGGGGGAGAGGGAGGGAGGGAGGGAGGGAGAGAAAAAGAGAGGGAAGGAGAGAGAGATAGAGAGAGAGGGAGAGGGAGAGAGAGAGAGAGAGAGAGAGAGAGAGAGAGAGGGAGGGAAGGAAGAGAGGAGGGAGGGAGAATAAGATGGAGGGAAATACAGAACTAGTAATTATAGCTTTGAATTTGAATGGAATGAACTCGCCCATAAAACAGAAATAGATAGCAGAAGGGATCAAAACCCAAAATCTGACAATATATTGTTTACAAGAAATACATTAAAAAATGAGACACACATAGAATAAAAATAAAGGATTGAAATAGAATTTTTTATGCTTCAGCTGATGTAAAAAAAAAAAAAAAAGGCAGGGGTATCATTCATGATCCCAGACAAAGTTAAAGTGAACATTTGTTTTTGTTCAGTTGTTCAATTATGTCCAACTCTTTGTGACTGCATAACCATGACATGATAGGCTCTTCTGTCCTCCATTATCTCTCAAAGTCTATCCAAGTTCACATTTGTTCTTTCCAAGACACCATCTATCCATCTCATCCTCTTTTGTCCCCTTTTCCTTTTCCTTTCAATCTTTTGCAACAAAGGATCTTTTCCAATGAGTCTCGTCTTCTCATTACATGGTCAGATTATTTAAGTTTCGGCTTCAGTATTTGACCTTCCCGTGAATATCCTGAATTAATTTCTTTAAGCATTTACTGATTTGATCTCCTTACTGTCTAAGGGACTTTCAAAAGTCTTCTCCAGTATTATGATTTAAGAGCATCGATTCTGTAGAACTCAGCTTTTCTTATAGCCCAACTCTTACAGTCATACATTGCTGCTGGAAAAACCATAATTTTGACTCTATGAACCATTGTCAGCAGGGTGATATCACTGCTTTTTAGTATCCTGTCCAGATTTGCCATAGCTCTCCTTCCAAGGAGAAAAGGCCTTGTAATTTCATGGCTGGTCACTGTCTGCAGTAGTTTTTGAGCCCAAGAACATAAAATCTGACACTACTTCCATTTCTTCTCTCTCTATTTGCCAGGAAGTGATGGGATCAGCTGCCAAAACTTTATTTTTTATGTTAAACTTCAAGCCAGCTTTTACACTCTCTTCTTTTATCCTCATCAAGAAGCTTCCTAATTCTTCTTCACTTTCTGCCATCAGAGTAGTGACATCTGCATATATGAGATTATTGATACATCTCCCAGCAACCTTAATTCTGACTTGATTCATTTAATTAAAAGAGATAAACAGTGAAACTATATTATATTAAAATATAGTGTAGCAATATCACTACTAAATATATGTGCACCAAATACCAAAGCATACAAATTTTTAAAGGAAAAGGTAAATGAATTACAGGTGGAAATGAATAGCAAAACTGTAATAGTAGAGGAACTTTAACCTTCCCTTCTCAGAACTAGATAAATCTAATGAAAAAATAAATAAGAAAGAAGTCAGGGAGGTGATAGAGCAGTGATTCTCAACCTTCCTAAGGCCATGACCCTTTAATACTCATATGTGGGCATATCTGGGTGTATCTGTATGTTGGCAGACCTGCCTGGAGACTGATAGAGGAGCAGTGTTTTGGTCCTAAGACCATTGGAAATATGTGTTTTCAGATGGTCTTAGGTGACCCCTGTGAAAAGGTTGTTCAACCCCCAAAGGGGATGCAACCCACAGGTTAAGAACCTCTGTGGTAGAGTCTTATTTATGCTAGATATATATAGAGAACTGAGTGGGAATAGAAAAGAATATATCTTTTTCTCAGTAGTTCATAGCATCTTTACAAAAATTAACCATATATTAAGGCATAAAAGCTTTATACTTAAATGCAGAAAAGCAGAAATATTAAATTTATTCTTTTCTGATCATAATGCAATAAAAATTACATTTAGTAAAGGATTTTAGAAACACAGATTAAAAATTAATTGGAGACCAAATAACTTGATCTTAAAGAATGAATGAGTTAAAGAACAAGTCATAGAAACAATAAAGAATTTTATTAAAGAGAATGATAATAATGAAACAGCATACCAAAACTTATAGGAGGCAGCAAAAACAAAAATCAGAGGAAAATTTTTTTATCTCTAGATGTTTACATCAAGAAAATAGTGAAAGAGCGATTCAATAAATTGAGTATACAATTTAAAAAGAAAACTAGAAAAAGAATAAATTTAAAACTCCCAATTATGCACCAAATTAGAAATACTAACAACTAAAGGTGAGATAATAAAATTAGACATAAAAAACATTGAATTAATAATAAAACTATGAATTT
>CM053592.1:3536292-3555384 GCA_028646515.1 Pseudochirops corinnae
TTAACAGAAGAGCAAATAGGATATCTACAAAAGCCTATTTTAGAAAAATAAATTGAATAGGTCTATAAATGAGCTTCCTAAGAAAGAAGTATCAGGACCAGATTTACAAGTGAATTATATCAAACATGTAAAGATCAATTAAATTTGATATTAAATGAATTATTTGGACTAATAGACAAAGAAGGAGTGTTACCAAACTCCCTTTGTGAAACAAATATGGTCTGAAACTTAAAGCAGAAAGAGTGAAAACAGAGAAAAAATATTACTAATCAATTTCACTAATGAATATTGACGCAAAAATCCAAAATAAAATACTAGCTTGGAGAGTATAATTTATCACACTATATCACAATATATCAGAAAAATTATTCATTGTAACCAAGTTAGATTTATACCAGGAATGCAGGGAGGGTTCAGTATAATGAGAACTATTAACATAATTGATTATACCAATAACAAAAGTAGCAAAATTCACATGACTCTATCAACTGATATAGAAAAAGCTTTTGACAAAATCCATATCTATATATGGGTAATATATAGATATGAATTTTTCCTTGAGATGATAAGCAGCATCTATCTAAAACCACCAGCAAGCATTCTTAGTAATTGGAATAAGCTAGAAGCCTTCCCAATAAAATCGAGTGGAAACAAGGATGCCCATTATCATCAATATCATTCAATATTGTAGTAGAAAAGCTAGTATTAGCAATAAGAGAAGAAAAAGAAATGGAAAGAATCAGAATGGACAATGAGGTAATAAAACTATTTTTTGCAGACAAATATTATGATATACTTGGAAAATCTTAGAGATTTGACTAAAAAGCTAGTTGAAACAATTAATAATTTTAGCAAAGTAACAGATCATAAAATAATAAAAATAGCAAGATAAGGTTAAAATGGCTATACAACCTAGACATAAAGGGAGATATCATAAGTAAAATTAGAAGAAGATGGAACATGTTACCTCTCAGATTTATGGACAGAAGAAGCATTTATGAATAAATGAGAGAGAGAGCACTGTGAGATGACAAATGGATAATTCTAATTACACTCAATTTTAAAAGTTTTGTGCAAATTAAACCAATGTAGGCAAGATGAGATGGAAAGCAGAAAATGGGGGAAAAATTTTTATAGACAATTTCTTGGATAAAAGCCTCACATCTCAAATATGGAGAACACTTTGTGAAATTTATAAGAATATGAGTCATTCCCCAATTGATAAATGGCCAAAGGATATGAATAGGCAGTTTTTAGAAGAAGACAAGAAAGCCATACATAGTCATAAGAAAAAATGTTCTAAATCATTATTGATTAGAGGAATGTAAATTGGAAGAACTTTGAGATACCATCTCATACCTATCAGATTGGCTAAAATGTTAGAAGGGGAAAATGACAGATGTTGGAGGGGATGAGAAAAATTGGGACACTAATACACTATTGGCGGAATTGTGAACTGATCTACCCATTTGGGGGAGTACTCTGGAATTATGTCCCCAAAGTTATAAAACTATGTATACCCTTTGTCCCAAGAATCCCGCTATTAGGTCTGTTTCCCAAAGGAAACAGGGAAAAAGGAAAAGAGAAAAGAGCCTATATGTTTTAATATATTTATAGCAGCTGTCTCCATAGTGGCAAAGAACTAGAAATTAAGAGGATATCCATTAATTGTGGAATGACTGAATAATTTGTAGTATATGATTGTATGGAATATTAGTGTGCTATGAGAAATGATCACTTGCCTGAACTTATGCAGGATGAAACAAATAGAACATTGTATGTGGTAACAGCAATATTGTTATAAAAATAACTGTAAGATATTCTGAGTAATATGAATATTTAAATCAACTGCAAAGGGCCTATGAAGGACGATGCTGTCCACCTCCACAGAAAGAGCTGATATATGGAAATGTGCATGTGTGTGCATGTGCACACGTGTGCATGTATATGTGTGTTCATGCATGTGTGTGCCTCTTTCCTTCTCCTCTCTCTCTCTTCTCTATCGCTGTCTCTCCTCCCCTTCCCTCCCCTCTTCTCTTCTCTTCTTCTCTCTGTCTCTCTCTCTATGTCTGTCTGTCTGTCTCTCGACAAAGGACATTAGAGTATGAATCAGGTCTTGCCCAGAATTTACATAGGGTCACTCATCATTGGGGTGATGTCACAAATGGTCACATCTGCCAAGGAGAAGCTGAAGCCCTTTCTGCTCCCTCCATTATAGCAGCTCCTTCTTCACTAGTTCCATTTGCCTTTTCTCAGTCTTCATTCTCTCTGATTTTCATCACTTTGAATCCCTCCTCTCTCTTTTATTTCCTCATCTCTTGGCATCAGGAACACCAGAATCTCTACATTTTTCCTCCTCCTTAATAAGATCACATATTTGCAGCTGGAATAGACCTTAGAGACCATCTAGTTCAATCTCACATTTTACAGATGAAGTAACTGAGGTCCAGGAGTAACTTTTCCAAGTATAGCCTTCTTTCCAAGACTGTTATTCCAGCCGTGTTATTTCCAGTGTCATGTTCCATTTGGCCTCCCCCCTAAGGCTTCTTCTCTACCTGCTTCTGCCTTATTATCCTTTCCCCTTTGGGTATTTGTTCCCTGTAGACCTTTTTTCTCCTACATTCTCTCCCTTAACAGTCTCATTCACCAACCACCTCTGTGCAGTTGAATTAGCAAGTTCTCTCCCCAGCCCTGTTCTGTCCTGAGTTTCAGGCTGCATCTGACTTCCTGGTCCCTTGACAGATTTAAAATGGATTGCAGTGTCTTTCTCCCTAAGCAAGAGAGATAATAGTTAAAGAGTCAATGTATATAGATATACACATGCATACAGACACAAATGTATGTATATGCCTCTATTGCTGTCTGTCTGCCTGTATCATCTGTCTGTGTCAATCTATGTCATCTCTATCTTTCTATCGATCTATCTATTTATTCATCTGTCTGTCTCTCTGTCATCTACCTATCTTCTAATCATCATGTATTTATCTATCAGTCAATCAATCATCTATCTATCCTGTCTATCATCTGTCTGTCTCTATCTCTAACCATCCATCCATCCATTCATCTGTCCATCCGTCCATCCATCCATCTATCCATCTATCCATCTATCCATCTATCTATCTATCTATCTATCTATCTATCTATCTATCTATCTATCTATCTATCTATTTATCTACTTATCTATCTACACACTGAGAAACCTACTACTGATGAGAAAACTCTTCTAGCAATGTAGATCAGCAACTACTCTTCCATTCAGATAGCTAGTCCAAAAGTCTTTTTGGGCGCCTTTGAGCAGGCACTGTGCTGGCCATATGAATGCCCCAAATGACAGGATCTGCAATCACAACAAGCTCACATCACATTGTTAGGCAGTCACTTAGAGCACTTAAAGATGCAGTGACTTGCCCAGGGTTACACAGCCTCATTTATTGGAGAAGGAGCCTTCCTGCCTCCAAGCCCCATGTCCTACCTGCTTCTTCACGCTTCCTTTCACACAGGTGTTCAGTGCCCTCTGGGTCCATCAGGTGATAGTGATCTGTTCTGTCCTGTCATAGCTCACAATTAGTTCACACAGTTTAGAACTTAAGTACAGGTGATGGCTGTGCCCATGGTATCTAATGAAATCACTGTGATTTTCCTAAAGCACAAGTCTCACAACATCATTCTCCTCCTCAATAAACTCCAATGGCTCCCATTATGTTTGAGAACTACTAGAACTCCTTCTGTTTGGCACTTCAAGCCCTTCCCAGCCTGTCTCATCTCTCCGGTCTTGTACATTTCTCCCCTTCACACATTCTGTGGTCCACTGTGCTAAATGCCTGTGACAAATATCATCTCATTTTATCTTCACAACCACCCTGGGAGGTAAATACTATTGTTTTTCCCATTTTACATTTGAGCAAACAGAGGTTAAGTGACCTACCCAGGGTCATACAGCTAATAAAGATCTGAAGTGGGATTTGAACTAGGTCTTTCTGATTCCAGGTTCAGCACTCTAGGACATTTTGTCCAGTTCCTTCATCATTCACACAAGGAAAATGAGTCCCAGAGAGATCATGTGCAAAGGCCACACCAGTAGTCACTTAACCTCTCTCTGCCTCAGTTTTCTTAACTGTTGAATGGGGATAATAGTAGTTAGAATAGCGAGAATCAAATGGGATATTTTTAATGTGCTTTGCAAAGTCCTGTTACATAATAGACACTTAATATAGGTTTGTTTCCTCCCTCCTCAAGTTATTGCGTGTACATGCATACTTGTCCCTTTACACATTGTGTCCTTCCAGTAAATTGTTCCGTTCTTAGAGGCAGCCCTCAGTGCTTGTTGATTGATTCATTTTTCTACCCCTGCCCAGCCTGGTCTGCACTTATTATCAATGCGTGGTGTGCTGACTTCTGGAGGAGGTTTGGCATGGGCACTGTGTGGAAATTGATGGGGAATGAATAAGGGATGAATAGAGAAACCAGGGAGCATTAATGAGGAGCCAAGGGGGTGAAGGAGCATGAATTTAGGGTTATGAAATCCAACAGACTTCAGGAGTTGTCTAAGAGCACCAAGCTGGTGAAAATAGTGAGGTCGGGACTAGTGGCAAGAATCCATGAAGAGGCTGACTATGGGATCTTGTCTAGGCAGAGAGGTAAAGGAAAGCAGAATTAGGGTGATGAACCCAAGTTTTATTACAGTGAGAAGAAAGAATAGACTGTGTAAGTAGTGGGAATGGCAGAAAAATGGGGGCAGCTGGGTGGCACAGTGGATGGAACACTGAAGTCTCAGGAGGACCCGAGTTCAAATTCGACCTCAGACACTTACTGGCTATGGGACCCTAGACAAGTCACTTAACCCTGATTGCCTCAAACAAACAAAAAAGTAATGGGTATGGGCACTTGAAGAGGAAAAGAGAGAAGTTAACAGCCCGTGGAGGTAGCCGAGTCAGGATTTCTTAGGGTAAGGGTGACAAAGGGGATGAAAGGAGGGTCAGATATTGGGATGCCTGGTCTCTAGGTCTTAGAGGTATAGAGTTTTAGTAATGAGGACAAGGAGGTGGTAAGGTATACTTTCACAGAAAGTGTCTTCCTCTGGAGCAGGCCAAGGAAAGGAAGGTATAGTGGTTTTCTCTACCTAGGCTGAGTCTATCCCTGCCTGAAAGGCAGGGGACGTTGGATGAACTTCCTACATGACCAAGGTCTTTTAGAGTTGCTACAAATCTTTGGTTATCTCATTTAAATAAAAGAAAAGTTTTCTCTGTTTTGTGTGCCTTAAGCAAAGCCACTCCCTCTAAACCAGGAGGGCCACAGGGAGCTGCTTCTAACGCCCTGTGACTTGTGGGCATGGGCAAAAGAACAGACACAACGATGTGCACTTGAGGCTTGCTGCTCAGCTCACAGAAGGGGGACTTTCTGTCTGGACTGTTCTGCACAGGCCTGCACCAGAGGACTTTTTCAAAGAGGATTAGCTTCTAGTTTTCACTTCAAGATGGCTCTTTATCCTCCCTTCTGAACAGAGGCCAAAGGGTAGGATCCTGTCACCTTTTGAAAGACCTAGAGATGCAGCCAAATTCCCAGCTGACCATCTCTGAGCTCCGCTTCAGTCTCAGGAAGGGGAACCTGGGAAATTTTCTTGGTGGCCTTAGAGTTCATGGATCAGACAATAGCTTGTTGCCTCAGTGAGTGGCACAACCAGAGGAAGGTGAATTGCAAACAAGTCAGCGCTTTGTAAAGCTTTTGGGGCTCTCTCAATGGGGGCCATTCTAAGGATGCTCTGCCACATCTGGCCGCAGGGACAGCCTTAAGCTAACACCTGGAGGAAGAGCAGAAGAAGTACCTTCCAGGAGCCTTTAGCCCTTCCTTGAATCTGGGGTGTGACACTGAGGAATTCCACTTCCCCTTACCTCAGTCTCTTCATGTGTTAAATGGAAACAGAAATCCCCAAGTCCACCCCCACAGAACACTGTAATTGTCTGTGCAACCCAGGGTCAGCTGCTCCCCCTTTCTGTGCCTTGGTGAAATAAGGGAGCCTGGACTGTGCAATCTCTAATCTTTTCCATCTCTGGCATCCCAAGGTGATGATGGATGTGCTGAGATGTCAACTGGGGCTCTGGGGAAGAAGGTAGGAGCGATCACTCTGAAGAGTTTGGCTGACGTTTCTCCAGGTGGTCCTCCTCCCATGACTACAGAATTCCAGCCTTGGAAGAGATCTCAGAGGCCATCTGGTCCAATCTACAGCTGAATAGGCATCTCCTCCACAGTTTCTCTGAAAAGGCAGTAATTACCAGCAGCTACCTGGTGAAGTTGATAGAGGGATAGCCCTGTGTGGAGAGCCAAAATGCCTGATACAGGACTCAAATAAAATCTCGACAGCTAGCTCTAAAGGAAATCCTTTGTGATGTGGCTTCAAAAGCTTGCTCCTGGAATATTCCTTTAATATGTGCTACATTTAAAAGAATGTTATTTGAGTTTTGAGATCAAAGGCTCTACCCTAAGATTTTAGTCACCTAGATGCTAAATCCTTATTTGCTTAGAGACATTTTGTTACATCCAGGATTTTGTTATATTACCTGAAGCTCCTGTTCTAATAGCGATAAGAACATTGCTCTATAAAAACCTTGTCCAAAGAATCAAAACACGGAGTTCTTCCTTGAGCCACCCATATGGCCTGGTTCATTCTCATTCACATCTCCGACCACATTCAGTGCGGGACACTGAGAGGCTCGCAGCAGCCCTGGAGCCACAAAGGCTTCAGAGCAGATTGTGCCCAAGATACTTAGCAACTGTGTGACCCTGATCTCACCAAGCCTCAGTTTCCTTACCTATAAGTGCCTGCCTCACAGGGTGGTTGTAAGTATCAAAAGAGTTATTTGTAAACCTTAATTAATTACCTCAATTAAATACTATAAAATGCTAACTGTTATTATTAATATTATTACTTATCATATTGTTAATTATTAGCATTATTAATGTTATTGACTATCAATAATACTTATGTTATCAATTATTGATAATACTTATGTAATCACGGTTAAGTATTTCTCTATATCCTGGGGGAATCCATTCCTTTGGACTGCTCTGAATCATGTCTTAAGATCATAGATGTACTACAAGAAGGGACTATTGAGGTCATAAGTCCAACCTCCTCATTTGATAGATGAAGAAACTGGGCCTCCCCCAGAGAGGTTCAGTGCCATGCCTCATGTCTAGAGTGGGATTTGTTTAGCCCATTAGAAGAAGAGGAAATTTGGGGGCCACATGGTAGGTAGGTAGAAGAGAAAGCTGGGTGGTACAGTGGATAGAACAGGGGGTCATGAAAACTCATGTCCATGAGATCAAATCTGACTTCAGACACTTACTAACTGTGTGACCCTCGGCAAGTCACGTAACCCTGTTTACCTCAATTTCCTTATCTGTAAAATCTTTAAAATGTCTAAAATGAGCTGGAGAAGGAAATGGTGAACTACTCCCCTATCTTTGCCATGAAAACCCCGAATGGGTTCATGAAGAGTCAGACATGATTGCAAACAACTGCACAACACCAGGCTTAGACTGATTCTGCTTGGTTTCAGAGGCACAATCAAGAGTCAGAGGTAGAAATGGCAAAGGGAAAATGGAAGATGCCTATCAGGGAAGCCTTCCTGCCATTAGGAGCTGTCCCAAAGTCCAATGGGCAGCAGTTGCCAAGGAGTTCCTCTCTTTCACTGAGGTCCTCCACAGCTGATTAGTGACTTTCTCTCAAGGACCACCATTTTAGGAAGGCTCTCCATCATGCCTCACCTCACTTATGTCTGGCCTCTCTCACCAGATTCCTCTTTACCTGCCTCAGTTCCCTAGTATGGGCAACTTTCCTCCCCTCTCCCTTTAGGCCTCCCTTCTCTGTGCTGTCCTCCCCCATTAAGCCCTTTCAGGGTAGGAATAAGGTCCCTTTTATAGTGCGTGAACAAGCTGATAGCAAAGGCTTTATACAGCTATCTCTCTGAAGTAGAGACACTGGATGGTCATTTGGCTGGGGGGTTATATTTGGGCTTGCTTTCATTCATGGGCTGGTTTTCTGGTCACTGAGGTCCTTCCAAACTCTCAAAAATTCTGTGATTCTGTGAAGGGCTAGGTTGACTGAACTTGACCCCTAGAGAAGCTTTTTGTGACATTGGGTCTATTTTGACTTCTGAGTAAATGTACAGGTTGAATGGAATTGGTCCTTGTTGGACTGTGCCTACCAAGGAAAGAAATATTCATTTGTGGGAGCTCCAAAGAAAGACAGAAACCCTAAACTCAGTACAGGTTCATTGTAATAGGGTGATGTTAGCCAGGCCATTACTTATAAAATGCATGTCTTAGGACTTTCATTTGGAGAAGGGAAATTATAGCATGTCATAGATTGAAAGCTTAAAGGGATAAACAAGGCATTGAGCCTATGATGTCCCACATGTGACTTTTTCCCAAGGAAAAATCACTGGAAGCAAATCAACTTCCTTTCCCCCTTTCCTGACACCTTGGCTGGCCCCTTTTTAGAAGGACCTGGGAAATAGCTAAATCCCCTAATCCCCTTTGGGAAAGTTCTGCCAGAAATGGTGTTATTCAAGGAAATTACAGAGCCCTTTTATGTAACATGATCACTGCCTGCATGCATATATAAATACAGCCTATTTTTGTGAGTTTGTTTTGTATCATGTTACTGTACTAAAACTATCCTTTGTCTCAATTAGTTTCTTTGCTAAATCTCTGAGGTTTTCTAAATAACCGATCATGTCAGCAAATGGGGATTGATTTGTCTCCTCTTTGTCTATGTTTATGCCTTCGATTTCTTTGTCTTGTCTTATTGGCCTTGCTAGGACTACTTAGAACTGTATCAATTCACAATGGTGAAAGGATCATAGACTTTGATATGGGAGAGCCCTAGGAAACCATTCCTGTCATTGAAAAGATGAGGAAAATGAGGCTCAGTGGGGTGAAGTGACTTGTATATCCTTGCTTTATTCTCTGCTTTATTGGGGGAAGGTTCTAGGTCTTCCTTAATGAAAATAATGATATTTGGAGGGTTGTAGACATAGAAATTTATCACAGTAAAATTTACTCTTTTGTACCTATACTTTTTGCTTTATCAAAGACTTTTTAAAAAATCGTCGATGGGGTTTTCTAATTTTTTATATGATTTTGTTCATTTTCTCCTTAATTTTGAACAGTCTTACATTTCTGGCATACATATTACTCATTATGAATAATGTTTTGCATATTTTACTGCATTCTTTTTTTTCCTTAGGATTATATTTTAAATTTTGACATCAGCAATCATTAATGATATTGGTCTATGATTATCTTTATTTGCTTTGTCTTTTCCTAATTTCAGTGTTAGTTAGATTTGCATTTGTCTAATGTAAGGAGTTTTGTAGAGAATTTTCATTCTCTATTTTTGAGAATAATTTGTTTAAGGGTATTAATTATTCTTTCAATGTTAGATAGAATTGACTTCTAAACCTATCTGGTCTAGGGTTTTGTTTTTGTTTTGGTTGTTCCTTTAAAACTTGTTCAAAACTTGTTCTGAAAGTTGTTTGTTTGATGTCTTTATGTTGTGTTAGATTGATTTGCGTGTCTTACATTTTCCTAGATATTCATCAATTATTTTAAAATGTTAAGTTTTGCAATATAATAAAACATACCTGATTAGGATAATTCTTATTATTTCTTTGATATTAATAAAAATTCACCTTGTACATTTTTTATTTTAGTAGTTGGACTTTCCTCCATCTCAAGAAAATTATAGATGCCAAAGACTTATTTTTTTTCTTAGCCTTTTCAAAGACCCATTTTTTTTTTGTTTTGTTGATCAATCCTTTTTTTTTTTTTTTGCAGTGTGTTTATTTGTCTTCTAAAGTTAAAATTACTTTTTAGTGCTTCTTTGGGTTTATTTTAAAATTTTTAGTTGTGACATCCAGTTCATTCATATCTTTTTATTTCATGTTCAAAAAGTAAATTTTCTTTCTAAGGACTACTTTGGTTGCATCCTAGAAATCTTGACCTGCTGTGTCATGGTTATCACTCTCATTCACAAAGTTATTGTTTCTATAATTTATTCTTTGACCTACTCAAGATCTCATCAATAAGTCTCTATTTAGAACTCTATCTTCTGCTTATGTTTACTGTATTAAGTCTTCTATTGTTTCATTATCTCAAACAATATGATTAGTAGTTCTGTGTTTTAAAATTATTTCTTTGTCCTTTAGCATATACTGTTTTGGAGGATAATACCACATGGTGCTAAAAATATTTATGTTTTATTGCCATTTAGAGACACCATAAATGTTTTTGCTGTAAATTTTCTAATTTTTAATTATTTTCCTTCCTTCTGTTAGATTTATCTAGCTCTGAGAGAGTAAAATTAAAGACTTCTACATTTATTATGTTACTCTTGTTGTGATTGTTCAATCACTTAAGTCATGTCCAACTCTTTGCGACCTCATTTGGGATTTTCCTAGCAAAGATACAAAAGTTATTTGCTGTTTGCTTCTCTGGCTGATTTTTACAGACGAGAAACTGAGACAAACAGAGTTAAGTGACTTATCCAGGGTCACATAGCTAGTAAGCATCTGAAGCCATATTTGAACTTAGAAAGATTAGTCTTCTTGACTCCAGGCCCAGTGCTCTATCTACTCTGCCATCTAGTTGCTAGATAGATACAGATATGGATATGGATATGGATATGGATAAGGATATGGATATGGATACAGATACAGATATGGATATGGATATAGATACAGATACAGATGGGAATTCCCTTCTTCCTTTCAGATAGTATTTTGTCCTTGGCTTCCAACAATAGCACACTTCTCTTCCCCTATTGGATCTCTCTTCAGAGGCATTTCCCTCCCCTAGAGAAAGATTCACGTCTCATTCACTTGTGAGGTCTCGGACATATTGATACACAGCACATCAATTCAGCTCTTCCAACTTCTCTCAGCCCATCTTTTGATTCCTTTGTCCCTTTTAATCTCTTCATATTTGCTTTTTTTTTTTTTTTTTTTTTTTTACCTCATAGGCCAGTCTTTCTCTTTAAAAAGCAAACAAAGCTACATGCAGGATAAAATTTACCTTTATTTTCCTCCTTCTTTGGTAGGGAGGTCAGACGCCAAACAGTCCTCTCACCTATTTTTTACAAGAATGCTTCTCAATTTCATCTTTTTAAAATAAAATTTTATTGATAGCTTTTATTTTCACATCACCTACATGTCTTCCTTTATCTCTCCCAAGCTATTTCACATAACAAAGCATTTGTTTTAAAGGAAAGAATAAAAAATATTACCCCCCCCCACCCTGTGCAGTAAAACTGATCAATACATCAAAAACCTCTAAAAAGATGTACAATGTTCCCTATTTGTGGACTCCTTGCTTCCTCAAAGGAGTCTGAGCAGAAGGTTTTCTCATATTTCTTGTTTGGGACCAAGCTTGTTCCTAATAAGTTTGCACTCTTCATTTGGAATTGTTTTTTGCTTCTTCTTGTTTTTTCTTTTCACATTATTGTAGTCATTGTATATGTTATTTTCTTGGCTCTACTGACTTTATATTACATCAATTTATGTAAAGTTTTCTATGCTACTCTGAACTCATCATATTCTTTATTTCTTAGATAACAATAATATTGCATTATGCTTATTACCACAATCTCTTTAGCCACTCCCAAATCAATGGACATCTATCTATTTTTGTTTCCAGTTCTTTGTAACCACATTTAGTGCGGCTGTATTTTTGGTTATATAGAATGCATTGTAATTATTCTATTTCTGTCACATAATTCTTTATAAAAAATATATGAGCTTGAAGAAGTTCACTCCAAGTAATGGGAAAAAACCTAGGACTTAGAGCAGGGGTGGGGAACCTTCTGCCATATGTGGCCTTAAGGCCCCAGGTTCCCCACCCCTGACTTAGAGTCAGGATTTCTGGATCTTGGTCCATTACTAACTGGCTCTGGGGCCATCAACAAATTGTTCAGCCTCTCTAAATTTCAGTTTTATCTTCTTCAAAATGTGGACAATGAGAATTGCCTTACCTCCCTCAAGGAGTGGTTTTGTAGATTAAATGAGATAATATGTGTAAAAGTGGAAAAAAAAAGTTCACTCCAAGTGTCTGTTTTCTGACCAGGCTAGCATGTTCCTGGTCCCCAAATAACCATGTGTCTTCAATGGACAGGCAACTCAGGATATGTTGGGTTGGGTGCTTGGTGAAAGACTGTCTTAAACAGAGAACTCTATCAGATTGAGAGAAGAACAAAGGAGGAGTTGCAAGATGATATCCATAAAGGAGTTAAAGAAGAAAAGAGGGAAAGAAATAGAGTATAGAGAGAAAACAAGACTGGAGAAAAGAAGAGTTAAAATAATACAGGAGGAAAAAGAAATTAACATGATAACTTTCAGTATATATTTAAGAGGAATAGCAAGTTGTACAAATAAATTTGCAGTTTCATGTGTAATAATCTTTTTAAAAATTATACTATGTCATGGAAATGCTTGTTTTATTCCATAAATTAAAAATAAATAAAAATAACACAGAGAAAGAATAAAGAGCCCAAGGATTGGGCTTGTGAAGTAAGCAATCAAGCAGGTTGAAAGAATGGAAGAAATCGAAAAAAAGAAGAAGAAAGAAAAAACATGGGTCAGAGATGGAGAAAAGATGTGAGGAGATGTTTGACATCATTTTAAGATATTAAAAATGTCAGCTTATGGAACTATTAGTGTGCTGTTTTCTCAATTCCAAAGGAAAACAATTCTCCCTTTCTTCAGTGTTTCTATTACGTGCAACGTGACTGGACATCTCCAAGGGACTTGCAGCCAGTATGTTGGACTTGAATTTGGAAATGATCCTATTCTGTCTTTCCCTTGTAGATCTTCCTAGTAGTTAGAGTTCTGTTATGTCAACCTGGAGCCAAGTTCTTTTCCAGTGTATTATCTTCATGGGTTGATTGAGAGGTGAATTTTCCTTTAGAAAACATCAGGAAGGAATGTGAACCAGTTGAGAATGATTTCCTTGGTCACAGGTACTATTTAGGAAATGCTGCCCTGCTCAGGACTGTGTCCTACCACATGGCCAGAGCCTTTCTTTGTTGTTTACAAGTCAATGATAGGAGATGATCAAGCTTTGATAACACCAAGTGCCTCTTGTAGTGATAACACCTGATGAAGGTTTACAAAAGGCTCTTGTATAGTTTGCTGCTTTGGATCTACAAGATAGCCCTCAGAGGGTGGTAGGGCATGAGTCACTGTCCCCTTTCTACAGATGAGGAAACTGAAGTTGGTGGTTGAAGCAACTTACTTGACTTCCCACAGTTGATGGAGCCAGTGCTTGAACTTAGTCTGATTTCGATTCTTACATTCTTTAAAAAAAAATTTCAAAATTTATTTGGGCTTAAATACAAAGACACACACACAAAGAACATTCCCATGTATACAGCACAACATAAAAAGAAAATTCTATATAAAAGCATGGATTTCTATTTTACACTGTTTATTTATAAAAAAAAACAAACCTATGTAATAAATATTACTCATCATTTTCAAAGCTACCCTGCTTCTCTGTGCTTCCTTCTAAGTTTTCTGCTGTTCTCTGCTATGCACCCTTTCTACACCACATCTTAGAGCAGACCCAGCCAAAGCACACCCACATCCAAACAACTGGACAACATGAGTGCCTACAACATGATGGTGAACAGGTGAGCTGAAACCTATCAAGCCTGGATTGTATCAGATTTCTTTTGTCTTATGGACTTGAACAGTGCATTCTTGGATCTCTGGAAATCTGGAGACATCGCCACTGTCATTAATTTAGTCAGGAAAAACTTCTTTTGAATTTAGAGTCATAAGGCTCCTTAGAGGTCATTCCCAAGGAAGAAACTGAAGCACAGAGAGGGAAGGTACTTGTCCAGGATCACACAACTAGAGGATCACACAACGGAGATTGTAACTTACATTTTTTATTCCAAAGGTGGTAGCAATTCCACTACATCATATTTTATAAGATGATACAATTTTAGTCATTCTTTTAAAAAATTAATATTAATTTAACTTTACATGAATGCAATAATATTATTTCAAAAACACACACAGTAAGAAGGTGGATATTTTCTAGCATCACTCCTTTAAAAGATAGATCTCAATACTTTATAATATAGCCAAGATTGCTGCCAACTTGCCTCCATTCATGCTACTAATCGTCTCTCCATGCAGTCTTGGGATTTCTAATGCACTGAGCACTGAATTCATTGTTCTTCATTGTTCCTGGCTTTTTCTACTTTAGAAATATGGATATCCTTCATTTTTATATCACCTTACTTTCTGAATATATCCCTCCCCACTCTCCTATTCAGTGAGCTATCCTCTTAATGAAGAATAAAAAAGAGAAAACAAAGCATTCAAAACCAAGCAACTTGCTGCAGCTTGTAGAATGTACACCTTGCCACATTGTGGAATCCCCATCTAGCTAGAGAAGGAAGAGGATTGCATTTTTCCAACTGTTATTCAGGACTAACTTTGTTCATTATAATTACATAGCATTCAGTATGTGTGTGCGTGTGTGTGTGTGTGTGTGTTAGTATGTATATATGTATGAGTCTGTGTGTTGGTTCTCATTTAACTGTTTACATTTCATATGTTGATTTTCTGGTTCTATGCATCTCCCTCTGCTTCATTTCATATTTTAAATTAAATTAAAAACAGTTGTTAAGCACTTACTATGTGCTGGGCACATTGCTGAGCAATGGGGATGCACAGAAAAGGCAAAAGATAGTTCCTGCCCTCAAGGAGCTTACAATCTAATAGAGATACAACATGCAAACAAATATATATAAAGCAAGCTATAGACAGAACAAATAGGAAACAATTAAAGGAAGGAAGCGCTGGAATGAGAGGGGGTGGGGAAGGCTTCCTGTAGAAGGTAGGATTGCAGTTGGTATTGATGCCAGAGAGGCCAGTAGTTGGAGCAGAGAAGAGAGACCACTTTAGGCAGGGGGAACAGCCAGAGAAAACGCCTGGAGCTGAAAGATGGAATAGTTTGTTAGCAGGAGAGCCAGGAGAGCAGTGTTGCTGGATCAAATGGCACATATTAGGGAAGAGGGAGCCTGGAAAGAAAGATAGGAGGGGCAGGCTAGGAGGGCTTCATTTTTTATTTGCTTCCTGAATTTTAGGAAAGTTCACTTTAATGTCTGAATGGAGAATGGACTGGAGCAGGGAGAGACTTGAGGCAAGCTGCCTACCTGAAGGCTATTGCCATAGTCCAGGTGTGAGGTGATGATGGTTTGCTCCATGGTGGGGAAGAAGAGAGAAGGGGTATATTCAAGAGATGTTGTGAAGGTAAAATTGACAAGCCTTGGCAACTGACTGGATATGGGAGTGGGTGAGAGACAGTGAGGAGTTAAGGATGCTACATAGGTTTGAGTCATAGGGACTGTGAAGAGAGTTTTGCCTTCCACAGTTATAAGGAAGATGGGAGGAGGGAAAAGATGAGTTCTGTTTGGGACATACTGAGTTTAAGATATCTACTGGGCATCCAGCTGGAGACTTCTGAAATGTAGCTGGAGAGGACAGGCTAGAGGTCAGCAGAGAGATTCAGGCAGTGTAGGTAGAATGAAAAATCATCCGTATAGAGATGGCAATTAAACCCATGGCAGGTGATGAGATTTCCAAGCAAAGAAGTCTAGAGGGAGAAGAAAAGAGGGCTCAGGCAGACTCCTGAGGACCATTAATCGTTAGAAGGCATGATCTGGAGGAGGATCCAGAAAAGGAGACAGAGAAGGAACAGTCGGATAGGTAGGAAGAAAACCAGGGGTGCTGCTCCCCGAACCTAGAGAGTATCAAGGAAGAGAAGGTGGTTAACAGTGTTGAAGGCTGCAGAGAGGTCAAGGAGAATGAGGATGGAGAAAAGGCCATTGGACTTGGCAAGTAAGAGAGAATTGATAACTTTGGAGAGAGCAGTTTCAGTGGAATGATATGTTGGAAATCAGATTGTGATGAGTTCAGAAGAGAATGAGAAGAGAGAAAGTGGAGGCACCAATTGTGGACAGCCTTTTTGAGAAGTTGAGTTATGAAGGACAAAAGAGAAATGGAATGATAGCAAAGATGGAAGGACCAAATGAGGGTTTTTTCAGGGTAGGGAAGACATGGGCATATTTGTACAAACAAGGGAAGGAGTCTGTAGAGAGACACTGAAAAAAGGAAAGGTGGGAAGGATGAAGGTGATGTTAGAAGAGGTGGGATGGAATAAGATCACTTGAACAAGTAGAGGGGTTAGTCTTGGTAAAGAGATGGGCCACTTCATCATGTGAACTGGGTGAAGGATGAGAGAGGGATAGAATTTAAGTGACAGGAGATGAGGAAGAGGGGAGAAAAGGGAGCTCAGGGCAAATGGACTCAGATTTTTTCTGTAAAATACAAGGCGAGGTTCTCAGCTAAGAGTATAGGGGGAAGTGGAGCCCTAGGAGTTTTGAGGAGGGATGAGAAGGTTTAGAAGAACCAGTATGGAGAGCGGGACAGTCATTTGACAAGGGAGGTATGGTACAATTGCCTAGCAGCAGTAAGAGCCCAGCTGACATCAATTTGTAGTGGACCCAGGCAGAATGGTGGTGTGATTTTTCTCCACCTTCTTTAGCAGTGTGTTTATATGTATGAATGGTGGGAATGATCTGAAGCTAGGACTTGGTTGGAATGACTGGTGATATGATGAGGGGGCTAGGGATTCATCATATTCATCATATATTCATGTGCCACAACATTTTAACTGCACCTCAATGGATGAGCATCATTTTTCTCCACCACCTTGCAACCCCCAAAAGTACTGCTATGACTATTTTGGTGCATATAGGACCTTTTTAAAAAACTTTTTTGAGTATCTGGAGTATCTGCCTACTAACAGGGTCACTGAGTCAAAAGGTATGGACATCGTAGCTTTTTCTTAATAGCTGTTGCTTACTGGTTAGAGAGCTAGATTTGCAGTCAGAATGTCTTGGGTTCAGGTTCTGCCTTTAACACATCCTGACTATGAAATTGTGGGTGAATCACTTAATTTCTCAGTGTTGTAGACAACTCTCTAAAACTTAGTTGCAGATAAGGTGTCACTTGAAATGGTAGAAGGAGTTTCCCCATTTGGGAATTACTTATAGCAATGAAACCACAAGCAGGATCTTTTAAATCATAATTCCACATTGCTTTCCAAAAGGTTTGGACTAGTCAGTTACTCAACCAACATATATTAATGTGCCTGTCTTCTTAAAGCCTTTCTGACATTGATGATTTCCATCTTTCATTATCTACTAATCTTCTGGGTGTGTAGTGAAACCTCAGAGTTGTTTTGATTTGAATTTTTTATTATTAGTGATTTGGAACAAGTTTTCAAATACTTTTAATAGTGTGACATTCTTTTGAGAACTATTTGCTCATATCATTTAACCACTTGTCTGAGGAGACTGGTTTGATCTTATGTAAAGGATATCCCAAAAGGTTCATATCTGGTAAACCTTAAAACTACACTAAAACTTTGGACATGTTCTGTATTTCTATTAATTCCCTCTGCTTCTTTGATATCATATTGTTAACAGAAATGTCAAGATTGATTTTTATTTCTTACAAATCAATGCTTTCTCTTCTTACTCTTGCTGCATTGATTTTGTTAGTACAAATGATTTCCAGTTTCAGATAATCAAAAAATTATATTCCTTTGTTGATCACCTCTACCATTTGTTTCTCTACTGTCATGTCTGTGAAAGCTATTCATTTCTGTATTTTTGATGTGACAACTGCTTTCTAGTTCACTAATCGTCATAGTATCACCAAGAAGTCAATGGCAAGAAATGGAAATTCCATATTATGCTTAGGGGAAGTTGTGACTTTCTTAAAAGATAAGTCAGGGGAAGTCATCTTTCTACTTCATATCCCTTCCCCGTATTGAACACCCGTTGATTACTTCAAATAAGGTAGTGTGTATTGAGAGGAGAGATGTGAACCTTAGATCTGAGCAATGCTGCTAGGCACCTGAGCTTGTGCAGGCTTCCTCCTCCAATTCCCTTAGTGCTTAAAGGTTTACATAGTATTTTCCTGGCAGCTGCCTTATGAGTGGGGATTCTGAGGTGCATTGTTCCCATTTTACAGAAGAAAAAACTAGCCTAGATCAGGGAAGACCTTGCTCACAGTCACACAGATAGTCACTACCAGAGCCACATTTCAAAACTGGACCCTCTTGACTTCCAGCCCATTAATCTTTACCACACCACACGTTCTTCTCTGCATTACTGTACTTCCAGGCTTGATTTTACCAGATGTGAAAGAACAGGAAAGGATTTAGAATTGTAGAAGCTCATTCCATTTGGCAATAGGTGATAAGAAAAATGGACAGAACATTTGATCAAATTCAGAACCGGGAAGCCTAGTGGGAATCTGGAAGTCTTTGACAAAAGCTTACTGAGCAATTCTGTAAGAAAAGAGAAAATGCTGAAGGACTGGAGCCTGACCTCCTGAAGGTCTATATGGGAACCAGGCAGGATCTGCTCTTTCTCCCTTGAACCAGGGGTTAGGATGACTGGCCACAAACCTCTACCAGGAGAAAGTGGAAGAGATGGTGCATGGTGGCCCTGTCCTTGGAGATTCCTCTTGAATGTAAAATAAAGAAGAGTCTTGGGGACCTTGGGTTCATAAAGAAATATGACACATTGGTTGAAGGAAAAGGAATCTTTAGCTTGGAAAAGAAATCTCAGGAGGAACAAGTAAATTGTCTTATGGAAACATTAGCATGTGGGACAGGAACAGATTCATCCTGCCCCAAACAGGATGAGTGTAGAACAAGGGGCAATGGGTAGAAGTTAAGAGGCAGTTTTAAACCTGATGTTATGAAAACTTCCCCATCATCCAAGCTGTCTGAAAATAGAATGGGCAATGGACTCCCTCCCAGTGGATATTAATCATGTTGGATTAGATATTCTCAAAGTGAAGAGCAGAACCAGGCAAAACCTGTACACAACTACAGATACATCGTACATATGATGACCAACCCTGATAAAATGGACTATCCTCAACAACGCACAGCTAAAGACAACTCTACAAACCTCAAGATGGAAGGAGTTACCTAAACTCAGAG
>CM053592.1:3555884-3603037 GCA_028646515.1 Pseudochirops corinnae
ATTTACAGATCCTATACATGATTGCACGCCACCATGGGGGGGGGGAAGGGAGGGGAGAAAATCTGAAACCCAAGTGATTGTGGAACTGAATCTTGTAAATTAAAAGTAAATGAGTAAATAAAAAATAAATTAAAAAAAAAAAAGATATTCTCAAAGTTCCCTCCCACTTGGATATCCAATTTATTCAATCTCAACATGTCCAGTAGACATCTTAAATTCAGTAAGTCCAAAACAGAGCTAATTATCTTTCCCCCCTCTTACCTTCCCTATAACTGTGGAGGGCAACACTATTCTCTCAGTCCCTCAGGCTCACAGATACTTCTGCCCTCTGTGATTCTCTCTTAACTATATTGGTTGGACATTCCTTTTGGGTATGGATTGGATTGTAAAGCTGCTGGGATAACTTCTGGCTCCGAGATTCCATGGTCTGGCATAAATACATATAGTTAGGGTTGTCCCAGTTCTTCTGGTCTAGTTAAAGAAAGAGAAAAGAAAAATTATTTGGTTAATGGGCCTCATGAGAAAGGATTCTTAATCTCAGTTCCATGACCTTGCTTTTGAAAAACTATTTTGATAATATTTCAATATAATTGGATTCCTTTGGAATTCTATGTGTTTTATGTTATGCATTCAGTTCAGCTCAACTCAATAACATTTATTAAATGCCTTTTATGCTTGTGCTAAGTGTTGGTGATGCAAATAAGAAAAAGGAAGCCCCACATTCCCTCCTTTCCCTCCCTCCACCCGACACTATGACTCTCTGTGGGTGGCTCTTTCCATGGAGTTGACAGCAAGAGCAAGCTGGAAGGGCGGGTTCTGCCTTCTATAAAGGAAGGCTTTGGAAGGAGTTCAGTCCTCTACCCTCCTGCCTGTCCAGTCAGAGCAGAGGGGCAGGAGACTGGGGGCAGGCTCAAGTTAGCACCCAGGAGATGAGATTAGAGGCAAGGGGCTTATTATGGGAGAGGTATCTTGTTCTGCGAAGCTGAAATCAGCCCGAGCTGCAGACACAAAACAGAGAGATGAATACAATAAAATTAGCACAATGTAGGCCTTAAATGGGGCAGCTAGACGGTACAGTGCATCAGGTCCTGGGCCTGGAATCAGGAGGCTCCATCTTCTTGAGTTCAAATCTGGCCTCGGACACTTAGTAAGACCCTGAGCAAGTCACTTCACCCTGTTTACCCCAGTTTCCTCATCTGTCAAATGAGCTGGAGAAGGACATGGCAAAGCACTTCAGTATCTTTGCCAAGAAAACTCTAAATGGGGTCAGGAAGAGGCAGACATGATGGAAATGACTGAACAGTAACAGCAACATGCATTTAAATGCATTCTTTGGAAAGGGCTTCACCAGACAGCCAGAGGGTCTATGGCACAAAGAAGCTGAAGTTGGCTTGCTTCAGAAGGAAGGAACACATTTGAAGGTTCTTAAAAATGTTTTTGCAAGGATTTCTGTTAAGTAGCACAGAGGAGCCCAGTATTGGGATATTGATCATGAAGCTAAGTCTAACTCGTGATATATGTTATATATAAGAAATCACTGGATCACTTAGAAGAAATAGTGGGTATTAGAAAACAGCCACCCAAAGAATCCATCACAACAGATTTCTGTTCTGTTCATCACAACCTGGCTCTCAGCACTGTCAGAATATCTGAATGATAAATGAAAACCTAAGTTAATAATCTAACTGCCAAGGCAACCCAATTGATGGAATGAATCCAGAGGAAGCAATCCTGTACAAACACAGGCTGGGGGCTTCCTAAACGTTTGTATAATTGAATTAAGCTAAATCTGGAGGAAAAGGAATAGAACATAAACTCAATGAAGGCAGGGTTTAGAGTGAATGTGCCAGGCCCAGCACAAGCCCTGGCACATAGGGGGTGCTCTTTTGATGTTTCTGGTTGGATTGCATTAGATAGAGCTGTGGAGGTTACTGAAAGTTTGAAGTTCTTCTAACTCATGATGATATCATGACTTCTGGATGCTGAAGGAAATGGGGAAAAATCCAAGCTCTCCCAAGGCAAAAGAAATTAACAACAAAAACATGGACCTTGTCATCACTGGACCAAACCATTCACTGCAGAATCAGAGATAGATGGGTCCTCAGAAACCTCTTGGGGGTGCTGTAAATTAAATCCCCCATAGCAGCTAGGAGGAAGATTGGCAATGTCAGAGTTCCAAAATACGTGTATCATCTGTCTCACAAAAGAGTTAAAAGAAATACTGGCAAAAAAAAAAAAAAGCCTTGCCTTTGTGTATGATGAAAGAATCACTTGAAAGAGTATTATGGTCTCGAAATATGAGCTGTAGGTAATTACCCCCACCTGCTGGGTAAAGATTTTATTACATGTTACATCAAATGACTCCTAGCAAGGGGGTGAGGAGGAGGAAGTATGGCTGGACCGTTCTGCTGGATTATTTTTCTTCCACAAAGACTCAATATCTTCCACGCAGCTTCCAAATGTAGAGATCACATCTGTAAGACAGAATTGTACTTAACTAAAAGAAAACAGAAGAAAGACAGAGAGAAGAGTAAGTCTCTAGGGAGCAACCCATTGTCCATATGGTCGAAAATCCAAGAGTCTGAGTCCAGAAGCGCCCTTTGGCTACAAAGTGTCCCCAACTCTAGCAGAAGAATGGAAAGGGGAAAGAGTCTTAAGCTTCTGGTCCAAGATCTTCAGGGCTTTCTTGCAGATGTTTTGGGGGTAGGAGGACACTATATGAACAGTGCTGGCTCCCACGGACTTTGTGACCTGAATGAATGGCAGAGAAGGAAGAGGTTTGGGTGAAGTCATCAAGAAGTTGAAAGTCTAAATCAAGACAGACTTTGATTAACCTTTCTGACTACTCAAGAGCACCTGTGACACTATATTACAACAGTGACATCTCTAATCTTTGAGGGCAAGGCTGTTGTATTTTTTCTTTGAAGAATGAATGAATGAATGAATGAATGAATGAATGAATGAACGAATAGATGGATGAATGAATGAACGAATGAACTAATGGATGGATGGATGAATGAATGAGAAGGCTTTGGTTAAGTGCTGACTATATGCCCAAGCCTGTGCTAAATCTCGGGAATACAAACATGACAGAGAGTTCTTAAAGTTAGAGAGCTTACATCCTAGTAGGAGACAACACATATAGGATAGTGGTGGTCAGGGTGGAGTGATTTGGTTTGGAAAGTTACAGGAATGGTTAGTGGAGCCATGGGGACTCCAGGGGGCAGTAGAAGAACAGACTTGATTACTGTTCCAGAATGAGGTAAGAGGGGTTCTGGTGAGAATTGGCAGGAGATGCCATGTACAGTGGCAAAGACATGGTTGGAGATCATAGTAAAGACAGAGCCAGGTCTAGAAAAGGAGACACTGAGGCAAAGACCAGCAGAGAGCCCAGGATGGTCACAGAAGGGTTAAGATTTGGACAAGCAAAGACCACGATACTAGTCATGGTTCCTCGAACCCAGGTGAGGGTCCTCAAACCTAGCACGGTGTCTTGTACATAGTGGTCACTCAATAAATGCTTATTGATTGAGTGGACTGTTTTTTATTCTTGGCGGGGAGCAAAGTGAGTGGGGGGAAGGCATAGGGAAGAGCCAGAGCAGGGGAGCATGAACTTCCCAAATTAGACCCTGTTCTTTTACTGATATCCCCTGGGGTATAGATATAGGATCACAGTAGAGTTCAGTGGGTCCTTAGGGGTCATGCAGTGCAACTTTCTCCTTGTAGACAGATTATACATTCTCCCTCACATCCAGCACTCTGCATTCCAACCACACGGCTATTCACTCTTCCTCCGGCAGGATGGCGCATCTTCTGTCTTTGTGTCTGCTCTGTCTCTCTCCCCCATTCCTGGCACATACCACCTCCTCATCTCCACTTGGTAGAATCTCTGGCTCCCTTCCCACTTCTGTTCAGGTGCTGCCCCTCCAGCACATGTATCCTCATCAAAAAAGCCAAGTGAGGGGCACTTTGGTTGGGAAAGTCACAGGGATGGTTGGCAACGCCTGATGCCTTCTCCCCACTCTGAAAACTATCCCTATTTTCTTTGTGGCCTTTATGGAATGGAAGCTTTCTGAGGGTGCAGTCTGTTTTGTTTCTGGCTTTTATACCCCTCTCCTAGCCCAGAGCCTGGCACTAGAGAGGAACCAGCCAAATAAGGGTTGTTTTTTTGTTATGGGAGCTAGTTAGCTAAGAAATCTCTCTTGGCAGTTGTCTGAATTAGCTAGTAACACCGCTGGCAGCCGAGAGCTTCCCCCTCCCTGCCATGGGCCTCCTGCCACATTTTCTTCTTTCTGTCATCTCTTTCTTAAGTTCTCAGCTCACTTCCATATTCTTAATCATGGTGCCACCTCTTGAGGGCAGGCACAGTCTTCTTTTTGCATCCTGATCCCCCAAATGCCTGATTCATAGGAAGGGCTTAATAAATGCTGATTGGGCTGCTTTGATTGAGATTGAATAAATTGGGTCCAAATGCAAGGGAATTTTGAGAGCATCTGATCCAAATCTCTCATTTTACAGCAGGGAGGGAAACTCAGGTCCAGAGAGGTCAAACGTTGCTGAGTTACAGAGCTGGAAGGTAGCAGGGTTGGTTTGGAGGCCAAGTCTGACTCCACCACATGGCCCTGCTTTGGGAAGCAGGTGGGATGCTGTCATTCGGCTTTTGGCTGTTTTCACGCTGGGAATTTGTGATCTGTTTACTTTTTCCCTCGTGGATGGAAGCCTTAGGTCTCACTTCCTTCACTTGCCTTGAAAATCTAAAAAAAAACCCCAAACCTCTGTCTCCTCCTTTCTCTCCTCCTCCTCCTCCTCCTTTCCTTTTCTTCTTCCTACTATCCCTCTCTTCCTCCTCCTCCTCTTGCTCCTCCTCCTCCTTCTTCCCCCATCCCCTTCTTCTGTTTCTCCTCCTGACTCCCAGGCCGTGATATCTCTCAAACCCATTGATGGTAAAGCCAAAGCCAGGTTTCAGCTGGACGCAGTCTTGTGAAGATCTCTTGGCAGAGGCTTTCTGTAGCATGGATAAAGCATCTTAGAGCACAGGCTCTGGCCTCTTCCTGTTCCTTGCTCTGAGCCAGAGTAGAACATGAGAAAATGAAATTGGAAACTCCGTCTAGGGGAGTGGTCTGCAATGTAGGAATCACGCAAATGTCTCCAGTGAAGCTTCTCAGGAGGAGGGATGGCTTCCATTCAGCCTGAATTCAATGTCCCAGGCAATGCCCTGAGCATTTTCTATGCCTCAGTGAGGGCAAGGCTCTTGGCCAAATCACTCAATGAGCCAGGGTCCAAAGTGGGATCTGAACCCAGATCCTGCTAACCCCAAGTCCTGCCCTCTTTCTTTCCACAACGTTCCCAGTCTCTTTTCTCTGTTCTTGTCCCAGTGAGTTATTTCCTTGGTATCTTGTGGCCCTCCTTCACTTACATGAATAAATCAGGGAGTTTGCCTGAAATCCTGATGGAAGAAAAACCAGAGCCATCTCTTTTGAACCCTCCAATAATTAAGAATATCTTACAGCCTTTGCTTACAAGGAAATTCTGATTGAGAATTGTAAAGGGTGCTACTTTGCTGGGATCCTCAGCACTACCCCATGGTGACTCATCTTCTCATCCTTCCTTGGTGGGAACTGTCATGCCTCCGGACCCACTCACCTGGATCTCTCTCCTTAGGAGGGAATTGTTGCCCAGCCTGGTTTCAGGCCAGGCAGGAGGATAAAGGGAGAGGTCAGGGCGGAATGTCCTGTGTCACTCCTGCTCCCACTAGAAGAATGTTGTATAGAGTAGTTGGGGATCATTAGGTCCAAGGGCTGAGTGTTCCTGAGCCTAGGAGTCAAGGTGGGAACTTCTGGCCGCCGGGTTCCCCCACAGAGCATACCTCCATTTAGACGTCTGTGATGGCTCTGGTCATGAGTCATATGGCCAAAGGACTTGCTGCTGCCTCCGCACACTCATGGTACATCCTCTTCTCTCCTTTCCCATCCTCTCCTTTGTTGTTCTTAGTGGGAGCTGTTTTCCACTTTTTCTCCAAGGTCTGCCATGATCGCTGAGAATGCTGGGAACCCCATTAAATCTTGTTAATGTGCCCTCTTGTAGCAGCCCTGGGCTCAGCATTATCCTGGAGGCTTAAATAGCCCAGGATTTCTTGGTTCAGGATGGTCACCAAGATGATCCCCAGACCTGGACTGATGAGGGGACCAGGTGGCCCTTGTTACTCCTGCTCCGTTGGTGTCTGTGGTCTTTGTGGCATCTCGGCAGCTGCTTCCCCATGCTGAGAGCACACGCGCAAATGCTGCCCTCCCATGGAAGTGGTGTCCTTCGCACCCAGATCTCACTGTGGTTAGAATCTCAATATTCTTTCCTCTTCCTCCCCCCTCCTTGGCCTTGTTGTGTTGCTGGCACGTCTTGTATATGTTTCTATGTGTCTGACTCCCCTGAACATCTTTGAGAGATACAGGTTGAATGACCAATGTGGACCCACATCAAATCGCTGTCTTGGGGAGGAGGGAGAAAAATTTGGAACTCAAAATCTTATAAAAGCTAACATTGAAAACTATTTTCCCAGGCAACTGGAAAAAATAAAATACTATTAAGTGGGAAAAAAGAAATTGGTCCAAAATATGAATAACTAAGTGAAAGGAAGAGGTTAAATTTATTACACATCAATGCAGAAAAGCACGCTGGACATAGACTTGCAGATTCGTACATGGTTTTCACTTTCTTCTCTCCTGTGTATCGCTTCATTTGTGGTAAGTTCAGAATGTAAACTGTGAACAAAAATCATATCTTACCTCGCAGAGTGGGAGCATCTTGAGGACAGCTCCTAGCACAGAGCTCGGTGCATCATTAGTGTTGGTTGGTTGCTTGGACAAGCATTTATTAAGTACCTACTGTATGCCAGGCACTAGAGATGCTGCTATTTGTTTTTCGGTCCTTTCAGTCATGTCCAACACTTTTTGGTCCCCGTTTGGGGTTTTCTTGGCAAAGATACTGGAGTTTGCCATTTCCTTCTCTGATTCATTTTACAAATGAGGAAACTGAGGCAAACAGGGTTAAGTGACTTGCCCAGGGTCACATAGCTAGTAAGTGTCTGAGACCAGGTTTAAACTGACTTCAGGTCTGGCATTCTATCCCCTGTCCCACCTAATGAGCTAATTAGGACATGTTTATTTCTGAATGAATGAAAGCTTTTTTTTTTTGCCTTTTTTTTTTTGGAGAGGGAAGGCAGGGCAATTGGGGTTAAGTGACTTGCCCAAGGTCACACGGCTAATACATGTTAAGTGTCTGAGGTTGGATTTGAACTCAAGTCTTCCTGACTCCAGGGCCACCTAGCTCTCTCAGTGAAAGCATTTCTTAAGCATCAGAGCTCAACGGACTTGGCCAGAGTCACATACCAAAAGTCCTCAAAGAATTCAATCCCCCTTGATCCTCCTCCCCATGCCCAATTCTTGTCTCATGCCAGAGGAGACATTTCCCAACATCTGCTGTCCTGACCTTGTCCACTTGGAATACCTTGTCTGCTTTACAAACTGTATACCTTGCTTGGTGGAGACTTGATTCATTAAGTCAACATTTATTTAGTACCTGTTGTATACAGAGCTGGAGAGAAGCAATTTCATTGAGCAGTAATCCTGCCCTTGTGGAGTTTCCTGTCTGGTTAGTTTACCTTGAGGAGCCTCTTAGAAGTGGTGGCAGATAAAATAGGCCTCGTTTCTCCTCCCTCAAGTGGTGACTATAGGGTGAAAAACTAGAAGTGGCCTTACAGGTCACCAATGGCCAACCACCTCATGGTAGAAAGGAGGAAACCAAGGCCCAGGCACAAAAAAGTGGAGCTGGGACTTCAGCCCAGGTCCCCAGATTCAGTCCTGCGTTCCCCTCCCCTTATATCTACTGCACAGGCAACCTGCTCCCATGGTCCCTCCCAGCCCCCAGTGTGCCTCTTCCCAGCTCTCTCATGTGTTACTGGACCAATATGGTGTGGAGAGTAGGTGAGCAGGCGTGGCTGGCCACTTGGGGGCCTCCTCGGTGTTCTCAGCTGCAGCCCATTATTTCCTGGATGCTTTGGTGGGATGTAGATGGACCCTACTCTCTGCCCTGTGCTTAAGCTTCCCTTCAGCAGCCCGCCTCTGGACAGGGGCGAACCCTCCCCCTCCAGCAGCTGGCACACAGAATCCACCCACAGCGGGCATTGTCACGTATCTGGAGTCACAGACACCCCCAGTCTCCCTGGCAGAGCTGATTCTGCCATCCCCCTCGAAGCTGGCCTTCAGGCACGTTTTCCATTTTCTGAAAATAACTTAAGGAACCTTTCTAAATGACTGTGAGATCAATCCATTAGCCTCCAAGTCATCTCCTCACATGCATATTCAGGAAGCCTCTGGGGAGCTCTGGGAAAACCCACAGCGCTTTGGTTGTTCTCAATCTGGTGATCTGACCCAGAGGCATCTTTCACTGACCCCCTCATGCCTAGCTTATCCATGAGCCCTGGGAGGGGGCCATCTCAGGTCTGAGGCAGGAGACCCAGGTCACCTCTGAATTCATGATTTGCCCATGGCTTAAGGAAGAAGATGATCAGAAAAGCTGGATCACTTCAGGGGGGTCTGACTTGTTCATAGAACTGGGGTGAGGAGCAGAAGGGGCCCTATCTTTGGAAACATTTGAGGCAATGTGTGTGTATGTGTGTGTGTGTGTGTGTGTGTGTGTGTGTGTGTGTGTGTGCGCGCGCGCGCTTACTCAAGTATGTTTGGATGCATTCAGGAGAAGAGACATAGAGACTAGCAAATAAGGGTGTCATCTGTTCCTCCCTTATGCAGCACCTGGTCCCAAGTAGGTGTGACATGGGTGTGAGTCAGGGCCAAGTTCAGTGAGAATGGTTTCCTTTCGGACAGCCTGCAGGCTTGGAGAGCATGCCCTGCCATTGGGAGACTGTGTTTATATGCAAATATGCGGGGCACACACCATCTCTAAGATTTCAGGGGTTCTTCATCTGAGGTTCTTGGACTTTTTTTTTAATATTGTGATAGCCGTATTTCAATATAATGCTTTCTTTTGTAACCCTCTATGTTTTAGACATGTTCAAGCATTATTGGGGGGGGGGGGGCGGGGGACGGGACAGAGACACAGCAGAGCTCCGATCCTAAAGTCCGGAAGATCAGAGTTCCTATCTGTCCTCAGGCACATTAAACCTGTTTGCCTTGATTTCCTTAACTGTCAAATGGGAATAATAGCACCTACTCCCTCCCAGGATTGTTGTGAGGATCTAGTGTAAGTTACTTAGCATCTCGCCTGTCATAAAGCTGCCGCTTCAGGAATGCTTCCTCCCTCCTTCTCTCTCTCCTGCTTTCCTTTGTTCCTTCCTTCTTTCCTTTCACCCTTCCTTCTTTCCTTCCCCCTCCTCTCCCCTCCCCTCCCATGCCCTCCTCTTCCCTCCTCTCCCCACTCCTCACCTCCCCTCCTTTTCCTCTTCCTTCTTTTGTTCCTTCCTTCCCTTTACCAGAGCACCAAAGGGGTCTATGACATATAAAAATGAAGAACCCAAGCTCTATTGCCAGAGTTCTAGCTTCCCTAGTCTTGAACAGTAGATTTGGAGCTGAGGGAAAAGTGAGGATCACTGGCTATAGAATCAAAGGTCTTGGATTCAAGTCCTGCCTCTGAGGCTTCCTACCTGTGTGATCTTGGGAAAGTCACTTAACTTCCTTGCCTTCCACTTCCTCTTCTCTGAAATATTGGGCTCTGTGGCTTCTGAGGTCTTTTCCAGGCATAAACCTAGAATTCTATGACCTTGAGCAAGTCACTTCAACTCCCTGGGCTTCCGTTTCGTTTTTTGTAAAATGAAGGGAGCTAGACTAGCTGGCCTCTGAGGCCCTTTCTAGCTCTAGGGCAGGATCCGTCCTGCACATGATAGGACCTCCACACAGAGACACCACCCCCCCATATTACTTGCTCTCAGCTGCAAGGTTGGGGCATCCAAGGGCTAGGATTCTCTTGGCTGACATTGCTTTGTATTTTCATGAGAAACCCTAACATTGTCTAAAATGAGTTCTCTCCAGTCTCTGAGTTAGCAGAGTGTTCCCGTGATGCTCTTCCATCTGGGCTAGGCAGTGAGGCCCAGTCCTGTTCATTCCAGCCTCCAGGATCACTGACAAGCCTCGCTTCCTGCCAGATCCCAAGTGGGGGGCAATTCTGGCAATCGGGGCTTGGCACGTGCCCCGAAGCAGGAGCCCCCAAGGAGTGAGTGGCAGAGCTGAGGTTCCTCCCTGGCTCCAGAGAGCCAGGCTTCCACTCTGTTCTCTCCGTCTTGTATGTGCCTTGCCCTTTCCATGTCATCTCCCCCATTAGGTCAGGAGCTCCTTGAGGGCAAGGGCTTGTTTCCTTTCTTTGTGTCCACAGTGCTTGGTGCTTAATAAATCCTTGTTGATTGATTGTCCAGCCTAGCTGCAAGTGCCAATCACAGATGTTCAGTCATTGCCAATGACCCTGTGGTAATGGGGCATATAATTGTAGATGGTGAAGGGTGCTCACCAGTAGGGAATGTTTGTTGGGGGGGTGGGTGGGAGAAGGCTGAGCCAGGGACCTCTGTATTCTGGTCCTGCCTCTGGCTGACACCTGAGACCTTGGGCAAGTCCTTTGGCCTCTCAGAACACCAGGTGACTCTCTAAGACTGAACATTGCATGGTGGGTGAGTTTCAGCATGGCTAGGGTCACTACCTGATTGGGACTTCCCTGTGCTGATGGCCTTACAAGTGTCTGGGCTCTTATACAAAGAGCCCCTGGTTCCATTTTGGATTCCTTTCCAAGGCCCCATTATGATACAGGAGGAAGCTTGAGGAGAAGCCCAGGGACTTTGGGCACACATCTAGCCCCTTCTGAGTTCACGTGGTCATTTTAATTAGCTTCCAATGTGGTCCCAGCTGACTCAATTCGGAGCTGAAATCCATACTCACTTCTTCTTGATTTAATTAGAACAACAGCTGTGGGACCTCAGTTCATCTTTTCATCTCTCTCCCCCCTCTCCCAACAGCTGGCTGGGGGGATTAGGAGGATGTAAAACTTAAAGCTTTCAACTTCATTCATGTCAAATACTAAATGAGTATTTATATGTCTGTGTTTAATATCTGTAAAGTCTTTTGCAAAACTTAAAGTGCTGTATAAATATTAGCAGCTCTTATCTGGAAGGAGGGCCAGACAGCCCAATCCCTGTAACTAATACCCATAGCCCAGGCAGCTGGAAGGAATAGGATCTCTCTTCAAAAAAACAGTGTGGTGTAGTGGGTAGAGGCACTGCCCTTGGAGAGAAGCTGGAAGTGGACTCAAGATGGGGGCATGAGAGGTCACCACTTCCAGAGCTCTCCCCACAGCTCTTTGGTAATGACCATAGAAAAGGCACCAAAAGGAACTATGAATGAGAAAGTCAAGAAAAAGTCACAGTGAGTATTTTTCCAACACAGGGTAGCTTAGGAAGACAAAGGTACTGTGGACACTGGGATGGGGGCTGGCCAGGAATGCAGCACGGCAGGAGTTGCAATAGGTGGTGGCAGCATTAGTCTATGGCTATGGCAACACTGGTGGGGAGCAACCTAGTGCCTAGGAATAGTAAGGAGACTGAAAGCCTGGGCAGAAAGTGATTCCAGGGAACCCCTGTACTAGCACTGGGTGCAGGATAGGCTGTCATTTGGCAGATCTGTTACCTCTTGCCTAGTTCTGGGTCATAGTTCCAGAGTGGTCGTGGTCATGAGGGAGCAGGACCCCTACTAATATAAAGACCAGGAAACAGACCAAGAAGGCAGTGAATAGACCTCTCCCCAGATCACACTATATTGGAAGCACAAAAAATTTACAGACCCTTACTGAACCGTGAAAGTAGTAGGACTTAAAAGATAGAAACTCAACCCAGTCATCTCCTCCAGAGATAAGCAGAGCCCAACCCTAACATAAAGTCCAAAGTCAAGGAATAGGCTGGAAAAATGAGTAAACAGCAACAACGACAACAACAAAAGAAGCTGATAATAATAAAAAAAAACTGCTATGATTACAAGGATGCTGAAGACAGAAACTCAGAAGATAGTGATTCAAAAATGTCTGTAAGCAAAATTTTTCTCAAAGAAAAATGCAGATTGGACACAAGTCCAACAAGAATTCCTAGAAGAGCTAAAGATATTAAAATGGAGCAAAAAAATAAGATAAAAGTAGTAAAGGAAAATTTAGGAAAAGAAATGAGAGCAATTCAGGAAAATTATGGAAACAGAAGAACTTGGTAAAAGAGGAACAAAAAATACTGAAGAAAATTACTCCTTAAAGATCAGAATTGCTCAGATGATAAAAGAAGTACAAAACTTCACTGAAGAAAAGAGCCCCTTAAAAATTAGAATTGAACAAGTGGAAGCTAATGACTCCATGAGACTTCAAGAAACAATAAAACAAAGCCAAAAGGCTGAAAAAAAATAGGGGGAAATGTGAAATATCTCAATCAAAAAACAATTGACCTGGAAAATAGATTGGAGAGAGATAATTTGAGAATTATTGGAATACCTGAAAGCCATGATCAATAAAGGAGCCTAGACTTCATAATATTTCAAGAAATTATGAGGAAAACTGCCCAGATATCTTAGAACCAGAAGGCAAAGTAGAATTGAAAGAATCTACCAGTCACCTCCTGAAAGAGATCCCAAAATGAAAACTCCCAGGAATATTGTGGCCAAAATTGAGAATTCCTATGACAAGGAGAAAATTCTGAAAACAGTGAGCATGAAAGAATGCAGTCTATGGAGCTGTAGTTAGGATCACACAAGATTTAATAGCTACCATGATAAAGAAGCAGGGGGCTTGGAATATAATATTCTGGAAGGCAAAGGAGCTAGGATTACAACCAAGAAAAACCTACCCAGCAAAACTGAGTAGAATACTTCAGGGGAAATAGAAATAAGAGCCCTGGGGTATAATCCATCCTCGGACATTTACTAGCTGTGTGCCTTTGAGCAAGGCACTTCCCGCTGAGCCCCACTTTCTTAATCTGCAAAATGGGGATAATAATAGGACAGGATTGTTGTGGGAATCTGTCAGTCAATATTTATTAAGAGCCTACTATGTTCCAGGAATACCCTAAGCTCTGAGGATACAAAGGAATATGACATGAGATCTGATGAGATAATAGTCTATGTAAATATATGTAATATACATGTATGTAATCTATGTTAAATAATCTATGTAAAACAACTTCAAAACTTTAGTACCCAATATTGTGTGGATCACACTCCTGGGGAGGGTTGGGAGAGATGAGAAGGTAGGGCAGTCCAATGGGCAGAGTTCAAATCACAGGATCTTCTGCCTACCACCTTCCTCTCTTTGGGACTCAGTTACCTCAGCTCTAAAATGAAGAGAATTAAAGGCTTAAGGTTGGAATCTTAGAAGGATTCCTGAAGGAGAAGACAATTGCATTGAGCTGTAAAGGGATAGGTAATGATCCAGGAAGCAGAGAGGGGTGAGAAGGTGGGTGCATTCCAGGCATAGCTTCCAAAGCTGTAGGTTCACATTCGCGCTGGAATGTAACATTGTTGGAAGGAATTAGTTGAATTTTGCCAATGTTAAACTTAAAAAATAGAAACAAAAATAAGACAGCCCTGGTGCAAGCAGTATGTTGCATTGTATTCCCCTGGAATGGCAAGTCACCATAGGCTAGTCTCCCCCATTCCCTGTGTTACTAGATGGTGTCTGCCCAAGGGAGATTCCACTTGGTAAACAGATGGTGACCCAAGAACAGGAACAACAAAGCTTTTGGTCCTCAGCATCTTGCTGTTCAACATTGCCCATTTGATCCCACTGAATCTCCATCCCTGCCTCATTACCCATACTCATCACCGATAAGCTCACATGGGCAGAGGTAAACAAAGCTGACGCCCTCATTCATTCATTCATTCATTCATTCATTCATTTGTGTATTCATTCATTCTTAATTCACTCAGCACCTACTATAGACTGAGCCCTATACAACTGCAGGAACCTGGGATACAACAGCAGCACAAAGCTTGCTCTGGAGGACCTCATGGTCTAATAAGGGGGTCTGGGATTTAGAATATCCAGGCAATCCAGTACAGACAATGCAAGTTAGGGTATGAGGAAACAGAGAAGGGATCCAGACAAACTACTTCAGGAACATTTGAGGAGAGAGAGAGACCATTTCCAGCTGGACACATCAGGGGAGTTTCATGGACAGGACAGTCTCTGAGCTGGGCTTTAAAGAAACAAAGATTTCAACTGGTGGGGAGATGAGAGAAGGCATTGCAGGCGCAAGCTGATGACTCATTACAGTACTATGCAATACAATATGGTGTACAACCCGGTATGGTATACCAGACAACACCATATTGTGTTTAATATTAGAGTCTATTTTAGTATATTGCATTCCGGGCACAGTATAATGACTAATGCTCATTAAGGAAAGGTAACACGTGATTATTTGCATGTCGTCTTCCTCATTAGAATGTAGTCTTCTTCAGAGCAAGGACTGTGTTTTGGTACTTCTTTGTATCCCTCAGTGTTTAGCACAATGCTAGGCACATAGTAGCATTGAAAAAAAATGTTAATATTAATAGTTTTCTGCGATTTAATCTTAAATCTGCCAGGAATAATTTTATTGAATACAACCTTAATCCATATCCAACCCATTTCTAGTTTGGAAAGACCTGTCCAGATTGTCAGCGTCCCTCATGACTCCCAACATGACTCTGTTCCAGGAAAATTTCAGAAGACATTTATAGGGATCTTGATCAGGGAAATGATTACAATATGTTACAATGCATTTTGGGATTACTATTCCAGAAACAGTCACCACTCAATTCCTTCCTGGACCCCTTCCCCTTAAGAATTCTTTCCTGTGATGGAAATCTTAACCTTTCTATTTGGAAAGGGAAGTTTCCATCCCCAAGGGGGTCATGGTACCAATGTATTCAGGTGAGTGGGAAGGTGATAGGAGCTACACTTGGTTATCCCTCTTACTCTCAAGACTCTAACCTTTGTTCTCTCTTTCCCAAGGGAAAATTCTAGATAGGATTTTAGGCTGGAGAAAGAGAATTTCTAAGTATTTCTAGAAAATTTAAAAAAAAAGATTTTAATTATGTCTTCACAGTAGGAAGTTAATAGATGTTTCTTGACCCAGTGTAGCTGCCACACATATGCATTCAAAGGTTCCAAATATGTTTTATGGACACGATCTTCTGACCCCCATTTTCAGATGATGAGACAAGTTCACAAACTGACCTACAGGGACTGATCTTGGGTCTTCTGCATGTCCTCTCCCTAGTCCACTTGGCCGCCTCTTCCCACCCACCCTAGGATGTTAATTGACCCCCTATTTCAGTGGCCAGGAGATTGAGTAGTGCATTTTAGAATGCAAGGTAGTCAGAACTCCAGATTATCTTGGTGCTCTGAAGGGAAGGGTCAGGGCATAAACATTATTTGAATGCCTACTATGTGTCAGGCGCAGGCTAGGTGCTTTACAAATATTATCTCATTTGATCCTCACAAGAAACCTCCATGTAGGTGCTATTATTATTCCCAGTTTATCATTGAGGAAAATGAAGCAAAACAGCCAGGAAGGGTCTGGGGCTGGATTTGAACTTGAGTCTTCCTGACTGCAGGCCCCGACCTTTAGGCATTGCAGTGCCCTTTAGCTGTCTAAGTGACCTTCACTGAGTCACCTGGAAAACTGTTACTGTTGAAAGAAGCCCATCACAGCGCAATATTCTTACAGGGAAAAGTAATCTTTGCAGAAAGTTTCTCTGATAAAGGTCTCATTCCTAAATAAATAGGGAACTGAGTCAAACTTAAAAGAATAAGAGTCATTTCCCAATGAATAAATGATCAGAAGATATGAACAGATAGTTTTCAGAGGAAAAAAAAAATCCAAGCTATCAATAGCCATATTTTTTTTCCCCCTAATCAGCAGGGAAATACAAAAGAAAACAACCCGAGGTACCACCTCCCACCCATTAGATTGGCTGAGATGAAAGAAAAGGGTGAATGCCAACTGCTCAGAGGAGCTGTGGGAACATTAATGTACACTGATACATTGTTGATGAAACTGACCTGGACTAAGAATTTGGGAAAGCAGTTTGGAGCAATGTGGCTTCCTGGCCAGGTCTACTTATAGAAGAGGGAGTGGCAGAGGAAAGCTGGAGCTGAGGGGGGTCAGCCATGCCTAGCATAAGGTATTCCAGCTACTGAAAGTCAGACAGAGGGGCAGAGGTAGAAACACACTGAGAAAGCAAGAGAGACAGGGACAGACAGAGGGAAAGAGAGAGAGAGACAGAAATGGAAGCAGAGACAGAGTGACCAAGACAGAGAAAGCAAGAGACAAAGATGGAGAAAATAAGAGAGACAGTCAGACGGGGTGGGGGTGGGAGGGCAAGAAACAGACAGAGACAGAGAGACAGACAGACACACACACACAGATGGACAGACAGATGGCAGAGATAGAGATGGAGAAAGGAGGCAGAGAGACAGAGAAAGTGAGAGAGAAACAAAGCTAGAGAGACAGAGATAGAGAGGGAAGGGTGGGGAGCCAATATACAGCTAGCTTGGCACTGCTAACAACACCATGGGCGCAGAGAAAGGCAGTTGTTGTGTAGGCAGAGTTTGGGGCTGGGTTTCCAAAGCAAAGCCATCAGGAAAATAGCTTTAGAAGCTGATGGAAACCACTGCTCCTAGTATCTGGAGCAGCCACTTTCCAAGTAGCCAGGTGAGTTTTGCAGCATGCTATGAATAAACAGGATTTCTCGTGGAGACCTTAGAAATCACTGAGTCTTCCCACCTCATCCCTCAGAGGAAAGGACCAAACAAGATTGGGGGATTGACTTGCAAAATGTCGCAGCAGAACTAGGATTTGAACCCATTACCTCTGATTCCCAAAGCATCATTTTTTCCACACAGCAAAGTGGAGCTGAGACAATCTGGGGATGGACTAGAGTTCTGCCCCTGCCTTTGGGAGAAGCTGACAAACAGTAGTGGCCACCGCCTGTCTTGTGCTTCAAGGTTTGCAAAGTTCTTTATGGAGATGATTTCATTTGATGCTCACAAGTCTGTGAGGTAGATACTCCTTTCCTATTTTACAGGTGAGGAAACTGAGGCTGAGATACATTGGGGGCCTTTCTTAGGGTTAGACAATTGGTAAATATCTGAGGAGGGCTGAGCTCAGGATTTGCTGACTTCAAGGTCAGCAAGTCAACATGCTTTGAAGTGCTTAGGAGGTTCCAAGCACTTGCTAATTGCTGGAAACACAGATAGAGGCATGAAGACAGTTCCTCACCTCCAGGAGCTTCCATCCTAGTGTGGCGGCGATTCTGAAAAGGAAACTGGAAAGCTGATGGGGGGGTGCGGTGGGGGTGAAGGGAGAGGGGAAATACCCTGGGGGCTCATGGGAGAGAAAAATGTTCAGAAAACCAATGGTGGAGCTTTGAGATTAATGGTGGAGAGCAGCAGGGTGAGCCTGGGCACTTCCCTTAAAATGAAGGTTGCAGGACCAACCCACCAGTCAGTGCCACAGAGCACTCTCTGCATTAAGCTACCTGGGTCTGCCCAGGCCACCTCAAGGAGCTTACAGTCTTACCGGGGATTCAGTATATAAAAAGGATAATTGCAAAGAAGTTATGGCATTTAAGTGATTCGGACAAGTGCCAACAAGAGCCCGAAGGAAGGGCCATCGAGCTGAGGAAAGCTTTGTGGGTGAGGCTGTAATCCAGAGGTAGAATTCTCAGGGGGTGGGGGGCTGCGTTCAAGAAGACAGAACAAAGTGGATAAAAGTCCAGGTCCCGGGAAGACACAAAGCATGTGTTTGCAACAGTGAGCAGACCAGAAGAGTCCACGCTGGAAAATTGATCTGGAGAGGTGGGCTGTGGCCCCGTGTCAAAATCCTTGAATCCCAGTCTGAGGAGTCTAGAATTAACTCTGAGGACCATGGGAAATCATTCAAGGTTTTAGGAAGGAGAGCGACATGATGAAAGGAATATTATGGGGAGAAGAATCTGGCTGTAAATTCAGGACAGATTGGAGAGGAAAAAGACCTGAGGCAGAGAGGTCCTTTGCGGGTTATTTCGATAATCCAAGCAGGAAGTGATGGTGACCTGAACCAGGAGAGAGCCCATGTGAGGAAAGGGAGGGAAAGGATGGATTTGGAGGTTATTAGGACCCTGATTTCACAAGCTCAAATGGCTTGTGGACAGAATGTAAGCTCCCTGAAGGCAGGACTCATTTTTTTTATCCCTAGCAAACAGCACAGGGCCTTGGACACAATTAGTGCCCAAAGGTAGATGTTTGTTGACCTGGATTGTTTTGGTTGTGACTTATTTTCACTTTCAAGCTCCTCCCATGACTGAGTAAAAACAACAGGATAGATAATAGTAACAGCAATAATAATTGTCTCTGTCTGGAATGTATGTAGTGCTTGAAGGTCTGTGAAGGGTTTTACGATCTGTCTCACTGGATCTAGGACGAGGCAACCTCATTGATCAGCTGTTTGAGTTGGACAGCGCCTTAGAGATGAGGGAGCCCACCTCTTCCGAAGGGGGTTTCCCAAGTGCCTGCAGTACAGTGTGCAGGCCACCTCTGGCTCTTTCTTGTTGGGCTACCTGGGCCCTCCCACATGAACGAAGCTCTCTAGAGAACAGGGTCAAGAAGTCCCAAAAGAGGGGTTACCTTCCTCCCGCTTGCCGCCTCCAGCTTTCTCCTGCTTTCTTCTCTTGCTGTTTTGAACCCTGAGTATTGCCTCTGTGCTGAATGCTGTAAATTCCCAGACTATTTTGTATCTATGCTCTATCCCTGAATTGTCCTTGGGTGTCCTTGACCTTCAGCATGTAGTTGCTGAGCCATAAGGACATGCACTGGCAAAGAGCATCGCTGGAAACCCTCTAGGGATGAGTGAATATTGCTCATGCCAATATTGTGATAGCAGGAATCCTGGGGTTATAGGCAGAAACCCTGGCTTCATATCCCAGCTCTCCTATCTATATGCAATGCAACACTGGGCAAGCAGCTTCATCTACCTTTGTGCCTCAGTTTCCCCAACTGTAAAATGTGAATCATGTTTACCTCTGGCAGCCTTGTTGAGAGGAAGGGGATTTGGAGAGGGGTGAAGTGCTCCAGAAATGAGTGGGAATATTTGGGCAGTATTTTTGTTTGGCCAAATAGCATGGAGATTTCATGCTCCTTGGCAAAGGCATCATTAGATTTTCCGATCCTTAGCCAAAGGGATTATTTCCCAATCAAGCCAACTCTGTTCTCCTGAGGGCAACATTTTCCACAACACTTGCTTGGAAAGGTCATGTTTCCTCATTGAGCCTTTCTCCTCTCTTTCCTGCCTCCAGAGCTTCGGGTAAGATGGAAAGTAGTTGGCTAGCCCCCCCTCGAACATGTCAAGGCCTGTGGGAGGGTCCCAGCCCACCCAGGAGAACCTTAGGCTGATTTCCCATTGAGAAAGAGTAGGTAGCCTTCAAGGCCAACTTCAGGTTTGACCATAATAGGTCTAGAGAGTGTCAGGGAAGGATGGAGCTCCTGACGAAATGCTTGGAGTGGAGCACCTGGAGAGCAACCAGGCCAGGGAAGGGTTCAGAAATGGACCAATCCAGGAAAGGCTGGAGGAAGAGAGCTTACATAACTTAGGAAGAAGAGGCCTGTGGGACAGCTGACGGATTCATGGAGTGCTGAAAGGTCGACGTGTGAGGGGCAGATGGGAAGCAGAGCTGGGCTGCCGATTGCCTTTTGGGAGACAGTGGAGGCCTGCCTAGCCAGCAATCATTCCCATTCTCCATTGGGCCAACACTCAGTCCTGAACAGAACATAAAAGAGGAAGATGGATGTTGTCCAGAGGTGTCAGTGGAGGTGTCCAGGGAAGAAGGGAAGAGCATGGGACAGAGCCCTGGCTTTGTTACTCACCGCTGATGGGACCTTGGGCTGGCCACTGAAGTGGACCCACTGCTCTGGGCCTCAGTTTCCCCAAATGTAAGATGAGGGGTTACACTAGGTACCTTCTAAAACCCATTCCAGCCCCAAATGCATGATCCTTTAGATGGGAGGGCCTTCAGATTCCTCTCCTTGCATATTCTGTATCACGCATCACCAGCCTAGCAGCTGTTCTCAATGAGACTCACAACCCCTCAGGAGGGATCAGAACAGGTGAGGGTGGGGCTGCCTGATGGGCAGGAAGGTTCATGTGCTCCCAGAGCCCATCACCCAGAGGAAGGCTGCCTTCATGCCAGCCTGACTCACTCCTTAAGTTAGGTCTTAGACGAAAGTCAAATGCCATAAGATGCACTGCTATCAGCACCATTGGAGGGGGCACCCACCTTGAGGAGACTATAGATCTGTGCTGAAGAGAGGCTTTGAGTTTGCTGGGCAAGTTTGCTTTCTGCTTCTGTACAGCCCAGCTGGAAAAAGCTGCTGGTGTCCTGGAGGCCGTGCAGAGACAGCTGTCAGCCCGCCCTCCCCGGCATGAGGCCAGGCTGCAGTGCAGTGAGCCGGTCTCTTCCCACTTCTTGCTGGGCCTCATTTGGCTCAATCAGCCTGTCACGTCCAGCCTGAGAAGGGCCAGCTCCGGGAAAGGTAGAGGAGTTGGGGGAGGGGACCTCGGGGAGGAGGGGATGAAGGTGCAGTCTGGGACTTATCTCCGATTTACAGATTTCAAAAAGAAAACCAAATGATGGACTGAGGTTGGGCCTGAGAGGGGCCAGTGTCTGCTTTCTGGATTTTTGTCAGCCAGCCATGCTTTCCCTTCCTCTGTTAAGCTCCATATGAGCATGTGAATGAATAAATACACAGCGATACTATGTCCTCTGGGAACAAGAGAGATTTTCCTTAAGTTGGCCTGGGCATAAAAGCTAGGGGGAAGTCCTGATAACCTCAGAATGGAAGAAGCTTAGACTGGAGAAAGCTAGCCCACCCCATCCCTGAGAAATATCCCTGACAAATGGTCAACCAGCGTCGGACCGAAGACTTTCAACAGTGGAGAACCCACTAGCTCTAGAAGCAGCCCATTCCTATTCTCGGACAATACTTGGACAGTACTATGAGGAAGCTAGATAGCTCAGTGAATAGCTGAAGTCTTCCTAAAGTCAGGAAGACCTGAGTTCAAATCCAGCCTCAGACACTTACTAGCTGGGTGACCCTGGAAAAGTCACTTCACTCTGTTTGCCTCAGTTTCCTCATCTGTAAAATGAGTTGGAGAAGGAAGTGGCAAAGCACTCCAATATCTTTGCCAAGAAAACCCCATACAGGGTCACGAAGAGTTAGACGCGACTGTACATTTTCCCTTACAGTTAAATAGCCCAAATCTACCTCTCTCCCTAATCTTAGTTCTGTCCTCTGGGGACCAGCAGGTCAGGTCTAGTCTTTCTTTCACAGGAGCATCCTTCAGCTCCTTCCAGACAGTCTGCTTTTCTCCAGTCTAACCATCTCACTCCCTCACCATCCTTGCATGGCAGTATCTTGGGTTTCTTTCCATGCCAAGCTCCATCCATCCTGTCATGGATGCTTTTGAGCTCATTGACATCTTTCCCAGAATGTGGATCTCATCTTGAGATAATGCTCCAAGACTCGGTCTAACCAGGGTGGTGAGATAATCACCTTCAGGGTCCTGGATGCCACACCCCTCTTTACCTAGCCTCCCTCTGCCTTTGCCTTGACTATCTTAGCACACCGTTGACTTCTTCTGAAGTCAATTTAGAGCCCATTAAATGTCAACATTCTTGTCATACAAGGTCCCATCCAGTCAAAGTTTCCTCCATTTCGTGCTAGTGAGGCTGACCATCTGAACTCAAGTTGAGAAGATTAATATATTATGTCACACTCCCCCCATAAATTCCAGTGCTTTCCTATTGCCTTCAGGATTAAGGATAAAACCCTTTGTTTGCTTTTTAAATCCCTTTAAAATGTCATAATAATAATTAGTCATTTTCAGTCATTGTATGACTTTTTATGACCCCATTTCAGGTTTTCTTGGCAGAAATACTGGAACAGTTTGTGCCATTTCCTTGTCCAGCTCATTTTATAAATGAGGAAACTGAGGCAAACAGGGTGAAGTGACTTGCCCAGGGTCACACAGCTAGTAAGTGTCTGAGGCCTTCCTGACCCCAGATCCAGCACTCTAGCCACTGAGCTGCCTAGCCCCTCTTGCCCTTTCCAGTCTTCTCATCTGTCCTTTCCCCACTCTACCCCAGGTCATGTGATCTAGCAACTGGCCTCCTTCTTTTCCTCCCACAAGACAATGCATCTCTTGCCTGCTGACATCTTCTCTGGACATCCCCTGTGCCTGAAATGCTCCCCCCCCCCCCCCATTTTTACCTCCTGGATTCCCTGGTGGCTTTCTCAAGACTTAGCAAAATCTTACCTTCTACAGGGAAACCTTCCAAATCCCTTTTAATGCTAGTGCTTTCAATCTGTTAATTAATTAATTCATCCCGATTGTAGCCTCTTTGTACACATTGTTTGCTTGTTGTCTCCCCCATTAGACTGTGGGCCCCATGAGGGAAGGGGCTGCCCTGCCTTCCTTTAAATCCCCAGTGCTAGTGCAGTACCTGGTATGTACTAGGTGCTTAATGAATGATACTGACTGACCATAGACCACAGAGCACTTTGAAGTTTGCAAAATACTTGTCTTGAGACCCCCATTAAGTAAGGTGGTATATGTGAACATGACTGCCCCCATTTCACAGATGTGGAATCTGAGAAACTGAGACTTAGAAATTAAAATGACCTGGCCATGCACAGTCATGTGTGGGGCCAAGATTCCAGTCTCATCCTCTTGAGTCTAAATGTTTTACCCTTTCCACTCCACTGTGAGAAATGGTGCAGTGGACATCTCTCACTGACTGACCTTTCTCAGGCAGGTCAAAGTCAGCGTTTCAGAGGGGCCTGGACTCCTCCTCCTCCTTTTCGGCCCATCATATATTTGACCTCTGTATCATTTAGAGCAGCCAGGTGGCAAAGTGGCCAGAGCACCAGGCCAGGAGTTAGCAAGACTGGACTTGAGATCCAGCCTCAGGTACTTCCTAGCTATATGAACCTGGATAAGTCACTCTGCCCTGTTTGCCTTAGTCTTCTCATCTGCAAAATGAGCAGGAGAAGGGAATGGCAAACCACTCCTGCATCTCTGCCAAGGAAACCCCAAATGGGGTCATGAGGAGTCGCAAAGGACTGACCGACCCCCTCATTAAGGGGGGTGACAGAGATGGGCATTCTCCCAGAGGGAAGCCCCCCTTCTCCAGAGCCCAGGACTGAAGAGTTGAAGTCACCTTGCCTATAGCAGGGGTGAGGGAATTTTCAATCACCTTAATGTTGACAGGTCTGGATGCCTCCAGGAACTTCTGTCACAGAGGGTTCTCAGGGGCTCCCTGGGTGAAAACAGCCTCTCCACCTATGGTCTTGGTGGTGGACGTGAGTGAACCAGCAGTAGATGTAGCATCTCGGCCTTAGCTACCTCGTCATACTTTCAGAAATTGTCTGCTGGGGATTCTTGGAGGAAGTCACTCAGTAAATGGGTAGGTGTTAGAGACAGGCGCCATTTTAGTGGAGACGGGAGCTTAACCCGGGGCTGCCAACCCTGCTGTGGAAAACAAGGTCTCATTGCCGATATCATCTGTTTGTCTTTGCATCAGCTCAATTCTAGTGCTCCACTAAGGGACAGGTAGGGGCTGTATGGAGAAGGCTGAGGCCTGGCCTATCTGTAGGTCATTAGCACTTATCACTGAGACGCTAGATGCTATGAAGGATGGGTTGTCCAGCCTTTTTCCAGGTTGACTCCAGTAGTCTGGCATTTGTGACTCTAACTCCTCTTTTCCAAACCCATAATAGACTTTGTTCATCTGTCATCAGCCCCAGATCACTAGTGGACAGTCCAGGACTGCTGCCTGGGCCCCCACTCTCATGCCTCTGGAGCTTGGCTCAGCTTTGCTGTGGTTCACTCCAACGGGCAGTTCAGGACAGCCGACTGGTCCAGCTCTCATGCCTCTGGAGCTTGGCTTGGCTTCTCTGTGGCTCACTCCAATGGACAGTAGAGGGAGGCTGGCCAGGTCCAGGTCGGATGCCTCTGGAACTTGGCTTGGCTTCTCCATGGCTTCCCCATCCAGACTGTCTGTAGGACTAATGAGGAGGCCCCTGTTCTTGGATGGAGCAGGTGAGGTAGGAGGGCCTTATGATAGAGGAGACAGACCCCAAAGGACCAAGGACCCTGGAGAGGAAGAGAGAAAAGAAGTGCCTGGCAGGACTGTCTGAACCTGTCTAGACTGTGATAAGACTGGATTTTGAATGCAGCTCCATCTAACACAACAAGATTTTATCAAGTTCCAGGAACTGTGTGGAAGCAGAAAAACAAATCAAGCAGTTCCTGCCTTCAGAGAGCTTCCGTTCTACTGTGAAGAAACAACACATGTACCAATGAGTAAATATTGAGTGATGTAGGATGTGCCAGGGAGCACTCAAAGCTCAAGGGAATAGGAAAGGCCCTGATAGCGGAGCCTTGAAAAAAGTGAGGGCTCCAGACACAAAGGCGAAAAGAGAAAGCATTACGGTAAAAGGAGACATCTTGTGCAAAGGTATGGAGGTGGGAAATGAGATGTAGATGGTTTGACTTTGACCAGAGACAAAAACTTCTGGAGAGGAAAGGAAAAAGAACTATCAGCCAGGCTAGCCTGGCATTTTCTTCAAAACCTCTCAGAATTACTCATGAATTTGGGATCTCTTCATTTCAGAATTTCTGTCTAGAGATAGAGAACATGCCTCCCCCATGCTTGGCCATCCGGTGGGGCTTTCATTTATCTTTGTCACTGGGGGTCCCCCCCCCACTGATGTGTTGGAGGCCTGCCACACTTCCAACATGCTGAGTGTGGGGGTGGAAAACACTGGCCATCCTCACCATTGCCATATGATCATCCCATCTCCTTGTCTTCCTCTCTAATTCCCTGGTGGCAGCCTTTACACCTTTTCTTTTCTCTTATTGGTTCTCAGCTGCAGCCCACCCCCTCTCCCAGCACATCTCCAAGGCCCTTGGTGTGAAATCATTTTTAATTCTGCAGAGATTAGTGCTTTCCGTGTCTCTGTGCCATGCGGCATCACCAGTTGAATGTCAGTATTGGAAAAGATGGAACGAGGTTTTCATGGGAAGCTTGAGGCCAGGGAATGAGTTTTGCAATCTTCTGAAAGCCAGACAATCCCTGCCCCTCCTCCTCTTCAACTCCTTGCCCATCTGTCCGTTCCAAATGTACACACACGGATGGACAAGCTCTGTCGGTTTTCCATCTAAGCACATGTTGAAATCTGGGCAAAAGACGTTGTTTATCTGTTTGTTCTTTCTGGAGTGGATGGACAGGCAAAACCCATCTGAGTGGTTGCAGATCTCTTCTGGGGGCTCAGCAATGCACTGGGGCTTGATGCAATTAGCAAATCAGGGCATGTGGGCAATCATCTCATCCATTGAGATGGAATCCTGCCTTCTCTTGGATGCTGCCTGATCCTCCACCAGAGCAGCAAATGGTGGAGGGGGGTGGGTTGGGGAATGTAGCCCTCTGTTTTATTCTTTGTTTGATATTTATTATCAGTAGGTCAATGAACAACATGATTTCTGTTGTCACATTTTTGAAGGAATAATGAATGATTTTGATCCATAGATGGATGGGAGATATCTTGTTGAAAAAACATCTATAAGATAACCCTTTGTTTAAGGGAATCAATTTTTTTTTTAATAGTCGACAACTATTGAATGGACTGCAATCTCTGCATCTTTCTTTCAATTGTGAGATGGCAAAGATATGATTCCTTCATGAGTATTGTTTGGGAAAGCCTGTTTTTTCTTGGATAATACTGTCATCGTGGGCATCCTTGGTCTGCATCTAGCTGGCTCTTATAAAAATTTTATATAGATGGGAGAGTTGACATAGAGGTCAGTAGTTATTCATGTTCATTGGTCATGTTTTTCAATATTAATGAGCTCTCCTGAGTTTTTTTTCCCCATGCTTTTGGTTCTTCCCCTCCTGATACCTTGCATATCAGTACAATAATGCCTTCACGATCATGTCACCTCTAGTATGTATCCCCCTGTTTACTCTGTGCCCAATCTAGCAACCCTTTTGGCCTTTTCTCCCTCGAGTATAATTTTTATTTTATGCATGGGTGCTCTGGGACTGTGAGGTCAGAGTCCAAGGGTGGTGATTCCATGGCACTTGGTGGAACATTTTTGTCATAATGGTTTTTAAAAAATTATTTCCTTTTTTCTTTTGTTTGTAGTCCTCCTTCCACTTTCATCCTTGAATACCTCTAACTGAATGCCATCTTGGCTAGGAGCATATCTGACATGGCTTTCTTTAAGCACATTTTGCTCCCTCCTCCCTTGAACACTTTCCTCTGAGACGATATTGCTGTTAATTGTCCATCATCCTTCATTGCAGGATTTTACAAATGAGTCTAAATTCCTCCTCCCCTCCCCCCCTCACCTTTTTGGAAAATAAGTCAGTTGTGTGTAAGCTGGGGTGTTTGCAAGGTTCTTTTGAGCTCCTTGTTTGGTAATTAATTCACAATGCACAAATTTCTGGATAAATTATAACCTGTATCAATGTCATTTCTGTTGTCCGTTTCATATTGTTTAGAAATTTTAAATGGAATAATTTAAAGTAATGTTAAAATGAGTATGAAATTTTTCATGGTAAACTTGTTTCCATTATAGGTAATGTCTTTTTCTTTAGAGAAGCAGCTTAGAATAGCAGATAAAGACGTGACTTTGGAGCTAGGATGACCTGAGTTCAAGTCCTACTGCTGACATATACTATTGTATGGTGGTGAACAAGTCATTTAGCTACTCGTTATTTCAGAAAACTCTCTAAGATTTTAAGCTGCTGACTTGTATTGGTAGAGGGAATTTCCTTGAATGAAATGACAAATATTGTCTTTTCCCCTCCTTATTGTTTCTTCTTCTTTTTTTCTCCTCCTCCTCCTCCTTCTCTTTTCCCCTTACATTACTACTTTAATGTTTGATGACCAAATGTCTCATGAAATACTGTTTTGAGTTGCCTTTGGTTGTATGATAAAAACATGTCCTACCAATTCCTTTCTTTGCTTCTCCAAAGAGTACCTGAAAGCCCCTAACTCTCTGAGATTAAATGAGGTAATATGTGTAAAGTGCTTAGTACAGAGCCTAGCACATAGAGGTGCTTTAAAGGTGCCTCTTTTCTCTCGTTCCTCCCTTCCTTTCATTTAGCTGGTACATCCTTCTGGGGATCATCTCCAATCATCCTGATCTATATCTTTCCACTGGACCAGGATGGCTCTGGTGGAGAAAGTGAGGCTGGTGACCTTGCACAGCCTCCTTCACTTAAATCCCATTCACTTGCAAGTCATGGCATCATCTTCCTGATGTCATTGTCCTCTTCAAGAATGAAGGACAAACAACAATACATTTTTCTAGTTTTGTTGATAGCAAGAATGTTAAGATGGCATAATTCAGCTCCTCCAGTTACATATGTATGCACACACACGCACACACACACAGACACACACACACACACACACACACACACACATACACTTTGTGTGTATGTATACACATATTCATTTATTAGTTACTGGACCATGATCTCCCACTAGCCAATGGGAGATCCCATTGCTCACAGTCAAAATGAGTTATTGATCCCAAACCTCTGTGATTCTTACCTGTCTCTGCCTTCTCTCCCACCTCTCTGCTGCTGTCTCTGCAGAAACACAAGGGGGCACATGAGATGGAGTACCATTATTTTTTTTTCTTTATTTCATGGATTGCTGTGATCTAAACAGTGGCATCACCTAAGGGACAGGCTACTGGTGATGTGTCTCTCTATGGTTAGCCAAATTGGTTCTTGGAAAATGGATTCAGTCTGTTAATGGAGCCATATTCAAAGCCTTGCCACCATGGTAGAACCTGCCAGACCTTGGATTCTGTGGGCATAGCCTTCAAGTGCCCAGGATGTCACAATGAGACATTGGAGTAGGACTTTGTGGAACACTAAGGCACTTAGGGGTTTTTACTTTAAAATAATTCATCACAACAGCTCATCTGTCTATAATTCTGAATGGTTTACAAAGTGCTTCCTCACAAAAACATTATGAGCTGGAAGGTGCAAATCTTACTGTCCCCATAGGGGCACTATGGTATAATGGAAGGGTATTGACTTTGGAGTCAAACGCCATGGGTTCTAATCCTTCTTCTATCCCTACTACCTTTTTGACAAGTGACAAAACTTCTCTGAGTGTCAACTTCTTCAGATTCAAAATGAAAGAGTTGGCCTACTTGGACTTTCTGTTCTCTACCAGCTCTGAATAGATGATCCTATGGACCTTTTTAGATGTGAGGAAATAGAGAATTTAAAAGGGAAAAAATGATTGCTTAGTTATATAGAGCAAGAATCACAGGCAGAGTTTGAAGCCAAGTTTCCTCATGCCTAAATCCAGGAAGTATCTGATTACATCTTTACAGATGTCTGTGTTTCCTGCCCTTCATTTTCCTCCCGACTAAAAATTAGTCAAAAGGGTCCAAAAAAAAAATGATGTTAGGGCTTCCTTAAAATGGACCACACTGCTTTAAAAAAAAAAATTGTAATTGATACCTTTTGCTTTCATATCATATTCATTTCTATTCCCTTCTCCTTCTTCTATTCAGAGATTCATCCCATCGCATAAAGATTTAAAAAGAAGGGGCAGCTATGTGGTACAGTGAATACAGTACTGGCCCTGGAAGACCTGGATTCAAATCCAGCCTCAGGCACTTAACACTTACTAGCTGTGTGACCTTGGGCAATTGCCCTGCCTTCCCCTCTCCAAAAAAGACCCTCCCCAAAAAGACTTAAAAAGAAAGAGGGGGAAAAAGCAGTTCAGTAAAAAGCCAGTATCACTTACTTGGTTTCTAACAGAATATGCAATATTCCATCCCTGTGGTCCTCCATTTCTTTGAAGAATGAAGAGATGAACATTTTCTTTTCTCTGGGTTGAACTTCCCAGACGTCATAATTACACACCATTCAGTTTGGGGTTTTCCATTTACATAATTACAATTGTTGTGTACATTGTTTTCCAATTTCTTCCAGCTTACTCTGTATCAGTTCATATGTCTTCCCATAATATTCTCAATTGTTCATAGCTATTGTTTCTTCTGGTCCAGTAACATTTCATTGTAGTCATTGCCCCTGATGTTTTCAGGCATCCTCTATTTGATGGTCATCTACTTGGTTTCAAAGTCTTTGCTATATTTTGGTGCATATGGCACCATTTTGTCTTTGGTTTCCTTGGGATATGGGCTTACAAAGTATCTACACACATGAATCCCAAGTTGATGATGCAAGGAAGAGAGAGATAGCAAAGTCCTGCCTAGATCCAATGAACTTTGAGCACTCAATGACTCCTCTGGAATATAGGATCATAAATCAAAACCCTGCAGGGACCTTAGAATCCATATATTTCAACCACTTTATTCTACAGAGAAAGAAACTGAGACCAAGAGAAGTTAAGTGTTCAAGGTCACACAGGTAGAATGTGCCAAAGAGAGGATTGAACCTCAGTATTCTAATTCTGGCACAATAGATAGAGTGCTGGGCCAGAAATCAGGAACGCTTATCTTCCTGAGTTCAAATTTGGCCTCACACACTTCCTAGCTGTGTGACCCTAGGCAAGTCACCTCACTCTGTTTGCCCTGTTCCTCATCTGTAAAACGAGTTGGAGAAGGACATTGCAAATCATTCCAGTATCTCTGCTGAGAAAACCTCAAATGGGGTCACAGAGAGTTGACTATGACTGAAACAACTCAACAACTATGATTCTCGAGCCAGTATGCTTTCTGTGGTGCCGTGCTCCCTAATAGTTCACCATCCACCTGTAAACAAATATTTATTAAGCATCTACTGTGTGCTAGGCACTGGGGATGCAAGCAGAAAGAATGAATGAGTGAGACTACAGAAAATGAGGGTAAAGGAATCCGCAAGTGTTAGCGCTGAAGGAGGCCATCAGCAGTCATCCATGAAGCCCCTTGGGTTTGTGGACATGCCCTGAAGGAGATTCAGAGGCTAGGCTGGATATGTTCCCTGCTTTTCTGAAGTTCACAATCAGTGAGAGAATGTTTCCACCTCTCTCAGCTATAATACACAGCATACTACGACAATTCTTTAGAGAGCAGCAGGGTAGGTGCTTTGTGCTATTAGAGGGAGAAAGTAATTTCCAAGCACAACGTCTAAGGAAACATCCTACAGGAGGTGGCATTGAACCTGGTTTTTCAAGGACAGAGAATTAGGCAGGGAAAAAGAAGTAGGGAAGATAGACATTCTTGGCACACAGGAAAAGTGTGAGTAAGGTAGCATGATCCCTGCATCTGAACGTCTCTCATGGAGAATGACCAAGTTTGTCTAGAGCAGGTTCTGCACACCTGGTCTAGAGTGAAGAATCTAGAAGAAAATGATAAAAGATAATTGTAGAAAGTCAGAGTACTACCAACTAACTGTAGGGTCCTTGTCCCTACCTCCACTGATCTCCTCATAGCACAATTTAGGAGGTTTCCCTGGCAGGGTACGGTGGTACTCCTGTGTTTTTAGCACTTGGGACCCACTGTGGCTAGTGCTGGTTCTTCATCTGTTTATTCCACAATGATTGGTCATGACTGTGACTTAAGATATCCTGACTTTGGCCAAATATCCCCATTTGATATAAGCTGTACTTTGCTTAGTATTTCCCTAGGCATTCCAAGAACCTCTCTTTAAAATCTGGATTTTTTTTAAATATAAAAAGTTAGAAACCATCAATGCCTGATTAATGTGTGCTATGAAAGCAACTAAATGCATAAGAAAAAATCACTTGCTCTTCCTCACAAGGTTTCCTACTCAGCACCCTGCAATTTATTTCAGCAAATTGGCTTTTAATAGCTTTTCAGCTCTTTGGTGGTTGTGGTGGTCAGATGAATCAGGACAGAGAAGGATGATGATGTGCTCCAGAACCATTGTTTTCTGGGTAAACAAGCACTTACAATGAAACCTGGGCACAGATACTATCTACTGGCAAAAACTGACCTGAGAATTCTGGACCAACGGAGTGACCCCCGGCATATCTGTGCCTCTATTTCCTTTTCTGTAAAATGAAGGAATGGGATAAAACAGTCTCTAAGGATCCTCCTAGCTTCAGAGCCATGCTCCCACAGCCCTAGGATCTAATCTTGTTCTTCCTCAGTTGATTCCCATTTCTGGTTTCAGACACTGAAGTGGTAGTTGACTCTGCCCCTTTTATGGCCACCTTTTGTTTCTTGTGTCACATCTATCTCCATCTCCCTTGCCCATCCTTTGATAGACCATGCCCCTAATGTCCAGCCTCCATTGAGTTCATTCAGCACCTGCTCAGTCAATCCATTTTGTGACCCTTTTCACTTCTCAGAGAACTCTACACCAAGCCTATCAAAGAACAAAGGAAAAGCCCTTGAAGACTGTTCAGTTTGGATAGGGTAGCATGTAATCGACTGTTGTTCAGTGTCAGATTTCATCCTGACCCAAAGAGCCCAAACAAACGTCATGGAATTCCTCCTCTGTCTTATTCGTGCCCACAAGTCCAAGCCAATGGGCTTGAAGGTTCAAATCATGAGGTAGTCTATGAGTGACTAGGGGAAACTGGTTGATAGATCTCATCAAAGCCCAGAGAAAATAACTCCAGGCTCCGCCCCCCCCCTCCCCAGCAGAACATTTTAATTTTTAGCTTCCTATACAGTCTGAGGGACAAAGCAATACCCTCAACGGGCCTCTCAGCTTCCCTTGAGGGTCCATCGTGTGGCTTCGCGCAGCGTCGTGCTTTCTTGTGCCCTTTTCTTTCCACTGCCCTGAGAAAACTTTTTGTTTGACTTCAGGACCTGAGAGGATGACAAGGCACTGGCCAAAGGTTCTTGGGAAAGAATTAGAAATGTTATTTTTAAAACTTGATTTTAAAGAGTTTTCTCTCTCGGACATGGGAAAGCTATTTTTCATTTTTTTCTGTTTCATCTAAATCCCAGCCGCTCTCTACACTTACTGATTTCTTTGTTCTACAAGCTTGTATTAATGCCTACCCTGCATAAAGTCCTGCTAGTCCCAGAGATGGCAAAGACTACAGGAAAACCAATGGATGCCCTCAGGGAGCTTACCCTCTATTGAGGGTGGAGATATGATATTTGCATAGGTACATAAAAGTAAGATGAGCTGAGGAGGGAGAAAGTGTCTAACAATTTAGGAAACAGGGAAAGTTAGGAGGTGGAGCCTGAGTTAAGCCTTAAAGGAAACTGAGGATTCTAATAAGACAGAGATAAGGAGGAAGAGCATTCCAGGCATGATGAAACAGCCTGTGCAAAGTCATGGAGGTGGGAAATAGAATACTCAGACTGGGGAACAGCAAGTGGGTCAGTTTGGCTAGTGCAGAGTGTGTGGAGAGGCAGTTTGAATTCAGATTGTGAAGGCTTTAAACACTAGCCTGAGTGCAGTCAGTTCTTAGGACGGAACATAGAAGGAACCTCGGGGGCCTTTTCTGGTCAAGGAAAGTAAGGCCCAGGGAAGTGACTTGATTGTCCCAAAGGCACCTGGACAGGAAGTATCAGGACTACACTTGGGCCCAGGGCCTCTGACTTCTGACTCTTTCTTTAACCCCATTTTATCAAGAGGAAGCAGGGTGCTACTGAAGTGGGCAGAGATTGGCAGTCCTGTGCCTTTGCTGCTTTGGGTGCTGTCTGGAGGATGAATTAGATTGGGGAGCGACTGGGAGTGAGGAGAACAAATAAAAAAGTCATTGTTTCACTGATTGCACTGATTACAGATCTTTGCCTCAGTTTCTTCATCTGTGACAAACCACTCCAGTACTTTGGTCCAGAAACCCCCAAATGGGACCATGCAGAATCAAACACAACTGAAATGTCTCCTCAACAAGCTCCTGTCAACAGGGGCAATGGAAGGCCAGTAGAGAGCCCACCTGAAGCTCCCAGTAAATGTCTCTGGGCCAGTCAAACATACCCATGGTTAGCTGGTAAGAGAAGAAAACAAGACAGCCGACCCCACCGATTTCCCAAAGGACTACAAGGAAACACATTGGGGGGGTGAGGTGGGGTTGTGGTCCTTCAGCCTCACAGCTTTCATCCTCTGAGCTTGATGATGATGATGGTGATGATGATGATGGTGATGATGATAAAGGTGTTGCGGGTGCTACACATGTATGGAGCAATTTAAGGCCTTCAAAGCAATGTACATCTCTTATCTCTTTGGACAGCACAAGGACCCTGTGAGATCCTTTTGATCCTCAGTTTACCAATGAGGACCCAAAGGCTAAGGTTAAGTGATGTGCTTCGGGTCATAGAACTAGTGAGCTTCTGCAGCAAAAATCAAGCCCAAGTCTTTGCCATTCTGAGCCCAGCATCGTATGAAAGATGGGTGTGTATGCATCTTTAAAAAGAGAGAAGCAGGTTGACTCAGGCATTAAAGGTGGCTTCCTGTCCTCCATGTTTCCATGGGAAACAGAACCCAATCTGGGTCCCATTGACTGTGACCAGAAGAAGGAGGAAGAGAAAGCAAGCCAGAATTAGAGCTGTGAATGCAATCAGTGAAACAAGGACCTTAGAGCCCAGAAGGATAGCAGTGACGAAACAGGCTCACAAGGGGAAGGGATACGGCTAAGCTTTTATGTATAGGTTTTGCTGTAAGCATCAGCTGGGGAATTTGAACCTGGATACCCTGACTCCAAGTCCAGAGTTCTATCTCTGCCATACCAAGCTGCTTTCACAAGACCTGCTTTTCAAATTCTGGCTTTGCCACTTAACCCAGGTTTCATTTGGGGAGAGTCTCAGAGCCTTTTTTGTCCAGGGGAAGGATGCTGGTCCTGCAGACCCCTTCCTGTGCCAATTCCTACCATGTCCTTGAGTGATCTCCTTTCTTCCGGTGTATTAGCACTCTGAGCACGTTGCCTTGTGATGGCTCAGTGCTATGCCATCTGCTAAGGGATGCAGATGAAGGAAATCCCTGAGTGTGAAGGAAACCCTGCCAGCTGGTTCCCTTGGCAGTGTCTGCCTTTGGATCCTCCTCCTTGGGGGAGGGCCTAGCCCTGACAAGGGAGCTGGCAGCTGTGAGGTTTGCAGGGCAAGGACAGCAGGCGAGAGTGTGGGATTCCTCACTCCCAGGACCTTTCCCAGGGGAGAGGAATAACCCCCTCATAGTTTCCCCTCTCCCAGTGGGAGATCCCTGTGTGGAGAGCTTCAAACTGGGAAATCCATCAATGCAAGGGACCAGTCAGAGGGAGTCAGAGGCAAGAAGGCAGGGATTTCAGAGGAATGATCCAGGCTCTCAATGGGGGCTGTGAAGGAGCACCCTGAGCTGTCTGTGGCAGGGAGGGGAGCTGCTGTTGACGATGATGCTGTGTTTATATAGCACCCATTGTGCCAAGCACTTTGCAGATTCATCTCATTGCATCCTCACAGCAACCCTCAGAGGTAGAGGCTATTATTATTCCCAGCTTATGGTGAGGAAATCAGCAAGCAGAAATCAAGTGATATGCTCAGGGTCACACAACTTTTAAGTGTCTGAGGCAAGATCTGCATTAAAGTCTTTCTGACTCTAAGCCCAGTGTTCTATCCACAGCACCAATAGCTACCTAGCTCTTGAAACTAAGCTGTCAGCTAGAGAAAGGTTGTGCACCATTGCCCTGCCTACCCAACACTTCCCAGCAAAGCGTAAGAAGAGAAATTTCGCGTGCCTTTGATGGGTTGGCACATGTTTAAGGCCTGACACTGAGGAGGAGGCTGGCCCTGGAAATGTTAAATTCCTTGGGAGATGAAAGACCCAATTCATTCATCCTTTCTGAAGAAATTCAGTCACCAGTGTCTTGTGGTGGATGGTTCCTACAGTCCTTCCCTCTATCCCAGTCTGGCTCAGAGCAGCCTCTGATGAGGGCAGTCATTGAAGAACCACTGAGCTCTGTGCCCCCATCCCCTTCCTCCTTTCCAATCTCCTCTTCCACTTTATTCTTGTCTCTGTCCCTCCTTTTATTCATTCCTGCCCTGTTTAAGCCACAAATTCCCGTGCATTCCAGCCTCCATCACTGCATCCATCCTGTGCTGCCTCGCTCCCTGCTGCCATCCCTGCCTTTCCCCTTGCTTCCCCCCTTCTGCCCTTGCTTCTGTATTTGGGCATCTGGGGCAGTCTGTCTCGTACCATTGATTTTTCCCTCTAATGGAGTGTCATGCAAACCCTTGAGGATTTCTTAGACATCCCAAGGAGACTAGAGGTAGAATTTGCTGTTGTTCTGCTGACAAAGGAGCCAAAGCTCCCTGCTTGACCATCTTAGCTTCCCCATGCCTCTTTTCTCTTTCTGGGTTGGCTCATTCATCCAAAATTTAATCACCTGGGTAGTGGGGTGTGTGTGTGTGGGGGGGAAGGATCCATATTGCTACAACTTACTCTCTCAGGTTCTTTGAAGTAACTCTGGTGTTTGTGGTTTCAGGGAAGAGAAGGAGGGAGCATAATACACTCCTACTCCCTACACCTGTAGGTCCTAAGCCCCCACTGGAGTGCTTCCTATTTAACAAAATCACTCAGGATGATCTCTATAAGCAAGGCAACATTAATAACAGCAACTATAATATAACATTCCATCTAAAAAAACCAAAATACATCCTTCCCCCAGTGCACTCACCTGTGGGGAAAGGGGAGAGGAGGAAAAGGAGATAAAACAGAACTCAAGCAAGGAATCATATTGCCAGGGGGAAACTCACAATTGTGGACTGTGATCCTTGAGAAGCTTTGTCTCTCTTCTTCACATGCAATGTGTGCTCTAGTTTACTGGAGAAGCTCTTTGTCCTGTTTCCTGCTGGCTTCTCTTCTTCTGGACTCCTGAAGTAGCATTAAGTACATTTGGCATAGCCTAAACTCAATGCCTTGGATCTGCAAAACCTTTCTCTCTAAGGTGTGACACCTTTAATGTTCTTTCAGCAAAATTGGTCAGATTCAGAGCTGGAAGGGATTCAGTGACTAGCTAGGCCAACCTTCTCATTTTAAAGATGAGAACATGGAAGGCCATAGTTGTTAAATGACTTTCTTGAGGTCACAGAACTAGCAATTATTCAGCTTGGAATTTGAGTCCATATCCTCTGACTCTGTCATGTGATCTGCAAAACTTTCCATGTCTGCTCCCTCAGTTAGACTCTGGGGAGTTCCTATCTCTCAGGCTGCAGGGAAAGGAAAAAACCAAAATCTGCCCTCTTCTCTCCAGTCATCTCTTCCAAGTAGAACACTTTTTTCTTCCAAGCATCAAAGTTTTTCTTTTCCTCAAAAAAAGTCTTCTGACCAACATATCTTGTCCCTCTAATCAGCTCTGACAACCAGAAGATGACTCTGAGATCTTTCTGTGACCCAGCTCTGAGAAATCATCCCAGACTCACTTGGAAGTCAAGTTGTGACCAACCCTACTACTCCAAGGCAGGATCTTGTGTGTGTAATAATTCATCTCTAGTTTATGGTGAGAAACTGACACCCACATTTCTGTTAGCCAAACCACAAGTTGTCAATATACAATTGTCCCATAGAAAAGAAAAGAACGGTTCTAGTACCGATATTTCTAAGCTATCCTCCAATTCCTCATAACAGTCATATCTAAATTAGATGCTGTGAAACAGGATGCTTTTGTCATTTTTGCCTTGAGTGAATCTCTTTTCTGTGGTACTACTTTTTGCCCACATATAATTTTTTTTTTTTGCTTCTGTCTCCTTTCAATGAATAAAATTGTCCCAATCAAGAAGGGGTATTGCTTCATAGAAGACTATGAGAAATTTCCTCTCCTCTCCCTTTCTTGTAGTCTATCTCAGAGGAATGGCTTCGGTGACTAAGGATGGAATGCGTTCCTGACCTTGCTTACTGCCATCTTTCTCTAAAGATAACTCACTGAAACAAGGAACACTTGGCATTTCATACTCTTCACCAGCTGACAGAATCTTGCTCATAAACTCCACATCTCATACTTTTATAATAATGATAATACCAGTAGCTCACATTCTGTGGCAAATCTTCAAGGTCTGCAAAGCACTTCACACACACTCCTCATTTAATTACACAATTATTTGAGGTAGGTGCTGTTCTTATTCCCATTCTAAAGATGGGAATAATTGACTTGATTAGCAAGATTAATTGACTTGATCAGGTTTACATGGCTATGTCTAAGGCAGGATTCAAAGGATGCCCAGTCCAATATTCTCTTCTAGACCATGTTACTTGCTTGATCTTCTATCTCCCTATAAGGCTTTGAGTATCTTGACCAATCCAATTTCTAGTTTTCTTCCATGATAAGGTGTAATAGCCTTGGAAGGACCTACTTGGATGAATAGTAAGATATTTTCATAAACCCAGCAGGGAGTTAATAAAATTCATTTTATACCTCATTCTTCTGGGATTGTAGCCAAGACAGAAAAAGTAGAAATGTGAACTGTTTCCATTCCCAGCAAAGTCAGAGAGGCAATAAGAAGAAAAGGATATGCAGGGGAAACCCTGGACTGGGGACTCTTAACTATGTTTAACACTTTGGAAAACCAGAGTAGCTAGAGAAAATCAAACAGAGTGACATATAACTGTTTTGCTTGGTAAAGCTGTTAAACACACACACACACACACACACACACACACACACACACACACAGCAGCCCCTTCTGGACTTCTTCCATTTCTTGGCACTCACTGATTTTATGTTGGTTTTTTTGAAGGTGATTAATACCTTGGGTTCAAAGTACTCACTTTGTGGGACTGAACACCAGAAATTATAGCTCAAGAGCCCCTACCAGTGTACCTACCTTTAATAGTCTATCAATAGACACAATTAGAATTACCCAAAAGCAAAAAAACCCCATTTATTGCTGTGGCTTAGTCAAAAGAACAATTACAAATCATCCTTCCTAAAACTAGGGGCACAGTCTCCCAGAAATCCATGGAGTGTCAGTGGGAAGAGTAGGCACATGCTCTGAATGCCGTAGCATTGAGTTACATACATACGCAAAGTTTCAGTATCTTTTTTTTCCCCCATTGTATCCTTATATTCCTTTCCAATATATACAGTATCTCTGTTAGGCAGGTTACTCAGCTGGGCTCCCTGGGCCTGGTCCTCTCTGCAGCTCAACTCCTGATGATCAGGCCTAATTCTTTCTTGAATCCACAGCTGATTCCGCACCCCCCTCCCTCTTATTAGGGTTACATCTGTCCTTTGTTTCTCCTCTAGGAAGTGTGTCCTGTCTTACTTAAAGGTCACCGGAGATATGGCCCATTCTTTATCAGACAATAGCTCTCTTCTAGTTCGATCAAGGTTAACTTTACAATCTTAAAGGAGTAACAAAGTAAAAATCTTTCTTTGGCCTTTGTTTAAGCCAGTTTCTATTATGTGCCTTTTATGTAATCTCATCAGTTGGTCTGGAGTTGAATCAATTGCTCTGAGCGTCCTAATTAGCTGCTGCCAGCCTTGTAAAGATAACAGTAAGGAACTGTGCATTATTGCTCTCCAAAGGTGGCCCAGCCTTTGGTAATTGGACAGTAGGACGCGATGGGAAGAATGACGTGGAGTCAGAGGCCCCCATCTGCTACTTTTTACCCGGCTGACCTACAGAGACTTTTACCTCTGGGCCTCTGTTCCTGCCCCTGGAAATCATGGGATTGGGCTCCCTTTGGCCCCTTCTGTGTCGAGCTCCTCTGGTCAAATGGAGGGGGCGGGAGGTTGCCTTGGGTCTCAAGAAGTCCTGGAGTTAAGCAGACACCTAAACGTGTGGAACGAACCAGAGGACATCCCAGAGGGAAGGGATTGGCGGCACCATGGAACTTGGCCATGTTTTGCCATACCTGGGAAGCTTTTGTTTCATTCTGGTGGTACAAGCATGGAGGACTGGCCTCCCCATTGGCCATTCATCGTGTCCAGGCTTAGTTCCTTTCCCGAGCCAGGGCTAGCTTGTGTCTGGTGTTGGGTTCACGGCCTTCAGCTGCTTCTGGACCGACTCTCATGGTCATGGGCAAGTCTATGTGGTGATATTGCCCTCTAGTGACAGTAACTTAGAGAGGCTGGAAACCCTGAGGAAGGCAGGTGTGAGGGGCAAGGAGGAAGCTGCCAGAGGCCATAGCAGGGAGGGAGGAAAGCAAACCTTGGTGGGAGAGGCAGGAGAGACATACAAAGACACAGGAAAAGTGAAAGAAGGTTTTGGAAGAGAGAGTGGTCTAGAGGGTCTCCAGGGAGGCATGTGCTGACACCTGGGGAGAGGACTGGACCAGGAAGCAGGCAGGAGAGCAGGCTTGGTCCCGACTTTGCTCACCTCCCTCAGTGAATTCAGGTTAAGTTCTCTTTGCTCTCAGGGCCTACTTTTCTCCACCTTCCAAATGAAGTGGGGGAGGAGGAGGGACCTACCTGGCACTCTAAGGTCCCAAGGATAAGATGAAGGGTGACTCATCAGGAATAATGGAGAGGAAATTGTTGTTTAGCTAAGCCCTGGGCTGGTGACCTCGGGAGCGATGTAACAAATGCTCAGTTTTGAGTTCTACATTTCATGAAGGACCTCAGGAAGATGGTGAGAGGGGTGTGGTAGAAAGCTCAGTCACCTAGATGTCACAGACCTGAGTTCTAGACTCTGACACTCATTGTCTGTGTGGCTACTTTGCTAAGCCTCAGTCTCCTCACCTGTACAATGATGAGGGTTGGCTAGATGACCTCTAGCCTTCTGGTTCCAGAGCCATGCTCTTCTGATCCCATATTCCTGTGATCTACAGTGTTTCCCAAAGTGTGCTCTCAGGATTTCTGTTTCAGGGGGCCTGTGTGGTCAAAACTGTTCATAATAGCACTAAGCTCTATTAAATGTAATGCACTAAATATCAGTAGATATAACCCACAAAAACAAAAGCTGGGTAGTGGGCATGTCCCTCAATAATTCCTAAGAGTGCAGAGCAGTCCTGGGACTGATCTGGGGCAAGATGGCGAGGAGACTCAAGGGCATGTCATTGGAGGAGAAGTTGAAGAAACTGGGCTTGTTTAGTTCGGTTGTTCAGCATTGTTGCTCAGTCATTTTTAGTCATGCCCAACTCTCCATGACCCCATTTGGGCTTTTCTTGGCAGAGATCCTGGAATGATTTGCCAGTTCCTTCTCCAGCTCATTTTACAGATGAGGAAACTGAAACAAACAGGGTTCAGTGACTTGCCCAGGGTCACACAACTAGTAAGTATCTGAGGCCAGATTTGAACTGAGGGAGAGGAGTCTTCCTGCCTCCAGGCCCAGGGTTTTTATCTACTGTGTCACCTAGCTGCCCCAATGTTCACTACCCCAGTGCTTTTCCTAAAGGGTTAATCTAGTCAGGCTACTAAACTGCCCTCCCCATCCCCACTACTCAGTAAACTCCAGTGACTTTCATTATTTCTAAGATAAAATAACAAATCTTCACTCTGCTTGACCTTTAAAGTTCTCCCAAACCAGCCTTCATCCTCCCTCCTGCCTCCCTTTTCCACGTTACCGTTGTCTTTGTACTCCAGGGTCCAGCCAGAGGCTTCCTCTTGTTCTTACCCGACTGTCTACCTCCCATCCTTGGCATTCCTGGTGATGCCCAGACTGACACTCAAGTCTACAAGGCACCCCCTCCTTGCTTCTGCTTCATGGAATCCCTTTCTCCTTTCTTGACTGAGCTCCAGCACTACCTTCTGCATGAGGTCGTTCCCTCCCTTGCTGACCTCTCCCCCAGGAGATGACCTCCATAGGAACTCTTGGCATAGCTGGAGATGTGTGTGTGTGTGTTGTCTTCCACATTTGAATGGCAGCTCCCAGAAAGTGCAGGCTGTTCTGCCTTTGCCTTTATACCCCCAGCACCTAGAGCAGGTCCAGCATGCTGAATAACTACTAATAAATGCTTATTAATCAGTGGAGAATAGAAACCTTGGGGATAGGGAGGACAGCTGTCTCCTAGTTTTGGAAAGACTCAAGAGAAAGAGAATTTGATTGTTGTTGCTTCTCCAGGACAGAGCTAGGAGGAAATCACCAGGAGATTAAGGCTTACTGTGCCCCTCCCTTGCAATGGGCTGCTTCTCTGGATCAGAGATCAGCTCTCATCTGAGGTCTTAAAGCAAAGGCTGAATGGTCATATGGTCAAATATATTGGTAGGAGGGGGGGTGGGGGGAAGGCAACCTTTTCAGAAGTGTGATTGATACTCCTTGTTTTCATACTGAAGTGATTTCCTAATGTATGCCATCACCACAACCATCAAATGGGCCCCTCCTGGTCACAAAGACAGTCAAGTAAAACCAACTAATGTGGTCACTGTGTCTGATGGTGTATGCACCATTCCACATCCAGAGGCTCCCACTTCTCTTCTTAAAGGAGGGTGGTGTTTACTCATTTCTTCTTGGGGTCCAGGAAGGTTCACTAGAATTACCCAGGGTTTAGCCTCATTTGTGTCTTTCTTGTATGGTGGTCTAACATACTACGTTATACTATATTGTATCATAGCAAGTAATTTATTATATCATATCATTTCACATAATATTGGATCATATCATTGTATGGCATTATACTATATTCAGTGAATATGGTATGTTGAATATAACATCATGAATTTACTATACTATATCAATATTATGTTCATCTTTCTTCAGGGAGGTTTTTCTTTCTTTGCTCAGCGTCGGCTCATACAAAGAGATGCTTTCTCAGGTATGACCTGTAAGATCCCTTTGCTTTCTGAAATCTTATGACTGCTCAAGCCCCAGGCACCAGGGTTGATTCTCTTAGTGTGACATTTAATCAAGTACCCTGGCAGCCTATATATCTTTCTAAAGCCACCAATTAATACCTAATAACTTCCTGGAGCTGTGTAAAGAGCCCTGGGATGAAGCAGCAGAACTTCCTGCCCTTTTTTCTGTCACTTACTGCAGGGGGAGCCTGAGAAAGACTTTCTGCTTTGACTCTCCATCTGCCCATTGGCATTGGAAATGGCTCTTGCCATTTTTAATCCATGATCAGCTGAGTTGTCTTCTCCAAAGAACCTCTAGAGCCAGGTAGCCTGAGACAGGACAAGCTCAGAATGGTGGAGAGACAGCATCTGAGCCAGAGAATGTGAATTTGAATCCTGACTCAGTCATTTCTCCCTTTGTGAACTCGGGATAGTCCTTCCCCCTCTCCAAGGCTCAGTTTCCTCCTCTGTGAAATGGGTGAGCTGAACTTGCCCTCTAAGGTCCAGTTCTAGTGTTGATAGTCTAAGCGATAGAGAAAGAACATCCTTGGACCCTTGTCATTTTAGAAATACTTACCTTTTTTGTTCTGTAGCCTCTTTCCTATTCCCAGCTTTCTCTGCTTTTGAGTTCTCTCTCTGTCTCTGTATCTTTGTCTCTCTGTGTCTCTTTCTCTGTCTCTGTCTCTCACCCTTCCCTCTCTTTTTCCATCTCTCTGTCTATCTCTTTCTGTCTTTTTTCCCCTCTCTACACCCACTCCCTCCCTCTCCTTCTGTCCCTCTGCAGCTCTCTTTCTCTTTGTCCCTCTCCCTTTTCTCTCTTCCTCTTTCTGTTTTTTTCTTTCTCCCCTTCCCTCCCTCCTCTCTCTCCCTCTTTCTCCATCTGTCTCTCTGTCTCTGACTGGGTGTGTCTGTCTTTCTTTTTGTCTTTGTCTCTATCTGTCTCTCTCTGTGTCTCTGTCTCTGTGTGTCTGTCTCTGGCTCTGACTCTCTTCTTTTGAATGGAATGGGCATCTTGTTAGGTACAGTGGTCCTTGTTTAGGATTTCAGGAAGAGCAGGTCATTTAGCCACAAGAGGGCAGCATGGTGCAATGAAAAGAGGCCCAATTTTGGACTCACAAGTGCTGGGTTCAAGTTCTACTATTTATTCTGTGTTTGTCATTGTATCTGCAGTGCCTGGTACAATGCCTTACCCTCAGCAGATGTTTAATAAATGCTGAAAGGATTGGATTGCTCTCACAGCTCTGAGTTACTGTGACCTTAGGAGAGTTCTTTCCCTGGTGTTGGATGGCCTAGATATCCCTGGTCCCTCCCAGTTCTGACATTCCCTGGATGCCCATGGCCTGTGCCCTCTCTCCGTAAGATATGTGTTCAGCCAAGTGAGCAGAGCTGCCTGCTCAGCTGAAAGCTCTGACTGGCACTTCCACCTTTTGACTGAGCTGTTCTATTTCCTGGCCTGGGTGTGCCCTGAATTTTATAGCCCAAGGGCATGTTTACAAGCACAAAGAGAAGGGGTGCTGGTGGCCAACTGACAGTCCCAATGGTTCACTCCTTCCTTTACCCCATCCACCCTGCATTCCAGACAGGTGAGACAGGCCAGGCCTCCAGGTGGCAGCTAGGCTGAGGGGTTCCAGGAGTTAGCTCCTAACCATCTTACGTTACCCAGGGCATGGGCTGTGGGGGAGCCTGGTGTGAGGGATCTGTAAGAGGTTGTGTGTAAGTGTGGCAAAAAGGCCCGGAGACCTAGGTTCTAGTTTCTGCTCTGCTATGGGCTAGCTGTGTGGTTCTGGGAGGGCACGTCTCTGGCCCTCAGTGTCCTCTTAGGTTAAATGTTCAAGCATCAAAGGGCACTTTCAGCTTTAAAATCTAATTCTCTGCCTCCCTTCCTCTCTACTTTTCTTTTTTCTTTCTGGCCTCAAACAGCCATAATCTTATGATGTGGAGTAGGGAGGGAATGTCTGACTGGAAAACGGTGATGGACATGGGCAGTACTAAAGGGGCCTGCTTAGCATGCAGAGCATCCACAGATGCCTTCCTTAAACTCTATGGAGTTGGTGCTTGGGTCTTCTGTCTTCAAAGTTCAGCTAGCAGGGCTGGGGATCCTGCAGCCTTGAGGCCCTATGAAGCCTTCCAGCTCCTCAAATGTGGTCCTTTAACTGAATCCAAACTTCACAGAACAAATCCCCTTCATCTAAGGATTTGTTCTGTAAAATGTGTATTCAATCAAAAGGCTGTACCCAAGGACCTAGAACACCACAGGTTCCCTGCCTCTGAGCTAGCACCTTCTGGAGAAAGCAGGTCCTAATCCCAGAGATGTGACTGAGCCCTTTCTACTTCTGTTACCTTATCCACAGATGTCCATTCCTCTGTTATATTTCCCCTAGTAGAACATAAGCTCTCGGTAGGCTTGCCTTTGTATGGACCTTGTACATAGTTGGTGTTAGGTTCTTGGTGATGAGGACTTTAGTTGTCCCTCCAAAGTCATTCATTAGACAGATTAAAAACCCATCAGGCATCAGGGGTGGTCACTTGCATAGTTTCCATTGGATTAGTCATTCTCTGATGGCTTGCTCTGCATATGCAGTGAGTGCCTTTAACTGCTACATGGGAATGGCGACTCTGTTCTTCCCTGTTATTAGGAAAGAAGAGCTCCTTTCTTCAGTGGGCTTTCCTTGCCTCCCTGCCCCCTTCCCAACTTCCCAGCAGGTGAGGGTTAGAGAAAACAGTAAAGAAAAGGGCAGAGTTCTCAGATGGACATTTAGACCATGCATTGGTAATGGCAGAAAAGAAAAATAAGTGAATGAGTGAACAAAAGAAAGAGTATTTATTAAGGGCTTTAGTGGTAGTAGTATTGGTTTTCAAATACAAACACAAGCATTCTAAAGGGGGAGATAACACAGATGGAGGTGTGGTGGCCAGGGAGGAGGTTTGTGGTCTGGAAAGTCGCAGAGATGCTGAGTGGACCCACTGGGGAGTAGGTCATCACAGTCTTTCTAGGACAATAGCACTGCTGATTTGATTCGTCTTCCTAGACTAGGAGCTGGAAAAAGGATGTGTGTGGGGGAGAGGGGTTTCCACAGGAAGATGGTGGTGAGGCTCAGCATGGGCTTACACCAATCCTAATAGCACATCCCCAAGGTGGGTGCTGGAAGTCTAGTGGACTTGGCATTCATCTTCTTCCATTCCTTTAGTTTAGTGCTTCCAAGAGGAAGGGGTCTATAATGTAAAGTCATGGCTACTCTTGGGGTAGAAAGGTTATTACTAAACAGTCCAAGACTTCAAGGAAATTTGAGGAAGACACCTCCTCTTGTGTAGGGTTTGTAGAAGGACAAGAAGTGGAATCTCTCAGGATGGCCTGGCAAAGGGCGGGGGGAGGGGTTTGTCATGATTCGCTTCATCAGAGGGAGTGACTGCATCAGAGAGGCTACAGTCTTATCTGTGCCCAGAAGTCCGATGACTTTATTTCCTCAGTAACTCTCTTGGGCTAAGGATTTGGGGCAATGGCCAGTCTTAGGAGCTTCTAGGGTATGGGAGTTACTAGCTACAAAGCTGTTACCTTTTTCAGTTGTCTCAGGGAACTTTCCTAAGTTCCTCTGTAGACTTTCTGAGGCCCTAGTCTGTGAATGACTTCCTTACACCAGCAATAATTTGGAAGCTGTGGCCTGGGCAAGTACTTACCACCTACAGCTCTTCCATTTGCATAATGTCTTAAAGTATCTTTATCTTATTTCCTTCCTCACAAAAGCCCTACCAGGTGAGTAGGGCTAGTGGAGGAGGTGTTGATAAAACTCTAGACCAAGAGTCATGAAGAGCTGGCTTCAGGTCTTGTCTCAGACATTTCCCAGCTGTAGGCTCCTGGATAAGTCACAGAAGCTTCCTCAGCCTTCCTTTTCTCAATAATAGCACCCACTACCCAAGGTTATCATGAGATCAAAAGAAATGATAATCATAAAGCACTTTGCAAGCCTAAAGTGCTTCATAAATCCTGGCTATTTACAGCAGTTGATGGTGTGCATAGTATTCCCCCCATTTGACAAATGAGGAAGTTGAGGCTGAGAAAGCTAGCCTCGCTTGTCTGAGATCCTCTGGGTACTCAGTGCTGAGCCCAGGACTCCTACCCAGGTCTCTAGGTTCTGCCTTCATTGCTCCTCCCATTTGACAAATGAGGAAGTTGAGGCTGAGAAAGCTAGCCTCGCTTGTCTGAGATCCTCTGGGTACTCAGTGCTGAGCCCAGGACTCCTACCCAGGTCTCTAGGTTCTGCCTTCATTGCTCCTCTCACTGGTCAGATCGTTTTTACTCTTAGGGACCATTGACCATGTCTCATTTGCCCACTGATTTCCAGGAGTGTGTGTACTTTATTCAGAAAGCAGTGAAACAATATAAGATGAAGTCATTGGCAGTTAGTTTCAACTAAGAGGGAACACAAATCATGGAACAGAAAAATAAGAAGGGAACCCAGGGTTGCTCAAAGTGTTGTCCACTTGATCCAGAAGCAGACCCGAAGAGGTTAAGCACTTACCCAAGGGCAGGTGGGGGGACAGGGCTGGCTAGGTCTTGAACCTGTGTCTCTATAGACACAATTCAGTGCCCCTTCTGCTATACCTAACCAGCTGTGGAGTTTTCTTCTCTGGAGAGTTTAGAGGAAGCTGGGAAGTTCTCTGTGCTTCTGGGGATGATGGTGACATTAGGTCCCCAAGTTATGATTTCTTAAACAATTCTGTTCGTGCTGTTCACATCAGTAGCAATCGGGCTGACACCTAAATCACAAACATCCCTCCCCTTGGAGAGTGACTAAGTGCCTCCGTCATGTACATGCCAAGGCTCTCTTCCGAGTTTCTGGTCCACTGTTGCTCAAGAATGCCACAACATTCCTGCCTCCAGGTGACCAAAAAAAGGGAAAAGAAGTGCTTTCCATGATGCAGGAAGGCTTAGACCAAGTGTGGGATCCAAGGAGCAGCAAAAACAAATCAAGGACAGATTTGTCAGGTCAGCCCAGATCCAGCCATGCCAGGGGGACCAACAGGAACTTGAGAAACAGCCACCAGCACAGCCAGACTTCTTAGAAAATACTGGAAGAGAGCTCAAGCCAGACTTTTTCCAATTCTAGAATCCTCACTCTTTCTCTTTCTCTTCCACTGAATTTCTGCCTGGAATTTCTCAGGATGGCTTTCTGATGTCCCCCATACCATCGCAGCTTTGCTCCCTCTCACTCTGTAATGGATGGCCGGTAGAGCTGATATAGCAATATCAGGCAGTTAGGTGAGACAGTGGATGGAGTGTTGATGACCTGGGTCTGAATCTTGCTCCAGACACTTAGCTGTGTGACCCTGGGCAAGTCATTTAGCTGCTCTCTGCCTCAGTGTCCTCATCTGTAAAATGGGGTGTAACAGCAAGCACCCTAGCATGCCTAGGGCAGCTACTAGCACAGGTTCTTAGATCTGCTTTTCTAAAGGAAAGCAACTCAAAA
>CM053592.1:3613263-3678947 GCA_028646515.1 Pseudochirops corinnae
CCCCCCCCCCCCCCCCCCCCCCCCCCCGCCGGCGCTCTGTGATGCTGGGCAAGTCTCTTCATTTCTTAGGGCTCAAGGCAATTCTAAGTTGCTCCCCTACATTGGTGGAGGGCGTTTTCTCACTGGAAGTTCCACAGAGCAGTGATATCACAGCTCCAATCTTTCCTTTATCTTAGCACAGTGTCTAATAAAAACGGAAGCATTTGCCAAAATGAAATCCCCTTTGACAGGAGCATGGCTACCTTACAAACTAGTGATTCCTCCTTGCCCATGCCTGCCAGCAGAGGGGAGTGTGTGCATCACTGGCTCTTTCTCTGTGGCTTGGCCACATGGATTGAGTCCTGTTAAGAGCTGCCTCCTCCAAGCACCAGCTGCTGACTCCAGGGAGGACAGGGGGAATTGGAGAGTTTCTTGGGGGAATCCAAGAACAAGGCCTGGGTTTACCTCCCATGTCAATGACTTTCTCTGAGCAACCAAAGAGCAGAGGATGCTGGGGAATCCCATGTGGCCACGTCCTCCCGGACTTGGAGAGATATTGTCAGAGGCAAAGATGCAGGGACTCCTGGGGAAACATTTAGAGGCCTGGTGTCTCCCTCATGGGAGTTTATTCTGGGAGATGCACCTTGGCTATAAATGCCATTTGGGAAATAACTTTGCCTCTTAACATGTGAACCTGGGCCCTCTCTGTTGTCTTTCCTCATCTTTAAATGAGAAGTTTGGGCTGCATACCCACCCTTACATCCCTTCTACCTCAAAATCTATGAGCCCATGACCTGTTTGTCATCTCTAAAATAAAGTGATTAGACTAGATCACATATCCCAGTTTGTGTTCTGACCCACTGGTGTTCTGGGTCAAGGCTCCTTGTCAGAATCAGGCTTTTAATTTCATAAAATAAAATATAGATAGTTACAAAAAAATATGAGTCAATAAAAAAAAAAAGATCTAAGTGTTTCTGCCCTCAAGTTCATGGAGCCCTTGTGGGTCTGGGGACACCAGGTTAAGACAATGATTTCTGAGTTTCCTAGATCTTCTGTCCCTGAACTTTTCAGCAACTTTGACTTGTCTACATTCCTCAGTGTGGAAGGTCTTTGATTCCTACTTGAGTGTGTGTGTGTACACCCCAACCCCCCATGTATCCCCTGGACAAGGGCATATTAAATGAAAAATGAGCCCAATGAATCAGAAAATCCAACCCTTTGACCCAGCAATATTGATACTAGGTCTGTATACCTCAAGAGATCAAAGGAAAAGGAAAGGAACTATTTGTACAAAAATATTTATAGCAGCTCTTTTTGTTGTGGCAAAGAATTGGAAATTGAGGGGATGCCCATCAACTGGGGAATGGCTGAACAAATTGTGGTCTATGATTATGGTGCAGTATTATTGTGCTGTAAGAAATAATGAAGGGGCTGCTTTCAGACCAACCTGGGAAGACTTATGTGAACTAATACAAAGTGAAGTGAGCAGAACCAGGGGAACATCGTACATAGTAACAGTATTGTAATGATAATTAATTTAAAAAAATTTTAATTTATGGAATAAAATAAGCATTTCCAAAATATAGTACAATAAAAAGATGGAAACTGCAAATCTACTATGCACAACTGATAATTAACTTTGATAATTATTAATTAACTTTTGTTAATGAACTTTGAAAAAAAGAAAGAAAACTATTCTGATTAATCAATGATCCATGACAACTCCAAAAGACCCAGGATGAAAAATGCTATCTACCTCGAAGGAGAGAGCTGTTGGACGCTAAGTGCAGATTGAAGCAATTTTTTTTTCTTTAATTTTTCCTGATTTTTTTTTACAGCATGGCCAATCTGGAAATATGTTTTACATGGCTTCATATGTATAATGGATATTGTACTTGTAACCTCAATGAGTAGGGAAGGGGCTGGTGGGAGAGAACTTAGAAGTGAAAAAAAAACAACATTGTTTTTAAAAAGAAAATCCTCCAGGTCAGGGGTAGAGGAGAAGGCAGGTTTGGTAATACATACATTTAGAAAATCAATCTAGAAAGCATTTTGCAGTCATTTTAATACCATTTTTCTGTCTAAATAAGCCATTTTTAGGAGCAGCTTCTAACTAACTGTCCTTTTACAAATTTCTGAGAAGCAAAGTCTTGAAGAGAAGGCCTGGCCTAGGGGCTATTCCCCAGCAAGTTAGGGCCTGATCTGGAAGCCAGGGAGGTCAGCAGTTGGAGTGGCTCTGGAGGAAGGTAAGGCTGGTGACCTTGCACAGCCCTCCCTCACTCAAATCAAAGTCAACTGCAAGTCATGTCCTCTTTGAAAACTAAGGACGAATACAACTTTGACACTGTAGCTCTGAAATTGGGTTATTATATTCTTGGGAGTTTTCATTTTGGGATCTCTTTCAGGAGGTAACTGGCAGATTCTCTCGATTTCCACTTTGCCCTCGAGTTCTACGATATCTTGGCAGTTTTCCTTTATAATTTTTTGAAATATGATGTATAGGCTCTTTTTTTTTAATCATGTTTTTCAAGTAGTCCAATAATTCTTAAATTATCTCTATTTTATCTATCTTCCAGGTCAGTTTTTTTTAAAATGCGATATTTCTCATTTTCCTCTATTTTTCCAGTCTTTTGGCTTTGTTTTATTATTTCTTGATGGTCTCATGAAGTCATTAGCTTCCACTTCTCCAATTCCTATCTTTAAAGAATATTTTCTTCAGTGACATTTTGTTCCTCTTTGACCAAGCTGTTAAATTTTCTTTTCAAATTTTTTTTGTTGGAGGGTGGAAGGTAGGACAATTAGAGTTAAGTGACTTGTCCAAGGTCACACAGACAGTTATTGTTAAGTATCTGAGGCCCGATTTGAACTCAGGTCCTCTTGAATCCAGGGCTGGTGCCCTATTCAATACATCATCTAACTGCTCCACTTTTCATATTTTCTTAAGCTGTTCTCATTTCATTTCCTAATTTTTCCTCTACAGCTCTTATTGGATTAAAAACAATTTTTTTGCTCTTTTAAAAAACTCTCTTTATTTTAGCTCTCCTAGGAATTCTTGTTGGGCTAGTGTCCAATTTGCATTTTTTTTTCTCTCTTTGAGGCTTTGTTTGTAAATGTTTTCAAGTTGTTGTTTTCTGAGTTTGTGTCTTGAAGTCCTCTGTCACCATAGAAGCTTTTTATTGTCAGGTTCTTTTATGTTTTTTGTTCTTGTTTATTTTTCCATACTATTTCTTGAGTTTGTACTTAACATTACCTTTGGACTCTGCTCACCTCTGGGGAGTTGGGGAATGATTGACCTGAACTTTTGTAGCATGATCTGAGGACCCATAGGTTTTTGTCCTGAAATAGTCCTTCATGTGTCACCCGATACAAAAAGTCAGATTTGAACACAGCTCTTCTTCAGTTCCACTTTCAATGTCATTGCCATTACCCCCACACTGTGTTTATTCAGAAGGATGGGTATTGGTATATAAAAGTAAGTTCAAAGTAGAAAAATTAGAGATGAAGTCATTAGATAGATATAGAAATTGCAAGAAGACAAAGGTATTGAATGCTGCCTTTGGCATCACAGAATCACCAAATGTGAGAGTTGGGAACAGGATCCACAGCCCTGCCCCACCCCCCTATCCAGTGAGGGCTCACTGAGCTTCTACTTGAAGTCCTCCAATGAAAAAGGCTTGACACATAGTAGGCACTTAATGCTTGTTGGCTATTGGTTGGTGTTGCCCATTGCACTTGGGGATACCTCTGATTGTTAGGAAGACATCAAGTCAAAATTTGTCTTTCTGCAACTCTTATATGTTCTTTCTGGTTCTTCCACTTGGGACCAGGTAGAACAAAGTGAGCCCCTTCTCCTTCTTTTCCATGTAAAACATACCCAGGTTCTTTCATTGATCTTCATATGACATGGTCTTGAGCTCCTTTGCCAACCTAGTGCCCTCCTTTGAATTCTATCTATATCTTTCTTAAACCACAGTGCCCAGAACTGAACACACAGGGCTCTAGGTGATATCTGGCGAGGGCAGACCTCAGAGGGCCAAGGGGAACTATGCTTAGGGGCAGTGTTTCTAATAATAGCCTATGCACAAACAACAGTATAAGAGATGGCCAGGAAAAATGTAATTGGAAAAGAAGGTTGGCCCTCAATATGGTAGGGATAATCATCTGGAATGGTTGGTGCCCAAATCTAACAATAGTAATACTCATATAGTGCTGTAAGAATGGCAAAGCATTTTACAAATGCCATCTCATTATATTCACAACAACCCTGTGAAATAATAATTATTATTATTCCCATTTTACAGATGAAGAAACTGAAGCAAATGGAGATTAAATGACTTGCCCAGGGTCATACGGCTAGTAAATGTTGAGACAGCACTTGAACTCAGGTCTTCCAGATTTCAGGTTCAGGCACCTCTCCACTGAGTCACCTCATTCAGTTGATCTTCTGTGAAGGAACTATGGGATACACAGGCAACACTCACATACAACAAGAAGGGGCAGATAGTTGCTGACTTGCATTGATGGAAAGAATGTCCACATTGATGAAGTCATAGATACATTAGAGTAAATTGAAAGGGGGAGGGGGAAATGAAGTCATTATGGAAATTTCCACTTGAAAGGAAACCCTCTCCTTCAAAGCTCTGGTGTCTGGAGAGTTGTATTTGATTGATAAGATAAAGACTTGTTGATAAATTGCAAATATATATTTTGGCTCAGTTTTCTCTGTAAACTGTACTAGAGTTGGAAAAGAAAATCCACAGAGGCTAACGGATGGACCATTTTATTAAACCTGTAGTCAGCTTGGTTGGAGCTAGATTTCACCCACCCACACACATGCGAGCACTTATCCTCTACAATGAGATCTGTGTGTGTGTATGGAGGGAAGGGAGGGCTTCCTAAGGAGGAAAGAGCATAGGAATCTCTCTGGACTTTTCTTTCTGGGTTTCTCTTGTTTCAAAATGCTCATCATTGAGTGATTTGAGAAGCTATTGTGAAATGCTCTTGAATTGAGGTATTTTTTCCTTAGACAGATGTACAGTTATTTCTTGTGGCACAAAAGAAATTGTCAAATGAGAGGCCCCCAACTGGGTTCCCTTCCAGTGGTAAACATCAAAGTTTCTCTGTCCACTTCACTTTCAAGCCATCAATACTGTTTGCTGTTCTCAGTGTTTATAAAACAAATGATTTTAGGTAAAATGTTGGGGAGGAAGCTATAGCCACAGGAAATAAGTGCTGTGTGACCCGCTGAAAGTGATTGTTTCTTTTGGTTCCCATTTAATGAAATAAACAACCAATCCAGAGTTAAATAGTAGCTTTGCTGCATTAGAGAGATTCTTTAAATACCCCTGTTTTGCTGTGTGGAGATATAGTTCCAGAGAAGAAAATACCTTGCCAGAGTTCACTCCAGTGGTAAAAAGAAGAGAAAAATTTGAACACAGGTCCTCTACCTCCAAACAATGTTCTTATCATCATTTCATATGGTTTATATTCAGAGGGCATATATATATATATGAATGGATGGATGGATGGATGGATGTATATATATGTATATGGATATGTGTGTGTGTGTGTGTTTAAAATAAGTTTTTATGGATGTTTTCTGTCTCTACAACATCATAGTTATCCCAAGTATCCCTCTCCCTCCCCTTCCCAGTGATCCATCCCATCCCTTTGAATTTTTTTCCCTTAAAAAAAGTCATTATAAGGGAAGACTGTCTGGAAGAGGGAAAAGAAGGAATGCATTAAGAAATGTAAATGATACAAAAACAAAAGATGCCAAGAACAATTTTTTTTTCCTTTTTCGAGGGGGGAAGGTAGCGCAGTTGGGGTTCAGTGAGTTGCCCAAGGTCACATGGCTAGTAAATGTTAAGTGTCTGAGGCTGGATTTGAACTCAGGTCCTCCTGAGTCCAGGGCCAGTGCTCTATTCACTGTGCCACCTACCCCCGCCCCCAGGTTTTTTTTAAAATGAAGTCGTTACATAAAGAGAAATTATAAAAAGAAAAATAAGGAGGTGATTCCTGAGGGGAGTGCCTGATAACCTTCACAACCCCTGTGCCCAGAGCACCAGTGGAGCAAGTGGTTAGCAAACATTTGTTGAACTAAATTGAATTAAACAGAAGTGATTGAGACCTTTCGTATGTTGTCATAGGAGACAACATGATAAAGAGGGCTGGCTCTGGGGTCAGAGGCCCAGGGTTTAAATCCTCCCTCTGATGGCTACTACCAGTGTCACCTCGAGCAAGGCATTTGATATTTGTGGATCGTGATATTTGAGGATTGGACTGAACCAGATTGCCTGGAGGCCTGTTCTAGCTCTAGAGATAGGATCCTATTTTAGATGGCAGTTATCTCACGGAACCACCCAATTTCTCTCTTTCTATTTGGGGGGTTGTTGTTCAGTCATTTTTTGGTTGTGTCTGACTCTTCCTGATCCCATTTGGGGTTTTCTTTGCAAAGATCCTGGAGTAGTTTGCCATTATTTTCTCCAGCTCATTTTACAGATGAGGAAACTGAGGCAAATAGAGTGAAATGACTTGCCCAGAATCACACAACTAGTAGTATCTGGAGCCATATTTTGATATATGAAGAGTCTTCCTGGCACTAGACTCAGCACTTTATCTACTGTGCCACCTCACTACCCTATTTCTTGGGTAGGATTGTCTTTTTCACTTCACCTGCCCCTGTGTTGCCAGCCCAGGCTCCCCGAAGGGTTGTCCATCCTACCATTCACTCTCAGTCTCCTAGCAATGACCTCAGTGTGGGAAGTGGCATATGGCTACTATTCACAATTGGAGCTCCTCAGTCTCCACCAGGGTGTTTCCCATTTATACAAATCAGCCAAGATGAACCCCTTAAGTCTTCATCATAGATCACTTACTGACGGAAGCCAAAGTAATAAGTATCATAATGTACATATTTCAGTTGCTGACAAGGGGTGGGAAGGATTGTATAAGGAATACTAATAAAACTGACTTGAGCAGAAATGCCATGGGGAAACAGACAAGTTCTGAGGACCAGAGAAAAAACCACCCCTCAGAGAAAGTGCTGAGGGTGTCTATATGAAAGCCAAGGGCTGACTGAGTTAAAGGTGGATGCAATGCATTGCGATCTAGCAGCTTATTTTGATGTGACCATTTTCAGAATTTCAGAGGATATAGCTGATAAATTATAAATTGAAGAGTGGAGGACTATGGAAAGATTGTATAAAGACTGCTGGAGTCACACCTGACACAAAGGTAGCATTTTTTTTTTTTTACTTTTAAGTCACAAGTTAGAGATACTTCTGTGGGGGCCCTCATTTGAGTCATTAAAAGCCAAAGAAGAGGCAGTGGCACAGTGGGTAGAACACTGCTCCTGAAGTCAGGAGGATCTGAGTTCAAATATGGCCTCAGACACTTTAGCAGTGGGACCCTGGACAAGTCACTTAACTCTGATAGGATGAGGATGAGGAGGAGGAGGAAGAAGAAGAGGAAGAAGAAGAAGAAGAAGAAGAAGAAGAAGAAGAAGAAGAAGAAGAAGAAGAAGAAGAAGAAGAAGAAGATGATGGTGATGGTAATGGTGATGATGATGATGGTAATGGTGATGGTGATGATGATGATGGTGATGATGATGATGATGATGATGGTGATAGGAGACAATCAGATGAAGACAGAATCAGTAGAGGAAGCTAAAATCAGGAGGAGTTGAGAGGAGATCTAGGAGGTTATAAGGAATAGCTTACAGAATGTATAAGCTGAGAAAAGGTGAAAAACTTGAAGGGCAGGCTCTGAAGTTGTTTTTGCTGGGGACTATGCTGATTGGAAAATGCATTCCTTGGCTGAGAACTGATTGGTGGGAGAAAGGGAGGATTACCCTTCAGGATGATCTATGGCCTGAAGGACAGGAAAACTCTTAAGAGTTTCCTGGTGGTGGTGTTTTTTTTTAAACTACACTTCCTGATTTGAGATGGAGAAACAATAGGTTTTGCTATGAGAAAAAATGTGACTTGAGAGTATCCAGCCTCAGGTTGAATTAAATTCCATGGTTCAAGTCATTTCATCTCTAGGGATCTTAGTGTTTCTGCATTTGTAAAATGAGGCAGATGGATTACATGTTTTCTGTAGTGCCTTCCTGTTCTAGATCAATGACCTTATTGTCCCATTAAGTATGATGCTAGAGTCCTAATGTGGTTGCACCTTAATGATTTCATAGGCCCAAGGTCAACTGCTGCTACTTAGCCAACTACATCCTATGAACTTATTATTTCAGGGGATGGCAGCATTGGAGCCCCATTCAGTCCTGACATTCCAAGACGTACCTTAGTGCCAATTTGTAATTTTTAACAAATTGGTTTTCTTAAAAACTGTCCTCCAGACATACTCTCAGACTGATCTTCCCTTGTACCTGAAGGAGGGAGAAACCCTTTTGTCCCCTTGATTACCAAGTCCTCTTCTTGTTCTTAGCTCATACCTGCGTTGGGAATTGAAGAGAGAATCAGTGTGCTATAATCAAGGTCTCCCTCAGGCTCCCCGTGAAGGATGTAGAAGACACATGCCAGCCTAGGTCAGGATTGTATGATGAGCAGTGTCTGGCAGCAGATCCAAGATTCGCTTCTTCAGCATGGGCCAGCAGAGGGAAAGCCGGGCTTGAATTCCATCTGTTGTTGAGTCATTTCAGTCATGTCTGATGCTTTGTGACCCATTTGGGATTTTCTTGGCAGAGATACTGCTGTGGTTTGCCCTTTTTTCCAACTCATTTTACAAATGAGGGACTGAGGCAAACAGGGTGAAGGGACTTACCCAAGGTCACACAGCTAGTAAGTGTCTGAGATGGGATTTGAACTGAGGTCCTTCTGATTCCATGGCTAGTGCTCTATCTGCTCCACCTCCTAGAACACTTCCATCTGTGCCACTTATTAATTGTATGAGCTTGGTCAAGTCTCTTTGGGCCTCCAGCCTCGGTCCCTCACTTGTAAAATGAGCAGATTAGAACAGACTTCTGAAATCTTTTCTATGACAGAGTGACTAACCAAGAAGAAAAACCCAACCCAGTCCCAGGGCACACATATGTGGTAACTTGTCCCACACACGTGGAAACCCAATGGAGGTTACTGTTTGTGGGTCAAGTGCATCCAGTAAAGGAAAAACTTGGCCAGGCCTGAAATAGATGGGCGGGAACATTACCTGTCTCGTTCCTGAAGCTAACATCTGTTTATGACGCCTGGTTACCTACTGAATTCAAGACGGAAACTATTGTATCCTGCAATTTTAACATACGTGGAAAATGACAGCATAAAGCAGTGAAGCTGGTCAGAAAGATGTTCCATCACTGACATTTCATTCACTGGGTGATCCTGGGAACATAGGAAGGAAGGAAGGGAGGAAGGGTGGGAGGAAGGAAGGAAGAGAGGGAGGGAGGGAGGAAAAAACAGGGAGGGAAGAAGGAAGGATGAAAGGGAGGGAGGGAGGGAAGGGGAGGGAGGAAGGGAGGGAGGAAAGAAGGGAGGGAGGGAGGAAGGAAAGATCTTAGAAAGAAAGGAAGGAAGGAAGGAAGGAAGGAAGGAGGGAGAGAGTGAAGGAGGGAGGGAGGAAGGAAAAAAGGAAATAGGAAGGAAGGAAGGAAGGAAGGAAGGAAGGAAGGATGGACTTATTAAGTGCTTACTACATGTTGAGCATTGTGCTTGGGATAGAAATACAGCAAAAAGAAAGTCTCTGCCCTCTCTTCCCTCCCTCCTCAAGCTTACATTCTAATGTAGGAAGGTTACACATGAAAAGTAGCAGGAAAAAGAAGGCAGAGAGGGGACCCAATGTAAAAGAATTGTTTTGAAATATGGAAGCCAGGAACATGACTGGGAAGGGAATGAAGGTCAGTCTGGGCCCCTCCACAAAATTGAGGCTGGAGAAGAAATTCCTTAATAGAAGAAAGGGATAAGCCTTAGGAGACTGAGAAAGCTGCAGGGTGGTCAATGCTCTATGCAAGGAGATCCCATATGTTGAGAGAAGTTCCAAAATGAGACAGATATCTAGGAGCCAGGGGTAGGACTCAGAGAGAACACTAGAAAGTCACTTCACCTCTCTGAACCTCAGATTTTTTCATTTATATTATGAGGTTACTAAAATCTGCAGTACTTCAAAGGGTTACTGTGAGATTCAAACTATACACATACACACATACGTATACACATATATATATGACCTATTATGATGAAGTAGAAGAAGATGATGGTGATACATCATGATGATGCCATATTTATCCTCTTCCAAAATAAATTAACACAATCTTTTTAGGGTTTTTTGGAGGTGGAGAGGAGAGGGAAGACCAGACCTATGATTTCACTCAAAAAGGAAATCCCTACTGAATAAAATCCCTCTACCAATTCAGGTCAGTGCCTTCTGTGAAATTCAGTCTTAGACAGACTAAATGATTTACCCATGGTCACCTAGTCAGTGTTTGCCAAGGCAAGATTTATACCCATGTTTTCCCAATTCTGAGACCAGTCCATACACCGTACATATAAATCTCTTTCTTTTGCAAGATTTGTCAGGGAATGAGATGGGATGACTTGACAGGATGTGAGCAGAGTTCTTAAAACATCTACTTTAAAAGAGATCTTGGTTTTTCCATTAGGGGGCTGCTCTATGCATGCCATTCATCTCTAAACTCATCATGAGCTAGGACATAATTATTGTATTTCTGTTATTTATATTCTGTAAGGTATAGTCCACTTGCAATCTATGGAAGGATGTTTTACCAACTCAGACATATAGATCCCTTGACCTATGGATGAAACAGACAATCCAGGAACATTTTGGCTTTCTCCTACTAATCTGAGAAACCCAGTAGAACTAAGAGCCTTCTCCAATCTCCTTTTCTTCCTTTGTCATAGTATCACACCACTGAACAGAGTCAGTGAAGTGACCAAGCTTCTCCCTTGTCGTAGTTTTTGAGTAGGAAATGGAAATGCTCTATCTCTGGTACAAAGAAATATGAGTTATAGAATCAGAGAGTTGGAAAGTGCCATAGGGCTCAGTGAGTGAAGCTTTTCCCTTAACTGAATAGAATAGAATCATCAGTTCACCAAAGTGTTCCTCTGTTCTTGCATTCTAAAATGGACATGGCCCTGAGTTCCCAAATGGCCATGCCATTGGAAACACTGGGAAGTTGACTCCATCAAGCTGCAGTGGTCTCAAGGGTAAGGCTATCTTTTTTTTTTGCCTTTTGGAGGGGGAGGGCAGGGCAATTGAGGTTAAGTGACTTGCCCAAGGTCACATGGCTAGCAAGTGTTAAGTTTCTGAGGCCAAATTTGAACTCAGGTCCTCCTGACTTCAGGGCTGGTGCTCTATTCACTGTGCCACCTAGCTGTCCCCAAGACTATCTCTTAAACAAGAGTATAGCCAAAGTCAGAAAGGCTCAACATGGGATTGGCTGCAGACAGAAGAGGTTTTGGTCTATGGCATTCAATAACTATCAAGTTACAGAGAAATTGCAATTTGCATCAGAGGAAGGGCTACCCACAATGACAACATCACCCATCCTTTGCATACTGAAGTAATGACATGGGTTATTAAATTGGTGACCCAAGGAATAGACTAAGCCAATACAAAAACCCATAATGTCATGTAGGAAATGTGAAAAATGAACTTACCTACTTGATTTTTGCATTTGTCACACTGTCCCAAACACCTCGAATCAGGGAGTGATCTTTCTTCCTCTTGTTCAGAAATCTGGGAAAATCCCAGGGATGTGCTTATTCCTTGGGGAAGTAACTGCCTTTTTTGGCTAATGTGGGATAGGATCTCACTAAGTTACAGACTCATTCTGTCCCTGGTCAATAGCCAAGAGTTATTTGAAAAGGCAACACGCGGAACCACTCCCCTTCTAGTCAATAGTAGGAAGAATCAGTCTTTCCTTCTGTGGGATCAATCCCATAGCTACAGATTGATTCTGTGCCCATAACGATCACCTTTGCAATACCAAGTTCAATCCAGCTGACTCTGGAGATCATTGAACTCTGTCCATTTCACAGGTGAAATCTAGAGTCATTGGCATGATACTGGGGTTCTCAGACCCTGATCATGTTTGGTTCAATCCACAATCATACCATCCACAAGCATTTAGTATATGTCAGAGACTGTTCTAGGTACTGAAGATATGTAGACAAAGCTAAGAAAGTCTCTGTCCTCGAGGAGCATATGTTCTGCTGAAAAGATATAGCATGTTCACTACAACAAAAGCGTATGCAGAAAGAAATACAGTGACTGGGGTGAGGAGGGAAAAATAATAGAAGGACAGTTAAGAAAGGCTTCATGGAGGAAGAAGCAACTGAACTGAGTCTTGAAGGGAAATAGGAATTCTGAAAGGCAGAGATGAGAGGGGGGAGCATTCCCGAAATGACGGCATCCCATGGAAACACAGAGATGAGAGGGGGGAGCATTCCGGAAATGACGGACAGCCTAGGGAAAGGCAGAGAGGTGGAAGACAGAATCTCTCAGAAGGGGAACAGCAAACAGGCCAGTTTGCACCACACAGTGTGTAATGTAAAGGGGAGTAATGGAGAGAAAGAGAAAGGAGAAGGACTGTGAATGGCTGTTGATGAGAGTTTGTGTCTTAAGCTAAAAGCAATGGTCTTTACCCACTATTCTCTGCCTCTCTTCTATCGATGGCCACTCCTCCTCCTTTGAAATGTCAAATAGCAAACGACTAACAGAATGTACAACTCCCCAGGGCCCCCCTCCCCCACCAAAGTCCTTAGCCCCGGTAGACCACATCCCTGGGAAGACTTTAGGGCAGGCAAGTCGGATAACTATTACGTTTTCATTTCATCTTGGGCTGGAGGGTGCTGGCTGGTGGTTTTAATTTCATGTGTTTATGTGTATTTTGGAGGCAGAGGGCTGTGTGCCCTTTACCAGGTGTGGGAGGTTTGGTTTTGTTTTTTTTAAATACTGCAACCAGGTTGTCTTTCCATAGAAGGAGATTGTACAGTGAGCCAAGAAGGGGCTGGATTATTGCTCTGTCTGCATGCAGGAAGAAAAATGGTGGACAGCTACTGAGACTGTGACTCTTGAAATTCACTGCAGTGAAGAAGGCAGAGCCACACCGAGTCCAGGCCCATACAGGGAAGCCTGAGCAGAATGGGCATAGCTTATGCTATGTGTATTCTTCCAGAGGGATGGCTTCTGTTGCCTCCACTCATCCTCAGATGACATCACACTCCAATTCTCAAAGGAAATCACCACCTCCACTTTGCTGGTTTTCAGGGATCAGTCTTCAGGCTGGGACCAAGGAGGGATTGTGAGACATTGTTCAGTAGCCTGGTAGGACAACCTTGCAATAGATGATACTTGGATTTTTCATGACTCCTTAGTTAGCATGTGATTTAATGAACCTTAGAGATCATCTGGTCTGGCCTGTTCATTTTACAAATGATTAAACTGGATCCCAGAGAGAAGAAGGGTCCAAGGTCACCTAGATAGTTGGTGGAAGAGCTGGGATTAGAAAGCAGAGGCCCATTATGTCATAGATGTTTCTGAGTTGGAACTTTTTTTCCTGACTCCTAAATTATATCACCTCCAGTCAAAAGTGCAAGAGTAAGGTGATGTAGAAAGAAAACCTTTTTAAGGCAAAGAGCAGTCTCAACATGCCGTCAACTGGTAATACTCTGAGTGCCCATTTCCCAGAATCTCAGCACCCTGAAGATGGAGGCATCTCAGAGGCAGCCAGTTGGCTGGGAATTCAGTGTCACTCTGATTCAAAGCAAGAAACATTGTATTGTCAACCACAGGTAGGAAGATTGGCACAGTGTGTTTGAGGTCATTGCTGAAAGCAAAAAGTAATTAAAATTATTTTTAAATAAAATCTGCCAGAGGAAATGATGAATGCCGGAGATAAGGGGCCAGGCCAAGTGCCACACAGCCTCCGATTCCTGCACAAAAACACTTACGGTCCAGGTTGTTCCTTAATTCTGAAATCCCTCCTCCATATGGTTTAGGAGGGCACTTAATGACAGGATAACAGCCTGGCAAACACCTGGCATGCAGATGATGAAAATTCGAAGCCAGTAACAAAAGAGTTCTTAGCATGACTTGTATTTCTGTGGGGCCTTAGTACTTTCACAGAGCTGTCTAAAACAGTCTATCGTTCTGTCTTCACAACAACTTTGTGAGGAGGGCAGAGCAAGTATCATTATTGTCAGTTTTATAGATGCAGCAACTGAGTAGCTTAGAGAGGGACAGTGACTTGCCCTAAGCCAGTGGTTTTCAACCTTCCCAATGCCGGAACCCTTTCATACTCGTATGTGGGCATGTCTGCATGTGAGCAGACTCTCCTGGAGACAAATAGAGGAGCTGGTGTCTCACCATCGGAAATACGTGTTTTCCGATGGTCTTAGGTGACCCCTGTGACCCTAAAGGGGTCGTGGCCCACAGGTTGAGAACTGCTGCCCTAAGCCATGGAGGTAGTAAATGGTAGCACCAGGACGGCTCTTCACTTAGCTTTTATAAAGAGGGAAAAATTCCATTTACTGTCTTCCTCTTTTAACACCACCAGACCGTTTATTTTAAAGTAAATCCTCCTAATCATTACATCTGCATCCCTATTTATATAGCTTTTCCTGAGGGGAGTGTGAATCAGGTTTTCCATCTCTCTTGTTCTTATCACTATGTTAGCACCTCGGAAAGGCAGAGCCACTGGGCTATTGTGTTCCACGAAGGAGCTGTGGCTGCCAGCCCCTAGCAGGGCATCAGTCTACCTCCTATCCAGTGGCTGCCCATGTTCTTCTTGTTTGTCTTTTGTTCTGGAGGAGGGGAATGCTATCAGGGAAGTGATGCTTTGACCTGCAAGCGAATTGGATTTAAGTGAGAGAGGGCTGTCCAAAGTCACCGGCCTCACTTTCTCCTCTGGAGCCATCGGGGTTCAGTGGCCAGGTATAGATCAAGACGACTGCAGATGGCCCTGGATGCCTTGGGCTTTTTAAGGTAAGGCCTTTAAGAGGACTCAATTTGACACTTTGACTCCTATTTAGTGATTAAGGATAGGTAAGAAATGAGGCAGAGAATGGCCTGTTTACCCAGTTTTAAAAAAATCAGTCTGGGAGGGGAAGACCCTCAGGATCTCTGGTCAAAACAGAAATAATTGATATTTAGATTCACTCTAAGCCACTCAGGACCCAAACAATGACTAAGTAGGGTTTGGCCTGGGACCTATTTTTTTAGCATGTAAATTTTTTTAAAATTTATTTACTATTAGTTTACAACATTCAGTTCCACAAGTTTTTGAGTTCCAAATTTTCTCTCCCCCTGCCCCATGGCAGCATGCAATCTAATATAGGTTCTGCATATACCTTCACATTAAACATTAGTCAAGTTGTAAAGAAGAATTATAACCAGTGGAATGAATAACAAGAAAGAAGAAACAAAACAAAACAAAACAAAATGAAAAAGAGAGAGAGTAAACAGTTTGCTTCAGTCTGCATTCAGACTCCATGATTCTTTGGATGTGGAGCCTTTTCCATCATGAGTCCTTTGGAGTTGTCTTATAAGCTTGCCTTGCTGAGGGGAGCTTCGTCTATCCAAGTCAATTATCACAGATACGACGTGTCTGCAGTTGGGCACAATGTTCTCCTGGTTCTGCTCCCCTCGCTCAGCATCGGTTTGTGTAAGTCTCTCCAGGTTATTATGAAGTCCGTCTGCTCCCCATTTCTTATAGCACAGTAGTATTCCATTACATTAATATACCACAACTTGTTCAGCCATGCCCCAATGGATGGGCAGCCCCTTGATTTCCAATTCTTTGCCACCACAAAAAGAGCTGTTATAAATATTTTTGTACATATGGGTCCTTTTTCTACTTGTATGATCTCTTTGGGATACAACCCTAGAAGTGGTATTGCTGGGTGAAAGGGTATGCACATTTTTATTGGCCTTTGGGCATAGTTCTGGGACCTATTGTTCTTGGCCAAACAACAAGAACAGAGTGATTTGGATTTAAGGCATGGTCCTTTGGAAAAAAAAAAGATTTCAGTTATAAAAATTTACATTCCTTTGGGCAGAGCACCTTACAGGTAAGGGAGAGAGGGAAGGGGAGGAAAAAGAAGGAAAGGGAAGGGAGGAAAGAAGGAAGGAAGGAAGGAAGAAAGGAGGGAGGGAAGGAGAAAGGGAAGGAAGGAAAGGAGGAGGGAAGGAAGGAGGGAGGGAGGAAGGAAAGAAGGAAGGAAGAAAGAAAGAAAGGAGTGAAGGAAGGAAGGAAAGGAGGAGGGAAGGAGGGAGGGAGGAAGGAAGGAAGGAAGGAAGGAAGGAAGGAAGGAAGGAAGGAAGGAAAAGCTGTGTTGCCTGACTGGCCAGTTCCAGTTGGGTCCCCAGTGGGGCAGCTTCTAGCTCCTAGCAACCCCAGAGGTTGCTACTTGTCCTTTGTTCTCAAAGAGGACCATGACATCAGGGAGGTGATGCCATGACATGCAAGTGAATTGGATTTCCATGAGGGAGGTCTGGGGCTGCCCATATGTAGCACATGGAAGCTAGAATAAGGTGGGCTTTTATGCTTAGTGAATGTTTAACTGTCCCATATGTCACTGCTATTGTGGAGACAGTTGAAAAAGTCATGCAGGATTCATGGAAGGGATACAGCAGCAGGGTTGTGGGTCTGGGACCCCTGAGTGTGTGTGTGTGTGTGTGTGTGTGTGTGTGTGTGTGTGTGTGTGTGTGTGTGTTCCATCTTGGCCTCTGCCCTCCATATGCCCTCATGCCATGTCTTTCCTAAAAGGTAGCAGACAGAGCTGCCCCAAATGCTCTGGATCTGGTCTGACAGGGACAGTGGACAGGATGATTATCACCTCCTTAGGCCTGGACATTAGGCCTCTTTCTTAATGCCACTTAAGGGGGTATTATTTCCATTGGTTGCCATGTCACATTATTGGCTCATGTTGAGCTTGGAAGTCACTCAAATCTCTGGATATCTTTTTTACAAGAAGTGTTTGTCTAACCACATCTTCCCCATCCTGGAACTGCTCTTTTTTTTTTTATCCAAGTGCTGAATGTTCTACACATCCCTAATACATTTTATCTTATTAGTTTCAGTCCAACATTCTAGCCTGTCAAGACCCGTTGCAGTCCTGACTCTGTCATATAATGTTGGCTGTCTGGCTTTGTGCTAGCCTCACATCTGAAAAATATTTTCTTTTTCTGTGTCTTTATTCACGTCATTGATAAAATGTCAATGAGAAACAAAAGAAGGAAAGACATGGATTACCCCAAAAGAAAGAAAAAAGAATTAATACCTTAGGTTGAACTCCAAAACTAGGGAAGGAGTTGACAAATGGAGGGAGGATTTGGTAGTAGATGGGAAAAGCTTTTGGAAAGAGGGTTGCACCAAGGTAATGAAGCAAAACTAGTCATAGGGACAAAGCACTGAATTAAAATTGGGAAAAGAACAAACCAAGTGTTCCAATTGAATACTAGAGACAGAAATGGAGAACACGAATATAACTTTCATAACTTTAAATGTGAACAGATTAAACAGTTGAATAAAGTGAAAACACATGATGGGTTGGATAAGATAACAAATTCCCACAATCTATAGATTAACCCCCCCCTCCCCCCAAAGCAAGTCATAATCAAAATGAGAGGCTGGGACAAAACGTGCCATATCAGGGGAATTAAAAAAAAAAAATCAGAAATTGCAATCATGGTATCATACAAAGCAAATATAAAACACACACATATGTGTGTATGTATACATATATATGCATATGGGGAGGGACAGAGACACAGAGAGAGAGAGACAGACAGGAAGGGAGGGAGGGAGGGAAGGAAGGAGGGAGGGAGGGAAACAAGGAGAACAAGGAAATTCACTATGATTAAAGGAAGGATTCCTACCCTGTTCCGTTTGATGGATTTGTTTGGCAGTCTGGTGAAGCTTATAGACCCCTTCTCAGAATAATGTCTTTAAATGCACAAAATAAAGTGCATCTGATTACAAAGTAAACCAATCAATATAAAAAACTGTTCTCTGTCCTATCTTACCTACCTTCTATCTGCAAGATAAGAATTAGTACAGTGGACTGGGGAAAATGTGTTTAATACTGCCTGATGAAGGTCTGTTATTCAACACACAAGGACAACTAATAGAGCAAAGCCATTTTCCGATAGAGGTGTGGTCAAGGACATGGCCAAGCCATTCTTGGAGAATTACAAAGAAATAGCCACCAAATGAAAGGATGTTCCAAACCTATAACAATCAAAGGAATGCAAATCAAAACAGCTCTAAGGCTTCACCTCATACCCAACAAGTTGACCAGCGTGGAGAAAACAGGACTGGTAAATGTGGGGGTTGTGCAGAGATGGCACCTTCGTACAAGTGTTCTTAACCTTGGGTCCGTGATCGTGTGTGTATGTGTTCATGTGTGTGTGTGTACATGTGTGTGTAGAGAGAGAGAAAGAGGGAGGGTAGCCGGAAAAGAGAGAACAAAAAGGGGAAAGAGGAAGAGAAAGAGTCATGAGGGTAGGGAGAGATCCTTCAGAATATTGTTTTCCTTTGTCATCCTGTGTTTTGTGCATTTCAAAGCTAGTTTTTTTTTTTTCCCTGAGAAGGGATCACTAGATTTCATTAGACTCGCCAAAGGGGTCCATGACCCCAGAATGTTTAGACACAGCCCCCCTGCCCCGGCATAATGCATAGTTGGTGGAACTCTGAATTGGTACAGCTATTCTGGAATTAGGCAAATAAAGTGACTAAAATGTTCATATCCTTTATCTAGAGGTTCTACTGTTAGTCATGTACTCTAAGAAGATCAGTGACAGACTCCCACATATAGCAATGTACTTATATTGCTAGTCTCCTAGCAAAGAACTGGAGGTGGGGGGGAAGGTAGATGTTTTTCAGTTGGATAATGGGTGGATAAAATTTTTGAATATGAACATATTCATATAAGCATGATATGGTGGAATATTACTGTGCTACAAGAAATAACGAGCATGATGAATACAGAAAAGCATAGAAATACTTAGATGAACTTAGATAGAGAGTAACTACAGAGCCAGGAACATAATGGGTATGATGACTTGAAAAAGAAGCAGAACCGTTCGTTAGAGAGCTCTAGAAGCGAAGTGCTGCAGACTTAGAGAGGACAAGCTTGGCCACGGAAAGATACTGAAAAGCAGCTCCTCTTTGCTTCTCTGCACGGGCTGTGAGTGTGCTCAATTGCTTCTAACATCAGATTTCTTTATTATATTTACTCATTTTTGCCCATCTTTGGTCAAGAAAGCGGAATCGTGAAAGGCATATCCTCCTCCAATTTGTTTATATGATCTTTTATATATAGACCATGTATGCATTCGTAATTACTGTCATAGATGGTGTAAAATATTGGTCTAAACCTCATTTCTCCTAGACTGCTTTCTAACTTTCCCAGCAGTTTTCATGAAAGCGTGAACCTTAACATTAGTAGTTGGAGATCTTGGGTTTTCAAAGCCTATGCTACTGTTTTCGTTGCTTTTATGTCTTATGCACCTAAAACTTTCCAGTGTGCAACATGTACATTCTTATCCATACCAAGTAGTTTTGATGACCATACTTTGCATATAACATAGCATATAACCAGATCCCCTTACCTTTCCTTTCTTTTTTTTTGTTCCTGTGATTCCTCACCTTTTATTCCTACAGATGAATTTTGTTATTATTTTGTATATTTCAGCACACTAATTCTTTGTTATTTTATGAATACTGGCATTGAATTTGTAAGTTACTTTAGTAATACTGTCATTTTTACTACATTAACATTGCCCAACCTCAAACAATGAATATTTATCAAATTATATAAGTCTGTAAAGACTGTCTTAGAGTTGTTCCTAGGCAGGTCTTGGTAAGCTGAATCCTACATCTTTAATGCATGCAGTTGTCTCTTTATTAATATTGTATTGAATATTGTCATATCAATTGATTCATTTGAAATAATGGCTCATAAGGTTTTGCCCTTTTGCTTTCTCTTTCCTGGGTTAAAGTTATCAGGAACATCGTTGTCTCATAGAAGGAGTCTGGTAGGATGAGTTCCTTCTTCATTTTTATAAACTATTTATGAAACAGAGTTATTTTAAAATGTTAATAGAATTCAATTATAAATCTATTTTGATCTGAATTTGCTTGTTCCTTTTCTTTTGGAGTTCATATATAGCTTCTTAATTTTTTTTCATTTGGGTTATTCAGACTCTGTATTTCTGATCCTGTCAATATAGACATTTTATATTTTATAGTCATTTATTTCACTGAATTTTCAATTTTTGCCATATAGTTTGGCAAAGCAGTTTTAATTAATTTCCTTTATCTCTTCTTCACCTGTTGCACATTCTCCTCTTACATTCTTGAGTACAGTTATTTGATTTTTCTCTTTTGCCTAATGGATTGCCTATTTTGGTAGTTTCTAAAGAAGAAATAGATCCTACTTTTAATAACCAGTTACATTTTCTCTTTGCATTACCCCCAGTAGGGAGGTGGCTTCATCTTTTGTTATGATGCTGACAGTACCCAGTTGTACATCAGAGAAGGCTCTGGTCTCACCCCTCCTGTAAGTCTCCCCATGCATCCTTTGGTGGGGAGCTTACCATGCTCGTATACCTCCTGCTGTGGCTCCAAGAGGATTGAGAGGGGCTGCTGAGCTCCTGAGAGCTAGTTTGGCACTGCCCTGTCCATTGCTGTTGCTCTGACAACTCGGCCTTATTTCCTTGAGCTCTGGGGATTTATTGGCGGGGGTATGGCTACTGTATGGTAGGGCTAGGACCAGGACTGAGAACTCACTGGCTTCAGATTCCATTTACTGCAGTTTACACTTGCTTCTGCCTTCCCTCATATGTCTCTGAGAGCCTCCTGAGACTGCTGATGGCCCCCTGGTGAGGTCCTAGATTGAGTGGAGAACTTTTTTGTTGTTCCTATTGGAATTTCTTCATTATTTCTCTATGAGGTTCCCTTTTTAAAAATCTCTATTAGGGTGATTATGAGAAAGCTCCTATACCAGTTTTACCCTTTGAGGGACAAACTTAACAGATTGGATCCTTCTTTCCACCAATAGTCCTTCAAATGCAAAGAGACAGAAACCAATGCCATCTTCCCCTTGTCCCTTGATAACTTTTCTTCTCCAGGCTAAACTCTCTAATTCCTTTCACTGATGCTTGCATAGTGCAGGTTTCCATTCCCTTCTCTTCCATGTTACCCTCCTCTGGGCATATTCAGATTCTCAATGTATTCCTAAAATAGGAATGCATATAATTGAACATGGTACTCCAGAGATGATAGAAGATGCCCATTGAATAATTATCGTAGAATGATTGGGTTGGAAAGGTCATCTGGTCCAGTCACCTATTCAATGGAGTGATCCCATTTTATAGCTTTGCTGATAGAGGGTCAGATATCTTTTTTTAAACACTTCAACTGATAGAGGATGTGCTTATATTAAATGATAGTATTTTTCTTAGCATCCTAGTATTTAGAGATGGAAGGTACCTTAGGGATTGTCTAGAGAACCAGTTAGTCTCAATGTTGAATCTGTAAATTTTACAATTATTTTGATAATTCTACTTAAATATAACCAGTTTCCTTTATAATCTTATATATATTATGCATTTAAAAACATAGCACTGAGTCAGAGTATCTGAGTAAAGGTCCATAGACTTCACCAGGCTGCCAAAGGGGTCCATGATATGTGAAAGTTAAGAACCTCTCATGCAGTACCCTGTGTTTAATCAATTAAGAAACAAACATTTACTAAACTTCTGCTATGTTCCAGACACTACACTAACCACTGAAATTACAAAGAGTGAATAAAAGATTGATTGAAGGTATTAATGAAGATGCATTTGCTAAGCAACTATGATGTGCTAAGTAAGGCACTGTGCTAAGCATTAGAGCTGCACCAAAAGTCAAAGTGGAACAGCCATCAAGAAGGTGACATTCTTACGGGAGAGAGGAGACACCATCTGCATATCTAAGTATATACAGAACATATGTGAAGAGAATACAAGATAGATCTGGGAGGCTTGGCACTAATAGCTTGGGGCTGGGGATGCAAGGAAGACTTAAAAGAAAAGATGGCGTTAGGTAGAGTTCTGATGAAAAGATGGTTCAAAAAGGTAAAGATGAGGAGTGAGGACATTCCAGGTGTAGAACTCAGTCATTACAAAGACACAGAGATAGAAGATGGGGCATCTTGGGAAAGGGAAGTAAGAAAGCCAATATGACTAGACCATAGAGTAGTGAATGAAAGTCAGAAATAGAATATTGGCAAAATAGGAAGGAGCCAAGTTGTAAGGCATGCAAATGCCAAACAGATAAATCAGCTAAGGCTCAGAGAGAGGTAGGGACTTGTCCAAGGTTACACAATATACTCAGCTTGGTAGTTCTATTATTGGTGACCATTTCTTCAAAACTAACTTATTTTCATCTATTTCAAACATTTTCTAGGCTGTCCTAGAAGCTCAGATTAATTTAAATTGGGGGAAAACAATTTTCCAAATTCAACTCAGAATCACCTCTCATTTAAAAGAAGTGTTTTCAGCAGATAAGTTGCAAGGCTCCTTTGAACTTTTGATCCACTTAAATGTCATGGGAGCCCATTCAGATTTCTGGGTAAGACAAAGTCGAAGTTTCTTTGTTGAATTTCCTTTCATTGTGCCCTAAGCAGAATAACACATTACAACATCAGGTTGACTTCCTAATGAAATCTAGGAACATCAATTGGGGAGTTTTCCAGAAGGGGTATGATATAATCGGTGATCAGTAATCAAAATGCCAGAAAGCTTGATGAATGGGCAACAATAAAGACAAGTGGCCAAAACTGCAGGCCAGTGACTACTAGAGAATGGAGGTGCCATTTCTTGGCTGCTTCTGGGCCTAATTCAGGGAATCCAAGCCTTAGGAAAAGGTCTAAATCTTCTGAAGAAGCCTCCACCTTGGGAAGCTTAGTGCCATTGATTGTAGCTCGAGGAATATGAAGGTAAATTCTTGGTTTTGGTGCCCACCTGGGGCCAGCTGTATGACATTGGGCCATCTTTCCCTATGGGATATATCTCAATGGCCAACACATCTGAAGATGCATTGTCTTTATGAATTCGTTCAAATCCATCACCACTGCTACAACACATGACCCCAAGGATACCATCCACTTATATCTCTATAAAAGGATGACCTTGGTACTTTGTTCAATCATCAATCAATCAACATTCATAAAGTGCCTATTCTGTGTCGGGCACTGTGCTAAGAGCTGGGGATAAAAAAGAAACATGAGACAGTCCCTGCCCTCAAGGAGTTTACAATCTAATGCGCTGTTAAAGCTAGCTACCATTTCTATAGGGCCTTATCTTCTGGATTCAAACTCAGATTGGCAGATTCCAAGTTCTTCATACTTTTCATTATAAGGCAGTCCCTCACTTCCCAGGAAACTTTCCTCTTACTTTTCTAGGCTATCTAGTGACAATTCACTTGGAAGTGTTGTTTCGTAGATGATGACATGGGACCACAAAGCTCAATTCCCTCAGTTTGCAGATGGTGAAACTGAGATTCAGAGAAGGGCACTGGCTTCTCAAGGTTCGTGTAGATAGTGAATAGCAGAGTTGCCATGGAAACCTAGGTCTTTAACACCAGATCTAGTGAGTGCTTGCCTTACTGCCTGGAACCAAAAGGTGAACCAAATGATGATTGGTTTATATGGTTAAAGCATCCAGTTAACTTGGGTGAATATTTTTGAAAACAAATTCCAATAGATAACAGTACTCTGCATGAGAGTATTGAGAAAGAGAAACTATTAACAACAGCTAAGTAGATTTAGTTTATTTCTTTTTTTTTTAAATTTAAATTCATTTATTTACTTTTAGTTTACAACATTCAGTTCCTCATTCCCTTGAGTTCCAAACTTTCTCCCGTCTCTCTCCTCCCCCTTCCCCCCAGGCATCATGTAATCAAATATAGGTTCTACAAAGACCTTCACGTTGAACATTAGTCATGTTGTAAAGAAGGATTATAATCAATGGGGTGAAAAATGAGAAAGAAGGGACAAAACAAAACAAAACACAAAAGAGAGAGCAAGTAGTTGGCTTCATTCTGTATTCAGACTCTGTAGTTCTTTCTCTGGATGTGGACAGCCCTTTCCATCATGAGTCTTTTGGAGTTGTCTTATGACCTTGCATTGCTGAGAGGAGCTCATTCTATTGAAGTTAGTTATCACCCATATGATGTGTCTGAAATTGGGTACACATTTCTCCTGGTTCTGTTCTTCTCGCTCAGCATCAGTTTATATAAGTCTCTCCAGGTTATTCTGAAATCTTTCTGCTCCTCATCTGTTATAGCACAATAGTATTCCATTACATTCATATACCACAACTTGTTCAGTCATTCCCCAACTGATGGGCATTCCCTTGATTTCCAATTCTTTGCCTCCATAAAAAGAGCCGCTAGAAATATTTTTTGTACATATGAGTCCTTTTCCCACTTCTGTGATTTCTTTGGGATACAACCCTAGAAGTGGTATTGTTAGGTCAAAGAATATGCACTTTTTTTTATAGCCCTTTGGGCATAGTTCCAGATTGCTCTCCAGAATGGCTGGACCAGTTCACAACTCCACCAACAATGCATTAGTGTTCCAATTTTTCCACATCCTTTCCAGCATTTGTCATTTTCCTGTTTTGTCATCTTAGCCAATATGATTGGTGAGATGTGGTAGTTTATTTCTTAAGAAGAATAGTTCTTATGTGATGTGTGTTCCTTCACCTGTGAGAGAAACCCCACAATTATCCTGCCACTTAAAACCAGCAGGAGAAATCACCAAATGAAAAAATAACATGTAGGCTTTTTCAGCATTACCATAAGGAGGGAGGGATTGAATCCTGAGGTCAGGTCTACCCTGTCACATGGTGTTCATCAAACAATACAGCCCCCAAAGCCCTCCAATTCAGGAAAGTCAGTGATTAAAAACAAGGAGATAGTAAAAGAACCAACCCAAGGGAATTTTTTTTTTGGGAAAACCTCCCCATAGACCAGATCTCTGTTGTGGGCTCTCCCTCTGCTTAGGACCTCCCATTGTCCCCTGCTCCTCTAGATCCATGAGGCCAAGGGTAGCATCAGAAGCCATGTGGCTGCTGCAATTTCAGTGATGACTGAGAATTATTCACATTGTAGTTTTCCAGGGAGAACCCTCCTTCCAGGCTGGTGGAGGCCTGTCAATCCAATGAGAGCTGAGGCCTGACACCAAGGGGGAGATGATTGTGGAAAGAATGTGGAATTTGTCAAGAAAGCAGGACAGGGAGAAGACCAGAAACGTACCATTGATTGCAATAAATTAATAGGGCACAGGAGAAAATGGGTTACCAGCAGGAGGTGGAGCAGAGACTCAAGTGTGAAAGTTTCTTGAAACGATCTTCTCAAGAAAACAGTTGTAAAAGGACAGTGGAACCCAAAAGAGTAGGCTGGGCAAAGCAAATCCTATTTCAATGACTACTCAGAGCCTCCCTGTTACAGGGTCCCAGTTGACCAACCTCAGTCTCGGAGGGAAACGGGCAAGTCTGGCCAGGAGAGAAACATAGCAGCATCAGGGCTGTGCAAGAGAGAGGTTTGGTGGGGAGGGAGAGGTATGGAGAAGTCAGCAGTGCTTGATAAGGATGGGAAAGAACTGATTGAGCAGGAGAAATAAGCAGGCAGTAAGGGGGGAAGTCAGAGCAGTCCACAAGGGTGTTCCACCAAAGATTCTGAATCAACAAGCCTCCTGAGTAGGATGATGACAGCACAGCAACAACAGCTGATGTAGTTAGATCAGATTCTAAGGTGCGTAAAGTTTATCATCCTACAACAACCCAAGGAGGGAGTAGGTGCTCAAAAAAGTTAGCAAGGGCCCCTGAAACAGCAAAGCAGCAATGCACACACTGAGAGAATGATGTTGAACAGTGGTTCTGGAATGATCGGCAGCTGGTGGCATGGTGGGGAGAGGGCTGGCCTTGGAGGCAGGAAGATGAGTTCAAGTCCAGTCTTGGACACCTACTAGCTGTGGTGCCTTGGGCAAGTCACTTAACCCCTGCTTGCTCCAAATTCCTCTCCATTAAACTGGGGATAGAATAGAACCGAGCTCTGTGGTTATTGTGAAGATCAAAGGAGAAAATATTTGCAAAACTCTCAGCACAGTAAAACTCTTTCTCTACTGGCACACAGTGGACACAGTATAAATGCTTGACACTGTTATTACTATAAACATTAATGTTGTCAGTTAGGGGAGAATCCAACAGAAATAAGGACAAAACTTAGATCTTTTGAAAAGACCAGAAAGACCAACCAGAAATAACCGAATTTAGAAGAAAATTAGTTTTTGCTAAAGTACAGTCATGACTATGTTATTCTTTTATCATCCCCTCAAACACACACACACACACACACACACACACACACACACACACACTCGCTCTCTAAAATTCTATTACCTTTAGGGTCCAGTGAAAAGTCTGTTTGTCATTTGAAGCCCTTCATTACCAGACTCAACTCTAGCTTTGCAGCCTTGTTATACATTGGTCTATGACCCAGCCACATCAGTCTTCTTGCTGTGTTCTTCATACAAGCTACACTGCCCTCTTATCTCTATGTCTTTGCACATATCTAGAAAGCCTCACTTCTGCCTCTTGGAATGCCTAGCTCTTTAAGATTCTTCCACATGAGGATTTTTTTTTCTTATCTCCCTACAGCTACAAATGTCTCCCTTTTCGTCTCCCCCAAGTTTTGCCCATGTAGTTTACATACACTTATCTCTTTGCACATGGTCTCCTCTGATAGAATGTAATTTCTTTGAGAGCAGTTTCATTTTTTATCTTTGTATCTTGAATGCTTGGCAAGATACTTGCTACTTGGTAAACACTTAAGAAATCCTTGTTGATTGGGTGAAACAAAAACAGACCCTCTCTGTATCAGGAAATACTCTGAAAAAGAATAGAAGTGTAGAAAACAAGCAGAAAAAAAAAATGGACCAAAAGTGAGTGAGTTCTCCCCCAGATGGGAAGAGCTCATGAAGCTGGCTACATGTTACAGTGAAAAGAACAGTGGTTATGGGGCACAGGATCTCTGTTCAAATTCTACCTCTGAGGTAGAGAAGGACAATCAGGACAGTGAAGGTCTTGAGTCATTGACTTATGAGCAGTGGTTGAAGGACCTACGCAGGTTCAGACTGGAGAAAAGGAGATTCCATGGTGGGGTTTGAGGGGAAAATCCCTGTATTTAAAGAGCTATCATGTGGAGGACAGTTAGATTTATCCTGCTAGAGTGAATTTTGTATAGAGACCAATTTAGGCTAGATGTCAGAGAAAACAGCAATGACAACAACTCCCAAAGAACAAGAAATGTCCTAAAAAAAAGTGAGGTCCTCAAAGGGTGGTGAGGTTTCCTTCCATAGGGGTCTCCAGGTAGAGGCTGGACAGCCTCTGGTCAAACACGCCACAAGGAGCTTTCAGACTTTGCTGAATAGCTACTGATATCTCATCCAACTCTTACCTGCAGCTGTTCTGTGATCTTCTTTATACTGGACTATCCATGTCACTGTATTTGTGCCACTAAACACCCTGGCACTCAGCATCTTCATCTGCAACACAAGGAAGTTCAACTGGATGGCTTCCAAGTTTCCTACCCCTTCTTGATCTAGCAATCTGTGATCCTTCTGTAAAATCTCTACAAGGCAAACCATTAAATTTGAACCCGGAATGTAAAGAGGCTGAGGATTACAAGTCTTCCAGGAAAAAAAAAAATCAAGAAAAAGGACTCTTAAATACTATGTTCTGGGAAATTATGTAGAAAAGTTGTCCAGAAATATTGGAAGCAGATGGTAAAGTTTTGGTCAAGAGAATCCACAGAACACCATTAGGAAGAAACCTGAACTAGAAATCATCAAGAATTTTTTTCAGTCAGTAAGGGGAAAAAAAGGCCCTTAAAATTCCATGGTAACCCAGTCAGGATAGCAAAATACTAGTCTGTGGTTATAAACAAATCAAAATATAAATTAGAATGTGATATTCTGAGAAGCAAAAGACATTGGCTGACATTCAAACATAACATATCCTGAAAAGTTGAGCTTAAACATCAAAGAAAAAAATGAACATTTGTTCAGTAAAAGAGAAGAATTTGGATCATTCCTTCAAAAGAATCCATAAGTAAGCAGATTATTCAGCATGCAAACTGAACAAACAGCAGAAAGCTAAATACTTTCATGAAACACTAAGAAATTAATTGTTTATTTTTATGCATTTAGGGCAAGGCAAGGACATGAATGTGGGGCAGGCGAGTATTGTTTGGTTAACAAATAAACATATACACTGCATTTAGTGAGCAAAGAAGGCATCAATGGGTTAAAGAAGGAGTAAAAGGTGTACTAGGGGATTTTAAGAGGGAAAACTGAGGGAGTGAATTAATATCAAAGGTGAAAAAAATTCATCCTTTCACTAACAAATCAATATTATACATGGTCAGTTGAATGTCTCTCTGATGGAAGGGGTGTGCATGTGAAAACTGGTAGCACAGATAATGTGAAGAGAGAGAAAATTTCTTTTTCTCATTTTCTTGCTGGAACCAGCATTTCTAGTACAATATTGAATAATGTGGTGTCAATGGATATCCGTGCTTCATTCCTGATCTTATTAGAAAGGCTTTTGGTTTGTCTCCATTACAAATATGCTTGTTCTTGGATTTTGGCAGACAGTTCATTTGTTGTTAACTCATGGTTTTGATGCTTGCTGATTTCTACTTCTTTGTCCATTTCCCATTTTTTTTCTACATCAATAGATCAGATTAGGTTAGAGCTGTTAAGGGAAAAAAATCCTAAAATTAAAGCTTTTCAAAAATGGAATGGATTGACATAGAAGGAGGCTGGTTCTCCTTCAATGCAAGTCTTCATGTTTAGACTGGATGGCCTTTTGTCAGGTGATTGTAGTGTGTATTTAAAATTCCTAATAGTCTAATGTGGATAGGGGTGGGAATCACATTCATGTAGCACTAGCTTTTTTGATAAAGCAATACCCTGCTTTAGGGCAATCCTCTCCCAGTGCTCCCTTCGAACCTTTCTTTAAGGAATTTCCCCCTGACCTCGGGAGTGACAAAGGGGGCTGACTGTGAGTCAATTGTCAATCTTTATATGTCTTGGGCTATGTGGGTACAAAAGGTGGTTCAGAGCATCAATCATCTTTTGACCTTGGATAGAGGAGAGCCTGCAAGGCTTTGAGCATAGTTGAGCAGCTCCAACAGAACTTGAGGCAGGTGATGAGGCAGCACAGCTCTAGAATGAGAGCCCTGGCCTGACCTAGCACACAAAACTTCTCTGTTCCCTTTCATATGCCCATAGTCACATACAAAAGAATGTAAAATTGTTGTCTCTTTCTGTCTGACCAAATCACAGATCTTGGGAAATTTCTTTAGTCCTTATTCTATTTGATTTCTTTGCTATTAGAAAGTCACAGTTAAAGATCAGAGTGTGTATTCTGGATGCCGGGTGAAATGGAACAACCTGTGCCCTATGCTCAGGAGATCTAAGATACGGTGGGATTATTTCTATCAGCTCCAAGTTGGTGCTGCCGGAATGAGATTTTTGACTGGGAATAAAACTATATGTAAGAAAGATAGAAACAGGCTAGATTGGAAGTGCTCTTAGGAGGAGGAGGAGCATGGTGACGAGGAGGAAGAGAGGGAAGAAAAGGAAGAGGAAGAGGAAGAAGGACTGGCAGAAAGTTCAGCTGTTTATGAACAAACAATAACATAGCATTTGTTATCCCGTTGGATGAATCTGAGGAGGCTTGTCCAACGTGATTAAGGTTACGCTTTGATCTGGCTGTGGCTCCAAACAACCCAACGAGATCAGGTCCCTCTGCACTGTCATTGTCTACAAGAAGGAGGTGCTGGATGGTGAGAAATAGGATATGATAGAGATGAGGAAACTGTCTGTGGTCCAAGGGCACCAACCTGCGGGTCTGTGTTGGAGCAAATCCCTGAAGAGCTCCAATCAGACGCTTCTCAGTGTGATGACTTCAGGGCAAGTTCTGGGAAATGTTCATTATACTGGAACAGAAAGGCAGAAATCCAATTTTTTTGTTTATGATTTTTATTTTAATTTAGGAGAAAAAATAATAATGTGTTACACATGGAGAGGATTTCCCTAATTGTTACCATTAGAAGACACCCAAAGGACATATTCCAGTTAATTAGATCAACCAGAAATGCTTTCTTGAGCCTGGTCTATTGCAGTGCATCACCAGCTAGGGTATAGACTGGCTACAATAAAAGCTGAAGGCCATGTTAAAATTAATAGGGTCAGTGCTCTGCTTTGTGGGCCAGGGGGATGTGGGATTGAAAAAGTGATGTACTTGGCTTCCTGAGGAGATGGAATTGCAGAGACAGCACAGTTCTTTTGTTCCTTGTTCCACAGTAAACTTCATCTTTCCATTCATATCTGGAAAACCTCAACCCCATCTTTGGAGGGGGAGGTAGGAGTTGAGTGGTCTTGGAAGAGTAAGGAAGTGGGGGTGTTGTCCATTTGCACAACATTTCTTTCATGTGTCAAATACCAAAGGGTGGAAATGTTTTCCTGAAAAGAAGTGTTTCCTTGCGTACAGTAAGTGAACTTCTTCCAAGCTTTGTCTAAATGACATTAAGCATTCTTCAGTACTTTGTTGGATTTATGGTTTTGCTTGGGAAGAAACTTCCTCTGTTGGTGCAGAGAATGTCTACCCACTACAGTGTCAAAGTGGCTCATGCAGATTCTCCATGGGGGATCCATTCAGGAGGCTCACGGTCCATCTCCAGGGATCTCAACAACTCCAGGCACCGGCAGATCATTATGGCTCGCCATCTGTTGTACCTTGCTTCTTTCTCCAATACATTTTCTCAATTTTATTTCATTTCAATTTGACAAATGCTGATAAAGCATCTTTTGCTCTACATCCCAAGACTTATGCTAGAAGCATGAAATAAAAAAGACAAACACGACACAATCCCTTCCTTAAGGAGATTGCGTTCTACTGGGAAATGTAGCACGTAGGTAGCTAAGTGAATGCAACACTATTGTGACATGTTAAAAAGTGCCAAGATTTGTAGTTTCTGGGTAATTCAATCATGTTATTAGTAAGGTCAGCAGGGTTGTCAATAGAAGGGCAGTCACTTGGCCATCCCAGTTAGACTCTAGATCCCTCATAGTGGTTGGCTCCCAGTTTATATGCCTTTTCAAGAGTGGGTGTTCCTGAGGGTGGTTCTGATTGGTTAACACATATTGAGAAAAGGAATATTACAGTGAGAGATTGGGCTATAACATAATATAATGTAATATAACATAACACGATATAACATAACATAATGTAATATAATATAATATAATACAATAAATATAATATAAGTACATCATTTGGATCGCCCAAATCTTGGTCAAAGAGACTTGTCAATTTCCATGTCAGCTGTCTGACAAAAGGGAGAATCACCATTTCCCCAGATCCGTCCTGCAAACACAATGAGCAGGAATGCACCCATTCACCTAAACTTAGAATTCCTTTTACTATATTTAGATGTCAGCTATCCCAATTGGGTATGTTTTTTCAAAAGATTTCCCACACTAGTTTATTTCTGGATGAGGATTTAGAAAAGGGCAAAAACCTTGATCCTAATGCAATGATTAGTTATTAAATACAAGAGGAAAATAATCATTCCTCACACTACACAAACTATCTTTGAAAGGGAGAGACTACTAAAAATAGTGGGGTGAGGGGGGAGAGGAGAGGAATAAAGAAGGGCCATGTGGGTGGAATGTCCGATAGAGAACCTTGACCTACACTGAGGGATGTAGTATATTGTGAACAGTAGCCTTGCCCCCATTCGAGTTAATGCCAGTTTTTCCTTGAAAGGCATTGTAACCATATTTGAGACTCCAATGAACCAAGGGACCAGCGGGTTAGGCTGTTATTATCACTGGTCACCATCAGCAACTCAGAGGCTACCTCTGCTCATTGGCTCAATTTTCTCCCCTTCCCTCCACTTCTTAACCCCTTGTTACTTGGCATACTGCCTAAATACTCAACTGACAGGACTTTGTCTCCAAGAGTGCCTGGGACCTCTTCACTGTCAAATGGCTTTTTCTCAGTATTCCTACTTCTTAGGTTCGTGGCAGTATCTGGTGTTACTGACCCTTCTCCTGATTACTTGCTCCTCCACTACTCACTTCTGGCTCTCCTGGCCAACTGGTAGGTCTTTAGCCTTCTCTGCTGGGTGACCATTCATATCCAACCCCCATGCATGGATGTACCCATTGGCCCTGTCTTGTACCCTCCTATCTTTCTACTTGCTCTTCATGATTTCATCAACTAATGTGATTTCAATTACAATTCCTATTCAGATGATTCAAAATGTTCAACCCGACTATTTCTCCTGAACTCACTCTACATCACCAAGCACCTCTTAGATGCATCTAATTAGAGAGCCCTTAGGTTTAAAAAGAACTCAGTATCTTTCTCCCCAGATCCTTCCCTCTTCCTCACATCTCCATTTTAAGGGCCCCATCATTTTTCACAAACTCAACTCTTCCCTCATTTTGAATGCATTGCCAAGTCTTATTGATTCAACCTCTACAATGTATTTCAATTCTACCCCCTTCTCCCCACTCACAGAGCCCCACCTGAGTTCAAGCCTTCATTACCCCTTGCCCAGACTATTGCAATAGATTTCTAATTGGTATCCTTGCACCCAGCCTTCCCCCTTGCTGATCTATCATTTGCATTACTGCCAAATAGATATTCCCCAAACACAGGTCAGATCATGTCATTCCCTTGCTTAATAAACTCCAGTTACCCTTTCTTGCCTCTAGGATCAAATACCAAGTTCTCTGTTTGGTTTTTAAAGTCCTGAATGATCTAGCTTCAGGCTTATTGCACAATATTCTATTTCATGAACTCTGCATTACAGCCAAACTGGTCTCTCTGTGCCCTATGCTCAGCTTTTCATCCCTTGTCTCCATGCCTTTTCACAAGCTGATACCCATACCTGGAATGCACTCCCTTCTCCCCATGGAATCACTGGTTTCCTTCAAGGCTCAGCTCATGTGCTATCTCCTGGAAGACTATAGAGATTGCTACCCTCTCCTCCATGTGCCAGTGCCCTCCACCCAATTTCTTTGTATCCCATCCTCTGTGTACATATGATGTTTGCTCCCATCTCCACTCCCCAGGAGAGCTGTTAGGTTCATGCAGGCAGGGTCTATCCTGTTTCGTATCACACATCTTTTCCCTCAAAAAAGCCTTATTGTTGCTCCTTTTTTCCCTAATGGCTTCCTATTGATTACAAGATGAAATATAAATCCCCTCATTTGGATCTGCATGATCTCTATGATTTGCCTGTGTCCTTCCTTTCTAAGTTTTGCAAATTTCTCTCCTTTCCATGTGCTACATTCCCTTCTCTCAACTCCCACCTCAGTGCAGTTGTGCAGTTGTAACTATCTGGAATGCACCCATTCCCCTGGTCCACTTATTAAAATGCCTCTTTTCCTATCTGTGGAAGTTTGAGGCATACTGTAATAAGGACACCAAGTGACAGGAACAAAATTCTGGGGAGAGTCCAGAAAGGGGAGAGATCAGATCCAGATGCGATGAGTCCAAACAGGCTTCACAGAGGTGGCGGCATCAGAGAAGAGCCATGAAGGACAGATGGGAAATGGAACAATTTGGGCAGATGGGAAGAGAGTTTTCCAGGCAGACAGAGGAACACCTACCCCCCCCCCTTCTTTTCTTTTTATATTAGCCCTGTCTCCCAACATATCTCTCCCCCAAAGCCACTTAGAGACTAATATCTTCTAACAAAGAACAGAAAAAGAAGGGGGAGAACCTCAAAGCCAACCAACAATCAAACAAGTTCAATATTCTATACAGTGTTCCATACCCATAGGCCCCCTCTCTTTAAATAATGAATAAAGATCCACTTTTTTGGAGGGGGGAAGGTAAGGCAATTAGAATTAAGTGACTTGCCTAAGGTCGCACAGCAAGTAAGTGGGTTAAATGTCTGAGACCAGATTTGAACTCAGGTCCTTTTGACTCCAGGACCAGTGCTCTATTCACTGTGCCACCCAGCTGCCCCTAAAAATGCTTTTATTAAGAAATGTCTAGGTACAATGCATGGATCTAAGCACTAATGCAGATAGACAGTCTCGGTGTGTTCTGATGAGGGAGATAGCACAAAGAAGGAAGTGGTGCATGCTTGTCTCTCTTCCTTTGACCAAGCTTGGTCATGAGAATCTCACCATGTTCCATTTTACAGGTTCATAGGAGAGCAGATTTAGGGCTGCAAGGAACCCTTCATTTGACAGATGAAGAAACTGAGGCCAGAGACATTAAGCAGCAGCTGGCCCAGACTCACATAATTAGTGAATGTCTGAGACTCGGATTCTGGGTCTTGCGTTTAGTCCGTGATTCCAGGCTGATACTCCCACCACCAACACTTTGCACTTACATTGTTATAATCATTGGGAATATTGTCTTCCAGGGTCTGCTCACTTTGCTCAGAACTAATCCACATTAGCCTTCCTCTGTTTTGTTGTGTTCTCCCTCTTAATTGAGTCTTATGGGGGTATAATATTCCTTTAGACTCAAACTCCATCATTTGTTGAGTCAGTCCCCAGGCAATGGGCACTCACTTTGCTTTCAGGCCTTTGTTAGCACACAAAGTGCTCCATTTGGTGGATATGGGCCTTTCTTTCTGGCCCTGACCTTCTTGAGGTAAATGCCTAGCAGAAGATCTAGTGTTCAGTGAAGGCATCCACTTTCAAAGGAAGTTGAATTGATGACTTCCTGGTCTCAACTCTGGACTGGTTTCCTCCACAAGAACATGGTTCCCCTAGGAGAAAAGGCCAGAGAGGCAGTCGGGTGCTCCTGCCCCTCCTTGTCTTACTTCTGGGTGCAGATGTGGCAGGGCAAAGGAAAAAGGGTGGTTCAGCAGAGGAAGCAGTGCCTCAGGCCTTTCCTGGAATGGGTTCAGTCAGAAGGTGGGCATGAGTCATCCAGAAGCAGGCATACGGCCACACCTTGGCCTCAGATTGCTGCAGGCAGGCAGGCACTTTTCCTCTGCCAGGGCTTCTCCCTCCTTGAGTGGGATTGGGGAAAACGCCCTAGGAGGATCCCATTCATGAGAAAGACATGCATTTTCCATGTGCATCTACTGTTGGTTCAGGGGAAAGAGAGCTGACTTGGATCTGAGACCTGACTTTGAATGGGGACTCAGCCTCTTTCAGACTCTCTCCTTGACTTGGGACCTTCTCTTGGCCTGAATTTCCCTTCTGGAAAATGAGATGATGGCCCCATGACCTCTGCAGGATGTCCTTTCTGGCTTCCTGGGACTCCCTGTCCCTGAGCTCCTGCCTTGTCAGCTGGGGTCTTTGGAGAAGGGACAACTTTCTTTTGCGCATGGAAGTAAACATTCTTGGTAGTGCATTTTTAGCTTTTGGGAATTTCAACATGAATTGTCCCGAGCCCTCTGACTGGCACTGAACCCAAAGAACCCTTAGACGTGTGTACTGTAGCATGTGGGATTTGTTCATGTGGTCCTTCGTCAGGCATATTGCATGGCTACCACGTGCAAAGCCCAGTGCTGTGCAAGGGGAATTTGCCACATTGGATTGGCCCTAAATCCAAATTTAGAAACTAAGATCATGGATTTAGAACTTGTGGGGTCCTTGCAGGTCACCACGCAGAGGAGGAAATTAAAGCCCCAAAAGGTTAGATGATCGAACCAGGGTCACTCAGCTAGTAGACAGCCGATATAGAAAGCAATCCGAGGACTTCCTCACTCCAGGAAGTGCTGGTGGTGGGAGTATCACAGTCAGGGGGTGCCCAGAGTCCTCATCCCTGGCAGCCTCTGACTCCTGGGCATCTCTGCCACGGCCATGGCTGCTGGCCATCCCCTCAGCTAGCTACAGTTTTTAAAAGCTTTCTCAGCCTCCCTTTCCTCATCTGTACAGGGTAATAGTAGTATCAAATGAGCTAAAATTTAGCATTTCCATCAATTACTGAAAATGCTTATTATTATTTCTGAAAATACCCATGTGACCTTGGGCTGGTCAATTCACCATCCTGGGATTCCCTCTCCTCCTCTGTGAAATGCCAAGTGAATGACCTTAGAGGAAACTTCTAGTTCTAGATTGGAGATTCTTAGCCTTTCGTGGATCCTGGAACGTTTGGACATCAGTCTGGTGAAGCCTAGGGACTCCTTCTCAGGAGCATGTTTTTCAGTAATTGATGGAAATGCTAAATTTTAGTGAAAATAAAGACTTTCCCCCATCCAATTTCACAGACACCACTTGAAATATATCTATGGCCATCTTGAGGGTCTGTGGACCCCAGGTGAAGAACTCTTCCTCCAGGTTTATGATCCTGTGATCTTCAGTCACTTAGCATCCTTGGGCCTCAGTTTCTTCCTCTGACAGGTAGGAGGAGGGGAGGGCTGGACTAGATGGCCCTTGAGGTTCCTTCCAACTCTGGCTCTGGGATGCTGTTTTCCTAAAGCACATAGCATAGTGAAACAGTAGTTGAAAATTGACTACCAAATGCCCAATCAAAATGTGTCATTTCTAGGGGAGGAGGGAGAGGAGTGTGGAACTATCCATTTAAAGAAGTGGAAACTGAGGCCCAGAGATAGGAAAAGCATTGCCATTAACCTCCCAGGGAAATGATGGCAGCGACAGACAAGAGCCATGGTCTGACTTCAGTGCTGCCATCGCTTGTGCTTCTTCTCACACTGTTTTATGGGCTGCTCTTCTCTTCCTTCTGGTACCCCGAGTATCAGCACTCATGGGAATAATCCATTGGGAAGCTAGAGAGCAGAAAAGTATCCTATTTTAATATCAATAATGGATTTATAAGTGCTATAGTGTCAGTCCTCCACTGGTGCTGATCTCAGTTCTTCACATCATGTAGAATTCTTGATGATGCAGAGCCCACCCCATGCCTTCCTCTGTGTCTTTTTCTAATTCCAAAGGGGAAATAATGTGCTCCTCAGATTGTACCCTCTTCCCCTTACTTCTGCTACATGAATGGTTTACTCCTTCCCTTCTTCCATGTCCTGGGACATGCATCTTATGACAGTTTTGTGTGAAAAATCCCTCTTGGTACCATCTGCCACCAGCTAACTCCCAGCTTTCCATTGCCCTTTGGGCACAAATTATGGTTTTCCTTGGTTTATCTGTTTTGAGGTCTGCAGCCATGCTGTGTCATAGTGAAGATGGGGTTTATTGGCATTGTCAACTTGAGAACATTGTAAGTGTCCCACAACTTTTCAAGCCCTCCTTGTTCTTCCTAAATCTTCCTTGTGACTCCCCACAACCCTGCCCTTTGACTTTGCCCAGTTTTAGGCTTGACTCCTGGTATTTCTTCAGTGTCTTTCCAAGATGAATACATAACCAATGGATGGACACAATAGACCCATTCGGATTGATGGATTATTGCCTTCCCCACCATCACACGTACTTGTTTCATCTCTGTAGAAGGCTTGACTGTCATTCCAAGGGAATTTGGAGATACCATGGGGCTGGAAGAAATGAGTTCAATGTGCTTCCTAGAGAGGAGCATGTGTGGATCCTCCCACTGAACTGAGAACTATTTCTTAGGGGGCTCTGTACAGGATATGACCCATGATACTGAAAAATACCTTAGTTTGACGTGAAAGGATTTATTTACATGAAAATGTCCAATAAAAATGTGTCAATCTGAGACTCTGTGGAGGGAAAGAGTGTCAGACAACATGTGCCTAGACCCCTCCCTTTACAAAGGGGAGGACCAAGACCTGGGGGATGATCTCCTGATGCTGCTTCAACAGGAGTGGGAGAAGAGCAGAGAATAAGCCCATGCCACAAGATATTGGGAACTGACTCAGCTAGATAGCTTCCTAAAGGAGATGTGCCTACCAAGTGCCCCCTAATGGGGAGGGGGGACAAGAGAAGAGGTGACAGTCAGTTAAAGCAGTGAGGATGTGGCTGCTTGGATACTGGAGGTGTACATAATAGGTAGATAGCTTCACAGGGAGTCTCCCTCTGAGCCTAGGTCTCCACTGCTTCTGCCAATGGCGAATGATCTCCCAACAGCCTAGCCTACCCAGGGACATGGTCAAAGGGCAGCATCTCAGGTCCTGGATCAGTGTCCAGATAAACTTAGGTGGCCTCACTGCCCTAAATGGACTCTGGGCTTTCCTTGCCCTTCCAGGCTGAGAGAGGAAACCACCTCAGAGATGTCAGCACCTTTCCAGACTGGGACATCTGCGAGTTCTAGGACTGAGGATCTCGGAGCTCTAGCTCTGGCCATGCATGTTCCCATCAGACTTGGGAACTCTGGCTAGACTTGGGACAGTGGAGGTCTGTCCAGTCCAGCCTTGTAGCCAGCTTGCTGGCCCTTCCAGGACAGGAAACATTGGTCAGCTCCAGGACAGGAGACAAGTGCAAATGCCGCGCTGGGTATGCTTGCTAACGCCAGCCTGGATCACTGAACCAGTGGTCCTTTGCATATTGGGTAGTTCCATGAGGCTGAAGCCAAGGTTTGTCTCCATGCCCTTGGGGGCATTTGGGACTTGCTAGCTCCCAGGCTTCCACCTCTGAGCACTCAGGCACTTTTGATTTTTCTAAAGCTGTTTTTATTCAGATGAAGATCTTGGGCAGATCGCATTTCCCTGGGCATTGGACCTGTCACTATTGTGAGCCAGGCTGGCTTGCTCACTTTCCTGAGAAGTCAAGCACAGCTGCTTAACTCGGGGGAGGTAATAAGTTGCCTACAGGCCTTTTATGCGAGAACAGTGAGGGAATAACCTTGGTCTTCCAGCTGAACCCCACCCCCACCCCAACTAATGACGTTCTTAGAGGAAATGGGCCTTTGGGGGCAAGAATTTCTGACAAAAAGAATCGTGAAGTCCGCTTGAATCTTGTCTGGACAAGCTGAGCAGAGCATGTGTGGGTTTTCCTGGCCGTGGTCCACTCTGAAATTTGCTCAGTGACCTTTGATTGACTGGCAGCTAAAAATTAAATAAATAAGAAACAACAAAAACCCCCACTTTTAACTCTTAAAAAAAACAAAGCTTTGAGCCATGCCAGGGAGGTGGGCTGCTCTGTTGGCACCAGGGCAAAAGGACATAGTGCCCCAGTGACTCATCCTTTTCCTGAATGAAATTGGAGGAGGGGGGAAGGACAAAGAGCTCCTTGCTAGGGCCCCCCATTCCCTGCACACATTCTGTGAATGCCTTCTCCATAATTCATGCCTGCTTACCCTCTGGTTTTGTTATTCTGAATGGAAGGCAGAGAAAAGGGACTTGTTTCGGCAAAGGTTGCATCTGATATCTATTCATACTGCCATTCCTTTGGCTAAGGACTGCCACCTTGGGCTGGGCTGGTTTGCCATGGGCTGGGACTCTTTGCTGCCATGCAGCCTCTCAGTGAGTATCTAAAACCATCCCTAGCAGACTGGACCCAAGCTGTAAGGCCCGGACTTAGGGTTCCTGGGTGAGTCTGGAGCGCAGAGTGGAAGCTTTGCCCCATCCAGTGCCTCTTAGTGAGGGGAAGCAGAACATTGAGCACATTCAAGAGAAGGAGCTTTTTGTATGCACCGGACAACCAGGAGAGCTAGCCTGCATCTTCTTGGCTAAGGGGTTCTTTGCTTTTGTGTGTCCCGGGCCCCTTGGGCTGCCATCTGCTGAACCCGAAGACCCTTCTCAGAAGGAGGTTTTGAAAGGCATAAAGTAAAACGCATAAGATTATGAAAGAAACTGAAGGTTGGTGGTCATTTCTTTCCTCCGAGTTCACCGATGCCTTAAAATTGGGATCCATTGGACCCCAGGCTAAGCACCCCTGACTTAGCACTCAAAGGTTTGAAGTCTCACGTTGTTTCATTTAAGCCTCACAACAATCCTGAGAAGTAGGTACTATTATTAGCCCCTTTTTCAGATGAGGAAACTGAGGATCAGTAACATTAAGGGACATATCCACAGTCACGCTGCTAGCAAGTGTCAGATATATGATTCAAACTCGGGTCTTCTTCATTTCCACACCAGAAGTCTCTCTACTACGCCACCTAGCTGCCTCACTGTGCATGATACTGTGTTGGGTCCTCAAGAGACAGCAAAGCCAAAAAAATGAAAAACAGCAAAAATCCGGGCTCTCGGGGAGCTTATGTGGAGCAAGGGATGCATGTGCGCAAACCAAGCTCAAGGGAGAAGGTACTGTGACCTGGTGGGAGGGGGGTCAGAAAAGGCCTCTCATAGAGGCCGGTTAGAAGCCAGGAATTAAGAGGCAGGGGTGAGGAGAGAGGGCTTTCCAGGTGGGGAACCCTTTTGCAGACAAGGGGGCAGGAGATGGAATGTTATGTACATACAGGGGGCAGCTGGCAGTCAGTCCAGTTTGTCTGAAAATGACAACTGGGAAGGGGAAATATATGAAAGATGATCCCAAAAGGTGTTGGAAGCCAAAGGGAGCTTTAAATGCCAGACTGAGGAGCTGGAATTGATTCTAGAGGCAGTGGGGAGCCAATGAGGTTTTAGAGAAGGGAGTCATGGTCAGATATGAATAGAAGCTGCCTAAATTGGGAGTGGGAGTGAGGAGAAGCAGGAAGTCCAGTTAGATGCCTGTGGCCATAGTCCAAATGAGAAATAACGAGATCCTGGACCACGGTAGATGGCAGCTGCGGGAGGAGAGATGTTGGCCGAATATGGATCCCCCTTGTCAAAGAGTTGTTGAGAATGTCAAAAGAGATAACATTTGTAAAGTGCCTTGCAAATCTTAAAGTGCTGTAGAAAAGCTAGCTAGTACTACTGCTACTACTACTACTGTTACTACTACTACTGCTACTGCTCCTCCTCCTCCTCCTACTGGTACTACTACTGCTACTATTACTACTACTACCACTACCACCACCACTACTACTACTGCTACTACTACTACCACTACTACTACTACTACTACCACTACTACTACTGCTGCTACTACTACTCTACTACTGCTGCTGCTGCTATTACTCTACTACTACTACTATTACTGCTACTACTACTGCTACTACTACTACTCTACTCCTACTGCTACTACTGTTACTACTGCTACTGCTACTATTACTACTACTGCTACTACTACTATTACTGCTACTACTACTACTCTACTGCTACTACTGCTACTACTACTATTACTGCTACTACTACTACTCTACTACTACTGCTGCTACTACTACTCTCCTCCTCCTCCTCCTACTACTGCTACTCCTCCTCCTCCTATTACTGTTACTACTACCACTACTCCCACCACCACCACTACCACCATCACTACTACTACTACTACTACTACTACTACTGCTATTACTACTATTACTACTACTGCTCTACTACTACTACTGCTACTACCACTATTACTACTACTTCTACTCCTACTACTGTTACTACTGTCACTGCTACTACTACTACTACTACTACTACTATTAGTACTACTACTACCACTACTACTACTGACATTAATGTTATCAGATGTGGAGGGCAAAGAGTTGAGGAAGACATTGAAAGATTGTGAGCTGGGTTACCTGGGAGGATGCTAGTACCCTAGAAAGAAATGGAGATATTCAAAAGTGGGTTGGATTTGGAGGGGTAATATATATATAATATATATATATAATATAATATATAATATAATATATATAATATAATATATATATATAAATTCTCTTTTGGACTGTTGAATTTGAGATTTCAGTGGGATATCCAAGGGATGGGAATTCAGGCAAGAGATGAGGTCTTGACCAGTAATAGCAGCTGCCAAGCAGTTCACCCAAGAATATAATATATACCCTGATATCTGATAATGTTGGTTTTATAGCATTCACTTAGAAAAGAAAAACAAAGAATCTTCTCAACTCCTAGGATAGTAGGTTGATTGCTGTCATAATAATAACTTAATAACATAAATTCATTAGGACCAGACCTGTGATTTCAATAATGTAGGGAGCTTCAGATGGGAACTTACTCTACCAAAGCAGGTTGGCACCTTCTCTGCAATCAAGATCCTTGGAGAATTACCTAGGACACTAAGAAGGTTGAGTCACATAGGTATCATATGGCCCACAAGACTTTAACATTTGTTAAAATTTTAAGAATATATGGTCTTATTAATACATTGTTAGTGGAATTGTGAACTGGACCAACCATGCTGGAGGGCAATTTGGAACTATGGCCAAAGGGCTGTGCATACCCTTTGATCCAGCAATACCATTTCTAGGTCTATATCCCAAAGAGGTCAAAGAAAGGGAAAAGAATCTATTTGTGCAAACATATTTATAGCAGCTCTTTTTTGTGGTGGCAAAGAATTGGAAGTTGAGGGGATATCTATCAATTGGGGAATGGCTAAACAAGTTGTGGTATAGGATTGTGATGGAATATTATTGTGCACTAAGAAATGGTGAGCAGGATGATTTTAGGAAAAACCTGGAAAGTCTTATGTGAACTGATGCAAAGTGAAGTGGGCAGAACCAGAACATTGTACACAGTGAGAGCAATATTGAATGAAGATCATCTATGAAAGACTTAGCTATTGTGATCAAGACAATGATCCAAGACAATTCCAAACAATCCAAGATGAAAAATACTATCCCCCTCCAGTGAGAGAACTGATAGACTCTGAGTACAGATCAAAGCATACTTTTTCCACTTTATTTTGCTTTACATGTGTGCGTTTGAGTATGTGTACATGTGCACACTTTCTTTTGCAATATGGCTAATTTGAAAATATGTTTTGCATGACTTCACATGTCTTGTCTTTTTGAGGGGTGGAAGAGGGGAGGGAGAGGTAGAGAATTTGGAATTCAAAAGTTTTTTTAATGTAATTAAGAAATATTTAATGAAATAAGTAATATATTAAATATTCAATATAATGTTAAATATAGTATTATTCATTAATAACATTAAATATTAATTAACTAAAATATAGAATACATAGTCTCATTTAAGCTTCTCAACAACACTAAGACAGCTGATAAATGTATTATCATCTCCATTATACAAATAAGGAAGCTATTGTCCAGAGCAGCAAAAATGACACACAGTGAGTGGGGAGCAGTCCTAGCAGTGGATTTTAGGCGTCTCAATGCTAACCCCAGAGCTCTTGACACTGCTTACCCAGCTTGTACTATCATATGCCCAATTCCTTCCTCTAAACCATCCAAAGTCAGTGTCATGTCAGGGCTTTTTCCAGATTTTTAAGTGGGCCATTGAATTTTTGCTTTTCAAGTTAATGTAAAACTGAACAAACTCTGAGGCAGGTCTTGGATGGGATTGGAGACAGAGAGTCTCTATCTCATGTTATAGGATTGAAATATTGCCTAGGAGAACAGGGTGATGAATTTCACATTGGCTTGGCACTGTCTGTCTTCCACATCCCTCAAGACTGAATTTCTGCAGCTGTTTTCTCACAAATATTCATAGAGGAGAGGAGGAAAGCAGGATCAATGCAAGAGGAAAACCAAGAAAAAGAACTGAGGGTAAAATTGAGAAGAGGAGAGACTTGAAGAGACTTTGTAGGTTCCTAAGGCAGCCAGTTCCCTATATTATTTTTCTAGACTAATTCAACAAGCCTACAAGTGAGGTAAGTTGTCTAGGTCAGAGGTTCCAATAAAACAGACTGAAGTTTTTTGTTTTTGTTTTTCCCCTCCTTGACCATCATCTTCTTGGCTGCTTCAAAAGGAAGTTTTATTAAAAGAAAATGAAGATTGCAAACTTTCTTTATTTTATAGCAGTCAAATCACAGTCACTTGAAATCTGCCAGTATCCCACAAGTGACCCCATCATCATAGGCCCTTGATGAAGAGGCTTTTCATAGTGGAGGACTCTGTGGGTTGGAGATGCTCCCCTGAGGAGAGCACTAGCATATCCCTCCTTCTGGCATGGTCATTGCCTTCTTGGTCAGCTGCCTGATTTCCCTCTACTTGTTCTACACCCAACTTGCTCCTACGAGCAGTCCTTCATTAAGATGGAGTCCTCATTACTGTGGATATTGTTTTGACCTGGAGATTCCCCAGGAATGGTTTGGTGACTCCACATTGGTAGGGTTGTTTTCTCTTTGGCTGGTAGAGAAATTTGGTTTTGCCTTTTAGCTATTGGATATGACTAAGCATCTACTGGTGATGCCAGGGATATTAATGCTTTGTTTGCAGGCCTTATAGATGCCTAGAAAGAACCCTTCATCAGGTACTGCATCCTCCCCTTCCACAGGGAAAACATTACTGATTCTTGGGTAAAGAAGCCAATACTTTTGTACCTATTGACATATAGTAAGATCTCCTCTCATAGTCCCATGGCCAGAGTAGGCATACTGAAACTCATACATATCTATATATGAGTTGAAAATGCTGGACAAAGAACAAGGAAGACCTAGATTTGACCTTGTCTCATCTACTTACTAGGTAGCCATGTGTCTGTTTGTGCTACAGTCCCCTTATCTATAAAATGAAGATGTACTCAATGGCCTCCCAGGTCATTAATGGTACTGGCCAACATTGTCGTAACATTGTTCTTACTTTTCTGTTGTCTTTCCTTGGTTTAAGTATTAGGGCTATATTTGTCTCATAGAAGATTTCTGGTAGGGTGCTTTCATTCTCAATTTTGGAGAATAATCCATTAAGTGTGGGAACAAAGTGTTCTTTAAAAGTTTGATAGAAATCTCCTGTAAATCCATTAGGACCAGGAGCTTTTTCCTTTGGTAGGTCTTTTACAATGGGATCTGTTTCCTTTTCTGAGATTGGGTTAAGATCTCTACCTGGTCTTCTGGTAATTTAGGCATATTGCATTTTTTAAGTATTTCCTTATTTTGTATTCTTAGTTTTGTTAGCATATAACTATACATAATGTGTTCTGATTATTTTTTTATTTCTTCTGGGTTTGCTATGATTTTGACTTGCTCATGTGCTATTTTATTGATTTTATGTGCTGCTTTCCTGTTTAAAATCAGATTAAGGGTTTATTAATTTTATTAGTCTCTTCACAGAACTAGCTTTTAGTTTTATTTATTCTTTCTAAATTTTTGTCTCTAATTTATGCATTTTTATATAAATTTTAATATATCCCTTCTGGCCTTATTTTAGGTTTGCTTATTTGTTGTTTGTATTTTTAAATACATATTCAGTTCATTAAGCCTCTCTCTTTCTTTTTTGTTATTCTATGTGTATAAGATTTGTGTTTACATATAATTGAAAAAAAATTAAATATTTTAATCTGTCTACCTAGATAGATAGATAGATAGATAGATAGATGATTTCTCCATTGAGGACTGCTTTAGCTGCCTCCCAGAAATGTTGGGATATTGTTTCATCATTATCAATTTTTATATATTTATTCAATGTTTCTATGATTTATTCTTTGACTCATTAATTTTTAAGAATTTCATTTTTAAGTTTCCATTTGTGTTGGAGTCACATTTAGAATTATATCTTTTCTTTGTGGTCCCTGAATCAATTATTATTTTTATTGCATTATGGTCAGTAAATGATATATAAACTATTTCTGCTTTTTTTTTACATTTATTTGTGATATCTCTGTGCCCTAGTACATGGTTAATTTTTGAAAAGTTCTATGTGGTACTGAGCACTATATACATTCCTTTGCTGTCCCATTTAGAAGATGTAACAAGTCTTTTAACTCTAATTTTTCCAGCAATTTGTTCAGTTCCGTATTTTCTTTGTTGTTTATCTTTCTGTTAGATTTATCCAAATCTGAGAGAGGCATATTGAAGCTTCCTATCAGCATTGTGTTACTGTCCATGTCTTCTTCCAGCTCAGATCATGTTTGCTTTATAAATTTGAATGCTAAAACATTTGGAAAATACAGGTTTTATCATAGATATTAGTTTGTTGTCTATGATTCCTTTCAGCATAATATAGCTTTCCATTTATTCCTTTTTTAATGCTTGTTTTTATTTTGTTAGCATGATTTTTGGATTCACTTGATGAATAGTAAAAAAAAAAATCCCATTCCCTCATTTTTATTTTGTGTACATCTTTCTTTTAAAAATATGTTTCTCTTAAGCAACATATTTTAGGATTTTCTTTTCTTATACAATCTATCACTCTTTTTTTGTTTTGTTAGATGATTTAATCCATTCACATCTAAAGTTAAAAGAGTTAGGTTTAGGTTTTTTAAAATATTTTTTAAGTTATGATTTTTCTCCTGCTTCAAACACAGTACTATGTTAATTCAATTACTTTACCTTAATCTTTTTTTAAAGGTGATCCTAGTCCCATTGACTCTCTTTTCCTCACCCCTGATCCTCTCTTCTTGTTTGTTGTCCTTTTCTACGAAGGGTTTACTTATTATTTTTTTTCTCTCCTGCTTTTATTTGGTTATATAATTCTTCATTTCTTTTCCTCTGAATTGGTAAGTAAATCCCCCCTTCTCTTCCCCTTGAACTAATCCTATTCATTAGATTTTTAAATTACATTTTTGTGTCCCTTTCCAAAAAGGAGTTTATTATCCATTCTCTCTTTCTGTCTACTCCCAATCCTCATTTTCTGATTCATGATCCTTATAATTATCTGATCTCTCTTTTCTCTGTATTCCTTATGCAATCAAAGCTTCCAAGGTATCTGTTCTAGACTGTCCCCTCTAGGCTGCTCCTACATTGTCTTGTAGAACTTGCCCCATGGATTCCTCTTCTCCACTGTGCCTTATTGCCAGCACAATGCTGATTTATTATAGGTATCAGAAAGGACATTGCCCCATGATAGGGAGCATCTCTCCAACCAGGTCCTTGTTTATTCCTTCAGCCCACCACTGATCTGTACATTTCTGTTATTATCTCCTTGTCCCTTTACCTCAAAATCTCTTCCCTGAGTCCATACTTTCTTATTCCCCCAAGTACCAGTTACCCCCAAGAGTTCCAACTCTTCCCCCTTGCCCCCCCACCAGATAGGATGATTAGATTTTTCAAGTACCAAATCCCCCAGGTCACACCCACTGCAAGGTCCCCGTAACCCTTCACAGACCATCTCTCCTTACCCACAGGAGCATTCATCAGTGGAAGCCCGTCCCACTAACAAAGCAAGGACTCTCCTTTTCCCCTCCCCTTCACCCACTGCCTATAGGCTTTTCTCTTTATGAGACCACAGGGATCATTTCCCATCATTGTTAGCCCTTGATTTGACCCCAGAACATCACATATTCCTCTTTAGTACTGTCCTTTCATGTCCCCTCCTGGGTAATCCCACAGGGAAAAAATGATTCACTTGTGGACAGGGCATCTCCAGGTTTTGTGCATCATTCCTCATGCCTGCCCCTTCACTTTTAATTCTACCAGACTTGATCCTATACCTTTTCCTTCCCTGTGACCTTCTGAAATAACAAGTTGTTATCATCCTTCGCAAAGGACATTTCACATGGTCCCCACCAGAGAACCAGGTTTCTTAATCATAGGACTTCTATGACATCTACTGAAGGAATAGAGCCTGGCATTTTGTGCTGTCAGCTGTACAAGGATGATGAATATTTTTTCCTCTAACCCTTTTTTCTCCTTCAGCACCAGCACACAGTAGGAGCTCTGTAAATGTTTGCTCAACTGTTACATGACAGAATGACAGTAACCATAGAGAGCAGGAGTGATAATGTAGGGTGTCAAAGGTCCCAGAATCATGTGTTTCCTTCAGAAAGAAATCAGAATGGAATTTTTTTTTTAAAAAAAGCAGATGTTTTGCCACTTTCCTCCTGAACAGCAGCTGATTTTTCTCATCCCCAAAGCTAGGAACATTGTGTCCTATAAACCTTAAAAAACTTTATAAACTTCGGCTATTAGCATTACAGTTGGGGTTTATGTTTTAAATGACACCAGAGGTTTGTGTACTCAGGGTCTTAATTATTCCTCCTTCCCTAGTAGCTCCTGTCAAAGCCAAATGCCAAACAGGATAATCCCAAGCTTTTTCTTTTTTTTCCCTTTTCTTTTTCAGTCCTGCTTTAACGTTTTCTGACTTTGGTGATGCTTTATCATCTTGGTGTGCTTCCTCCATTGATCAAAGTAAACAGAGGTCCTCAGAATCATGGAGAGATCTCAGGGAGCACAAGCAGGATGGAACACATGACAAATCAAGAATGTCATCAAGAAAACGGGTACCTGGAAAAAAAAGACATGTAATGAGAGCCAGCTCATGGACAGCCTGTTGGGTAGCCTAGATGCCTCTTAGCGACCATTCAATGTGATGAGAACACAAGGAAAACATTCTTGGGGACTCCCTGCAGCTCTCTCATGGGAGAGACCCACAGCCTAGAGAGACATCATTGGGATGTAATAGGCATTCCTAGAGGGAGCAGGAACATCAATGAGATCAGAGATTCCTGGAATAGGGAGACGAAGCCTCACAGAGTGAGTGGGAGAAGTGGGACACCTCAGAGTGCAATTCACTGCCTTTCCCCCAAAGCCCCCTCTTCTCTTTCTGTTGTCCTTCCAGAAGATACAGAACAAGTATCACCTTTGACTTGTCCCATCCCAGTCCCAGTCCCAGTCCATCACTCCCCTCCCCAGGAGTTGCTTCTCTCTCCATGATCTCTCCCATGTATCTTCTCCCTACTCACACAGCTGCCCCCTCATTCTGTCTTTCATCACTCCTGCTCTAGAATCTTACAGTCCTCTCCAAACTTGTCTCCCTGTTTCAGGTTTCCCTCACCTCCAAGTCATCCTCCTCACATCTGCCTATGTGATTTTCCCAAGACACAGGTCTGACCATGCCGTTCCCCCACTCAAGAAGCTACAGTGCCTCCTTACGGGCTCTCAGATACAACAGCATCTCTTCTGTCTGGCATTTAAAGCCCTTTAGAATGTGACTCCAGGCTATTTTTCCTGGCTGGTTATACATTACACCCTTTTATGCATTCTACCTTCTAGCCACACCAGTCTACATCTGGTGAAGCCTATGGATCCCTGCCCTCCCAGAATCATGTTTTTAAATAATTGAAGCAAATGGTAGGTTTCCATTAGAAGTCAGTAAAAATAAAGATGTAATGCTTTTCCCATCTAAGTTCACAGCACCCTGAAACCTTTGTTTCATGGTGACCTCTTTAGAGGCCAATGGATTTTGACTCATCGCATCTTAGATCTTAATTTCTGAACCCAACGATCATCATGAAGTAATACCAGAAACAGCAGCAGCAGGAGTCATTCTGGGAAAAAAGCAACATTTCAGACCAGACTGCTGCCCAGAACCTCTAGGCTGTAACACTGATCTACAGAACGTTAAGAACACTGTCTTTAATAGACGTCACCATCATCAATATTTCTAGTCTCTAGGCTATGTGGAATTTTTTCAAAGAAGAGGGACCTGACTGGGAAGGTCAAAGCCATGTTGGAACAGGCAGCTTGCCTGAAATTGGAGTTGTACCCAGGATGCTTGCAGAGTCTAAAGAGGATGAGCTCACATCCTACCACTTTTATTCTGCTATAAAAAGCAATTATTTCTATCCCCTTGAGCAATAATCCATAAAACATGGAATAAAAAGGGATAGTACAACATGATAATGACTTGACCCATGACAGTTTCAATTTAAAACCCATCAAAAAATGAGAAGAATGAGATGAGTAACAATAATAATGTTTATAATAACAACAAATAATAATAATGTTTCCATGGAGACATAGTGGAAATTTTGTCACACACACACACACACACACACACACACACACACTGAAGGGTACAAAAATTTAATACCAGCTGAATACCTAACCACTATGTTTCAAACTTGAGCCTTGATTGACTCCACCTTTCTCAGCCACCTCTTCCCTCTGTTTGGAGGACAGAGTACTAAATTCCTCCCAATGCCTTCCTTTATAGAGTGCAGAAGCTGGACTCTCATCATTTCACTTTGCATCTGCTGCCTTGCTTGGTTTCAACTAAATGGAAAAAAGACACTCCCAGTTTCCCATTCCCTGATTCCCTCACTTTTGTATCTTCTCTCCCCCTTTAGAATATAAACTCATTGAGAACAGGAACTGCCTTTCTTTTTATTAATTGTAGCTCCAGCACTTAGTACAACGGCTGACATGTTGTAGGTACTTAATAAATGCTTTTTAAAAAATCATAATCAGGTGACCAGAATGAGACACTTAGCAGTTTGCTATTTTTCATAAGCTGAGGACCAATCTTTATACTACAAATAGACACATTAAAAAAAAATAAGAATTTCATCAACAAACTATACTTGAATCACAACATTATCACAAATAATATGGATGTCCAAAATCATCTGGAAATTACAGTAAAAATTTTAGAATTTTTCAACATATGTTGAAACCAGACACTCCTAATCTTCAAACTATGGGGAATGAATTACTTTCCAAATTTTGTTCTTTTGGACTGCATGACAATTCTCCTATACATAGCCTTCACTCCCCTTGCACAGCCAACACTTAGTTTAGGCCTTCATCACTTCTCATCTGGACTATTACCATGGGCTACTATGTGTTCTCCCTGTCTCAAATCTCTCTCTTCTCTAATATGTCCTTCTCACAACCACTAAGGAGATTTTTCAAATTGTAAGGCTGACCTTGTTACTCCCTAGCTACCCCTCCTCAATAAATTCCAGTGATTTTTCTTATGACCTTTAGAACCAAAGTTATCTGGCATTTAAAACTCTTCCCAACCCGTCCTGACCAATCTTTTCAGCTCTATTACACATTACTCATATTATCCAGTTATGGTAGACTCTTGCTGGTTCTCAATCTCCTTTCTCCACATCTTTGCACTGGCTATACCCTATTCCTAGAGTACTTTTCCTCCTCACTTACACCTCTTGGAACATTAAGTTGGAGCACCACCTTCTTCTACATGAGTCCTTTCCCCATGTAGAAGAAATGTGCCCAGAGGCTAGTACCCTCCTCCCTGAGATTGCCTTCTATCTGCTTTTTAGGTGCTTTGGATATACTTGCATGTGTGATGCTATCTCCTCCAATAGAATGTGAGTTCTTTGATGGCAGAGATTCTTCTGTTCTTGTTTTTAACAACCTCCATGCTTGTCACATAATTGGCACTTAATAAGGTTTTGACTGATGGACTTCTGTATATCTTTGGGCCATTTGTGATCTCAATATTCACAACATTGTGATGTTACAGGGTAGGAAGGCATAGAGCATTGCTGGGAGACTTGGCACATCAAAGAGATGGGCATTGTAGAGCAGTTTGGAGAACAGGTAAAACATGGTAGAGTGTCCCAAATTGGATAGAGCTCAATCCCTACCTCCTGTCCAGCTCTGGGCCTACCTAAGTGTCCTTCTGTAGCTCATGTCCAGGTGTGAGTATTGATGGAGCCACAGAATGGGCTGCTAAGCTGAATTCAGGAGCATTGTGTATTCACTATGTTTTTCTAGTGTGAATGGTGTTGATTCAGCTCTCACATTCCTGGGAAATGTGACCAGAATTCCACAGAGTGATCTGGGGCCTGAGGAGATTAGCACAACGTCCTCTTCAAGTATGAGCATTTAGAGAACATCTTCATCAGTGGGATAGCTTTCTGTTATTCCACAAGACTTTTGGACATCTTAAATGAGCAAACGTCTCCCAGATGTTTCACATCCCCTTTGATGCAAAAACTCAGTAAAACTCAGAATTAGCAAAATTATCTCTGTAGATTCATCTATTATCATGCCTTCTATATTTTTTTTAACAAATATCAGACACCTTCCTTAAGGTGGGCCTTCATGGCTATGTGTTTTATGGAGTTGCCTGCCTTATAAAATAGAGCACTGGACCCTTTGAGACACTGTAGTGTTTCCACTCCTCAATAGGTAATCAATCTAAAAGCAAACAAAACCAGCCTGGTGTGTAACCTTAAAGATGTGCTCCAATATAAAAAATTGCTCATTAAAGTCTTCCTTTTGCCCTCTTAGATTTTCATCAAGCATCATAGTATCATAGATTGTGAGCTGGAGAGGACCAACTGAGGCTCAGAGAAACTATGTGGCTTTTCCAGAGTCCCATGGCACTAAATGGTGGAGCTGGGATCTGAACCTATGTTCTCTGGCTCCAAACTCCTGCCTTCCTTCATTGTATGCATGGGAAGCTCTTATGTAGATTTTACGGAGATGAACAAGTAGTCATATGGGTCAGAATTTGTTGATGTCTTCTCAGTCAAAGTTTTTTTTGGGGGGGGGGGGAGTTGGTACCATCTTTAGAATTTTTCATTTATGTGGCATCTTTCCCTTTTTGAAGTACCTTGAGAATTGTTCCCCAAGTGTCTTTAAAATTATACTGTATCTGTCAGAGCCTCTCAATGCTACTAACATCTTATTTCATAACTTTCTCACATAATACACTGAATACAGGTAATAGAGTCCAAATATAGGAAACATGTTGATGTGGCTTCATCACCAATGAAAGTTCATCACTTTAATTATGCCAGCACATCTCATCCCTTATGAGAAATATTTGCTGTTTTCCTTCTGATTTTTATATCATTGCTCTTGGGTTGATAGTCAACAAGTGTTTGGTTAAGTGCCAACTGTGTGCCAGACACTGTATTAAGTCCTGGGGACACAAAGAAAAGCAAAAATAGTTCCTGCCCTCAAGGAGCTTACATCCTAATAGGAGAAACAAACATGAAAACATCTAGGTGTATTCAAGATATATTGTCCATTTATAGTACTAAACACACATGCATGCGGACATACAGGTGTATAAATCTCTATATAAACAAAATTATTTTAAAAACCTTTTTATACAAATAAAATTAGACTTAAATGATTGGATAAATATTCATTGTTCATGGATAGGCAGGGCCAATACAATAAAAATGACAATTTTACCTAAACTAATTTATATATTCAATGTCATACCAATTAAATTACGAAAAAAGTCATTTTACTGAATTGGAAAAAATAATAAACTTCATTTGGAAGAATAAAAAGGTCAAGAATATCAAAAGGATTAATGAAAAAAATAAAGGTAAAGGAAGGAGTTTAGTAGTACCAGATCTTAAACTATATTATAAGGCAACAACTATCCAAGCTATCTGGTACTAGCTAAGAAACAGAGAGGCAGATCAATGAACAGAGGATACATACAATTTGCAGCTGAAAATAACTATAATCTTACCTGGATTTTATTTCAAAGCCTCTGAAGGCATCTTTTCTCCTTAATGACTTCTTGTTATGTCATAAAGTGACTCTACTTGTCATCTTCCCTTATTCTTTTACTTACATTTTTTGTAATGAATTTGTTTTCTAAGCCTGTATTATCTTTGGCTACCTTATCTCTTCCCTTGCCAGAAACTGCATGTGACTTCAATCATTTTGGACTCTTTTAGCGTTTTTTAAAATGGTAACTGCTTTGCATCAGTTAAATTATATTAAATGATGATGTGGTAAAAATTTTTACTTTTGCTCATTTCCGATTTTTTGTTGAAAGCTTATTTAAATGGGTCAGGCCAGAGCTGCTGCAATAGCTTTCTGTGTCTTCTCACCTTTGGATCATGGAATAGGATACTAGATGGTTAGATCTGGAAGAAACCTTAGAGATCACCTAGCCCAAATGCCTTGTTTGATAGATGATGAAGCTGAACCCTTGAGTCCTGCCCAGGACACATAGATGGTTAGTAGCAAAGCTGAGATTTAACCTACGTCTTTAGCTTTAATTTAAATTTTATTTTTAATTTATGGAATAAAACAAGCCTTCCCATGACATGGTACAATAAAAAAAAAGGCTGCATATGAAACCACCAATCTACTATGTACAACTTCTATTCCTTCAAATATACAACAAAATTACCATGTAAATTTCTTTTTTTCCTTTCCTCCCCCCACTCCCTATCCTAGGAATGGCTACCATTAGACACAAACAAGTGTATGTGTGTGTGTATGTGTGTTTGTATGTGTGTATGTGTTTGTATGTGTGTGTGTTTGTATGTGTGTGTGTGTGTGTGTGTGTGTGTGTGTGTGTAAAATTATCCTACATATACTTCTATTTATCAATTCTTTCTCTGGATGCAGATAGTGTCTTTCTTCATGTGTCCTTTATAGTTAATTTGGATATTTATAATAGACAAGATAGCTTGTTAGCTTGTTCACCCAAAATTGTTCTTAAACCAATACCTTTTTCGTACTTACTTTGACTTTGCTCTGATCAGTTAAAGAGCTATAAAATGGGGGCATTGGACTAGATAACTGCTGATATTCCTTCTAGCTATACACAGGGGACTCAGCCTTAAATAACTGGTATATACTAAACTAGTCCTTTTCTGGTACTCACAGCATGATGAACTGCCTTCCATGCTCACCATGTCTACTCCCTCCTAATTGTCTTCTAAAAGAAAGAATCTCTGATATCTAGGCATTGAGACTTTCCAATAGACGTTTCTTTCACTTCTCAATCATGAGTCATCTTTTCCAATAGAATTTTCCCCACCCCAACTTTTCACATGGCAATCAATGGATATCAAGGCCAATGATAAAAGCAAAGGGCTTTAAATTCAAGAGAAGTCAAAGTAACACATACTTTGGTGATAGCCTCTCCATGTTAGCTAGGTTAGTCCTTGGACAGTACACAGAGCATCTGTAGCAACACAAAACCCTCCCAGTATGGGAAGACTTGCCAGATCTCATACTCAGAGACTTTGAGAACCATGGTCACCTTTGTACCAGAGGAGACATCATCAGAAAGGAATGTTTATGTAGAAGGGCTGCCCTGTAAAGGGTTTAAATCACTGGGCCACTTACCTTAAAATCACAGGAGTCGCATCCTTGAAGTTAATTCAATGAAGCCAGCTGTCTTCCCTCTGATCATGTCTCTGGTTAAGGCATTCAATCCATAGGGAGAACATCAGGGACTAAGAAGATTACATTTTGCTGAGAAGTGCCATATGGAAAGACTGGGAGAGGTTGTTGAGGTGACTTGGGTCATCATTTCATTGGGGGAGCTGCTCAGCTTCCTCCAACTGTGGCTGCAGAGGTTGACTTGTTGACATGGATAAAGAAGAGTTGAAAACTGTGGGTATCTTCAGACAGGGACAACGGCTCCATGTGGGCAGGCAAGAGGAGAGCTGAGGAGAACCCAAAGGTCAAAGGAAGAGTTCTACCAGATTAAACAACAACCACAATGGCAGTGAATATCTCTGAAGAAAACCATAAAAGGGATGCACTTCATTGAGGAAGAGCAAGTGTTTCTCCTCCTCTGGGGTGGGGGTGGTCATATACCTTTGTCTTTCTTTTAGACTCACAGCCTAGAGGGAAGGAGATCTAAATTCCTTGTCAGAGTCAGTGGGATGGTAGACTCTTTGAATCAATCATCCAAGACCCTCCCTGGTTGGAAATATGGGAAGAATGGTACCTGGAGTTTGTAAGAAAGATTGTGCAGGGTAACTTGTAAAATAAAGAAGAGCTCTTCAGAAAAATCCCTCTGTTTATGTTACCATATTTTTCTTGTTATTTTGACAGTTACATTTAGAATGTTGTCTATAGTTGCTAATTCTCCTTTTAAGGCTTGAATGGATCTGTGACCACCTTGGCTTTACAGGCTTGCGCTGATCCACATCGGGCTTTACAGGCTTGCGCTGATCCACATCGTAATTGGTCTACACTTGCCCACTCAGTGGTATTTTTATTCATGAAGTTCTGCAAAAGCTTTGTAACATTCCCACTTGACAGAGGAGAGAGGGAGGTATTGACTGACTTTTTTTGTTCCTATCTAGTGGATACCCAGGAGCACTTGGGCAGTTCATTCATTTCCCCGCACTTCTTTTTTTAGCCCTTCACTCTTTCTGATCCTAGAAAATTCCGATTGGGAACAGGTTTGTTTTATGTCACTTCTTGAGTACAAGTCATTGTTAATATAATTTTAGTGCATTATTTACATGTGTTTAGAAGGAGAGATTTGCTTGCATGTACAAAGTTAAGAAATAAGGGAAAGTGACTTTTTAAAGTTTCAGTTGCACTTTAGAAAATATTTGTTCCTGGTCATTTCAAGTTAATTGTAGATAATATCTTTTTGTAAGCATGAATATTCCTCCTTTATTTTCAAGTCTATTTCACTGTTTAATCCATCTCTCATGAAATCCCTTTTAATTCCAAGCCTATTTCACTGTTTAGTTGATTTCCTGTAAATTTCTTCTTTTCACCATTCAGTTCACTGTTCAGTTCACTAGTTGATTTCATTAGAATAAACCCCCTCCCCCTGCCAGTCTCTTTCACTGTTCAGGCTGTTTCATGTGATTCGCTTTTTCATTTGTATTTCACTGTTCCCTCCATTTTATGAGAACTTCGCCTTCTAGTGTATCTCAAAGGACATTTTATTTCATGTGTATTTCACCAGGTGATCAATTTCATGAGATTTCTCTGTTTTTACATCTGTTTCACTCTTGAATCCATGTTGAGCCCTTTCTCTTTCTCCCTCCTTCCATCCCTCCTCTCTCCATCTACCCATCCATTCACCCCTCCCTCCCTTCTGTTTCTCTCTCTCTCTCTCTCTTTCTCTCTCTCTCTCTCTCTCTCTCTCTCTCTCTCACACACACACACACACACACACACACACACACACACACACACACACACACTGTCTCTTGTTCTCCCTCCTTTTCTCCCCTCCACCCTTTCTCTCTCCCAAGTCTGTTTCATTTTTCAGGCTGTCCCACTAGAATTTTTGATTTCCCATCTATTTCACAGGGAGCTCAGCAGGGTGAATGCCACGTAGCCTTAGGGTCTCGTGAAGCAACCTGTCCATGTTGGGCTCTGGGTTGGTGGATGCTGAGATTAAGCTGTTGGCAAAATCTTTGTTGCTTCCTTACTTGAGTTTGAAAAGGTGTTTGAACAGAGGGGAAATACCTCTGAATCATCTCCTTGAATCTCTGTCTGGATGGATACTTGCATGGTCCAGACATTACATGGCATCATGTAAGGATCATGCTTCTTTTTTTCTGTATGCAGTTTGCAGCCTTGGACCCTTCATTCCATTTAAATGCTATGCTTCCAAAGAGCAGAAGATCAACCTTGCAGCAAAGCTGCCACACTGGCACTGAAGTAGAAATGCCAGTGTCACCTGCTCTACCACTGAAAGTGACCTTAGAGGACATGGAGCAGTCCCTTTTATAGACGGGAGACCCAGGAGCAGAAGTGATCAGCTCAAGGTCATAGAGATGAGATTGACCCCAGGTCCTCTGACCCCAAATCCAGAGTTCTTTTCACTCAGCTACACCCTTTTCACTTCCCCAATTCTTTCCTATTGTTTTTTGCTTTTGGGGGTTAAGTGACTTGCCCAAGGTCACACGGCTAGTAAGTGTTAAGTGTCTGAGGCTGGATTTGAACTCAGGTCCTCCTGACTCCAGGACCTGTGCTCTATTCACTGCACCACCTAGCTGCCACCCCCCTTTTTTTTCTTTTTAAACTCCCTTTTTCTATGTAGGAATAAAATGAGCATAGGCAGAGATGTGACTTGCTCAGAGCCTGGATGACTATGAAGGTGTTCTGCCTCCAAATCCAGGGCTCTTGCCCCTACAACATGGTGGCACACTGAGAAAGCCCCCAGGCATGCCAGGAAGTCTGGCAGCTAGATGGGCCCCGGCTCGTCCAGGGTGGGCAGTGATTACGAGCACAAGGAGCCATTCTTCCTACTTCCTTCCCCTCACATGAGGAGGCCAGGCTTGGCATGAGAGCGGGGGCCGGTGCTGCCACTGAGTCATGCACAAGAGGGTCCCAGACTAGAAAGGAAGGAAGCATTTATCAACCACCTACCATGTGCCAGACACTGGACTAAGTGGTTCCCAAATCTCATTTGATCCTTACAACGACCTAGAGTAAGAGCTGTTATTACCCCATCTTATAGTCAAGTGAGGCCAGTTGAGATGAGTGACATGTCCAGGGTGAGGCTGGATTTGAATTCGGATCCTCCTGACTCCAGCCCCAGCTCTCTATTCACGGAGCCACCTCACTGCCTCTGGAAGAGTAAATGGGCTAAGGTGTTGGGGTCATCTCATAGGATGATACAGCTATAGTTTAGAGTAAGGAAAGTTCCCGAGTCAAGACAGGGAGCAGAAGGCAGATACACTGTGTTATCTGAGAGGGTGTCGGCATCTGAAGCCTGTGAACGGTGGTATTCATTCTGGGTTCACTCCCCAAATGCTCCCTAGATGCCCTTGATGGGGAAGGCAGCGTGGCAGGGGGGTGACATGCTGATCTTGGAGCTGGCAAGACTGGGGTTCGGATCTCGCCTGTGGACACTGCCTGGCCACGCAAACCTGGCTGAGTCACTTAACCTCAGACTCCTCACCTGCAAAATGGAACTTCTCATACAAGTGGTGACTCCCCCACAGGCTGATTGTGAGGCAGCATTTTTATAGAACTTGGAGATTTGTAGAGTGCTTTATAAACATCGTCTCTCTGGTCCTCACAACAACTCAGGGAAGGAGGGGCTCTTATTATCCTTGTTTTTACAAGTGTGGAAATAGGTAAATGACTTGTCCAGGGTCACACACCTAGTAAGTGTCTGAGGACAGGTTTGAACTCAGATTTTCCTCACTTCAGGCCTAGAGCTCTATCTACTGGGCCACCTAGCTATCCCTTGAGAAAGTGCTCTGTGGACTTTGTATAAATATCAGTTGTTATTATAAAGCCTTAGTTTCCACTTTGGTATGGATTTAGGCATGCAGTGGGGGTGGGCGGTTATGGCAAGTACAGGGAGGATTGCTGGTTGGACTTGCTGTCATAAGATTTGGGTTCAAATCCCAGCTCTGATACTTACAGACCCAATTCCCAGGGATACCATGGGGATTGTGTTAAGGTCCAGAATGTTCTAGAACCACCTTGGTGCTCTCCTTAACAAAACCAACTGCAGGAGGGAAGAAAATCTCCAACAGACAGTGCTGGTGGTCAGTGAGCTGGGCCTGGGATGGAAAAGGAGGAAAAGAACCAAATGGCCTGTACTGGGGACACTGGGCAGGGGGACAAATTAGAGACGGCTCTAGCACTAGGTGGGAGTCATCCTGGGAGTGGCAATGGCTGCCTCTAGAGGTAGAGGACCTCAGTTTGAATCCTGACTCTCGTGGCCACTATTGGTGTGACCTTGGGCAAGTCACTTCACCTCCAGGGCTCTGGTTCCCTATCTGGAAAATGAGAGGGTTGTATTAAAGGGACTCTGAGGTCCTTTCTAGCTCTGTGGTTCTGTGTGTGACCTCAGGCAAGTCCCTTCAGCCCCTGGACCTCAGTTCTTCATTTGTGAAGTAAAAAGGTGAACTAGGGTGATCTCCAAGTTCTAAACCATTAGAAAGATCTGGGTTTGAATTCTGCCTCGCACTGTCATTAACCAAGGGAACTTCAGATGCTAATTGACATGAGGCCCCATCTTTTAAATAACAACATTATCCCATGAGACTTTATGACTTACGTCCATGCCAGACCACGGTCTCCAAGGTACCCAAACTGCAGGTGACCCTAAGAGCTACGGAGTGAGGAGACTGCAGCCCTGGCCAATGGTGCTTTATGGGAGGAATAGCCCCATCAGGGATGTGTGTGATGAGAAAAGGAGCAGAGGGAGAGAGAACAGCTACGCCGGCCATGTGCTGCTCTGGTACCCAGATCCTGCCCAAATCCCTGGGGTGGGGCCTCTCTGCTGCTCCAGAAGCCTGATGAGGAGACCTGGGCAATCAGTGCACAGCATGGGGGCATTGAAGGCAGTGTAATCAGTCCTCCAGGAGGAGGCATTCACATTGATGAGGTCATGCATCAGTGGGAGTCTTAGACAATGTTCTTGGTATGGAGTGGGGGGGAGGTGAATGACTTAGGAATCAACTCTTGCCCCCTGGGCACTCATTAGGTCCTGTGATTGGCTCCCCAGTCACTTGGCCTGGCTGTGAGGGATCAGAAGAGGACCCTGAGACAATGCAGAAAACCCGAAAGTGTGTGTGGAGTCCAGGCCCCTTTGGGAAGACACGTTTCCTTCCATGAAATCTCCACACTCCTCTTCTGACGGACTAACAGTCTTTCATTTCTCCTTGCATCTGCTACACTAATTCACTGAAGCTTTCCATTTTTCCCTAGAAAGGTGGATATATGGATTTATGCTGATGGTAATTCTTCTATCCAAAAGAAAAATCTTGTATGGTATTTAGAATCAAAACCTTACCAAGTCTTTAACTGGAAGAAAATGGCTTACATAGGATTTTGACACAAATCCACTAAATTCAACTGATTTAGGTGAGGAATTTCTTGTTATAGAGGAAACCCAAAAGGAAGGGGGCTCTAGCTGGTGTATTATGAATAGCTCTTGGGCTCACAGTTTAGGTAGGAGGCTGATAAGCTGGACAGGAGGAAAGCTGGGATGGCAAAGGGCCTTGAGAGTGCAATATATGGAGGTCCATTGAAGGAAATGAGGGTCTAAGCCCAAAGAAATAACAACTTGGGCTAGGGTGTGCAGCTTGATAGTTGTGGTCACATATCTGAAGGGTTATTTTGTGGAGAAGGGATGAGACTCATTCTGTTTTGGTCATGGTAAACCAGCAGCTATGAGGGGAAATGTAAAAGGGAAAATTCAGGCTTGATGTTGGGAAGAATTTCTCACCAAATAGAGTCATCCAAAAGTAAGATGGGATCTCTGAGTAGATGTTGGATGCTCCTTCATTTGAGGTCTTCAAACAGAAGTCAAACAGATAAATACAAAGATAGATAGATGATAGATGATAGATAGATAGAAAGATAGGCAATAGATAAAATATTTATTACTTGCTGACTGCTTAGCATATAGCTAAGAACATAAAAACAAGCAGATAACAAAGTCCGTGTGTGTGTGTGTGTGTGTATGTGTGTGTTTATATGTAAATGTTGTTGTTCAGTCATTTTCAGTCATGTCTGAGTCTTTGTGACCCCATTTGGGGTTTTCTTGGCAAAGATACTGGACTGGTTTGCCATTTTGTTCTCTAGCTCATTTTACAGATGAGGAAACTGAGGCAGCCAGGGCTGAGTGACTAGCACAGGGCCACACAGCTCATATGTGTCTGAGGCATGAATTGACCTCAGGTCTTTGTGACTCTAGGCCCAACATTCTATTTACTTCAGCACCTAGCAACCAGCTACCACACTACATTCAGTTTTGCCAAGCACATTTTAGGAATGACGTGGATAAGCTAGAAAGTAACAGATGAGGACAATCAGAAAGGCAGAGTCACAAGATCATGTCATAGGAGGATTGGTTAAAGGAACTAGAGATGTTTTGGCCTGAAAAGGAGACTTAGTGGTGGGACGTGAACATTGTCTCCAGGTATTCAAAGGACTCTCAGATTTGAGAGATCAGCTGTGTTCTGCTGGCATCAGTGGGTAGGAAAAGGAGCGAGGGATGCCAGCTGAAGAGCGGCAGAGTTTGGCTTGGTGTCAGGAAAATCTTACTGACAATAAAAGCTACCCCAATGTGGAATGGGCTGCCTTGGGAAGTGGAGAATTGGCTCTATATCTGAGCACCTTCAAGCAAAGGTTGAATGATGATGGGGATGGTGGACAAGGGAATGTTGGTCAGTTATGAGTTAGACCAAGTGGCCTCTAAGGTCCCTTCCAACTTTGTGATGATCTGACAAAGGGGCTGTTTTGTTCGACCAGTGATGTGGAAAGAGTCAGGAGGGGCCTGAGAAGAGACAAAAGGTATTTGCTGTCCTGAAAGGCCTGCCAAATGGTGGAGGGGATGTGTGCTGTGACATGGACTTTTAAGATCCCTCTGTGACCCTCTGATTCCATGTGGGCAGAGGATTAGGTGACTCTTTCCCCAACCCCCTCATTCTGGATTCTATTTCGCTTGATGTAGACTAAATTGTACTGTTAGAATTTGGAAAAAAGCAAAAGTATCCCTTTGTCCAGGAAAGTTTGGGGCTGGTGCCCACCCTCCTGATCAAGTGTTTCTTCTTGCTTTGCCGGCATGGATGCACCCATACCCCCATCTCTTTTTAATCATTCATGACAATTGATTCTACTCCCCTGACTCATCAATCCTCTTCCTTCCAACTGCACACCCCCAACCCTAGAAAAGAAACCTCATGGCCTTGTTTCCTGGCCACATCCTCTGCTAATGATTGCCACAGGCTGACATCACTGTGTGTGAAGACATAGTTACTTTTATCTATTTTCAGTTGAACCCATAGTATCATCTAGTGATCGCCCAACCTCAGCATAATCAACCAAAAAGCTCAACTCAGATTGAAGGCCTTCACAGACAAGCTCGTCTCTCATTTTTGTTTCTGTAATCCAAAGCTACAGTTTTGTCTGGGCCTCTCTTCTTGGCCATGGAAAGACTTTTCTTGCTGGAGATTTTCGGACTGTGATTCTCATCTTTGCTGCTTAGTACACTGGTCCCATTCTCTGGGGCTGGTGCATGGCTTGCCCTTGGGTTGACCAGAAGGCCTACATTTCATTACCAGCATTCCCTGTGAACCATGGGCCTTCCTTAAAGTGACATGTGTATAGTGTGTCTTCTCCATGAAGTTTTCTGAACCCTCCCTCCCCCCACATACACAGAGTATACCCACCCCCACCCTAGGACAAGCTGATCACTTCAAATCTCATTTCCATGCTGATGGATTCAGTTTTATATATTCAACACCTTCCCAACACCCCTGTCTGTGATTTTGAGGGCTCATGGGTGAAGCCTTCCTTTAGAGAAGGCAGGATTGGGACTTTGAGCTCTCTCCGCTTTCCATCTGCAGCTGTTTGGTTTCAAATCCAGGACTCCCTCCAGGTTGGTACCCGCTGGTGTCCCCCCTTCCTGTTTCCTTTTGTGTATGTCTTCCCCCTTTATATTATAAGCTCATGGAGGGCAAAAATTATCTTTCTTTTCCTTATTTGTATCCAAAGAACAGCACCTAGTATATAGTAGGTGCTTAAAATAAATGTTTATTGAATTGGTAACAAGTACAATGTGGTAGATCTTTGCATACAAAGTCTGAATGGCGTGTCCAGCGGCCTGTCTGGGTGGAAGGCAGAGTCCTGCGAGGGTGCCATTTAAATGAATGTGTTCTTATAGGCATCTGAAGCCATGCTGGAAAATCCAGTTTGGGAAATGGGACGGTGCACTTCTCCTTTTGGTCCCACCTGATCCCTTCTGATCACACCTGCACCTTCTGGTTATACCCTGCCTACCTAGTAACACTTATACCTGGTCATACCTGCACATTCTACTCACACTTGGACCTTCTGCTTATATTTCCCCCTTCTACTCCCATCTGTCCCTTCTGGGTATAGCTATACCTTAAGTTCACACCTGCTTCATAACCAAACTGTAGAGCTCAGTCATTCAGTGCACTTGGCTCCAATGCTCCCTGAATTGAACTCAACAACCCACGGGAATAACCTACCATCCTGCTCTAAGTATACCTTTGCTGAGTGTAGTATGTACATGAATATTAGGCCTCCCTCTATGGATGCCACTCAGTATCTTAGCATAAACTTTTCCAAGTTATTATGATTACCCAGTTATCACTTGGTCATGAGCCTTGCTGACCTCTCATGATGAATGGTCCTCCAATGACAGGCATATTGGCCATGGGCTCACATGCCAAGCTTTCCCTGTTTCTTGATGCTGCAAACAAACTCATCAACAGTCTTTAAGAACACAAGGCCAGTAATATGACACATAGGAGGCATCTGAGAAAGATATTGGTGGAAGTGGAGAGAGAGAGAGAGAGAGAGACAGAGACAGAGAGACACAGAGAGAGAGAAGAGAGAGAGAGACAAAAAGAGAGACAGAGAGAGAGAGAGAGAGAGAGGAAGAGACAGAGACAGAGAGACAGAGACAGAGAGGAAGAGACAGAGACAGAGAGGAAGAGAGAGGCAGAGACAGAGACAGAGATGGAGACAGAGAGGAAGAGAGGCAGAGATAGAGAGACAAGGGGGGAGAGACAGACAGAGAGACAGACAGAGAGAGACACAGACACACAGAGAGAAAATGGAAGAGAGAGAGGGAGAGAGAGAGAGAGAGAAAGAGGCTTAAATTTATATAGGTAAGAATGGGGGACCAGAGCTCTGATTTCATGAGCAGAAGGAACTTCCACATGTGGAAGCTTCCTCCATCAATGGAGGGTGGCACTTCTATTGCATCATCTAGTCTCCCTGCCTCTCCCTGCTGGATTACCTAGATAGTGAGGGATTACATGAAAAGATGTATGCATTCTTACCAGTCTGTAACTTTGTATTCTTATTAATGAGTGCTAATCTCTATTGGTTTGATTCAATTCAATAAGCATTTATTAAACAGTCATATATCAGGTTCTATGGTAGGCTCTGGGAATAACAAAGTGACAAAGAAGCACAGTCACTGGCCCCAGAGAGCTTACATTCCATGCTGTTGAAGGACTGCAACTCACGTCAGCACCTTCTAAACTTGGCATCCTGGGAGCAAAAGCCCACTTGCTCCATCCTAGTTATGTCTGCACAGTGGACTCTACCTTAGTTGGGGTGAGGTGGGGTGGAGGTGTCTCACCTACTGAAATCCCAGGTCATGGATCTTACATTTAATCATTCACACCCATGCCCACATGCACCCATGCAGACACACAGAGACACAAACTAATGACCATATGTTCATGTGACCTAAATATAACTTTCTGCCATCTACTTTCCCATTGCAACTTCCCAGGAAGGCCCAACAAGGTGACTGGATGGTCCTTGGACACATCTGTATATTTACCAGTGTCATCAGATCAGATGGAATAATATTGGTAAAGCCTTTGGCATAGTGCCCAGCACTTTGAAGACACTCAATATGTATTTCTTCCTCCCCCTCCTACCTCATCTACCTACTCCATTTCCACCAATCCTCCAAGGCACCATTAAATGAAGCCTTCTTTCTTTTAGAAGACTTTTCCTGATTTCTATCCTCAACCCAGAAAGAAGTCATTGTTGCCCTTGGGAAGTAATGAAGTCTACACTTCTCTGATGTGCCCATTGACTTCTAGACTGTAAGCTCCATGAGGGCAGAGAACATGCCTTATCTTTCCTTCCATTCCTTGTGGATCTGCCATGGCGCCATATGGCTGGTAGTCACTCAATAAATGTTTGTGGCCCTCTGATCGCTATAATTCTATGTCAGATGACTCTTCCCCATTCCTGCTGCATTCATTTTCTACCCTGGTCATGCTGTTCTACTTCTCTGGAAGCTGGCAAGGTCATCCTGCCTCCATGCCTTTATTTACATGGTTCCTTCTGCCTGGAATGCCCCTATGCATTCCTCACTACTTGAAGTTCCTCCCATCCCAGAGATACTGTGTGGTATAGAGGAAAGAGCCCTGACTCTGGACACGAAGCCCACCTTTAATGCTTCCTGCCTCTGTGGCCTCAGGCAAATTGCTCAACTGATCTGGGCCTCAGTTTTCTCACATGCGAAGAGAGGAATTGGGACTCAATGACTGCCTTGAAGTTCCTTCCAGTTGTGAATGTATGACCTCATCATCCATCCTTTATAGCCTGCCTCAAATGCTGTCTTCTCCAGGAAGCCTTCCATGATTCCCTAGGTCAGTAATGACCACCCCTCCTGGAGCTTACATGGCTTTGTATCATGCACCCATGTCATGTACTTACCCTATGTTATGGGAATCTAAAGATCTTCCCTGCCCCTAGGCCCTTTGCTAAAGTGGCTACGTGACTCTGAGGACCCTTGGATATTTGAAAGTATACTCTGTTATCTAATAGGCTGAATGTGGTCACATGGAGCCTGTGGCGCCAGGCTTGTTTTCCAGGAATGCCCGTGCCTTGTAGCTTTGTGATTGGGCAGTGGGTCTAGAGGGCTGTGAC
>CM053592.1:3679447-3704342 GCA_028646515.1 Pseudochirops corinnae
GGCTGTTTTGGGGTGGTGGGTGGGGGAAAGAGGGGGAGAAAATATGTAACTCAAAATCTTGTGGAAATGAATGATGCAAACTATAATAAAATTAAAAAAAAAAAAGAAGGAAAGTAAATGGCTCTGCATTCACCAAGGTAAGCAAAGATGAAGGTTGAAGTCTTCAGACACCAAATGTCGAGCCTGAGCCTCAGACCCTTGGATTCCTAATTGTCTACTTAGTGAGAGAGGGAAAGATGCTGGTGGGCTTCCATTTCCCTCCCAGGGGAGCCAGGAGGATAAATGAGCCCAGACTTTTGGAGAGCTCTGAGTCACGGTGGCAGCCATCACTGGTGCTAATGGGTTCCTGGGAGTGCCTCCCCAGCACAGCTACATCCAGCAGGCCTCCACTCGGAACCAGCAGGCGGTGCTGATGACTCAGGCTGGGTGCTGGGCCGGCAGCTGACCTTGACTTCGATGGGGCTGGTCAAGCACAGAGAGCCAGCAGGCTGCTGGGTTTGAGGCTTGTGTCCAAAAGCCCCATTCCAGGAAAGGAGACCCTTTGCTAAATGGAAGACCTATCAATTGTTAAGCCACAGAGCTCAAGAAATGGCTTTCAGACAGGCCCTTGGGAACAGCATCTGATGTGCTGGATTGCAGATTTCTTTTCTGAGGCCTGGAGTGACTTGGGAGTCAGCAGGAGGAGAGATAAACAAGAATTTATTTATTAGGCACCAATAGTGTGCAGGACATTGGCTGAGGATGGAGGGAGCACGAAACCTTGGATTCTTGCCCCCCAAGGAGGTCACAGTCTATTGCAGGGGGGGACCAAGACACCGACCTAGATAGTCTACATCCTTATTTGCTTATTAATTCATTAAGCAAAGATGTCTTGAATATCTTCTGCGCAGGGTGTTTGGGTGTTTGGAGATGCTACATTGGGTGTTTGGAGATGCAGTGTTAAGGTAAGACTTAATGGAAGGTCTCTTGATCTTGCAAACCCATATGAGGAGAAGGTTCCAACACAGAGAATTGAAAGCACAATCTTACATGGTTGGACCATCAAAGAAGAGCAAAACAAAGTGCTTTGAAAGATCTGAAGTCAGATCTCGGATCCTGGGATCCTGCTAGTCAGGAGGCAGCCAGGTGGCCCGTTGGGCAGAGGTGGGGACTGGGAATCTGGAAAACCTGGCTTTGAATCCTGCCTCAAAGAGTGACCAGCTAAGTGCGACCCTGGGCAAGTCATATAATCTGTCTTTCTCAGTTTACTTACCTAGAAAATGGGCATAATAAATAACACCTTATAGAGAAGACTGAATGAGAGAATCTGTGAAGTGCTTTCTAAAATGTAAATGTCATTGACATCTCAGCTACTGTTACAACCATCACTATTAGGCCCTGGGCTCCAAGGCCTTCCAAGGCATTGAAGGAAAATCAATATATTTTCAACCTTAGAATCCAAGTTCCAAGAGAGCAGTGACCATTTTTTTGCTTCTTTATGTACCTTCATTTGAAAGTACTTAATTTTTTTAAATGAATGGAGTGAACCTTCTTATGTTTCCTGAATGTGAAGCTAGGAGTCCTAAGGGCAGCAAACTTAGACTTCCTGACTGGAGTCAGGAAGAGCTGAGTTCAAATCTGGCCTCAGACACTTAGTAGCCTGATGACCCTGGCCAAGTCACTTCACCCTGTTTGCCTCAGTTTCCTCATCTGTAAAATGAGCCGGAGAAGGAAATAGTAAACCACTCCAGGATCTTTACCAAGAAAATTCCAAATGGGGTCATGAAGAGTCAGACAGGACTGAACAACACCAGCAAATTCTGCAAAACTACCCTAACCTCAGAGTTCCCAAGCATTTCATGAGCAGACCTATAGGGTGTAATCAGCTGAATGGCTCACTGAAGATACAACCTCGGAGGACAGGGATTGTGCAGAGAGGCAGAGACCAACCGAGGGACAGCCCCCACAATCCTTCCTCAAGTTCTACAGGGAAGTCCCTGATTCAGATGACTAAATATTTGCATCTCCCCCAGAGAAGGAAAACAAAGCTCGAAACATTCCAGAATGTTTAGGCATGTAAATTTTAGGGACTTCCCCTTTCATTTCTGTGCAAGCACCAACAAAAGGAGAGGCCCTCCCTCACTCAGCAGAAGTCTTGTAGCTGAGAGGCCTCAGCTAGCTTGGCAGCTTCTGTGATCCGGGCAGTGGGGACCCAAGGCTCTGTTTCTCTCTTCTCTCTAAACATGGCAAGGAGCAAGGACAATCATGGGGTTGTAGGTATCAAGCTGGGCAAATCCCCTTGGAAATCCTTGAACCCAGTCCCTCATTTTATGGAAGAGGAAAGTGAGAAACAGTGACTTCTCCAAGGTCACACTCTGCTAAATATAAGAGGGAGGAAGAAGTACTGACTGTGAACACTGCCTGGCCTGCTGATGAGCTGTGTCACCATGGACAGGTCACCTTACTCCTCTGGGTCATTATCTTCATTAGTAAAATGAGCTGATTGGATGAGGTAATCTTGAATGTTCCTAAATCTCATGATCTTGCTAGTCAGTAAACTCAATATGAAGATTAAATTATGGCAAATTAAATTCTTTAAGAATGTGGCCCATGGGAGGTAGACCCTGGAGTCAAAAGGACGTGAGTTCAAGTCCAGCCTCAGACACTGGACACTTACCAGCTGTGAGACCCCGATTGCCTCAGGGGGAAAAAAAGAATGTGGCTGTTTCTGAAAGCCCTTTCCTAGTCTAGCACATAAGGAAGGTTGGCCCTAAAACCAGTTTCAACTCCTACTCATTTTGTAACTAAACAAATGCCAGTAATGCTCTACTACTTACTATGTGTGTGACTCTGGACAAGTCATGTCCCTCTCTGGCTCCCATTTCCTATTTCGGGAAAATGAAAGGATTGGGCAAAATGAATTCCAAGGCCCTTGTCCCCTTTATGTCCAATGATCCTAAAATTTCTCTGCCCTCTCCAATGCTCACCTCCTCCCAAATTGTCTGAAATTCTTCCATAAGAGTTTTGTTACTTCAGCTTAAGCCAAATGTGTTGATATCCCAATGGCTGTCTTGTGCCATTGCTGTGGGTACTGTTTCTATCAGCCCAGATGCAACCACAGTAGGGCTTTACATCCTGTGTCATTCTTGTCTGTGTTATAACTCGCATCCTTCACATGTTGTTGTTCAGCCTTCATTTTCAAAGAGGATCAGTGATGTCATAGATGATGTCTTGACTTGTATGTGAATTGGATGGGATTCACCCCAATGTGCTGGAAGCCTTCTTTTTTTACACTGGGGGGGAGGAATTTACCAGAGCAGCACTCTGGCTACCCCATTCTCCCTCATTCTCACCTCATAACCCACCCATATCTTTGTCTTATCACCCATTTCCTCAATGATATCTCCCCTTTGTCATTTCCTGTGCTCACACCATCATCAGAAGCATGTGGACCACTCCATTGCCATTTTATTGACTCGTAACCTGGCTTCTTTAGATTGTTGCATTTTAAACTTTGCAAACCTGCAGTAAGAACATTGGGGTGAAAAGGATAAGCACTGGGGAGGAGTTTGGGTTCAACAAAGCCCATTTTTCATAGATTGCCTGGCCACCCTTTACTTGCTTTTGAATTTGGGCCAAGCTTATATTTATCCGTGGTGCTGATCCCATATGTGTGCTGATGGAATTTCTCAATGGACTGGCTGGACTCAGCTGCCTGTCAAAGTATAGAAAATAGCACTTTTCATTGAATTAATTTTTCCCATATGGATTATTAGGTTGACCTCTGTTGAATGTTCATATATCTCATTGAAAAGGTCTTGCAATACTCAGAGGCTGAATGACATTAGTCCAAAATAATCCATAAAAAGGAATCTCAGGAAGGTGCAATTTTGGTAACCATGGACCTCACTGTTTTATACCTCATTTGATATTAATGATCAGAAAGTTGTTGAATCCAGTGGTGTTCTGGTGCTGACAAATGTCAAGGGAAGAGACTCTATGATGGAGGAGTGGACAGAGAGACTATATAGGTCCTTTCTGCTATACAGAATCATTTGTGAAAATCCAAATATTCCCTTCTCATAACTTATCAAAATGTTCTTTCCATATATGGAGATAGAGAGAGAGAGAGAGAGAGAGAGAGAGAGAGAGAGAGAGAGAAAGAGAGAGGATTCTCATAAAAAATAAAGGCATAAAAAGTCCTTCATGACCAACCCCCAACTCACTTTCTAATTTTCTTACACTCTCCTCCCTGCCATGTACTCCAGTCCAGTGACAATGGCCTACTTACTGTTCCACAAACAAGGCCTTCCATCTCTGGCTGTCCCCCATGCCTGGAATGCTCTCCCCCTTTAACTTCACCTACTGACTTCCTTTCAGTCTCAACCCAAATCTCACCTTCTCCAGGAAGATTTTCTCAATCCCTCTTCATTCTAGGGCTTCCTCTCTGTTAATTGTTTCCTATTTATCCTGCATACAGCTTATTGTTTCCTCCATTAGATTGCGAGCTTTTGAAGTCAGATTGTCTTTTGCCTCTTTTTGCATCCCTAGCACTTAGCACATTGCCTGTCACATACTAGGTAAATGTTTATTGACTGACTGACTGATCAAAATGTATTGATTCCCATATTGCACCTCTCCCCATCTTTGTCTCGAATAGCATTTCTGCACATATCATAGACTAAGGTCCTCCCACTTGAAGAGGCTTATTATTCTGTCACTGATGACAGAGATAGGTTGCTATAGAAATGTTGACATATCTGTTCCATTTTCTATACATGAATGTTCTAGGGATGATGTGACTCAGCCAGGTCTCATGCCAAGCTTTCTATAGACTTGTTTTCACTATTATCACTCTGTACTGTTTTATAAAATTACTCTAATCACAATCTTTACTCATCCTCCTTATGGTATTTTACAAGATACCTGTATTTTAGTGTAGTATTAGCCAGCTATGTGGTACAATGGATAGAGTGCTAGGTCTGGAATCAGGAAGACTCATCTTCCTGAGTTCAAATCTAGCCTCAGACATGTTCTAGACTAAGTGACCCTGGGCAAGTCACTTGATCCTATTCTCTTCAGTCTCCTCATCTGTAAAATGAGCTGGAGAAGGAAACAGCAAGTCACTCCAGTATCTCTGCCAAGAAAATCCCAAATGGGGCCATGAAAGGTCAGACAGGACTGAAAAGACTGAATAGCAAAGTAGTATTGCTCTTGGCTTCCACCATTGCTTGCTTACTGGCTAAGTGATTTCTAAGCTCTTTTGACATCTTCATTTTGGCTACTGTTTGGTTATATTTTTTGCAGAAAATATTGATAGTCAACATCAATATCTTTGCTTACTCCATTTCATTGCATATATTGTTTGAATAGGTTTGGTTGGAACTGTTCAATTGTTTGGTTACTTTTCATAGTACACTGTTTAATTTAGCAGTGATTTTTTCAAAACCATAAATCTAATTACTCAGTGATCTGGTTCCAAAGGCATCTGGCTCTGAGATGATATTCCAGGAATTGGCCATTTCCTGCCTACTAACTCTAGTCAATTGCCTTTTTTTCAATTGCTCAGTTTCTTCTCATCATTACCGTTTCTTCTATTATATTGGTTTTTATCTTAACTAATTACTCAGTGATCTAACTGCCCACAGGCATCTTATTCCGAGCTGACTCCCACATCAGTAAGTAGCCATATCCTGTCTATTAAGCTATAGTCATTTTTTGGGGGGAATGTTGTTCGCTGCTTGCCCTGTCCAGCCTCTCCCAACTCTCTTTAGGAAAAAAAAGAATTTATGATACATAAATGTGAGGTTCTGAGTAGGTCACAAGCCCCAGGCTTCTTTCATTTCATCATTTCAGCCAATTAATAGTAAGGGCTCATGCTTAGATAATATTTTAAATCTTACAACATGCCCATCACAACAACCCCACAAAGTTACTTCTATGACTTCCATTACTTTCATTACTTCAAACATGAAGTATTAAGTATTATGCCCTTTTTTAAGATGAGGAAACTGAGGTTCTCAGAAGTTATACCTGGGAATGGGCAAAAACATAAGAAGCAGGATTGGAACTCAAGTTTTCTAACTGGAAGAATCTGCCTGTTAAAGGGCTTTGAATCTTCTTGAAATGCCAATGCCACAATGAACCCTTCATCAGACTCTTGTTACTTATCAGATGCTGCTGCTACCAGGTCTAGTGGGCTTGGCTACTACCTCTGATTATGGAGAATAACTTGGATTGCTCCCAGCTTTTCACAGGTCTACAAACTCAGGGTTGTAATGCTATCCTTCCATCCTTAGTGGAAAGCCATGCACGAGCATCTTTCCAGAGGACTGATGCTCTGAACAGCTTTCCAAGGTTCTGATCACACAGTATAGTGAACTCTCTATTTATTCAATAACAAATCAGAGCAAAACATTCATAGAAAATCAAAATACAGCATTCACCATGTCATAACTCAACAATTTATCACTAATATGGCCACATAGCTTTCACCAAAGTGGTCACATAGTTTTAAACAAAGTACATTCATTCAGTCAATCACAAAATCCTTAATTCAATCACAAAGTACAAAGTCAAAGTTCTCCACCACTAGGTCACAGTGTATAAAAATCTTCTCAGTCGGTACACAGTATCCAAGTAAAGTCTTCTTTCACCTTGACTCCTGGCTGGCTTTCAGCTTCCATGGTTCCTCTTCTATGGTCCCGCTCCAACTGTTACCTGGGTTCAAAGGCAGGCAGCTCCCAATTCCTTGTCCAGCTCCTTGTCCAGTTCTTTGGCCCATGCCCATTCCATATTGAAGGTCACAGTGTCCAGTCCACCTAAAGTCCTTCACAGTTCCTGTTTCTCGGCAGACAAAGTTTGACAGAGCCACAATAATATTCATACACATTGCTGGCACTATCATCAATTCACTATCTGCCTGTGAAATCAACTCAGACCCACCAACAAGGTCTGAGAACTCAACACAAGTCATCAACATAGAAATCAACACAGACCCACAAACGAGGTCCAAAAGGTCAGCACAAATCATCAGTAAAATCCTAGGACCCCCCCAAACCCTCCTCCAGGACTTCTGTAAACATACAACCAGAAAATCCTCCTTCCAGTAAGGTCCCAGGGCTTCTGTACAAAGTATCACAAACAAACATCAACACAGGCAGAGCAGACAAACAGTTTGCCAGGATGCCACAAATTTTCTTCTTCTTGACTCTGGTACCATAAGAGTCCTTTTCTCAGTTCTGCTGTCTCTAACCTGGAAATTCTTCTTATATATATGGTCATTAGCTCTTTCCCTTCCTGTTGCAGGAGTTCATGAGTTCTGGGGTTCATAAGTTGTGCGGTTCACATGTTCTATTTCTTAACAGATTTGATACAAGGCTCAAAAGAAACTTGAAAGAAACAAGGTGTTAATTCAACAGCTGGAACAAGGTGTGAACGACTTCTGCGCTTGCCATTACACCTGGATACTCATTGACCTATGATCAAGAAGGAGCAAACAGGACCATACCTTAAAGCAGGCTCTTACTGATGCTCTGGAAGGAGGGATAAATGGGGAAAAGGCCACTAGGGCATCCCAAGGTAATGTTTTGTCCAGGTGCCAATTGTATCTGAGAACCTTCCCGAGCTGAAGACACCAAACCTCAGGGACCATTCATAAGTCAAACCAAGTCCCCTGGCCCTGCTGGAGTGTGCAGAATCCTGTAGACTGGCTTCTATTTCAAGCTATGGGATGTCACTTTGGGGACTGGTCCTCTTATCAAAGTAGTCTTGCTTTGGTTTTAATGAAAAAAAGTTTTTTTTTTAAAGAGGCAGTTTTGAATATTTCAAAAATATTTTCTTTTAAAATTCTCTTTATAACAGAGAAAAATGAGGGAAAACAATATAATCTCGAATGCACAGTCAACCAGAAGCACTTATTAAGCACCTACTGCATGTCAGATGCCGGAGATATAAAGAAAATAGTGAAGAACACTCAAGGAACTTCCATTCTCCTGAGGGAAGGAGAGACATCCTGGCTGGGTAGAAGGTAGAAAGGTGGGCTCAGGTTCAGGATGACATAGGGTCAGATTCTGCTGCTAGGACATCCTGGCTGTGTGACCCTGGGTAATTCACTTGACCTCTCAGACAATTCTCTAAGACTAGAGGCTCGGGGGCAGTTGCTTATTTACACTGGCAGCAGGAATTTCCCAGACTGATGAAATCAGAGTCAAATACCATCCCCTTCACCCAACAGAATCAAATAAAGAGCATGACTCTGGCATACTGGGTAAAAGAACATACTCGTGTCCTTTGGCTCTGGCCACAGTTGGGCTTGTTTGCTGCTGGGAAGAATTGGGGGGCAGGGAGAGGAAGGGCAGAAGAGAGATTTCATAACCAGGCCAAGGGAAGGCGTGTGCCTGTCTGAACTTGTGGAGTCTGGAATTTGCCTATTTCTAACCTCGACGTAAAATTCAGCAGATGGGTGACTTGTGACAAGCTTGACAGGGAGCAGCTTGGTCTAGTGGGAAGTCAAAGGCCCTGGCTCTTTTCCTCCCCATCTGTGTGACCCAGGGTGAGGTGCTTCTCCTTCTGGGTTTTAGGTTCCTCCCCTGTAAAAGAACAGGAGCAGGCAAGCTGCCCCCTCAGCTCAAAAGGCTTTTCCAATCATACAGTCAGTCATTTGCTAAGTTTGGAGCCTCTGTGTCCTAGAGGAGGCCTTGAACCCAGCTGGCCCTTCAAGTCCTTAGTTCTGCTTTTGTATGTCGAGGCCATCCTGCCCAGTTTGCTAAAGATATCTCATGAAAAGATCTCAAGTAGCATCCCATAGACCCTGGTTCTGGGGCAAACACTGTTATCCAGTGTTTCCATGGCCTTGGGTGGTCAAACCCCCATTCTGGGCTTGAGGTTCCTGCTTTGTCAAGTGAATGGATTGCTGAGGGGATCCCTGAGGCCAGTCCAAGTCTAGTGGCTTTCCAGGGATCAGAGAGTGACAGCCGTAGCTCCCTGGCACTAGGAGGACCAATCCAAAAAGAGCCCTTAATGTCAGAAGAGCCAGCTGCGTGTGTATGTTGATAGGACGGCCACTCACCTTCTTGCCACATCCAGTCGCTTCAAAAGTTTCTGCTGACTATGCCAACTTGTGCTGACACTGAGAGGAACATGGCTTGTATGAGACACGGTCTCTGCTTTCATGGAGGGGGCTGGGCTGTAATATTCCGTATTTCACGACAAGGGCATCCACCACACAAGCACAGAGCAAAGTGATATGTGACCTTACAGGACTTGGAGGAAGGAGAGGGAATAAGCTTTTATATGGTACCTACTGTGTGCTACACTTTACTAACAGGATCTTGTTTGATCTTCACAACCATGGGAGGCAGGGCTGTTATTATACCCACTTTGCAGATGAGAAAACTGAGGTAAATAGAGATTAAATGAGTTGCTTGGAGTCACACTGCTAGTAAGTATCCGAGGCTAGATTTGAATTCTGGTCTTTCTGCCCCCAGGCTCAGGGCTCTATCTACCGACCCATATGAGGGAACCTGGAGAGGAAGCAATGATATGGCCTGGCCGCTTATTGAATTGGCCTGGCTCCATTTGCCCAAGGCTGGGTGCTCTTTGTGGCCCACATGGGATGTGACCCTTTGAAAAGTTAAATGGTGCTACTTGAAGCAACCTCTGTCTTCCTTCTGGCCTGAGTGTCTTAGCCATTCATCCTTGGGAGGAGCCAGAGGCACGAAGGGTCAGCCGACTTGCTCAGAATCTGCTGACTGAGCACGTCACAATCCTGACTGAGGGCTTTCCATTTCACTAAGTGTATTTCCTCACCACAGCCCCCTGAAGTGGGTCAAGAAGACACAACTGTTCTCATTTTAAAGGAGAAGCGATTGAGGCTACAAAGGGAGAAGCAATCTTTCCACAGTCATGCAGCTGCGGAGTTTAAGGGCCATGACTCGAATCCACTCCCCCTGACTCCCAGTCAAGGGGGCACAGAGGGAGGGATGCTGAATCGGGAGTCAGGCGCCCTGGCTTTAACCCCTCAGTCTGCTACTTACAGCCTAGGTGATTCTGAGCAAGCCAATGAGACTGCTAGAAGGAAGCGGAAGTCTGCTGCTCATCACAGGGAAATCCACCCAACTGGACCCCAAAGAAAGTAATCAGTTACAAACATGAGAACAGTAAAGTGGCCACGTCACTCCCCTACTCAATGAATGCCAGTGGCTCCCTAACACTTCCAGGATCAAGCAGAACAATCCTCTGGGTGGCTTGGAAAGCCCTTCAGAACCTAGGCTTTTCCAACCTTCCCAGGCTTAGAATTTATTGTCCTCCTCCCCATCCTTCTTGCATTCTTCCACTTGGTGACACTGGTCTCCTTCTTAGCACAACCCCCGCCCCCTCCATGTCCAACTCTGGGCATATCATTGACTTACTGCCATACGCAGAAGGCTATCACACTTCATCTTGATTTCCTAGCTTCCTTTAAGTCAATCAGTAAACATTTATTAAGCACCTACTGTATGCTCAAGTACCATGCTAAATGCTAGGGATACAAAAGGAGGCCAAAGATAGCGCCTACCCTCAAGAAGCTAGCAATCTAATGGGGGAAGCCAACATCCAAATCCACACAAACTAGCTCAGTACAGAATGACCTCGTGGTCTTCAACACTCCCTGTGGCCAAAGTAACTCATCTTTCAATGGTCAGCATCCCAGCAATGAGCTACTCATTGATGCAGTATGACCCTCAGATCACAAGCTTACCATCTACCCCCAGGTTTACATGTGAAGCTTTTTCTGCTTGATAGAATCAGCCAGAGTCTGTGTTCCATTGGAATGACCTATGAGGATCATGGGTCACCTCCCCTGTGGTGACAGTTAAAAGGAGAGCTAACTAGCTAGCTAGACAGTATTCAGATAGGAAGGTCCCCATGTGCCTGCCTTTGTAGCTTCAGTACTTGGCACGATGCCAGCCAGAGTATTTATTAAATGTCTGTTGACTTACCTTAATTTGAGACAGATCTATTTTTTTGCGACAGATTTGTTGAGCACTTAGAAAGCAATCGGGCACCCAGGAAGCACAGTGGACACAAATATAAGCCAGGAAGGTGGTCCCTGCCTTCAAAGAGCTTGGATTCTAATGAGAAAAAGCAGTATCTAAAAGGGAGCTAGACAGGGGCAGGGTGTTTGCAGTCTAGATATAGGCAAGATAAGAAGGAAGTTTACCAACCAAAGCCAGGGGACCCTTGGATGGAAGGCAAAATTGCATTGTGGAGTGGATGGAGGAGGAGAATATTAGCAAAAAAAAAAATTCTTCATTATTCAGTTACCAAATGAATTGACAAGAAATGACAGAACAGACAGAGCTGTGGCTTTAGAGGCTGGAAGACCCGGGCTCAAGTTCTTTCTCAAATGCTTACCATTGTGTGACCTTGGGCAAGGCACTTACTTTTCCCATTTCAGTTTCCTCCTCTATAAAGCAGGAATAAAAATGAAACCTACTTCACAGGGTTGAAGATCAAATAAGCTGATAATGTGTGAAGAATTTGGTAAACCTCAATGAAAGCCTATATAAAAATTGGCTCTTTTTGTTGTCCTAAGAAAGTCTGCATAGGTGGACATGGGCACATTGCATTGGGAAGGGAGAGGAGGGGAGTTTATCAAAGGAAAGATAGGGGGCAAACAGCCTCTGGGGAGAGAGATAGGAAATCGGGGTGATCGGTTGGGATTGGCCTTGAGTGCAGCCTTTCCCCTACCCGAGTATTCATGCAGATGACAAAGTCTTTTTACCCTTCCTTTTCTGTCTGAGAGGATAGAGGGCTGATTTAGAGCTGTCTAGTCCTTAAAATTGTTTACTTGGAATTTAATGAGTGCCAAAGCTAAAGGGTCAGGCACCATGCTTCATTATCTAGTAAGAGATGCTATTGCTTGACACTTTAAATTTGTTGGATAAAGAGGCATTTTATACACATTTGGCCTCATTCATCTGTTATGTATTTATCCCTGAGAAGTAGCAAAAAAGGAAACTGACTAGGTGAAGGGTCGCATGTTTGGAGTTCAGGTTCTTGTTCCCCAGAACATCATGGAGCTTGTATCAGCTTCTTCTTTGGTTTCATGTCTTCCCCAAGCTGATAGGAGCCTGAATTTGCCAAAGGATCTTCAAGGGGTGATTATATCTGTAGACCAAAGTAGCTGAGCAACAGCTTCTGATAGAAGACACCTGAAACTCAAACCCATCGTCAGGTGGGGTGATTGCTGGTTGCCAAGTTGCTGTCATTTTGAGGAGTCTTGGTATTTGGAAATGAATGGGTGGCTCCCTTTATTATCTTTTTTAATCTTGAAATTTTTTCCATATGCTTTGTCTTTGTATCCTTCAAAGTGTACAGCTAACAAAAAGTACACCAATACTGCAGGGGAGCTCCGATCTCATTGACACAGTTGTTCCATCCAATGGTGAAACCTATCCCCACCTGCCCATCCTGTGGGAATCTCGTTTTTGTCCTTTCCTCAGTTCACTACAGAGGGTTCACCCAATGTATTGGAGGCTTCTTAGGGTCTCAGGACATAGTATGGATATTAGTAAAGAATGCAAGCTTTCCATCACTTATCCCTCACTCTCACTATGTGATGAAATAATCTTAAAAACAAATAAACACACAAATTATGCCAGCCATGGTGGTGTATAGCTGCAAGTTTCTGCTGCTGGGGGAGGCTGAGGCTGGTGTATTCCTTGAACTTGAAGTTGTGAGCTTCAGTAAGGCTAAAGAATAGCAGAAGTCCATACTAAGTCTGATACCAATATGGAGAATCCCGGGGAAATGGAGACTACTAGGCAGGGCCTGGCACATAGTAGGTACTTAATAGATCTTTACTGATAGAACATTTAATTAAAAAGGGGACAACCATCCCAGTTTAGAAATGGAGCAGGTCGAAGCTCCAGTGCCAATTAGCAGTGAGACTGGGTTCACTTGAGGCCATTGCCACTGTTCTGGCCTGGGTAACATAGGCAGATGCAATCTCATGCAACAAAGAGAAGAATAAACTAAATGTCTATATTCTGTGCAAATTCTAATGGTAACTCATTATGACAATGTCTCATAGATTTCATCATTTCCTATACTACATCCCTACACCCCGCTCCCCAGTATTACTCCATCTGACTAATATTGACACCCAGACAATATAGTAGACCACTAAAATACCATAAAAGTCTTCACTGTGCATCATTCCACCTTCTGACAGCTCATGGGCTTGAGGGAAGGAAGGAAGCCACATGATCAGAGGAATCAGACTGTTGTTTAGAATAGTTCTCAAAAGCAAGGTGTGATGGACAGAAAGCAGGTTTGCTTGAGACCAAGAAAATATTTAAAGAATGGCATTTTAAACTGAAAGACAAATGAGAGAAAGGGAGGGCGTGAAGGAGGGAAGAAGGAAGGAAGGTGAGGAGTTAAGGAAGGAGGGAATGAAGGAAGGAAGGTGGGAGGGAAGCAAGGAGGAAAAGAAGTAAAGAGGAAAAGCAGCAAGGGAAGAAGGAAGGCAGAAAAAGAATTGGAATAAGAGAGGAAAGAAGGGGGAAGGAGAGGAAAAGGAAGGAAAAAACAAAAGGAGGAAGGAGGGAAAGGAGGGACACAAGGGAGGAGTGGAGGAAGGAAAGAAGGAAAATGGCAGAACTAAGACAAGTGCTCCCTGGTAAGATGATAGGACTGAACTAGGTGGTCCTTGGGGACTGTTTTGGCTCTAAATCTATGACCTATAATCATGAACTCTGATAGTGAAGCAGAAAATATCTCAGATCACAGATAAGACATGTCTCTTGAATATAACATAATAAAAAGAACTTGATCTAAAATGAGAAGTCTGGGGTTGTAGCTGTTTAACTTTTCAATAGTGTCCTGAAACTTTCCATGACTCAGTTTCTTCTCCTGCATAATGAGTAAGATATCTGTCCAGCCTACCAGATAGGGCTCTTGTGAAGATAAGTCCCTAGCCTCATCCACACCCATTTTGATATCTCAACTTCCTTTTCCTTCTTTATTTTCTAAATGGGTGTAATGTTAATGGGATTTAAGATCTTCTTCTCCCATTAATAGGCCACAGTGGAGCCCATTAAGGGAAGCTTGCTTAGGGGTGGCTTGCTTGTAGGAAGGCTTTCACACCTTTTGCTAATTTCTGTTTAGGCACAGAGTCATGAGGGATGCCATCTGGCTCTGAGAAGGGTATATATACTCTGAGTTGGTATTTTGCTTTGGGGTCTGGTTAATGAAAAGGCTCTTGTGATTCCCTGGTCAAGATTCTGAGTGGCTGTATGTTCAGAGTTCCCTGACTTCTCAGATGTAAAGGCTCTCCTGATCCAGGGATGTATGTAAAGTATATAGTTGATTCAGGCAGTCAGAGCCCTATCTTTTGGTCTTTATTTCTCTGCTTGTATTTTCTCTATGTTTTCTATGAAGTTCAGTGTGCTGACTTTCCCTCTGAACCAGTGAATGTAATTTTAAAAATAATTCATAATTAATAATTTAAAAAATAATGCTAGTGTTGGGCTCTGTTAACTTCTAGGGGGATGTCTCATCTGATTTTCTGTCACTTTATATCCTTCTGTTTTCATTACCAAAACCATACAGCATCCAATGTATTCCTACTAATTTCCTGTATCCTGAAAAACCTTGTTAGAATTAGATTCCAGTGTTCTTCACTCAGTCTTAAACCCCTTTCATATCACTGCAGTATTTGACACTTTGGGGAAGCACTTCCTTCTGAATTTTCTATCTTCTCCCAATTTCTGGGATACTGCTCCTTCATAGGACTCTTCCTATTTCTCTGATTTTTATTCTCTCTTTCCTTCCCAAATTCCTCTTCTCCCTATATGGACCCCCAAATTTAAAACCAAGCCTCACCCTGGTGAAAAACAAAAAACAAAAAACTGAGAAGTCACTTACACAGAAGAATCAAAAAGCTGTTGAAACACGGAGAAAATTTTCTGAGACATCAGCTACTATATTTATGTACCCCAAGAGCACTCAAACTTCACAATGATTGAATGATGTGAGGCTTGGCCCAGACATACTTGAGAGCCATGTGGGTGACTGACTGTCCAGAGTAGATCTTTTCTTTCTTCTTTTTAAAATGCTTCATATTGAATCCTAAAGAGGCAGCACAGAGTAGTGGAGAGAGATGGCTTTAGAGTCTGGAAGTTCTAACTTCATTGCCAGCCTCTGTCACAGACTAGCACTGGGACATTGGATAAATCAGTCAACCTCACAGTACACCAAGCAACTTCCAGCAATGGGAGAAGGACTCTCTTAGCAGGAGCTCCCCACTCTGATAGGATCACAGTCATTTTTTTTGTTTGTTTTATGAAACCTAATCTGTTATTTTCTCATATCCTACCAATATGGGTTGGTGTTATACTAATCTTTATTTTCTGGTGTATGGCATAAGGACTACCCTCTCACCATCACCCTTCCACCCCTGCCTGAGCATCAGAGGGTAAAGGAGAGCTGAATTCTTTGGGAAACAAGTATGGACTTAAAAAGTTATTTACCAGGACCCTGTCACAGACCTAAGTTTCCAAAGAGGTTGCTCTTTTCTAGAAACACTTCAGGTATCCACTGTATTGGTAACTACACTGGAATCCCCAGGATAGCTGCTAGCACAGGTTCTTAGATCTGCTTTACTAGGAAAGATAGTTGTTTAAGGGGTCAACAATTTTTTTTTAAATTACTTAGTAACTGATCAATATAATAACCTGCCACAATTCCAAAAGACTCATGATGAAGCATGCTATCCACCTCCAGAAAGAGAACTGATGAACTCAGAATGAAGATTGAAGCATATTTTCTTCTATTTCTTTCTGTTTATTTTTTCTTGGAACATACCTAGTGTGGAATTTTTTTTGGCATACACACACATATGTGTGTGTTTATACACACACACATATATATATATATAATATATACTATATATACACATATACATGTATATATGTATGTGTGTATATGTATACACACACATAAATACATGTACACACGTATGTAAGGGATTTTTAATTTTCCTGCTTTCTCAATGGGTGGGAGAAAGGGTAGGAGAGAATTTAGAATGAATAATAAAATTAAATTTAATTTTAAAAAAAAGCTGTAATCAAAGTAATTTGGTTCTGGATAAGAAATAGAGAGGTTGATCATTGGTACAATAAGCTGAACAGATTGGGTATATAGTATACAGAAGCAAATGAACATAGGAACCTAGTGTTTGATAACCTCCCAAATTCCAGCTATTCGGACAAGTACTCACCCTTTGACAAAAACTGTTGAGAAAACTGGAAAGTAGTACAGCAGAAACCAGGCATAGACCAACATCTCACACCAAGATGAGCTCACAATGGGTACATGATTTAGGCATAAAGGATGATATCACAAGGAAATTAGTAGAGCAGGAAAGAACTCACCTGTAAGATATTTGGATGGGGAAACAGTTCATGACTAAATAAGAAAAATACAGATTCATGGGAAGTACAATGAATAATTTTGGTTATAGAAAATTTAAAAAAGATTTTACACAAACAAAACCAATGCTGCTAAAATAAGAAGAAAAGCAGGGAACTGAGAAAAAAATCTTTGCAGCAAGTTTCTCTGATAGTCTCATTTCTTAAACATATAGGGAATAGAGTCAAATTTAGAAGAATAAGAACAATTTCCCAATTCACAGATGGTCAACCTGCTGAATAAGCAGGTTTCAGGGGAAGAAATCAAAGCTATTAATATCCATATTTAAAAAAACACAACACTGAATCACTAATAATTAGGGAAAATTAAAACAACCCTGAGGTATCACCTCATATCCATCCATTTCCTAAAAAGGAAAATAACAAATGCTGTAGTGAATTGGGGAAACAAGTACAAAGAGATTAAGAAAGAGGAAAAGGATCTATATGTACAAAAATATTTATTGAAACTGGAAGTGATCTCAGAGACCATCTCATCCAATCACCTCATTTTAGAGATGGCAAAATTGAGACCCAGGGAGAAGAAGTGACTTGTTGTAAAGGGGTCATATGATCATTGATCTAGAATTGGCAGGAATCTCAGAGGCTGTCTCATTTTCTAGATGAGGAAACTTAGGACAAAGAGATGTTAAGTGACATGCCCCAGGTCACTAAGGTGGTAAGCAGCAGAGATGGGATTTGAGTCCAAGTCCTCTGACTCCAGATCTAGAATGCTTTCCATTGAATCAATCATTCTCTAAATATGGATATTGGGCTTTCGTACTGTGGTACAATTAATATCCTAGTGAGAGAAAATGTATTTCATTTGTTATTAGGGCTCACCAGAATCCTAGCATGGAAGCATAAAGAGAGCTGAATTCAATTAAATCCATCCCCTAGGCTTGGTGTGCCAATTGGGCAACAGAAGATGTCATTGCATGTGTGTGTGTGTGTGTGTGTGTGTGTGTGTGTGTGTGTGTGTGTACATGGGCATGTGTGTGTTTATTTATAAATAAATTCATATGTGTATGCTTCAAGATAAAGAAGATGTAACGTCTTACATCTGAATTGAAACGTAGTCAACTTGGCTATAATATAAGATAAATAGCTAAAAAAAAAAAAAAATCAGCCAAACAGTATACATGGATTAAGCACCTACTATGTGCCAGGGAATGTGTTAGATGATGGAAATAAAAATGCAGTGAATGGAATAATCCCTACTCCTAAGAAGCTTACATTGTAAGAGGGAAAGGAGACAAGCACATGCATATAGAATAAATGTAAAGAGAATGAATAAGAAACAAGTCCAAGTATTTTGAAAGGGAGGGCATCAGGAATGGCTTGAGCCATGATCTTAATGCAAAGAAAGTCTGTGAAGTAGAGGTGAGGAGAAAGCCCATTCCAGACCTGGAGGAAAATGATTGCCAAAGCCTGAAGATATTTGTGAGAAACAGAGGAGGCAATTTGGTTGGATAGCAGATTATAGGAAGGGTAATGATGTGCAGTGAGGATTGAAGTCTAAATTGAGGCCAGGCTATGAAGGGCTTTAACATATAAATGGGTGAGCTTGTGTTTTTTCTACAGGTAATAGGGAGCCATTGGAATCTACTGAGCTCTTCAGATATGTGCTTAAGAAAAGTCATTTTGACAGCAGTGGAGATGGCCTTTTTATGGTGAGATATGAGGCAGTAGTGTGGAGGATGTTGCACCAATGTAGGGGACAGATGGTGAAGGACAGAACCAAGGAGGTCCCTACTGAGTAGAGAAAAAAGATGATGCAAGAAGTGATGTGGAGACTCAAAGAGTTTGATTTAGCAACTGCTTGGAGTGATGGAGAAGGAGAAATTGAGGAAAGAAGCAAGGTTATGAACCTAGAAGGCTGGAAGAATAATGTTGCCTTCAACAGAAATAGGGAAGTTGGGTAGAAGAATGGGATTTTTTGGGGGAAAGAGAATGATTTAAGTCATGGGAATGTTGAATTTCATATGTTTCCAGAACAACCAGTAAAAAATGGCCAATAGTTGATTGATGAGGCAGGGATGATGGCCAGGGGAGTGGCTGCAGCTGGTTATAGAGATCTGGGCATCATTGTCATCACTACAATGACTAAGCCTGTAGAACCTGATGAAGTCACAAAGAGAGAAGTAGAGAGAAGACAATAGTGGGCCAGATACAGAGCCTTGGGGTGGGTGGAGCACCCACAGTTAGAAGGCGGGATTTGAATGATGAACCTGAAAAGAATTTGGAGGAGGAGCAGTTTAGAGGATAAGCAGGAGAGAGTAGTGTTATAAAAGTCTAGAGAATAGTGAATATCCAGAAAGAATGGGTGGCAAAAAATGGCAAATATATCAAAAGAGTATGAATAAAAGACAGGCATATCTGGTGATAAGAAATTAACAGGGGGGGCAGCTAGGTGGCACAGTGAATAGAGCACCGGCCCTGGAGTCAGGAGGACCTGAGTTCGAATCTCACCTCAGACACTTAACACTTACTAGCTGTGTGACATTAAGCAAGTCACTTAACCCCAATTGCCTCCAAAAAACAAACAAACCAAAAAAAGAAATTACTGGAACAGCACTTGTGGTAGCAAAAGATGGGAAACAAAGTAGACATCCATCAACTGGGGAATGGTTAAACTCATCACATATAAATGAAATGGAATATTACTGTGCTGTAAAAAATTGTGAATATGATGAGCACGAGATCATGGAAAAGTTTACACAATCTGATGCAGAGTGAAGTAATCAGAGCCGAGAAAATTATCTACACGATGATGGCAGTAATGTAAATGGAAAAAGCAACCACAAACAATCAGTTCCAATGAACAAGCATGGTCCCAAAGCAGAGAGGTAGGAAGATACTCCTATCACCTCTTTTGAAGATGTGGAAAGTTTCTATATAACACTCTTAAGTCTAAAGTTAACTCCTCCATCTGAGACACTTTCTAGAGCCAGGGGACCCTGGATAAGTCGTTGAACTTCAGTCTGCCTCAGATTCCTAAACTGTAGACTGGGAATAATAATAGCACCTTCTTCCAAGATTGCTGTGAGAATCAAATGAGGTAATATTCATTAGCACTTAGCACAGTGCCTGGCACACAGTAGGTGCTTTAGAAATGCTTATTCCTTTCTCTGTCGATCAGTTTTGTCTATTTTTCTCTTTTTTTATTTAAAATATTATTTATTATACAGAGTATCTCTTTGGTAGATGGCAGGGCCTCAGGGGAAGGATACTGGGAGAAATTCTGGTAATAAAAAAGATATCAATAAAATAACTTTTAAATGAGATTTTTTGGTAATTTTGTAAAGTAATTTCAGTTAAGTGATAGAGTCAGAAACTAGATAGTAGAGAGTTGGAATGTATCAATTCTCAAGAATAAATAAACAGATTCCACACTCTGTGCTTAGTGCTAGGGGGACAGAGAAAAGCAATAAGAGCTCCTTGTCCTTAAGGTGTATGGAGGAGACAACATGCCAACAAGCATGGCCAACAAGTATGGCCATACATGATATCCACGCTATAAATGGAAACTAACCTTAGAGAGAAGGCACCAGCAGTTAGGGAGGATGGTGGGTGGGAGGGCCTCCTGCAAGAAGGTGGAATCTCAACTAAGTCTTGAAAGAGGCCAGAGAAATTGAGAGGTGGATGTGAGGAAGAAGAGAATTAAGGGCACAAGGGACAGTCAGTCAAGAGGCATGGAGGGAGCAGATGGAGTCTATGTTTGAGGGATAGCCAGATGTTCATTGTTGCTGGACCATTTAATACACAGAAGCACATCAAGTTTAAGAAGGTTAGACAGGTAAGAAGACACCAGATTGTGAATGGCTTTAAAAGCCAAATAGAGGAATTTGGTATTTGACCCTGAAGATATGGAGACAGAATGTAGAAGTAGTTAGCAATCACAGATTTTTCACTTTTTCTAGAAGTCTGAAAAAAAACCAAGAAAGACATGTATGGTGAAAGCTTGAGTTGATGGGATGATCAGCAAAGTTTTTTGTTTGGAACCCAGGACACTTGGCCATGTTTGAAGGCAGGGAAAGGATATATAGGGATAGATTGAAGATTAGAGGCAAAGAGGAGATGAGTAAGGTTGTAATCTTTTTGAAAAAATGAGAGGAGATGACTTCAAGGGCAAATGTGGAGGGATAATTGACCTTGGAGAGGGAATTCTGTCATCTTGCAAAGCCAGCAGCAAATACTCTCTTTCTGGAACATAATTTATTTCTTTTGAGGTCTAGCATCTAATGTACTATATTGTTGGTCTTCTATTCAATACTATTACACATGCTCCTGCCTTCACATTTGTCATCATCATCCACTTTCATCTCCATTCCCATAGTCTCTGATAATGAGGTGGCCTTTCTTGCAAATTATTGGAGGAAATAGAAAAAGAAAAAGAAAAACAAGAAATGATAACAAAGAAGAAATGAAAATAAGTAAAGCCAAAGCAGATTGTTCTCTCTCACTCTCTGGAAGAGAACTGACCCTCTGAAATGCCAGAGGAGAGCTTTTCAGGTCAAAGCTTATATACTTATATGGCGGAAAATTGAATATAAAAAGGAAGATTATCAACAAAAATATGAAATACTCAATTAACAACATCAAGGAGAAATCTTAGTTCAACTTCAGAGAAAGAAATTGGGCTATCAGTAAAAGAACTACTAAAAAGAGGGGGGGCTGCGGTTCAGGTAGAGAAATACTTTAGGCCAGATTGATTTCCAGGCAAATTCTACCTAGAATTTAAAGAACAAAGAATACCTTTACTATTCAAACAATTCTCAGAAACTGAGAAAGAACTGTGTACCAAACACTTAATTTTTTTTTTTTTACAAATACCTGTGCCAGATAAGATAAAGCAAAGAAAGAGAACTAGAGACCAATAGTACTAAAAAAAAAAAAAAAATTCAAATATTTTAAATAAAATCTGAGCAAAAATTCTAAAATAATAGCTCTAAAACCCTATTTAATATTATCAAATTTAATTTATACTACAGTTGCAAGGATGGCTCAGTATTGGGAACACAAAACATAATTGATGAGGTTTCAACAAATGCAGAAAAATCCTTTCATAAAAGCAGCTGGGCACCACAGTGGAGTCAGGAAGACCTGAATTCAAATGTGACCCAGGTACTTACTAGCTGTGTGACCCTGGGTTAGTCACTTAAACTCAGTATCAATTTCCTCATCCATAATAAGAGCACACTTACTTGGCCTTATCGTGATGATCAAATGAGATCTTATTTGTAAAGCACTTAGTACAGTGTCTGATACATGAAAGGTACTATATCAATGTTAGTAATTTTATTATTATTATTTTTATAGTTGTTATTGTTATTATTATTAAAGTGCAATATTAATTTAAGTTGAGTATTCCACAAATAAGGAATGTGGAAGGACCATTGAACTATAATGAAAATCCTGCATCTAAAACCAAAACCTAGTATTATTATTGATGGGGAAATACTGGGAAGTTTCCTAATACAAATACGACAATTGCTTTCTTTGCTGTTTTTTGACAGGGTTCTAGAAATGCTATTGACAACCATAAGACAAAGAAATTAAAGACATAAATATAGACATAGAGAAGACCAAATTATCCATGTTTGCTGGCAACATGTTTGATGGCTTACTTAGAATACCTTAGTGAATTAGCAAAGAAAGTAATCAAGACAATTAGCAGCTTCAGAAAAGTAGAACATATGAAATTGGGGCGGCTAGGTGGCACAGTGAATAGAGTACCGGCCCTGGAGTCAGGAGGACCTGAGTTCAAATCTGGCCTCACACATTTAACACTTACTAGCTGTGTGACCTTAGGCAAGTCACTTAACCCCAATTGCCCTGCATTCCCCCGTCCAAAAAAAAGCAATAAATAAATAAAAGAAGATATGAAATAAGCCTGGAACAATCAAGGACATTTCAATATAGCAATGATAAAATCCAGAATGCAATCACAGAAGGAAACATCACATTCAAAATAACTGCAAAATTCTCAACATTTCTTGGCATCAATCTACCCAGCCATACTCAATATCTGTGTAGATGCAATTACAAAATAGTTTTTAAAGGAATAAAGGATCACTTATATAATTGAAGTGACAGTATTTATGGCAGGACTACACCTAACAACATGGTAAAATGATTACATTTCCTAAGTTAATCTACAGATTAAGTGTTATACCATTTGAAGTGCCATGGAAATATTTTTTAGAATTAGATAAAATAATAGCAACATTATTTTGAAGAAGTACAAGGTCTAGAATCTCAAAGGGTGTAATAAATAAAGAAAAGATAGTAAAAGGAAGGGTAATAGCCCTTCCTATTATCAAACTGTACTATAGAATAGTAACCATCAAAACTATTTGTATTGGTTTAAAAAAAAAAACAGAAAAATGGATCAGTAGAATAGAATAGAATAGACAGAATCAGAGACAATTCATCTTAATTATCTAGCATTAGGTAAAGTTAAGAAAATACCTGATTAGTGTTAATAATGTCTCCCATGGACCCATGTAATTATTCAAATGTGCACTTTATATTTCCACTGGACTGGAATCAATGTCTATATTTTACATATAACTTTCACTTTCAGCAGTATGAATTTGAATACACACACACACACACACACACACACAACTACTTCCAGGGATATATTATCTACACTGATCAGGACCTCTCATAAAGTACTTGTGGAAGAACTCCCTACTTAACAAGAAGTGCCAGGAAACTTGGAAGGCAGAAATTAGGGTCATATCAACACCTTACACTATTTTAAGATAATAAGATCCAAATGGATATGTACTGTCAGTCAGTAAGTAAGCATTTACAGTAAGCACCTGTTATGTGCCAGGTTGCATGCTAAGCAATAAAAAAACAAAGCATGAAATATTAAAATTGTAACATAAATTATAAGAGAAAGAGATGAGATGCCTTTTTCATCCATGGCAAGACAAATTGCTAATTAAAAAAAGGGCTATCTCATCACCAAATAAAAAAATTAATACTTTAGATTGCATAAAATTTAATAGCTTTTGCCTAAACAAAATCAATTTAGCTAGAATAAGAAGGGATGCTGTCAACTGGGGGAAAAATCTTTGCATTAAATATCTCTGATGAGAAGAAACCCAAAATTATTAAGTAATTAACACAAATATATAGGGTGTCCCAAAAGACAGCACACTAAGACTTCTGGGACACCCCTTACAAGACCAAGATATATTCCCAATGAAAAAGGGATCAAAATATATAAATCAACAATTCTCAGAAGAACTGCTAACAATTTACAGTCATAATAAAGACTGTTCCAAATCTCTAATAAGAAAAGAAATGTAATTCAAAATAATTCAAGAGCTTTCACTTCATACCCAAGAAATTGGCAAAGAGGACAAAAGTCAATTTTGGATGGGTTGTGGAAAGAGAAGTACGATAACACATTACCAGTAGATATGTAGCTTGGTCCAACCATTTTGTAAAATGATTTGGAATGCAATGAAAAAGTCCATTATCATTTGGCCCAAAGACACCATCCTATATATCCCAAAGAAATCAAAGCTAGAAATTTCCCACAATATTTCCAGCAGCACTTTTTGTCATGGAAAGATGGGAAAATTTCTACTGGAAACCAATTAGATACTCATCATTAGGAACTGTCTAAAACTCTGGTGTAGAATTATAGTGGAATATTATTGTGCCATAGGCAATTGTGAAAATTATGGATACTGAGAAACTTCCAAAGAATTATTTGAATTAAAGACCAATGAAGTTAGTAGAAGCAGAGAAAGGATAAACATCTTGGCTACAATAACATAGAAGCTAAGATACACAATAGTAAGAATATATAACATGAAATGACTCTCTCTGTCATTATGATACTCAAACTTGGCTCTGAAAAAGAGAGGAAAATATACCTTATTGCCTTCCTTGCACCAGGAGAGTTCCATTTGTTGTTAGTCTAGGCCAGTTTCTTTTTTAGCTTCACTTAATTGCTGTCTTTCTTTTTTGTTACCAGGGCAGGAGGGGAGAGGAAGGTATTTGTAAGTGAAGTGAGATTAAGTCAGAAGATATCCCTAATATTTTTTAAAGTAAAAAGGTCTATAAAATTGTTAATATTTGAAAGACTTAGGCTTTATTAAGGCCAAACTTTGATCACTTTGGAAAATTGCTAATGTTCCATAATTAATTTTTCATTACTAATGACTTAACGAGGTGCTATCATAATGTACATTAAGAGTAAATGAGCTTAGTGTCATTTCCCTTTTTATAGTTCCAACTTAGGTGACTAATGGATATTCATTCATGGGGATGATGAAATCTTTAAGATTAAGAGAGATAAACAATTTGGAGAAGCATTCAGTACTGTTACTCTTGGAGTCTGCCTGGAGATAAAAATGTGTCTCACAGTGCAGAACAAACTATAGCCTTCACCCATGGGCTTGAAACCAAGTCTGAGCTCTAACTGGTGG
>CM053592.1:3704842-3732937 GCA_028646515.1 Pseudochirops corinnae
TATATATTGAGTAAGGCAAGAGAATGAATCCTTGCTACTTTGGTTGAATGGCAGCTAGGTCATACAATGGATAAAGGGCCAGGCCTGAAGTCTGGAATCCCTGAGTTCAAATCTGGCTTCAGACACTTACTAGTTGTGTGACCCTGGGCAAGTCACTTCACCTTATTTACCTTAGTTTCCTCATCTTTAAGATGAGCTGGAGAAGGAAATGGTAAACCAGTCTTGTATCTTTGCCAAGAAACCCCCAAATGGGGTCGCGACAAGTCAGACACGACTATAACAACTCAACAACAACCATTTTGGCGGAACATTGCAGCAGGTTCTTGTTCCATGAGGGAGGATCATTTACCTCATTCCTGCCTTTTTATACTCTAAATCATTGTCCCTCTCTTTTCCTGTCAAAAACACATTTTCCTGGCCGCCACTCTTTTATACTTGTCGTCTTCCCCTGGTGGAACGTAGGTTGCTTGACAACAGGGACTGGCCTGTTTGCTTCTCATATTCATGTCTCCAGTGCCTGGCACATAGAAAGAACTTAATACGTGATTCTTTTTTTAAAAAAATCATTCATTTGTTGCGTAAAAGCTCCATAGAGGTTTTCAAACACGGTTTTCTAGTGGGCTTCCTTTTGTTAATGTTGACACTGATCTCAGAAGTTAGCAGTGTACCCCAGGAACTATCTGGCTGTAGCCAACTGGCCTTTACTCAGTAGTCTGGCAGGTTCCTCCTTCATTTCAAAGAGGGCCAGTAACATCACAGATGATGTTTTGACTTGCACATGAATTGGATTTAAGTGAGGAAGTGTTGCATATAGTTGTCAGCCTCACATTCTGTCTTCCTGAGTCATGAAAGTCCAGTGACAGGACAAAAGTCAGAACACCTGGTGATGGCCCCAGGATTCAGTGGATGATCTTTGTCCTTCCAGTGTCTGACAGAGTTCTAAGTACTCCACAGTGCCTGCTTCAGCCACCTTCATGACTGTTGGAACAAATTGTTGGCATTCACCCATTCCACAGGGGAAAGTCTTCATATGTTTGGAGTAGACATCCCCGGCCCCAGGTTTGAGGCCTATCAGTCACCCTCAGTCTGGTTTGGCCCATCTGCCAAGACAGTTTTACTGGGGTGCAGTCACTGCACATGTTACAGCTTCTTGGAGCCACAGGTGAGAATTGGGTGAAAAAAATGGGCACCAATGGTAGATGAGCAGCTCTAAAAAGGACTCAGCAAGCCCTCACACCAGAGGTGCTAGTCCCGCCTGAACACCCCATAACCAGATCTGAACATAAAGTCTGTAATAATAGTTTGAGAGATCTCTGAGTGATAAATCAGAAAGGGAAGAAAGTTGAAGCTGGAGACAACTAGGAAAGTGTTGTGATAGTTAAAAATGGTGATAAGGAAGGTGTTCAATAGTGCCGAGGGAGAGATCTGCTGTGAGAGGCTTTTGAGATAAATGGAATTCGATTTAAAAAAAAAAAATTAGATTTGGTGATTACTTCTTAACTATCGATCTTTGGAAAATCAATATCAGTAGAGAAACCAGGAGTAGGTAAAAGAAAACAGGTATCAGGAACAGATTTTTGGGGGGTGGGGTGGGGCAGGCAATGTACACAGTGCACTGGAGGGAACTCTCTTCCTTTCATAACTGATAAGTACCCATGTGCCCCAGGGGCCTGTCTGTCAATCTCTTTCTCATGATGAGACCAACTCAGTGAGCAAGCTGCAAAAGGTTATCACTGAGTGAGAAGCTGAAGCAGCTTGGTGGTCTTCTGGATTGGGTGCTGGATTTGGCATCAGGAAAACTGGGGTATGAATCTTGTCTCAGACACTATTAGCTGTGTGGTCCTGAAGAAGTCTTTTCACTTTCTTTAGACTCAGTTTCCTTATTTGTAAGATAAGGGTAAAAGTAGAACCTACTTCCCCAGGGTTGTTGAGAGAATCAAAGGAGACAACATATGTGAAGCATTTTGAAAACCTTAAAGCTCTACAAAAATCCCAGCTTTGTGCAAAGTGATGGACGGGGGACACATACAGTGAGAGTGAAGGAGAAGTAGTCAACAGCACGAGCTGCTCTGAGATCTAGGAAATATTATTGGGAAAGGGGAGAGCCTCCAGCATGGCAGCTGAGTCCTCTGTAGGGGATTCATGGAAGGATGCCTTTGGTCCTTTTCAAGAATGAAGGACAACCACCACATGAGAGATGGAAGGAATCTGAGTAAGAAATGCTCGGGATGAAAAAAGCCTTAAGGGATTAGAAAGTGGCTTGGTTGAGCTAGCCCTCAGACTAAGGAGATCCTGGTTCCCCTGATGCATGGAAGGTGATATTTGAATACCACTGGGTTTGTCTTCTTGGGCTAGATCATGCTACTCCTCCAGGCTTCCATTCTGTTCTTATTCTCTAGGTATTTCCTTAATCCAGCAAAATTGTTTTGAGTGATTACTGGTGTAGGACTCAAAAGTGTGTGTGTGTGTGTGTGTGTGTGTGTGTGTGTGTGTGCGTGTGGTTCCCGAGAGCATCCTGGGCAGTGCTTGGTCTCAAGGCACTGACGTGAGGGAAGCAGATGTACCATTTCATGGCAATGCAAGGTGTTATTTACTTTAGGGTCAAAATGGTGATACAGATCTTGCTTGGAAAGTTCTCCAATAGCCTCTTCTAAAGTTGACGTTACCAGAATCAAGTGTTCCATCTCTAGAGCTCCATGGAATGGAGAGGTATCATTAGAAAAGGAAGGACAAGAGCTGATGATGACAAATTTCGGACATATTTCTGGAGTCACTTTCCAGGTAGAAGAGGAACAGGGTAGTGAAGTGTCAAAGTGGTGGTCCTGGGTGAATTGTTGGTTCTGCTGTGACCAGGAGGCATGCAATCCATCTTTTGTGGGTGTTTCCCACCCCTGAGACATTACTGGGGACTATTCTTCCCTGAATTAGAAGCTTTTGAAGCCTTCTAGAGGCATAAGCTTTCAGGAGATGAAGCAAATGTCCTGTCAGAGAGAGCTATTTGAGTATGAAAAGACTATTAGGGAAAAGCAGGGGAGGGGCTGATGATCTAGACAGCCACAGATCCACCAGACAAAGCCCTCTAGCAATCATCCCATCTGGAGAAGAGGGTGATCTCATAAAGAAGCTGGGAACTGGAACATTGGTGATCTACCCCAGTGTGGAGTTGGAGCCGGGACTCTCCGTTTTGCACAGCTGGCTTGTAGATGGGCCAGCCCCTCATGCCCCATTGAGTCCTTGCAGGGCTGCTGTTCTTCTCTGAGCCTTCTAGCTTTACTCATCATCTCAGCCATGTCAGCCCTTTCTTGAGATTAGAAATGACCTTCTTTCATGTCCCTGACCTCAGCATTACCAAGTGAGTCAGGGAAGAAAACTTTCCGTGAGGCAGGACTCCTGATTCTAGACTTGACTCTGTCTAATGAGCTGCACGACCACAGGCAGGCCTTCCTTTCCTACCCTGACAAAGCCTATAACTGTTCTCTCTGTGATTTCCCATATCCCTTCAGCTCTGAGGAGCTGCGACCCTGAGGTGGACAGATACCAAGCAGAATGGATCTTTCCAGGATGGGGGGGGGTCCTGGAGGTTCTGAAACCAAACCAGCTTCTGATGGTGACAAAGGTTGGGGTTAGTGACATGGAAACAAACAAGTGAGCATTAAAAACTGCACAGCCATTACAAACTTTTAGGAACACGCAAAGTTCATCTTTTGTTTGGGGTGTGTGTGTGTGTTTGTGTGTGTGTGTGTGTGTGTGTGTGTGTATGTGTGTTTTGTCTTTAGCATAAATACTGGCTCTGTGTGAGGCTCATTTCCCTTCATTTGAGCTCATCCAACAAAAGTGATTCTTCATTATGTCCTGCTTTTATAAACCAAGATCTATTTTGACGTGGTTACATAATTCTGTGGCCATCTGTACTCTCCTGCCCCCGCCTCCCTTACCCTCCCCTCTACCACAGGAGAAGGAGGCCTTTTCTACCTAGAACTTGCATAGACTCTGGGAAATGACTTAGCTTCCCTGTGTAGCTCACGTGCTGATGGAGGTTTACCACCCCCTCAGTATTATTTCCTTTCCACTATGAGCCAGGAGGGTGGCTTACTCACAAGGTTTATTGTGAGCTGCTACTGAGTCTGCTGCCAGAGCAGGGCAATCACCCCTTGCAAGGGGTAAAGCTTATGTCCTGTGGCTCTTGACCTATCAGTATGGCTCCACTTGATTGTGTTTCCTGTGGGATGCCAGGGCTTAGAAAATTCCTCATCTCTGAGCTACCAGATGTCTCCCACTCTCTGAAGCTGTTCAGCCTTCATTCTCAGAGGACCAATGACATCAGGAGCGTAATGTTTGACTTGTAAGTGAATTGGATTTAAGTGAGACAGAGCTGGGCCATCAGCCTCACTCTTCTCTCCAGAGTCATTGAGGAGGGCAAGACATAGGTCAGGATGACTGATGATGGCCCAGCATACGGCAGAAAACCTTGGCCTTTTTAAGCTAAGGTCTTTCCCAGGTCTCTTTGTCTGAGGCAACACCCATTCAGTGGTTAAAAGCTAAGTAAGAATTGAGGTAAAAGTTGGCCTACTTTGCCTTGATTAATGAAGCAGTCAGGGTGGAGGGGACCCTCAGAGTTTCAGAAACAATTGCTATTTATACTCTGAGACATCAAAACCTGAATGATGGACAAGTGAGGCCTGGGCTGGGGCCTATAGTGGCCAATCAGTGAGAGCCAGAGTGATTCGGATTCAAAGGCATAGTCAAGTAGCTCCATTTGGATCCCAATGGGCTTTAACAAAGCCTGGTTTTTCAGAGGTACATATCAAGAAATCACAAATTAAAACTACATAAGAGCTGAGACAATGAGTTAATTGTCCTGGTGGACTTTTTTTGGGGGGCACGGAGGGAAGTGAAAGGATAAATAAGTAGGGAAGAAAAAAATCTAGCCCCCAAACCCCAAGGTACTTTGCAAAGTATAAGCAACAGAATTATATTTCTTTGGACAGAGTACCTGCATGTAAGGATGGGACTCTCCACGTGGTCAAAGAAAGTAGGAGGAAAAAATGGCAGCATTGCCCAACTGGAACTGGCCTGGTGGGTACCCTGGGCAGCAGCCACTGCTCCTCTCAGATTGCTGTTCATCCTTTGCTCTCAAAGCAGTCCAATGAGGTCAGGAGGGTGATGTGATGGCTTGATTGGCAAGTGAGCTGGATTTAAGTGAGGCCTAGCTGTGCAAGTGTACCAGCCTCTCTCTCTCTCTCCAGAGGTATGGCTCTCTGAAGTCATGATGAGGCAGTTCCTACCACTGGGGGGTGCCCTCCCACCTTGCATTCCCCCTTTCCACTTGCTTCTTCCCTGCTGGTAAAAGGAGGAGGAGGAAGTCCGAAGCTCTGTTGCTTCTCCTGAGGGAGGCCTGCTGAGCTCCCCTTTGTTGGGCCACATCATCCTAAAGTTCCCTGATGACTGAATATAAGCGCCTTGAGGCTAGGGATTGTTTCATTCTTTGCTGGTGACAAAGTAACAAGAACAATGGGCTCCATTCTTTTCATGCTTAGTCATAGATTATCCCAGGATTTAAAGATGGAAGAGGACTTAAAAGTCATTTAGTTTAACCAGCTCATTTTACCAATGAAAGATCTATGGCCCAGGTTGGTGGCATGACTTGTCCAAGTTTATGTAGTTAGGAGTTGGATTCAGATTATGACCACATCCTCTGGTTGTAATTCCAACACACTTTTTATCAGTCCACACGGCATCTACTCACTAAACCTGGGCCCACAAACTGCCCATTAAAACTCTGAAATGTGAGCTCCTGGCATTGAAGTGAATCTAAGTGGCTTTAACCTCCTGAGCCCTCTAGGCTCAATGTCCCAACCAATAGGCCCTCCTTCATAAGTGAATCCTTCTGCCTGATTGTTTCTCTGTCCTTTCCTTTCATGTACCTCAGGAAAGCCAGCCATTTCAGGACCCAGGCACAAGGTTCCAGTTTTGGAAATGATCTGTGGAAATTGAGGGGAGGCCCATCAATTGGGGAATGGTTGTGGTATGTGATTGTGCTATAAAAAATGAGGAACTGGTTGATTAAAAAAAAACATGGAAAGACTTGTATGAAATAATGAAGAGTGAAGTGAGCAGAGCCAAGAGAACCTTGAACACAGGGATGGCAATGTAGTTTGAAGAATAATTGTGAACATCCAAGTTATTATGAGCACTATAAATAAACCGTAAATCAGCTACAAAGGACCTTTAAGGAGGATGCCGTCCTCCTCCAGAGAAAGAGCTGAGAAATGGAAGCATGCATAGTATGGTTTTATATAAATTTGTAAATCTGCATCAAATGGTGGCCTTCTCTACTGTGGGGCAGGGAGGGAGGAAGACAGTTCAGAACTTAAAATTTAGTTTAATTTTTTAGAAAGGAAATAGCCTGCCAATGGGCTCCCTCCCCCCGCCCCAGGCCCCAGAGGGGCCAGAGCCCTGTAGGACTCAGTTAGGGGCACTGGGTGGCATTGCCTTGCAAGGCTAGACCATTGCCCTTGGGAGTCTGAAGCCCTCTGTTCTCTGTGGTCATGACTATGTTTTGTGTTTGTGAAATTCATCCAGGAGGCTATTAAAGAACCACAATCTTCTAAGTTTCCTTTCTTCCTAAAATCAATCTTGAGCAAAGACATTCTCTGCTAAATAACAGCTTTACTTTGCACCATCTTATAAACACTCTCAAATTACAATGCAAGACACTCAAGATACTCAAAGCTCTCCACTTTGGAAATAAGTAAGCTGAACAGAGGTGCCTAAAAAAGCAAGAAGAATGAGGAAAAATAATAATGGACACACCCATCCCCATCACCACTCTTCTCTCTGGTGCCCCCAGACAACTCCTTCACTCAGCTTAGGGAATGACCTTTCTTTCTTTCTTTTTCAAATTTTGTTTTGCTTTGCTTTGCTTTTTTGGAGGGGTAAGGTAGGGCAATTGACTTGCCTAAGGTCACATGGCTAGTTTTTTGTATTGAGTGTCTGAGGTCAAATTTGAACTCAGGTCCTCCTGACTCCAGGGCCGCTGCTCTATTCACTAGACCACCTAGCCACCACAAGGAATGACCTTTCTTGAACCCTGATCATGTTGCTCCCCTTTTGCTCAAATACCTTTAAGAGTGCCCTAATGCTTCCCAAATAAATGCTCTACTCTTTTTCTTAGAATTTCATGCCCTGTACCATCTGGCACCATCCTACCATCTAACCTCATCTGTTTTTACTCCTCTCTAAACAATCCACTTTACAATCCAACTGAACTAGCTTCAGTTTCCCAAACATCTACTGTATTTTCAGACCTTTGTGTCTTTACTTGCACTGATCCCTATGCCCAGAATGCCTTTCCTCCTTTTCCTACCTGCTTAATTCCTACCCAGTTCTTTAAACCCAACTTCTGTTCCACCTTCTGCATGAAATATTATTCCCTTCCATGCTTAATGGAAATGGCCTACTGCTCAGTCTCACGGGGCCCTCAGCCTTGCTCCTCATCATGTCACATTGGGGTTCATTGCCCCCTGGAGTGGTGTCTTGTTCCTTCCGAGACTGGCAAGACCATGGAAATTCAAGTTGTGTCAGAGTTCTATTCTGTACCCGGCCAGGCTCTAGCACAGGGCTTTACCTAGAGTAGGAATACTAATCAAGTTTTGTGGGGGGAAATAAAGAAGTAAAGATAAAATGAGAAAGCAAAGGCCTGTTTTGGGATCTTGGGGAGGTAGATTGGGAGCCGAGCAAGCTGGATTCGGGATCCCTCAGAATCAGTGCCCTCATTAGACAGCCAAGGATCAGTCTCTTTACATCAGGGTCTTACCCTTTGTTTGTGTCCTGGATGGACCCTTTGCCAGTCTGCTGAAGCCAAGAGAACCCAAATGTAGATAATGAAAAGATTTGAAAAGAAAGGAATCCTATTGCAATAAGAGGGTAATATTTTCCTCATTCGAGTTCACAGACCCCTGCAATCCAATCCCTTTGGTGTTTGTGGACATCCTGGACCAAGAAGCCATCAAGGCCCTCTTAAAAGTGATACTCGAGTTTGTTTGGCATTTTTTTGCAAGGTCCAGTATATTCTTCATCTGATTCAATATTAGTAATTTCTACTCTTTCTTAGGCCTTTTAAATATAAGCTCCAGGTTCAATTTCTAAACACTCAGAATAATAAAATGGTACCTCCCATTGAATACTAGAAGATAGAATGTCAGAACTGGGAGGGACCTTAGAACATAGAAATGTAGAGTTGGGAAAGGTCTTAGAACACCAAATGTCAGATCTGGGTGGGAACTTGGAATACCAATGAAGACTCTTAAGGCTGTTGTTGAATAGCAAAGGGGGAGGAGCCCTTAGAGATCCTTTAATCCAATCCTTTTAGTTTACAGAGAGTAACTTTAGGTCACCAGAGGGAGGGAGAGGAGGGAGGGGAGGGAAGGGAAAGGGAGGCGAGCTTGTACAAGGTGACACAACTACTGAGAGGCAAGCCAAGACATTGCACAAGCTGGGAAGACCTTTAAACATCCCGAGATTTTTTTAAAAACAATTATTAAAGTACTCTGGTTTAATGGGGGAAAAAAAGCTCTAATTTTATTATCAGAATACCTGAGTCCAAGTTCCAGCTCTGAATAACTCTGGACATATCACCTAATCTCTCTGAGAGGCAAGTTTCCTTATGGATAAAACTAGTACTAACACACTTGTAGCAGGTTGAGATAAGTATATATCTGTATAATACACACATGCACATAAAAACATATACAGATGTAAGTATATATATATACCTAAATTACATCCCTATTATACCACCATATGTCTACATCACATACCTATTATACCTTTATATTCCTGTTATAGATATATACGTATTATATGTGTGTGTACACATGTATAATGTATGTATGTATATCTATCATCTGTATGTGTATATGGGCAGCTAGGCTGCCCAGTGGATAGAACACTGCACCTGTAGTCAGGAAGACCTAAGTTCAAATCTAACCTCAGATACTTACTAGCTGTGTGATCCTGGGCATGTCACTTCATCCTATTTGCCTCAGTTTCCTCATCTGTAAAATGAGCTGGAGAAGGAAATGGCAAACCATTTCAGTATCTTTGCCAAGGCAATGCCAAATGGAGTCATGAAGAACCAGACATGACTGAAATGATTGTAAAACAATCACCACAACATGTGTGGGTATGTACACATACAAACATATATGTAAAATGAGATACTATGCTTTCTAAGCATTAAAGTATATTATATATATATAAAATATATATACATATATTTCTATACTAGTGTATATGCTAAAGTGTAAACATGTGTATCAATGCTTGCCAAGCACTTTATCCATGTTGTCTCATTTGATCCTCGAAAGGACCTCATGAGGCAGGTGCTCTTATGAGGCTGATAGTGCCCTTAGCTAGTAAGTGTCAGAGACAAAATGTGAATGGGTTTCAAGTCCATCACTCTGTCCATTTTGCCCCATAGTGGCCTCAAAATGCAATGAATGTGACATCAGAGATTTTTATGGAGGAAAGAGCATTTGAACTGGGCCTGAAAATCTTGGTCATGTTTCTTTGCTATCTCTTCCTCATATTGCTTTTATCCTAAACAAAATAATCATTTGGTTATGAAAATAAGGAACAGAACCTAACACAATCCTAAGAATTGGGAATATCAGGGGTGGAGCCAAGATGGTGGAGCCAAAGTAGGAACTTGCTTGAGCTCCCACTCTAACTACCTCCAATACTTGTAAAAAATGACTCTAAACAAATTTTAGAGCTACAGAACCCAGAAAGTGACAGAGAGAAACAAATCTCCCACTGAAGGCAGCCCAGCAGGCTGACAGGAAGGATCTATCACACCTCACTGGGAGCTGAGCACAGTCAGACATGAGCTGCATAGGCCCAGACCCAGGGCAGCCCTGACCAGTGGGGCAGACTTCAGGAGAGTGAATCACCAGCAGCTGTGGCAGCTTTCAGATTTTTTCAACCCATAAAAGCCAAAGACAAGTAAAAGGTCTGTGGGGAACCCTGTTGATCTGGGGCAGGCCATGCAGCAACAGCAGCAACAGCAGCTCCTGCTTCTGGAGCTCCAGGCCCACAGATGGTGGGGGGACCAAGTGGTTGACCAGAGGGCAGTTGCAGAAATCTCTCTGCTGGTACCAAGAAAGGATTCTCTTGATTTGCCTTGCTTGGATCTAGGTTGCAGTCTTGGGTGGTGGTCCTGGGGTGAGGAGGAGTACTGGCATGGCAGAGCTTGCTGAAACTGTGGAGAGACAGTCTTCCTTACAGTTCTGAAGCAGGTGCCTAGAAGAAGTTCTGATAACAGCTGTGCAAAACCCCAGAAATTTGGGACACAGCACTTTTCACTCTGGAAGCAGAGTTCTACCATGGCAAAAAGCTCAAAAGTCAAGCATTTTAATTGGCTGGTGAGACAAGCAAGCAGAGGAAGCACAATCAGACCATACAATCATTCTTTGGTGACAAAGACAATCAAAACGTAGAACCAGAAGAAGGCAACAAAGTCAAAACTCCAACAGCTAAAGCCTCCAAGAAAAGTATGAATTGGTTTCCGGTCATGGGGGAGCTCAAGAAGGAGTTTGAAAATCAAGTAAGAGGAGAAGAAAAATTGGGAAGAGAAATGAGAATGATGCAAGAAAATCATGAAAAGCAAGAATTGCAAATATCCCCATTTTTATAGATGGGAGGACTCTAGACCAGCTTAAATCATTTGGGGCTCAAGGGCCTGGCCATGTCTAACTTAGAACAAAGAGGACCTTATCAAGAGGCTTTGAGCCCTCCAGGATCAAGCTTGACCTCAATGGAACCCCTGGGAGCAGTGGGCGGAAATGGCCAAAGGCTGATCTGATTGGAGCTGTCCAAAATGGGAATGGGGGGGGCAGGGGGTGGCACTCCCCTTCCCCTTACAGTTTTCAATAAGAGACTGAAGGAATACTTGTCAGGTGGACTGTGGAGGGGAAATCTCATTGAGGTGTTCATTGTGTGAGCTGGTCTGCAACATTTTCTTCCACTCCAAGACTGTGGAGAGGGGAAGGTAGGTTGTGAAAAACAGTTCTCTTGGTTTTCTTTTTTCTTTTTCAAAAACAAAGAGAAAGGGGATGAATGGAAAATAGATTTTTGTTCATTAAAATGTTTTAACTAAGAAAACCTAGCCACCTATTCCAACGTAGTAGACATGTACAAAATGCCTTCTATGGAAAGCATTGAGCTGCTGCTGAGGGAGGTAAGAGTGTTCAGATAAGCCATGGCCTTGGCTCTCCAGGATCCCACAGTTTGGCAGGGAAGAAGACCAGCACTGAGGCCTATGAACAGCCACAGAGGGGCGTGGCGTATCTCACAGTGGAGGGAGATCTGTTGGCTAGGGCTCGATGAACTCAATGATCTGGCCATCTACTGCTGAAAGAGGCTCCAATGTATACTGGCAGTTATTACAGACTGGAGAACTCATTTGTTGTGTGTGTGTGTGTACACACATATATACATACATACATACATACATACATACATATATACATACATATGTATTAGAGAAGGAATGACTAGTGAGAGAGAGAAAATTTAAAGAGGATTTTTTTAAAAGATAGCACACTAGGGCATCAGTATTGAAGTCCACTTTCCTGAATTCACTCACATTTTGGAATTCTAGTATTACCCTGGAGTGCTTGGGGTGAGGACAGGGAGCAGGAAGAAGACAGAAATTGACGAGTCAGAACCCACACATAGTCCTAAAGTGCTACATGGCCTTAGAGATGCTTGATCTGGGAGTAAGTGAGAGGCAGTAGAATGGAATAGAATGAAGGATAAGAGGGGAAAACAGAGGGAGAGAAGAAAGAAGAAAGGAAGGAAGGAAGGAAGGAAGGAAGGAAGGAAGGAAGGAAGGAAGGAAGGAAAGAAGGAAGGAAGGAAGGAAGGAAGGAAGGAAGGAAGGAAGGAAAGAAGGAGGGATGGAGGGAAGGAAGGAAGGAAGGAAGAGAGAAAGGGAGGGAGGGAGGGAGGAAGAAAAGAAGGAAAGAAGGAAGGAAAGGAAGGAAGGAAGGAAGGAAGGGAAGAAGGAAGGAAGGAAAGGTGAAAGGATGGAAGGAAGGGAGGGAGAAAGGAAAGAGGTAAAAAAGAAACAAAATAATATTCCAAACATTTTTCAAAATCTTCTTTCTGGCAATTATCATCAAATATTTCTCTTCTCTAATTGATCCTCTGCACAACTGATGAAATTATCTTCCAAAAGAACAGACCTGACCCTGACTTTCACTTGCTCAAAGAGGGAGCAGGGATCAAGAGAGAGCAAAGCAACTCTGAGGGAGACATCAGGCCCTGGGACACAGGGAGTGGACAGAAGCCAAAGGACATAGAGACACATTAATATAAATAAATTGAGGCCTAACAGAGACCAGGCCTGGCTGGTCAGAGTGAATGCCAGGGAAAACATCTCTAAAGATTGTTTTGGTTTGCTGAATATGTGTTGTTTTCTTTTAATAAACCCAGGGAAGCTCTCAGTGGAGGCAGGGAAGGGGGAGGCAAGGCAGAGGATGGCCTGATGCATCCCCTGCCTCCTCTCCAGCACTCCTCCCACCTCCCTTTCTCCACATCCCTCTCCTCTTCAACATGTGCCCTTCTACCAGACTTCCATATCCATGCTGATTCTCCTCCAGCCACCCTGAGCTCTTGATTCCTTGGCCTCCTTCAGTCCCATGCTCTGCTCTTTCACTCTGCCTCAGTCACACATGGGGATAGTCATACCTTGAATCTCACCTTTATCCGTGAATTTCTGATTCCCTCATGAAGAACTCTGGCATCCCTCCATCTGACTAACCCATCATCGCATCCTCTACTAACCATGCTTCTCCCTCATTAGGACCTCCCACAGTCCAGCCCTCAGTACTTTATCAGGCTACTATTCTTGCTCTTACTTTGTTTCCCCTCTGCTCAATCTTATCTCTATGGTTAGCCATTTCAATTCTGTGCTGCCCTTCACCAGATCCACCACCCAAGGGGTCTAGGACGAGATGGTGAAGATCTGCTTTAAGACTACAAGGCACAGAGCTGTTGTCAACGTGCACTGGAAGAGGTTTCTCATGCTGAACTCCATACACCTGTGAAAATGGGTTTGGTTTAAAACTCCCAAGCAAACAGAACCATTGAGTGATGAAATGAGCTGCTTTAGGAAGAAGGGTGCTGCCATTGCTTTGAAACATTCTTTGTGGAGCCTGGTCCTTATATTCCAAGGGACTCTCCCAGCATATTTGCACCCTTCAAACAGATTTCAACTCTCTACTTCATGCTACTGAATAACTGGTTAGTTCCATTTGTCTCTACACTCCCCAGAAAGAGGGTAGTACATCTCCTTCTTATATTATCACCTCCTGCTGATTGGGGGTTGGCTTTAGGAACCATCAGGTATGGTTTGCACTTTCCCCTCACCTATCTCTGAAATGAGATAATATTTGTAAAATACTCATCACTGTGCCTGGAACATAGTAGATGCATCTTTCTTTCCCTTTATCTTCCACCTTCTTCCTAAAAAGCTCTTTAGAGCACCCCAGGATGCTTCATGAAAATTCTCCAAAGAGGAAGTGATAAAGAGATCCCAAGGGGAAAGATATACAGTCCTCACCACACATGTGAAGATGTTACCTGGAGGAACTAGGAATGGTTGTCAGGGAGAAGAGAAGAGTCAGGGTTTGGGGGACATCATACCTATTTTCAATGATTTTAAGGATTGTCTTGTTCCTCGTAGCCCCAGGCAAAGGAGCAGGCGCAATGGATGAAAGTTACACAAAATTACACAGTCTTAGACTTAAAGTAGACTGGGCTGCCATGGGAGGTAGTGGGTTTCCACCCACTGGAAGATACATCAAATTCAGTCTGTAAGACCACTTATCAGGGATATGCTACTGGGGATCCTTGGACTTGACAGTCTAACTTTGATTTGGTGAATTTCATCTTTACCTTCTCAGCATTTAGTAGACTGGCGAGTAGAATAGATGTGTTCACTTCAGCTCAGTATAAGGAAAACATTCCTAACAATTTAAACTGTCTCAAAGTGCAATGGTGTGGCCCAGGACATGATGTTTCATGGCACTGGAGGTCTTCAAGTTGAGGTTAGATGGCCAGTTTCCAAGTGAGGAGATTCCTATTTAGAAATGGGTTGATACCCAGAGCTATTTTCCAACTTGAGACAGTAATATAGGCCATTAGGATTCTTTCACGGTTAAAGCTTCTATCTTCAATGTGTACAGTTCCTTTTGAAGCAGGAGACCATGGGTTTTATTGCTAAAAAAGTTGTTAGATGCCGAGGAGTTTTTAACCTGTTTTGTGTCTCAGACCCCTTTGGCAGTCTGAGAAAGCTTATATACCCCTTCTCAGAATATTCTTTGTAAATGTATAAAATACAGACGATTGCAAAAGGAAGCAATTCTAGTGAAATGTAGTTGTCAAAATACTTTTTTTTAAAAAAGTTCATGGCCCCCCTGGTTAAACCTCTGATAGTGAGCAAGCCCCTCATTTTGTATATGAGGAAATTGGGGCACCCAGAGCTGGGATGACTTGTCCAGGGTGTCCAAAAGAGTCAATAACATTGGTAAGAATTGATGTGTCCCAATCCAGGGGGCTGGCTATAAAGGAAACCTGCCCCTCAAAAGCCCAAACAGAAAGAGGGGAAGACAGGTGGGAGGAGAACAGCCCACTATGGCCTGGGCTTTGGAAAAGGCAAGAGGGAATCTGAAGGACAAAAAGATCAGTAAAGAGAAATGAATCTCCTACTAGAGTTGACAAGTTGAACTAAGCCCTAAGGCTACATGTCTCAGAAGTACAGTTGGTTGTGTGAGAACCCTTAGTGACAGACTCCAGGAAAGTGATGAGGAGGGTTGGAAGAAAGGAGAGGAAAAATGACCTGCACACACGCGTGCACACACACACACACACACACACACACACATTTCTAGGCAGCCTGACAATAAAAGAATGGGTTTCAGAGGAAGAATCAGTTGAATTTATAAGAACACAGCCCCACTTCACTGGGAACTCAGAGACATACTTTTTTTTCCTTGTTGATTTTCCAGCGGTCAGTAGCAAACAACAAAAAAGAAAACTGATACTCTGGTCTGGTCTGCTTCTCTGAAAGCCCCCAATATGCTTACATGTCCCCTTCAATCACAACAGCAAGTATAGTATCATTGTTATTCTTCTGACTACTAATTAGAAGTAATTTTACATTTCTAGAGCCTTGACCAGTGACATAGGTAGTACATGCATATTGATTCCAGTTTTACACATGAGGAAACTGAGGCTCAAAAACTTGGAGAGATTTGGGTTCACTGTACCAAATTTGAGTGGAAGTTTGGCCATACTGAGTAGAAAGGTGGGCTCAGGCTTAGGAGGAAGTAGCTTCAAGTCTCACTTCTGACACTCACTGTCTGCAGCCCTCTCAGAGTCTTGCAAACAGCTCTCTAAGACAAAGGCAAACAGCCTTCAAGACAAAGAGCAGCTACAGAGCAGCATTGCTAGAAGTTCCTCCCCTAAGGATCCCTGCCCCAACAGAAGCTTGGGTTCAGCTCCTATGCCTCCCCCATCTTGTTACTGTCAGTCCATCCTAGATTGTGTCTGGGAACTCATTTACGAGAGCATGACCACCATTGGGGAAGATCCAAACCCATCTATGGTCTCCTGGTTGAGGCAACTTGCCTTTCCATGCAGGCTCAACCAAGAGGTCTTTCCTCTGGATCTTTTGACTTGGCCTGTAGGCTGGAGGAGGAAATGGCAAACCACTCTGGTATCTTTGCCAAGACCTCAAATGGGGTCATGAAGAGTCAGACACAACTGAAAAGACTGAACAATGAAATTAAAAAAAAAAAAACAAGCCTCAAACTCACCTGGGCAAGTATGTCTCCTTTTGGCCATGTACTCAAGATGTAGCCGCCATTGCTGCTGGCTACAGGGAGAGATAAATCACTGTCCCAACACTTGCTGATGACCCAGCAAAAAAAGAAGTCAGTGATTCACATGTACTTTTCCATGGCTTGGGAGAGGGGAGGGAGGAGTTTAAGGACCCTCCTCTGAACTCCAAACTTTTGTGTAAGGGGGTAGGTATGTTGAATTCCCTAAGCAACAGAATCCTGGAATGTAACTTTCTAGCCAGATGAGGGAAACTTCCTTGGCTGCATCAGGCTTATGTATAAACCCAGGTTTGAGAATTCTGGTGTTCCAAAGTCTAGGCACCAGATCTACTAAAGAAAGATTTCCCAAAGAAGCATCTTCCTTAAAGAAATGCTACCTTAATCTCAGGGTGAGGGGGTGTGCTTCCCACATCAAGGATCCCAGGTCTGAATTCATACAGATTAGCTTCAATCTTAGAAGAGACTGGCCCCTGAAAGATGAGAGACAAGGTTTTTCACATATTCTCTGACTCATTATGCACCCAACCTAAAGTACAATTCTCAAATTTGAGTTTATACACAAGCCTGATGCAGCCAAGGAAGTCAAAAGGCCACATTTAGGGATCTAGAAGGCCGCTTGTGGCCTCAAGAGGGCAGGTTCCCCACCTCTGCTCTTAGAGACCAGTCCTCTTGGATGAAACCTCCAGTCAGAGAGACACATGGGAACCAATTAAGAGCTGTGGTGTCATTTTACTAAAGTAATATGCCTCTCCTTGTGGCCCAGGAATGTGTTCTGCATGGAATCATTCCCACTATAGAAACCAAGGGATAGTTCACATGATCCTTGAGCAGAAAGCGTGATCAATACCCAGAAAGCAAAATTATTCAGAAAATGCAGGTTTGTTGAGAAGGATTTGGTTTATTGAGTGAGGCCCAACCCATGCTGACCTCTGGGGTGGGAGGTCCTTAACTTGAGGGGATACAGTTTGGGTTGGTATAGAGCTTTATGTGACAGAGGAACTCACCAGAATGACCAAATGCTGCCCAGAGAGCAAGTCCAAGCTTGTTTCCCTTCCTGGAAGATGTTGACTGTGTGAGTCCTTGGCTTGAGACTTGAGCACCTTCCACCTTTTCTTTGGAGTGAAATGGAGTCTGTCTTATACCTAATATTGTACATTAAGCTCCTATGGCAAATGAGGACAGACACATACATTTGGAGAAACGTAGTTGTGATCTGTATTTGGAGTTTATTTGGAGTAGGAGGCTGGATTAACTCCAGGTTGGGGCAAAAAGCCAGAGAAAGAAACTAATGTCCTCGTAGGGGTCTGTGCGAGCTCAGAGTCTTTGGGGGGCAATACTTTTCTGAGTTTTATATTATGAGGCAATTAAAGGCTGATGACTCATGAGACAATGACTCAGATATGGTTAGAGGAGACCATATATGGCCAAAGGTAATTCAGCAAAGTTTGTGGATTGAGGTTTTTGAAATCATGCCTGGGTTGGGTTAGACATCCTAGTAATAAATTATAAAACAATAACAATAATCACAATATACCCTGATGCCAAAATACATACCTGCTTCAGAATGCTTTATGATTCAATATTGGCATCAGGCTGATCAGAAGCACAAAAAGCCGACCCCTGGCCCTATTCACTGCCCTGTCCTGGGGCAGTAATACCCCAGCTCTCATTCTGTGACTTCAGGAGAACTTGCTTAGCCTCTGCCATGCACCTCATTACTTAAAAGCAGAAAGCTGTATCGTACGACTCATTTCCCCTTGTTAACTCATGAGATACAGAGGCGAACCCCGCATTTTTGAGAAGTTATTTGTGTAGGATTGAAGGAAGGACAGGAAACAAGCTTTGCCTGGGATGGTAAGGTAGGGGGGAGTCTGCTTTCTCTACCAGTGAAAGGATTGCCTACATTGATGAAGTCATGGACCCAATGAAGTACTTAGTTCATGTAAGAAGATACTGTCAGAGAAAAATTCAGATATAGTTAGAAGAAAGTCAAATTGGAGAAAAGGGTGATTTTCTTCATTCATTCAACAGACATTTTATTGCTTCCCTATGGACAATAAATCATGTATTATAAGAGAACTGGCCCAGGAGCCAAGAAGACCTAGGTCCATGTCCCATCTCTACGAGGTTGCGTGACCCCAACATAAGTCACTGGATCCCTCAGTGCTCAAGGCAAATGTCCAAGACTATAAATTATGGAGCACTTGCATTGGTAGCAATTCTTCACAGGAAATCTCCCCATGCCAATGGAATCATAGATGCAGTCTGTATCTACACCCCTATTCCAATGTGGAGGTGGGTTAGAAATGAATGGTCTCAGCCTTGAGAAACTTACCATATAATAAATAGTGCATAACTAGTTGCTAGATTGTGAACTCCAATAAAGGGACTGTCTTTTGCCTCTTTTTGTATCCCCAGCACTTAGCACAAAGCCTGGAACACAGTAAATACGTAATAAATGTTTATTGATTGATCAGTTGAAGAAATGTATAGCTCAGGATATTGAAAAAAGGGAAAGGAAGTCAATGGGACCTTTCTGTTGGCTTAGAAAATCAATGCATTAGATTACAGCAATGAGATTGTAAGATGCAATTATTTTAATATACTTGTGGACTCCCCCCCCCATGACCTAACCCACATACACCAATGGAAGTACACAACCATGGGAGATAATGGATTATCCAGCCTTGGACTGATATGATATTTACAAATAACATTAGACAAAAACTATCCACTCTGCAGACTGTCATTCATTTAGTGATATATTTCCATGCTTATGTAGGACCTAATACGAGCAAGACTTTCAAGTATTTTAGCTGAGGTGTCAGAGAGAAAGAAGCTTTGTTGAATGGGTACATCAGCAGATTTTTATCTGGAAGGAAACAGATTATGTTGGCCACACCCAAAGTCATACTGGAGCCAGCTCATAGCAGCTTCCTAGAGTCAATTGTCAAATGTTCAGTGTGAGCATGTATGTTCTGGAATTGGCAAAGGCTACAAATCAGGGCTTGGTTTATTGTCTTGTTGATTGTCTAGACTTAAGAAAGTAAAGAATAAAATGTTAATGAAGATTAAACTGAAAAGTGTGTCATGGGTACTTTTACACTCCTAGAAGTACCAGCACAGCTGTGTTCATACCTTTCATTTTCCAGAACAGGAAACTGAGGTCCAGAGAGGAGAATGATCTTCCTAGGATCACCATAGAAGTAAGTATGTTCTGGAGGAGATTTGGACTTAGGCCCTCTGATTGGAAAGATGGCCCTCTTATCAGGGTTAGAGTAGACAGGGCTACTGGACAGCACCAAATTATGAACTTGAGCCTAATGGCTACTTTCTAATAAGAAACAAGGTCATTTGGGGCTTACACTTGAGGACAATTCACTGGAGGAAGGAGAGAAAGAGCTCCCATTCTGCACTGGGGATGGGAGATACAGTTCATGCTTTGCTTTTCTGGTGTAGTCCCCAGGGCTACCATTAGAGGGAGACACATGTGGTAGACTCTACCATAAACTTTTTCCCACTCGCAACCCCTTCAGGGCTTCTTAAACTGTGGGTCATGATGCCATGGCACAAGACATGTGAGAGGACCTATTTCAAGCACATGCATAGATTCAAGATTTGCAGGGTTCAGAATTTAAAAAAAAAAGTCTTAAAGATCATATGATTCAATACTTATTTGACAGAGGAGGAAAGCAAGTATTTCACCCTGAGATGTGAATAGACTTGGCCCAAGGCAAAGCAACACAAGGAGGATGTTCCTATCTGAGGACAGTTTTAAACCAAATTCTTCCCATTGTACCACACTCGTCTGTTGTGCATCATGGAATCTTGAGTTGGAAAAGATCCCAAAGACGCCATGATCCATACTCTCATTCTCAGGAAAATCCTTGACAGTGCCCTGGTAGCTGGCTTTGAGCCTCTGCTGACACTCTTTAGTATCAAGGAGTTCTCAGTGACTCAGTCAATATATAACATGGCATTACCCAAAATACTTATCTATAAATTAAAACATTACAACATGTCACAGAATACAACATATGTCAATGCAGCTCCAAAATCAGGGAGTCCCAGGCCAAGGGCTTCCCTAACACAACACATTCTTAAGGGATAGCAGGAAATTTCCTGGTGACAGGAAATACTGGGTGATTTTCTGGCTGATGACACTGATTCATTTAAGAAAGGAATGTGAAATGTACCTGAGCTCTAAGTAAGCAAGGTTAAATAGATACCTTCTGAAAGTGAACCCAGAGACAAGAGAAAATTTCAGTGGGTCAAAAATCATAGTCATTACCCACAAATGATGTGACTGATTAAAGAGAGTATTCTTCCCTTCCAGGGGAGGTTGCTTGTGTCTCTATTCTCAGACTGAGTCAGATGGGATCCCATTTTTCTTCTTGCTCCCTTCCTCCATTGCTTAAAGAACTATCTCATAAGCTGCTGGGATCCTCCAAGACAAAGAGGTGGAGGCTTAGAAGGATACTACACATCTCAGTCCTCATAATTCTGTTGGTTGGCATGCTAAATGCCATGATCTTTTCATCCAGGAAATTTGTAAGGAAGGAGTATTGACTTTAAGAATTACTAATGGCTCTTAATGAAGTCATGTCACCAGGCTTAGATGAACCACATCCCAGGGTACCAAACCACTTGGTGCATGTCTCTGCTATGCTTCATTTTGCAGTCTCCAAGAAACCAAAGAGAAGCAAGCCAGGTATGAAGGTATGAAGAACGCAGGTATGAACAAGTAAAATTGTCCTATTTTCAAAATGAAAATGGATACAAAAAAATTAAGATGACAGGCTTGATGACATTTCTTAGAAAAATACAAAAACTAATCATTCAAAGGATAGCTTGTGAGATCAGTGAGAGGGAGTCTCACTGGCTTCATTAAGAACAGTGTGTGCCTGACTAACCCCTCATTTCCTCTTGGGGCAGGGTTACTTAGCTGGCAAAGAGAGGGGAAAGGGTAATATGCATTTATATAGCACCTGTTATGCATCAGGCATTGTACTAAGTGCTTTATAAAAACAAATATCTCATTTAATACTCACTACAAATCTGCAAGGTAGTTTCTATTATTATCTTCATTTTACATTTGGAGAAACTGAGGCAAACAGAGGTTAAGTGACTTTCCCAGAGTGAGAGAGCTAGTGAGTTCTTGAGACCAGATTTAAACTAAGGTCTTCCTGACTCCAGGAGCAGCACCCTATCCATGTGCCACCAGGGAGGTCAGGGGAATACTGAGTCAGTCACACCCTTGTAAAAGAGAGAACAGTTAACCAAGTCTCTCCTGAAAGCTGTATCAACCAGGTAGGGAACTGGAGACTAAATGAGTTTGACCCAACAAGTCAGGCATGATGTCAGCTTGGAGAATGGTATTCATAGGTGTGATCCAAGGGTCTGCCTTGGCTCCTGGGCTGGCCATTAGGATGAACAATAACTTGGACGAAAACAGGTGACAATCTTAGCCAATCTGCATATGACACTAGAGGGACATTTAGGAAACAAGAGATCATAAAAGTGGGAAGGACCTGAGAGTCCACAGAGGCCACCCTCCATTTTGTAGATGAAACAACTCAAACACACAGAGAGTAAGTGACTTGACTAGGATCATATAACTAATAAGTATCTCAATCTGGATTTGAACTCAGGTCCTGTTGACTCCAGTTCCAAATATCAATAACTGAATTGGTGAAGGCAACATGATATAATGGATATAGTATAGGACTCAAAGTCAGGAAGATCTACTAATTAGCTGGGCAGCCACAGGTGAATCATGTTTGGGGGGGAGGATGGTGGTGAATTTTACTTGAATCATTTCCTCTTTCAGGTAATGTTCAAATCCTGTCTCTGATACTAGCTGTGTAACCACAAGTAAAACATTTGACCTCTCAGCCTCAGTTTCCTCATCTGCAAAATGGAGATAATAATGCCTGAAGTATCTACCCCACAGGGCTGTTGAGCCCCATAATGCAGTTTGCAATTTTAGAGTGTTTTATAAACATCAATTAGGTAAGAGCACTGGATTTGGCATAAGAATATACTTGAGTCCAAACCCTGCCTCAAGGACTTCCCAGCTATATGACCTTGCACAAGTAATTAACCTTTCTGAGACTCAACTGCCTCATCTGTAAAATGGGGTCATTAACAGCACCTGTGTTACAAGGTGGTTGTAAGGATGAAATGAAATAACATAGGTTAAGTGCTTTGTACCCTCTGAATGCTGATTATTGTTGTCTTGTTAGGATCGAGAAAGAACTCAACAAATTGAAAAATAGAGTGGATTTGAAAGGATTTTACTTAAAAGGGATAGATAAATGTAAAGTCCTGGAAATAGTATTGCATAAGTGCAGGAAGGATGTGACTCTAGCTAGAGAGCTGCTCCTGTGGGACTTTATTTGACCTCAACTTTGTAGCATCCCGACACTTAGCACCTAGTCGGCATTTCTTCATTGTATTGCCTTCATCAGGTGTTCCTTAGCCTATTGGCAAGCCTTAAGGACTAGGAAGCAGTACATCTCTTGACCCTGACAAGGTGATATCAGAAAGCAAGTCAGTACAGTGCAGTGATCACAGAGCCCTGAGCTGGGCTTCAGTGATGGGAGAGGTTGAGACTTTAGTGGGAGGAGTCCCATAGACCTATTGGAGTCAGGAGATAGGGCAATGGTGAATAGTAGTGAGACCAAACACCCAGGGCTGCATCTGAGCCAGATTTCCCCTTGGTTTAGTTTAATTATGGCCCCCTGGCTTGGGGGCCAGCAGAGCTCCAGTATACAGCAATCTCAGTCCCTGGATCTGCCTCTAGCCCTGGAAACCCAAACTCAAAGTGTTTCTGAGGGATAACCCCAAGGCAAAGCAGCCCCCAAAATACTCTGTCTTCTATCAAATAGAAATTTGAGGGATTGTTAAAATGAATGGACAACTCATATTCACTAAATGGTCTTTGACGAAACATTTGCATTTGCAAAACACTGAGCAGCCTTTACTTAGCTTCCAAGTAGGGAGCAATGTAGGAGGGGCAGTGAGGAGAGAGAGGAAGTAAAGGTCAGGTCGAAGAACAACAGCCTCTAAGTCAGTGTTGGTGCTGGAAGTCCATTGCTTTGCAAAGAAATGGAAACCAAAGGGCTGCCCATCAGCTGGGGATTGGCTGAAAAGAACTGGGGTATATGGATGTGTTGATATCTTATTGGGCTGTAAGAAATGATGACTTTGCTGGATTCAGAGAAACTGACAAAGACTTGATTGAACTGCAACAGATTAAGGAAAGTGAAATCAGGAGAATGATTTATGGGGGACCAGTAATAAGAAAGTAAGGAGAAAGAACCTGGCAAGCTCTCAGAACTCTGGTTTCAGAATCAGCCAGCCAAAGACAGAGATGAAGACGACATCTCCCACTTCTTGGCAAGGCAACAATGGACAAGAGGCAGGGCCCTGGATGTGCCTTTCAGACATGGCTGATGGGCTGCTCTGCTCTGCTTCTTATGCATGCTTCTTACCAGTGAGGGCCTCAGCTTGTGGGTGAAGAGGACCAGAATGGAGGGTTGGCACATAGTAATAGACCTGAAACAAGGGCCATAAAGCAAGTGAAAACTTCAGAGTGGAAAAGAGAAGGGAGGGGACAAGAGGCACAGAAGAGAGTTGTCACTGCCTTGTTAATATAGATGAGATGTTTCAAAAGTCTTAGTGCGAAAAAAATGTTTTAATCTAAGAAAGCTTCAAATTGCACTAAAGCCTAGGGGCCAATGTGTGTATGCTTACACGTACGTGTGTGTCTGTATATAGGTACATATACAAACATGTGTGTCTGTGTATATTTCTTTTTAAAAATAAACCGTTAACAGTAGTTAATAGATGGTACAGAGCCTTGGACTTGCTGTCAGGAAAACCTGAGTTCAAATGCAGCCTCCGACACTTAACTACCTGTATGACTCTGGAAAAGTCACTTACATGACCTCAGGCTCAGTTTCCTCATCTGTAAAGTAGGAATAACAATAATACTAGCACCTCCCTCCCAGCACTTCTGGGATGGCATTTATAAGGTGCCAAATCTTTAAACACCATATAAATGCTAGCTTTTACCATTATGCAATCTGAATGCCTGTTCTTTGGGTGTTGAAATGTTTGCATTTGTTGGAGATGGCTAAATTTGTAATGATAAAGAAAGCTGAACAGAATGCTGCTGCCTCATATATTGCCCTGTCCTAGACTATTTGTCACATGTTTGAATCTGGCCAACAACAAACTGGTGGGCAATTGATCAACGGCTGGTAAGTACCAGAGACTGGGCTAAACTCTGGGAATGTGAGAAGAGACAAAAGCCAGTCTGGGTCCTGGAGGAGCTTATAGTCTAATGGGGGAGACGGAATGCAAAGAAGTGTGCAAAAGCAAGCTACATTCAAGAGAAATAGGAAATACTCAATGGAGCAAAGGCACTAAGACTTCAATGGCTGGGGAAGGAACAAATTCTTCCCAAGTATCTGCTGGGTTTGAGCAGGAAGCAGAACTGCTCTAAGGCTGGATTTGAATCTAGTGGATAGACAGACCACTGGTCTTGGAGTCTGGAGGACCTGGGACCTAGCCCTCCCTTTGATGCACAATAAATGTGGCCAAGTCACTCAACTCATGGGCCTCATGCAATTCTCAGGTTATAAAGGCAATAGATTGTATTTCACGGAAGTTCCACATCCTAGTGAAATCACAGGTTTGGACTCAAAAAACATGGGCGTTCTTGTTCAGTTGTTTTCAATCATGTCAGACTCTTCATGGCCCTATTTGGGTTTTCTTGGCAGAGATACTGGAGTGATTTGTCATTTCCTTTTCCAGATCATTTTACAGATGAGGAAACTGAGGCAAACAGGGTGAAATGACTTTTTCAGGGTCACACAGCTAGTAAGTGTCTGAGGCCAGATTAGAAGTCTGGTCTTCCTGACTCTAGGCCTGGCACTCTATCCATTGTGCCACCTCACTGCCCAGTATTATATTTTTATTTTTTTTGCTTTTTGGAGGGCAATTGGGGTTAAGTGACTTGCCCAAAGTCACATGTCTAGTAAATGCGTCAAGTGTCTGAGGTCATATTTGAACTCAGGTCCTCCTGACTCCAGGGCCAGTGCTCTATTCACTGCACCACCTAGCCACCCCTGCCCAGTATTATGTTGCAATTTTACTGGTTGCAAGATTTAAGCTACAGCAAGCACAGTCTCTTTCCTTACAGCATGTTAACTCCCTGAGAACTGCAGGCCTCCCTCTGAGTCTCTTAAGGGTTCACAGATACCAGTGCAATGGCTCTCATCTGGGGATTCAGAATGAAGGGGACAAGAAGAAGAAGTATACACAGGTGTGTATAGGTACATATGGATGTTCCATGAGCACAAGTCCTTGTTGGAGACGTCTTGTAGCCTGTTTCCACTTGCCTCATTTAATGCCCTTGGCCTTTTTCTGTACCTGGCACACAGCAGGTAATTAATAAACACTGGTACATTGTTTGCTGATTCACTGGTACCAACTACAAGTGAAGAAAGGTGCGACGAAGTGGCACAGTGAATAGGATATTGGATCTAAATCAAAAAGACCCATCTTCCTGGATTCAAATCCAGCCTCAGACACTTGCTAGCTGTGTGACCCTGCGCAAATCACTTAACCCTGCTTGCCTCAGTTTCCTTATCTGTAACATGAGCTGGAGAAGGAAATGGCAGATACTCTAGTATCTCTGCCAAGAAAACCCCAAATGGGACCATGAAGAGTTGGACACAACTGAAGAATAACAACAAAATCCCTAATGATATCCACAAATGCTCTTCCACAGTTTCAAGGGACATTTTTTTTAAACTAATGCACATCCCTAGAAGTTGGGGAAAATAAGTTTATAAACACAGCAAGCTAATCCCTTCCTCCCTTGGCAACTCAGGTGGCATATTCTATAATCCACTGTCTTTTCCCCCCAGTGACAAAGTCCATGAAAATAGCCTAATTTTTTCACTTAAACAAATAGCTGATAATCAAACTGGTCTGAGGCTGGATTTGAACTCAAGTCATCCTGACTCCATGCCTGGCACTCCATCCACTGTGCTGCCTGGGTGCCCTCATCAAGAATTAGGCACCTGAAGACTAAGAAGAAAGTCAATCCTAGACCTGAAGGGGCCCTCAGGGGCCACCAAGTTCAATGTCCTTACTTTACAGATGAAGAAAACAGAGAGGTTAAAGAACTTGTCTGAGGCCATCCAAGGAATTTCTGAGGCAGAATTTGAAGCCACGTCCTCTGAGGACAGAGCCAGGGCTTTCTTCATCTGCTCACACTGCCTACTTGAATCCTTTCTCCCTCAAACCAGGCAAATAAAATGGCAAAAATAAGATGATGCGTTTGAAACCATCAAAATGACAAGAAAGGCAGCCCTTAAGGCCTGGTGGCTACCATCCATGAAGGCAGACAGACAGCATTAGGATTGGGGCACATTTGGTGGGAAGAAGAGATGATTGGCTAAGCCTCCCATCTGGTGATCCCAGCTTCAAACTGAAATTTGGTCTTCCTCTGTCATTTTACAGGAGTTAGAATCTTTATGGGAACAGCCATGAGTACATGTCACTATGTCAAAGGTCCTTTGATTCCATCAGAACTGTAAGGCCAGCGTGTAGTTCATCAGGGCAAAATGAGTCAAGATACCCCAGGGCCAGAATTGGAGTGTTCTGTACCTAATCCAGCTCATGTAGCTCATATCCTTTCCCTGGTTCAATAAATAAAAAAGCCTGCTTCCTTTAAACCCCTCCCTGTGAATTGTCATACCATTAGAAATGTCATCCTAACCTTGAGGTAAAAATGATACTTTGAAAGGGCTCCCAACATCCAGTCTTCTGTTTCCTATAAAAGAGAATGTTGTTGCTATTTAGAACAGTATCCATTTTCTTATATACTTAACAAATCTAGAAGAAGCTATCCTTTAGAGGGTTGGGTTTTTTAAATTGTCAATCTATTTTGTATTTATGTGACCTGCATTTCCCAACATGGATTTACAATTTTGTTGTGTTTGCTAATTTGCTGGGTGAGAATGAAAATTTGGATTTTTTTGTTTTGTTTTGTAGTTAGATCAGTGTTTACTGTAGCTTCTCATATGAGAATCCTTTGTTCAAATTCTTTGACTACTTTTCAATGGGGGAATGCATTTCAGCATTGTATATTTGGGCAGCTCCCTGAAATATCTTGGATCTCAGACCCTTGTCAGTCATATTGGATGTGAATATTTCCTTACTCCCCCCGCAATTGACTACTTATTTGTTATTCAAGTTGACTTCATTTGGTTATTATCAAGACTTTTCAATTTTCTGAAATATAAGTTACTCATTTTACCTTTGGTAAAATGGTTGTCCTTGCCCTAACTGTGAATAGTAATTGATTTGTTTCTTTTAATGTATATCATATATCCATTCTCAACTCTTTTTGGTATGCTATCTAGCATGCTTTAGGTATGTTATCTCATTTGGTATATGGTATACAATGATAGTCCAAGTCTTTTTTTTCCCATAGTGCTTTCCAGTGATTCCAAAAATTCTTGTCAAAGAGGAAATTCTTCATCAAGTATTTTTAGGTTTATCGAAAACTGGTTTATTGAATTTGACTGTTTCAGATCTTTCCCTGTCTAGTCCGACCTACTAATCTACTTTTCTATTTTCTAAATGAGTAACAAATAGTTGTGAGGGTTACTGTTTCGAGAGGGAAATTCTGAAGACCAAGCACAGCTTGAGGAAAGAGGAACATTTTAGTTATTGGATGATTCAGTTCTTCCCCTCCTCACAAGAGCAGTAATTGGGGGAGAGGGGAGAGTGTGTCAACAAACCAAACCTTAAGTAGGAACTTTCAGTGTGAGTCAACAAAAGATAAATTTGTGTGAGAAGCCAATTTGCCAGCAAAGTCTTGCAATTTGGAAGTAGCAAGTGATTCTAATGGGGAAATGTAAGGACAGATCTCCGAAGAACGTAAATGGGCATGTATGTTGCCTTAGCTGAAGGGAATGGTTGGCTTTATTGGGCTGTCTATTAGCCTTCAGTTAGTTTTGGGCAGTGCTTGCTGTAACAGCAAGCACCCTAGCATACCTAGGGCGGCTACTAGCACAGGTTCTTAGATCTGCTTTTCTAAAGGAAAGCAACTCAAAATGGGTTAACGGTTTCACTTTAATCAATCAAACATATATCATGTACC
>CM053592.1:3741874-3809799 GCA_028646515.1 Pseudochirops corinnae
ATTAAAGCTTACTGTATGACTTTGGGTGAGACTCTTACAGTCCTTGGGCCTTGGTTCCCTCACTGAATGAGAGGTTTAGTCTAGATGACTGTCCAGTTCCCTTCCAATTCTAAGTCTTTCATCTTGGAAATTTGGTTTTCTTTTAAGAAAACAATACACACTAAACAATATTCATTCTTATTTAATAGTCTTATGGCAGGCTAGCTTTTCCCAAATAAAAAAAAAATTCTGTTTGATTTCTGGTATCTAAAATGATAGCTTTGAGCTGTACCTGCTGTGATCATCAGCCTCCCATCATCTAAGAGATCACAGAAAAGTTCAATGGGAACTGGAGGGATGTATGCGTCTGTGAGGAGTGTGTGTGCATGTGTGTGCACGTGTGTGTGTGCGTGTGTGTGTGCGTGTGCGTGTGCGTGTGTGTGTGTGTGTGTGAGTGTGTGTGTGTGCTCCTTGGATTGTGCATGCAAAACAATGTTGACTGGCACTGTATAACAATGGGTATCTTGTGCTTCCCATCCAGCCCAAGAGCTATCCTGGGCTACAAATCGTGTGACTCTCTGCTGGCACTCAAAATCCTCTCATAGGTTTCCTTGCCTTATTAGAAGAGTTAAGTTTCCTGGTGCTTTCTTCAACTCCCCACACCCTTAGGTCTCCCTATGAAGATGTATGTCCCTGACAAGATGCTGGACTCCAGTGAAATTGCTGTGTGTGAGGAGCAAGTGGACACAATGACTTAGTTTTCTGATCTTTTATGTCAAAGAATGGTATTTTTTTTCTCTTACTATTAAACAACTTTTAAAAGATGCGCCATTGTTGCTTGTGATAAACATGCATCATAATGCAATCATAAGGATCTTGATTGAGAGTTGGAAGGAAGCTGAAGCCATCAAATCCAACCCCTTATTTTACAGAGAAGGAGACTGAGTCTCAGGGAAGTGAGATGACTTGAGCAAGGTCTCATAGGTAGCTGCATTGATATTTGAACTCAGATCTTGGGACTCCAAGTTCAGTGATCTTTCTACCACACCATGCTGCTTTGCATCATGAAAAGATAGGGCTGAGGCAAGACAAATCCCAACAAATAATGCTCAACCTAACAAAACCATTATTCTGGCAACACAATAGGAGCCAAATCCTGTTTGAAAAAGACTCATCAGAGGATAGTGCAGTAGTAGTTTGGGTCCATCCTTTTCACTGTCTACACAATGTTATGGTAAATGTAGAACTGCATGAATGAATGAGTTACTAGCACTGTACTAAGTGTTGGAGATTCTCAGCTAGTCTCTGGTCTGAGAAACTTAGACTCCAATTCTAATGGGTGGGGTGAGGGAGGAGGACAGATAGGAGAAGAGTCAGGGGAGGATGAAGTCATAGTGACAGTGAGTGGTGCTTCAGAGCATTCAATTATTGAAATTCCGTTTTCAAAAGCACTGACAGAGTCATTGCTGATGAATGATTAGCTGTTGAATTAATGACCCAGAATTAATTGCAGCAGAGCATAGAAGAGTTCCCTCTCTTTGAAGGTCTTTGAATAGAGATGGGATTACTTGGTGGGCATGGTGTGTGGGGAATTTATGTTCGTGGATTGGTTGGCCCTAAATTCTCTCTGATATTTAGGGATTTCCTGCATGACAACAAGGGAAACCTAAGGTGGGTATTCCTTTGTCCAAGAGCTTCCACAAAATCAACAAACCAATATGAAGCATCTTTTGTTCATTGTCAACTAGCCCTGGCAGAAATGCAGAGCTTAAATGAAATAAACCAACAAGTATAAAGAGCCTACTGTGTGTAGAGCCCTGGCCCATGAGCTGGAGGAGGTGCTGGATTGAATGAGACAGTCTGGTCTCATGACACAGGAAAGAGAGAAGATAAAAATCACAGAAAACTAGAATTCACAACTTGATGCATATTCCTTAGAAAGTTTTTGTTTTTCTTTCTCTTTTCAATAGTGGGGGTGGGCAGGAGAGAAAATACATTTGAGTTCATTTTTTTTAAAGGAGTCCATGAGAGAGGTGCAAACTTCCTGCTATTATGTGGGATCTGAGAACAGAAAGATCATTATGCACTGACTGAGGTGGGGCATCAGGAAGGTACTTGGAGAAGGTGGCATTTGATTTGGATTTTAAAGAGGAATGAAGGTTTCAGCCAGCACAGAAAGGGACAGAAAAACGGCATGCTAGGTGTGAGGACAGCCCTGGAAAAGGCCAGGAGGCTGAGAAACCATGAGTATGGATGGATGAGGATGGAGGGGGGTTCTGGAAATAGTTTCATTTAGCCTCAGTGAAGGAGCATGTTGAAGAGTAATGTGAGAAAAACCTGCAAATGAAGGGCGATCCCAAATGATAGAAGACCTTGAAAGTTAATTTTTTAAGTCATATGCACTTTAAGCTGTAGGTGATAAGGAAAATGCCAAAGAATTTTTAAGCAGACATGACATGGCATGAGTGTGTCTATACATGAGATGAATCTGGGAGTGGTGTGAAGGACAGATTGGCTGAGGGGAAAACTAGAGGTAGAAAAGAGGACTCTTCCTGAAATCAGAGGACCTGGGTTTGAATCCCGGCTCTGTAAAATTTGGATTCAGTTAAAAGGCCTCACTTAAGGGTCTAACAGGCCACACATGGCCTCAAGGCCACAGGTTCCCCACCCTTGCATTAGGAGGTCACTGCAATAATCCAGACAAGTGGAAATGAGGGGAGGGGGAAGAGAGAGGAAAAGAGGGCTGTGAGACATGGTAATGAATCCCTGGAGGTGAGAGGTGTGTGTGTGGGGGGTGGGGGGGGAACTAACATTTGGAAAGCACTTTTTTTCATCTGAGCCCAGAATTGGCCTTGTAAAGTGAAGGCTAAAGGAACTAATTAACATCCCCTTTTTAAAGATGAGGAAACTCAAATGAAGCACCCAATGATTAAACAACTTGTCCTGGCAGTACAGGTCAAGAAATTGTCAGAAGTAGGTTTTGCAACGGAAGTCTTTCTCCATCAAAGTCCAGAACTCTATTTCCTAAGCCATACGGGTCTTTCTGGGACAGCTAGGTGGCACTGCAGGGGATAGAGTGTCAGGTCTGGAGGCAGGAAGGCTCATCTTCCTGAGTTCAAATCTAGCCTCAGATACTTCCTAGCTGGTTGACTTTGGGCAAGTCACTTATCCCTATTTGCCTCAGTTTCCTCATCAGTAAAATGAACCAGAGAAGGAAATGGCAAACCACTCCAGTGTCAACCCCGTGAAAACTCCAAATGGAGTCACTTAGAGAACTCAAATGAAAAATTACTTAACATGGGGCTTTCTGAAGAGAATCAATTCACGTCAAATCAAAAAGTTTTTATAAAAGCTTTTAGGGAAATCAAATGCAAGCAGAAATAGTCCTTGCCCTCAAGGAGTTTACATTTTTATTCTAATGGAGGAAGATCAGAAAGCCAAAAGGGGAGGGAAAGGAGAAGGCTCCCTTGTTAGGGGAGGAGGTGGATTGTGGAGATTCAGGCACAGACCCCAAAGGGAATGAGACTTGTCTGACCTGGACATGTTCCTTAGAATGGAAATTCTTGGAGGAACTCATTGGTTAGAGGAAAGAGCCTTGGAGGAGAGTGAACTTCCAGGCTGAGGAAACTGAGGTAGCTGATGGAGAAGGTCAGGAGAGTGAGGAGTGTGAAGAGACAAGAATTCCATTCAAATCAAAATGTTACTAAATATTTACTGTTTTCCTGGGGCTGGAGACCCAGAGTCAAGCCCCTGCCCTCAAGGATCTTATATTCTAATAAGAGGAAACAACATGTGCTCAGATAAGCAAACATTAGTACCCATAAAAAAAAGAAAAAGAATGTCAGGTGGAGCCCCAAATGCGGCCAGAGCAGGAAAGGCTTCCCATAAAAGGGGAGGCACATGTATGTACATGAAGGAGGCTTGCTAAATGCCTTATGGCAGCATGGACATCAGACTTGCCCAGAAGCCTGTGAGGTAGGGGGCATTATTATTTCCATTTCAAGTGGCTTTTCTGGGTCAGTATGCCAGATTGTGCCCCTGCACTCCCTCCCCAAAAAAGGCAGGAACTGAGGATCAAAAGTTAGCTTTATACTCTTTTGCATGCCCAGCCCTTAGTACATTTGGCCAGGAAACCTGTGAAGTAAATATTCTAATTTTAACCAACATAGGGAGCACCTACTAAGTAAAAGCCCCCAAATGCTTGGGGTCAGCTTGCTACTCCATTGATAGAGGTCACCTCAATATTCCGAAATCAATGATAAGGTGAATGCTAAAACTCCCAGTGACAATAGTGTAGGTGGGATGTGGGACAATGGAGTTAGGGAGAAAGAAAAGGTTTGGTGTGGTTTGTTGCCCCCAAATACTAGTATTATGCAGATCTCCAGCATCGTTATTCCCATTTTACAGATGGAGAGACTGAGGAAAAACTCCATAGCCAGACAGGTGTGTTTATTCATCCAATAAGCATTTATTAAGTCCCTGCCCTCATTAAGATCAGAGTCCAGCATGGAGATAAACCTTAACATCACTCGCTTACTGGTCTACCACATAGCATCACAGAGGTCTCTGAGTAATGCTGAGTGGCATGTGTAGGGTTGATTGCTGTCCTTTGTTCTCAGAGAGGACCAAAATGCCATCACTATGTTTGAGTCAAGTTTCAATGTGTCTGACTGTGGCCAATCAGCCCAATAAGAGCTCAGAATGTTCCACCACAGGCCAGGCACAAATAGTCCATGTGAACATTTGGACTGGATTATCTAAATGTGCACATCTCACATTTCTTTTGAGCTGTTTTAGTTCTGCTTCACCCATAGAGCACAGACCTTCTCTGATGAGGGCACACCATGATGGGTGGGCCTGTGCCAGTGTCTCCCATGTCACATAATCAATTCCAAAGTTCTGGAGAGACACCTTGAGAGTGTCCTTGTATCACATCTTCTGACCACCATGTGAGCACTTGCCTGGTGTGAGTTCTCTATTCTTTTTTTCTCCTTTTTCTTTGGCAAGCATATGTTTTTCATTCGAATGACTCTGCCAGCCCATTGGAGTTGTGCTCTCTGAAGCAGAGATTGAATGTGTGGCCATTCAGTTTGAGTAAGGACCTCAGTGTCTGGTCCCTTATCCTGCCAGGTGATCTTCAGCATCTTCCTAAGACAATGCAAATGGAAGTGAATGAGTTTCCTGGCCTGGCCCTGGTAGACTGTCCAGGTTTCACAGGCGTACAACAGTGAGCTCAGCACCATGGCTCTGTAGGCCTTTAGTTGGGTAGGCAGTATAATACCTCTTCTCTCCCAAACCTTCCTTCAGAACCTCCCAAACACTGAGCTTCCTCCAGCAGTGTGTGCACCAACCTCATTAGCAATGTGTACATCCCTAGAATGTATACTTCCAAAGTGAGCTTATAAACATCATTCAGAACTTCCCCATTTGCTGTAATCAATGGTTCCACATATGAGTGTTGTGGTGCTGGCTGATGGACTATTAATTGTTAGGCCAAAATTAGCACAAGCAACACAGCAACAATTCATCCTTGGTTCATCTCATCTTAAACTGTTTGCATTAATTTCCTGTGAGTAGGGAGGCCCCAGAGGGTTTGCTTTCATGGGACTTTCAGAACCCCACCAGCATAAGGTCACTTTTTCCCCTATGTGGGCAGAGGTGGAAGATTCCAAGGCTCACACAGCTCACTGTGCTCTTTGTTTACCCCAGTGCTCGTGGGGGACCCCATGATGCAAGGGGGCGAGATGGAGGGCATGACAAGCTCTCTGGCAGTTGCATCACAGCCCTCCATTTGTGTAAACCTCACTCATGTATCCATTTCCTTTGGGACCCCCAAGCTTGTTTGGGTTTTCTTTTAGTTTTTAGTGGGAGGTGGTTTTGTTTTTATTTTGTTTTTTAGGAGAAAGAGAAACCTTTAGGGTTTGTTAGTGTTTGTTTTTAAAGGATCTTGGCTTTTAAGATTCAGAACTATTAAGGGGCCTCTGAGGTCACTGGCCATTGACATTAAAAGGTACTTTATGAATTAAGGCCCCACTGGCCCAGCAAGGCTGGATACACCCTCTCCTACTAAGCATTCCCAGTCTGGGGCTTAAACCATCCAGGTTCATTCCTGAGCATGCCAGGCCCCAAAGAGAAAAGACAGGTCCTTCTCATGTTTTCTGGTTCGTTGTACTCCCAACCCAGAGTAGAATACTAGGTTACGTTCATGTGTAGGGCCTCTCCAAAAGATTGACAGGGTCTCCTCTAGAAAGGTCCTGGGTAATACAGAGCAGACAAGATATAGGAAAGCTATGTATCTCCTCCACCACAAAATACTTGCTTAAAATGGAAAAGACTCATGAATGCACATTGACATAATTTTAATTCATGAAACAAAGCACATAAGTCCTATTTTATTTACAACATGAAACTTTTTGTAGGATGGGTGGTCAGTCCTTCTGTCTTCATTTCAGGTATACATCATTTGGGTACCTATCTTCTGACCAGCTAGGGCATGGCTTCTATCCCTCCTGTAGTCCTCCGAGAATTGTTTTAGTGGTTGCAAGGAGAACCTCCTGCTGTCCCTCTTCCCTTTCTTTACAACAGCAGAATTCTCTCCTCTCTGAAGTAGCCACCCAGACTGGAAACAGCTACCTCAGATTTGCTATTTGATCACCTGGGATCAGAAAAAGATACACAAAGGGAAAGAAGTATCCAAGGCCTTGAGATCAAATCTCAGGATTGGGGGGGATGAACACGTGCTCTTCCTGTCATTTGAGTCCAGCTCCCAAAGCTGCCAGGCTTGGGGGAGACCCCTTCACAGGAAGTCTGAGGGGGAGTTTTCCCAAGTCCCAATACATACATTCATAAGACAAAAAGAGACTGAGAGCAGAAGTGAGACATTTAGTGGTACAGTGCCAGAGGTAGACTCAAGAAAAACTGAGTTTAAACCTTGCCCCAGACGCTTACTAGCTGTGTGAGCTTGGGCAAGTCAACCAACCTCTTAGCCTCAGTTTCCTCATCTGTGAAATAAGAATAATAATTGCACCTAACAAACAACTTTGTTATGAGAATTCAGTGACAAATCATATGTAAAGTGCTATATAATAGTGTTAGTTATTATCAAGTTGTCTCTTCCTTCAAAGCCTACTAAGTGGGCAACTCTTATTCTTCATTGGCCAATATTACCTAAAGCAGTGTTCCTTCACAGAATGGGGAGAGAAAGATCAGGACCTCACAGAAGCCTCTGGTTTTTGATACATTCTAGGCTCCGCCAAAAACGGGCCAGGGCACATGATCAGAGTTCCAGGGTCCACGCTCCAGCCCAACAGCTCAGGAGAGCTTTCCTGAGTTCCCTTCATTATTGCTCCCAGATTCTGTAATGGAGCCACACAGTGGTTTTTATGGAAACCAATGGAATAAAGCAAGTTCAATCACCTCCATTTTACAAAGAAAGTAAGGCCCCACAGAAGGGAAGTGACTTGTCTGAGGCCACCCAATGCTCTTTCCACTTCATTCATCAGGACAACTATCCCACACACTGGCCAATGGAAAGGACTTTACTTGGTGGGGCTTTGCTATATATTTCCCTTGTTCATTTAGAGAATTCTAGGGTATCTTTGGGCATCCAGCTTGCATAGAGGACATTAGTCACATAGCACATGATTCCCAAATTGTGACTTCCAGACTTCCCCCAGGGCTCTCTATGCCACCAAAGTTTATACACTGGGTAGTGGGACCTTTGAGACTTTTCTTGCTCTGCCTTGAAATTCATAAAAACAATGGTTTTCTCCACAGTCAGTGGCAAATAAGATGAACCAGGTTGAGGGTAACTGACAGGTCTCAAGCCCATTAGTGGGTTAGGGAGGTATCTACCCCAAGCAAGTGAAGACTTCCTCTGGTTGAATGGTCAGATGAGAACAATTTGTTCTGTGGGTTATGACGGTGGCTGAAGCAGGTGCCATGGAGCACTCAGAACTTGGTCAGACATGGAAGATGCTAAGGTCATCCACTGCATCCTGGGTCAATACCAGTAGTCTTGACTTTTGTCTTGCCTCTGGACTTTGAAGACTCTGGAAGAGAGTATGAGGCTCACGACTTTCTGCAGCTCTGCCTTAATTCAATCCAATTCACAAACAAGTCATGAAATCACTCCATGATATCACTGGTTCTCTTAAAAAATTGAGGATGAACAACAACAATCTGTAATCTATTTACCATTTATCTATCACACATATTTATGTGTGTACATGTATATTTATGTACTTGTATGTATACAATATACATATGCAGATATATCTGTATTTGGATGTTTCCGTCTATGTATATAAATTTAGTTTACAAATCATTTTCAGCTACATCATTTCATGTACTCTTCCCACTGGGCCTCTAAAATAGATGCCCCAGGTGTTACCCTCAGTTCACAGATGAAAAAACTGAAGCTTGGAGAGAAAAAGGCAATTGTCAAAGATCACATTGCTGTGAGTGCCAGAGCTGACCCCAGAAGCCCAGTCTTCTGAGTGGCATCTTTATGAGATCCTCTACTATGCCAGTTGGCATGTCATTCATTGCTTTTCTTGGTTCTGCATCAACTGAGTAAGAGAGAGAAAATCCTCCTTAGCTACAGATAACTGGAGCCCAATCCATCTAGGCTCCAATACTGCCCTCCAATTTAGTTACTTAGAGAACATTTGGCCCTAAGGCTGCGTTTGCACTTGCCTGGCTGGTGAGAGTTGACAAAATCTCGAGTTCACTTAAGACTTTAAGTTGATGCCTGTTAAATTCATAGGGCAGCTAGGTGGTGCTGCAGTGGACAGTGCTGGGCCTGGAGACAGGAAGACTCATCTTTCTGTGTTCAAATCCAGACACAGACACTTAAAGCTGTGTGACCCTGGGAAAGTCACTTAACTCTGCCTCAGTCTCTCATCTGTCAAATGAGCTGGAGAAGGATATGGCAAACCATTATAGTATCTCTGCCCAGAATACTCCAAATGGGGTCCTGAAGCGTTGGACATGACTGAAAAATGACTAAACAACAAAATTCATATCCCCATTAAATGTCACCTCATTGGACGTGGACCAGTCAATTTAGCATGTCAAAATGTTTTCAAATTCGGTCACCCAATATTTGAGATCACCTCTCCAGCTTTGCATCAGATTTACATCTTATCAGAAAACCATCTATCCCCTCCTCAAAAAGCCTGATAAAAATGTTCAACAATCCAAGGCCCGGAACTGAGGGGAGGGGGAGGACTTCCCCTGGGGACAGTTCCCCAGAGGCCTTATTTGATGACATCAATCCCTGATTCCCAGCACTTAAGGTCCAGTCATTCATCTAGTTCCGAATCTACCTAATTGGGGTGTTATCTACTCCACCTCCCTTCCTCTTTTCTACCTCCTTATCCAGAGAGCCCTTTTCAAATGCTTTGCAGAAATCTAGAGCTCCTCTGATAAGATAGAGAGAGCAAGTGGGAAAGCAAGTCATGCATTTGGAAAATCCTTTCTCAGATGAAATGTATGACCTTGGTCAAGTCATTTAACTTTTCTGTACCTCAATTGCTACATCCATAGAACGGGGTGGGGTGGGATTGGTCTCTGAGGTCCCTTTGGGCTCTCAATCTGTGTTCCTTTGAGAAAGCCTTGGAGACCTAGGTCCTTAATTCCATCTTCAAAGAAGCAGCAAGAAGGAGGAGGAATAGGTATAAGAATTAAACTGACAGAAGAAAATTGTTTCTCAGAAAAGAAAAATAATTAAAGAAATTAGCAAGGAAATTGAAAACTCCAAGATAAGGACAGATTTAAAGAAACTGAAGAAAATGCACGAAAAAAAAGAAAGGGAAACAAGGAATTCTCAACAACAATGACCAGGAAGATGAAGCTATAGGAAGACATGTCAGTGAAGATAATAAGCATCTGATAGAAAATAGGGAAAGAAATGAGATTAACAAAGAAGGAATTCAACAAGCTGATGACTGGATTCTGCTGGGAAGTATGTGAGGAGAATATTCACTGAATATGTTTGCTGAGAACTAGAATTCTTTTGCTGGAGGACACATTGGTAGACACAATAAAGGTAAGTGGGAAAAGAGACTCCCCAACTGGAAGCATGATTTGAAACTATGAGCAAAGTGAGAGATCTGTAGGACCAATCTCGGAAAGGCAATGAAATACATATCTAATGTCCCTGCACAGGGGGTGGGGATCTTGGCTCAAATGAGGACCACAAGAATGGTACCATGTAGTTTGTTTATGTGGTCTGCTAAAGGCACTCCACATCATCCCTGGCAAGGTTCTCAGCAGCCTTCCAGTGCCAGGCAAAGGTGGCAAACTGTTGTCCCTTTGAATGCCAAGGTGACATCAGCACACATCTTGTGGCAGTCCACCTAATTTTCTTTTTCAGTCTTTTGATCTCTCTGTGTTCTACAAGAAAAGGGCCAGGGGTATGATCTGGATACATATCACATATGTATGCACCCTGGGAATTATTATTAATAGCAAGTAATGTCTTTAATTAGCTTTACTCCCACTCAGCCCTAGCTGGGGGAAAAAGATCTCTGAGTTCTACTCCATCCTTTATTATCTGACAAATTCATTTTTGAGAATAAAACATGTGTATATGTAGATATAATATAACATATTAATAACTTTTTCAAACACCATAGAAAGGATTTTTAGAAACTAAAGCTTCCACATAATAGCTGCTTAGCTGCTGTCACAATCCCCAGCCCTGGTACATAGCCTTCTGCCTGACGATCTAGAAAGGAAAAGCCAGCAATGTGGTGGAAATAAAAACTGCCTTTGCCATGAGAAGACCTGGGTCCAAATCCCATTTCTGGGTCTGACTCCCTTTTTGACCATAAGAAAAGTCATTTAGACTCTCTAGACCTCAGTCTCCTCAACTGTGAAATGGGTGGTCAGAGATGTAAAAAGGGTTGTTTCCTCCTTCAAGACGAAGAGGAAAGGAAGTCAAGTTTGGTGACTGGGGTTTGGGGATCTCTCTGACCTCATGCTCTGCTGTTTACTTCTCAGATCTGGCCCTCCCTCCTCATCTCTTTGTTCCTTCCTGCATGTATTTTCTCCAAACAATTCTCCCCCCTTGCTGATCTGTCTGCCTAGCTACTCATTCTCCATGAAAATATTTTCATGATCAAAACCCCTGGGAGTATGGAGCTCTGGGTAAAGCCCACTAAACCTAGATAATGTCCTCTCACTCACTCACCCACAGGACAATGCTTCAGAAGACGTTTAATGCATTATCAATTAAAATACCCAGGAGAGATTTCATGAAATTAAGAAGGTAATAACAAAATGCACATGGAAGCACAGAATGCCAAAGACATTAAGGAAAACTATGATACAAAAAAAAAAATAGAAAAGGAGATTTACTTGGCCATATCTCAAATCATAAGCTAAAAGTAATAATTTTTTAAAAATTTACTCTGTTGAGTCATTTTTCAGTTATGTCTGACTCTTTGTGACCCCACTTGGGATTTTCTTGCCAAAGATACAAGAGTACTTTGCCATGTCCTTTTCCAGCTCATTTTATAGATCACAAACTGAAGCAAACAAAGTCAAGTGACTTACCCAGAGTCACATAGCTAGTAAGTGTCCAAGGTCAGATTTGAACTCATAAAGAGCAGTCCTAGAACTTTATCCACTGCATCACTTAGCTACCTCTATTAGACATAAATGAGGAAATGCTACTAGAAAAAAAGGGTGGTCAGGGGGAAGGGAATGAACAAGATCACATATTAGAAAACTGAATATGAACCTAAAACATTCAATGTAAAAATGACCTATGAATCCAGGATCATAAAATACTGCAAAAGAAAACAAATAATTATTAAAGGCTTTTATTAAAACTGCTGGGAAAATTGGATAGCATTATGATGAATAAGAGAATTTGAACTATATCTCATTACACGTACTATGATAAATTCCCAAGGAATTCATGTTTTAGAGATAAGAATGGCACACCAGAAAAAGAACATAATGGAATGTGTTATTTTTCACAGTTGTGTAGAGTTGGAAAAAATTCTGAGCTGTTCAAGAAATATAAGAAATTAGGAAGCTAAATAAGTGAAGTTGATTGCTAAAAGTTTGCATAACAAAAAAGCATATGCAAAAGAAGATGGGAAGAAGCATGAGGAAAATATTTTTGGATGAAACTTTTCTGATAAAGAGATGCCTCCTCAAAAAATCCAGGATGAACAAAGTTTGAAAGAAATTAATCCCTAATAGATGTCATACACATACACACACCCACACATATATTATATAAACAGAGAACACATAGAAGAAAAAAATATCAATTGTCAGCAACAACATGGGAAATTATTTAAGAAAAATGACAAAATTACTCTGAAATATGGTCATTCAGTCAGAAAATGAGCAATCAAAGAAGCCATGAAATTCAAAAGTGGCACAACTGCCCTTGGAGAGCTGTGGATTGATATAATCTTTCTGAAAAACAGTATCAGTCTCTATGCTAAAAGCTACATAACTATTCATACTCTTTGACCCATGATTCCTATTTTCAGTACTATATCCTAAATAAAAATGATCTATCTACACAAAACTATTCCTAACAGCACCTGTTTTTGTTATAGGAAAAAATGAAATTAAGAGAAGTAACCTTTTAATAACATGTACATTTTGTAAAAGCAACCTATGTTTTCATTGGTTGAAGAATGGAAGAATATGAGCTTCAGAACTGATATTCATTGATCGAGGGAGTTTCTTCAATAGGTGCTCCCTGTCTTGATGGAATGCCAGATCCAGATCACATTCATAAAATGGAGAATCTGAAGAATAGAAAGATATCTGGAAGACTTCTCTGCAATACTCAGGCCACAGAATGCAAAACCAGTACCAATAGGATTATTTAAGTGAAGACAAGAACAACATCAAAGCACCTTGTATTTATACAAAAAAAAAAAAAAGGAGTTCAGAAGGGGATAAAGAAGGAAAATGGGACATTTTGTTACCAGCTTGTCCAAGTGATCATATTTACATTTTTGAAAATGGAAATTTAGTTTCAGCTCTTTCACCATTTGTTGACTGTCTCTTTGGATATCAGTAACTGTCAAAGAATGTTGAATATAATGTTTTTTTACAAATGAGATTCAGAAATCTAAGTCTACATGTCTCAATATTGTAACTCAGTTAAAAGGAATTAAGTTTAGTTAGGAATAATCTCTTCTGGGTGGGGCTTTGCTAGCTCTTTGTGACTGGCTTCCTTTTCTACATGTTCACTAACATTTTATAATATTTATTAACACAGTATAGGATTTTACCAGGTGTTGAAGTTTAGCTCTTTCAGTGTACTCTTCTCTTTTCTCTTTATTAAAGCAAGGACATTCATGTATTTCTAGTCTTTTGGCACCTCTCCCATTCTACACAAACTTTCAAACATTGGTGATGGTGGCTCACAACACAGCAATCACATCTCTTTGTGTTTTCAGTACCCAGGAATATTGTTAGTCTAGACCTAGAAATCTGAATTCATTGAGGATATTTTGGTCTCTCACCACCTGTCCATTCATCTCCCTCTTTTGTGCACTCATTTTTGAGGTCTAGAGATGTGGGTGGAGTGGTGGTGCAATAATCTTTGTGAAGGTCTATTTTGCCTCCATACTTTGTTATCATTATCACATCTAACTTCAGAAATGAAATACCACTTTTTTCAAATTCTTCTCTTTCCCCCAACATAAATAATAGTTAATATAATAGGTGCTGTCTAACAAAAGCAAAGCATAGCATGACTAGGTGAAAGATATTACTGTAGGAGGAGGGAACTAGTAATTCCTACAGAATGTGACTTAAAAAAAATATTATTCAGTACTTATGAAGGGTATGAATGAAGTAGTGAGGGCCCAAAGGAGGGCAATTTGGATTAAGGCCCTTGAGATCATGCTCTATGAAGGCTATTTGAAGGAATTAAGAGCATTTATCTTGGAGAAGAAAAGAGTCAAAGGACATAGGATAACTGTCTTCAAGAATTTGAAGAGCTCTTGTGTAGAGTACAAATTAGTAATGTTCTCTTGTTCTTAGATCTTCGAACTAGGAGCAGTGGGCAGACATTATAGAGACAGATTTTGACTGGAGAAATACAAGTTTCTATCAGTTGGGGTCTCCTGAATTGAGACTGCTGCAGGAAGTCATGGTCTCTCTCCACTGGTGATCTTCAAACGCAATCTGGAGGCCCATTTCTTGGGGATATTGTAAAAAGGAGTCTTGTTCATCAGGTTAGGATTGGACTAGACCAACCCTTTAATACAGTTCCTCATGTTGTGGTGACCCCCAAACATAAAATTATTTTTGTTGCTGCTTCATAACTGTAATTTTGCTACTGTTATGAATCATAATGTAAATATCTGATAAGCAGGCTGTATTTTCATTGTTACAAATTGAACATAATCCACAGGTTGAGAACAGCTGGACTAGACACACTTCAAAGTCCTTCCAGTTGTGTGAGTCTGTGATACTGGGAAGGATGTTTGACTTAAATTAATTAAATAAGACAAAGGTGAAACTGAAAGGGTCAAAGAGAAAATTTTAGATTTCTCATATTCATAGGCGGCAGACACAGCAGCGGCCATGGTCTACATGCCCAGGAGGCAGGTGAGGGGGCAGAAAAAAAGCACTGATTCTCTCTCAAGACTGATGTTTCCTATTCAGTTATTCTTGCCAGGACCTGAGGCTGGGGGCATGTTGGGGCCAAGAGTGGAGAGTGGAAGAGAGTGTTTCCAACTTGAAATCCTACGGGCATTTTTTTTTTTGATAAGGCAAAGATCATATTTTATTAGAAGTACAGCATTTCCTACTGGACTGGAAAGTGTGCTGGCTAGAGCCACAGGACTCCACTGAAGTGAACATGAAATAAAAGTCATATAATAATGGGAGAAAGGGAGCAAGCATTTCCTAATCAACTACTGCATGTCAGGCACTGTGCTAAGCACAGTTATGGTGTGATCTTGTTTGAGCCTCACAGCAATCCTAAGTCAGATAGTGATATAGTGATATTGCTCATTAGAGCTCCAACTTCTATATCTGATTGCTTCCAGATAACAAAACGATTCCTTCCCAAAACCCTTGGAGGAAGTGCAAGGAGGAAAGAAGTATTTTGGTATTTGGGCAAAAGGCCCACTCCTGCCTCTTCCTCACTCTGAAACCTTGGTCAAGTCACTCCATTGCCTCTCTGGGCTCGTTTCCTCATCAGTAGACTGGGGGGGTTGAGATCCATAAGGTCCTTTCCATTTCTTAATAACCAATTTTAGCTCAACTTAATGGAACATACAGTGAGGAAGAAAGGGAGTATTTGTAACCTCATTCTTCTGTTAGTAAAATAGGTGATGTAAAGGTCTGACCCAATGTAAAGATTCTGTTCAATTTATACTAGATCTAATGCCTACTACCTACATGTGATGCACTGTGCTGATTACAGAGTAAAACAATTACATGGTCTCTGCCCTTACATTCTACTGGGGGCACATGCTATGGATACATGAATGTATCTTTTGTTTGTCTATATTTTAAAAAAAAAATATTTGATCTGAAATTTCACTATTACTGTAGAACAGTGGTTTTCAACCTTCCTAATGCTGCAACCCTTTAATACTCATATGTGGGTGTATCTGCAAGTGGGCAGACCCGCCTGGAGATGGATAGAGGAGTAGTGTCTCGGTTCCTAAGACCATCGGAAATATGTGTTTTCTGATGGTCTTAGGCAACCCCTGTGACCCTTGTGAAAGGGTCGTTTGGCCCCCAAAGGAGTTGCGATCCACAGGTTGAGAACTGCTGCTGTAGAAGATAACACCATCTTCCCAGTCCCTCAGGCTCACAACCTAAGAGTTATCCTGGATTCATCACAAGTTCTCATCCTCTCATATCCAAGTGATTGCCAAGGTCTACTGATCTGGCCTTTGTGATATCTCTTTAATATGCCCCCTTCTCTCCTCTGATACTACCCCTACCCTGGTGTAGTTCCTCATCACCTCATGCCTGAATTTTTGCCATAGCTGCTGGTGGGTCTGCCTCAAGTCTCTCCCCACTCCAATCCACCCTCCATTCGACCACTAATGTGATTTTCCTAAAGTGAAGATCGAATTATGTCACCCCTGTATTCAATAACCACTTAAACCAGTGGTTCCCTGTTGCTTCCTGGATTAAATACAAAAGGCTCTATTAGGCATTCAAGGCCTCCATATTCTAGTTCTCTCCTAACTTTCCATTCTTCTTATTTTTTCTTCTAAGCTTTTCTTACACCTTTCTCCCTAACATGTCCTCTTTGATCCAGTGACACTGGCTTCCTGATTGTTCTGTGAGTAAGATACTCCATCTCTTGGCTCTGCCTATCCTCCATGCCTGGTCCACTCTCCCTCATTGTCTCTGAACACTGACCTCCATGGCTTCCTATACATCCCAACAAAAATCCCAGCTTCTACAGGAAGCCTCCCCCAACCATTTTTAATTCCAATGCCTTCCCTCTATTAATTGTTTCCTATTTATCATGTACATAACTTGCTTTGTATATATTTGTTTGTTTTTATCCCTATTATACTGTAAACTCCTTAAGGGCAGGGACTGTCTTTTGCCTCTTTTTGTACACTTAATGTTTGGGACAGTGCCGGTAAATAGTCGGCACATAATAAATGTTTATTGATTGATTGCTATAGGTAGCTTCAGGTGAATAGTTCTCTCTGTAGCCATGCAGATATCTTGAATGCAACTTATAGTCTTATTGACTTTTCTGGGGTTAAGTGGCTTTCTTGAAATGTCAAGTGAATTGCCCAGGGTCACACAGCCAGTGTGGGCCATATGCGGGGATTGAGGGTCACACTGTTTTCAGTGTGCATGTACACATAGATATATGTATGATACAAGGTCATCTGAGGAGAGAGAACACCCTTAGAACTGAAAGGATCAGGAGCTTCATGGAGAAGCCGCTTCATGGAGAAGAACTGAGTCTTCAGGGAAGGATTATAAAAGGTAGAGCTGAGGAGGGAGTGAACTCCAAGCATGGAGGAGAACTTGTGCAAATGTTTAGAGGCTAGAGGTAGGGTGTGGAGTTTGAGGAACAGCTAGTGTTCCAGGTTGGCTGGAACATAGAGTACATGAAGGGGAATGAGGTGAAGTCATGTTAAAATAGGAGGCTGGAGCCAGATGGTGGAGACCACAAACAAATCATTCTAACCTTTGTCCTGACGAGCTGCTAGGCTATACAATGAAGTCCAATGTGTTTTAATTGGAAGGGTTCTATTAAGGGACAGGAATAATATCAAAAGGTTCTTTTCTGAGCCATTGATTGTAGACAGATTGGAAAATGAGAATCAATACTCAGGACATTTACAGACTCTGAATGACCAGGTGTCCCTGGAGAAGAAAGAGATTTGAACTTGGACTCAGAGGACCTGCTTTCAAATCCCTCCCATCCACCTTGGTGAGTAGCATCGGTAGCCCTTTACCCGCCTTGGGGTCAGATTCTTCTTTAAAATAAGGGATGGTGTCGATGTGGCTAAGTTCACTCCTGGCTTTAATTTTCAGTGCATCAGATGTTGATGACACTTGGAAAGGAAGAACTATTGTTGTTTGCTCCCGTATTAGTGGGTCTGAGATTGACTGGTATGAGGAGAGAGTGGTAGATCAGTGGAATAGGTTAGGTACACAAGACACAGAGTAGTCAATGACTATAGTAATCTACCATTTGACAAATCCAAAGACTGCAGCTTCTGGGATAGGAACTCAATGTTTGACAAGAACTGCTGGGAAAACTGGAAAATAATAGAGCAGAAACTAGGCATAGACCAACATTTCATACTTTATACCAAAATAAGGTCAAAATGAGTACATGATTTATACATAAAGGGTGACACCATAAGCAAATCATGAGAGCAACAAAGAATTTACTTGTCAGATCTATGGAGAAGGAAGGATTTATGACCAAACAAGAGATAGAGAACATTATAAAATGCAAAATGGATAATTTTGATTACATTAAATTAAAAAGGTTTTGCACAAAGCCAATGCAGGCATGATTAGAAGAAAAGTGGAAAGCTGGGCAACAATTTTTATAGCCAGTGTTTCTGATAAAGGCCTCATTTGTCAAATATATAGAGAACTAAGTCAAATTTATAAGGATACAAGTCATTCCCTAATCAATAAATGGTCAAAGGATATGACAGGTGAGGAAATTCATATAAAGAAATCCTCTAAATCACTTTTGATTAGAGAAATGCAAATTAAAACAACTCTATGGAACCATCTCATACCTATCAGATTGGCTAATATGACAAAAAAGGAAAATGATAAATATTGGAGAAGATGTAGGAAAACTGGAACACTAATGCATTGTTGGTAGAGTTGTGAACTAATCCAACCATTCTGGCGAACAATTTGGAACTATGCCCAAAGGGTAACCAAACCATGCACATTCTTTGATCTAGCAATACCACTACAAGATCTGTATTCCAAAGAGATCATAAAAAAGAGAAAAGGACCTACATGTACAAAAAATATTTCTTGTATCTCTTTTTGTGGTGGCAAAGAATTAGAAACTGAGAACATGACCGTCATTTGGGGAATGGTTGAACAAGGTGTGGTGTATAAATGTAAATGGAATACTATTTTGCTATAAGAAATGATGAGCAGGTGGATTTCAGAAAAAATCTGGAAAGATTTACATGAACTGATGCTAAGTTAAGTGAGCAGAACCAGGAAAATACTGTACACAGTAACAGCAACATTTTGTGATAATCAACTATGATAGACTTAGCTCTTCTCAGCAATATAAGACTCATGATGAAAAATGCTATGCACATCCAAAGAAAGAACTTTGGAATGCAGACCAAAGCCTACTATTTTCATCTTTTTTTGTTTTTGTTTTTTCTTTCTCATGGTTTTTCCCTTTTGTTCTGATTCTTCTTTTACAACATGACTAATGTGGAAATGTATTTAATATGATTGTACATGTATGACCTATATCAAATTGCTTACTATCTTGGGGAGGAGGGAGAGAAGTGAGGGAGGGAGAAAAATGTGGGACTCCAAGTCTTACAAAAATGAATGTTGAAAACTATCTTTACAGGTAATTGGAAAAAAAATAAAATACTATAATCTGCAAAAAACCCAAATGGTACAGGGAGCTTCATGTGAACAGCGGAGAGTAGCCTTGGGGCTGCTGTTGGTTGTTGTGACCAGTTTGCCTAATGGTGGCGAATGAAGCAGTATGACCAGAAAGCTAGTGTGTGGGATAATGGGACAAATTTGAGTGTTCACTATATGGATTCTCACTCTTGCTACTGTGCTCTCCCCGCCTCCCATCTCTTTCTGTCTCTGTCTCATGAACTCATAGTCAAGTGACACAGTTTGGTGTGGGATGATCCAGTGAGTGGGGCAGCTGGGTGGCACAGTGGATAGAGCACTGGATTTGGAGTCAGGAAAACTCAGCTCTGTTTGCCTCAGTTTCCTTCTCTGCAAAATGAACTGGAAAAGGAGATGGCAAACCACTCCAGGATCTTTACCAAGAAAACCCAAATGGAGTCATGGAGAGCTGGTCACAACTGACAAATGACTGAACAACAAAAGAGTGAGAGAGGGAGTCAGTGAGTCAGTGTAGAAGATCATGAAGCTGGCCCCAACCTCCATCCCCCTTTCTGTCACAAGTCCTCACTGAGGCAGCACATGCTGTGCTCAGAGTGACCTAGGATCTAGCAACCCCTTCCCCACCCTTGCTCCCAAACTTTAATTCAGGTCCATGGCTTCAGTTCCACGCTCTTTTCACGTCACTCTGCTTGCTTTGCCTTCCCCTTTGGCCCCTCCCCTTCACTCAGCCTGTCATCAGGACACACAAAACATATGCCCTGGCCGGGCTTTCCTCCGAGCCTCCTATCGTGTTTGCAGCATGTGCTCTGAAGAGATAGAGGACAGGCTGGGCTTGGAAATCCGGCACAACGAGAGTGCAGCAGGAGCCGGGAAGAGCCCACTTTCCCGATAAGCATCACTGGCTGTTTCCTGTCCTGAAGATGAAAAGTTGAGCAAACCTAAAGGTCATCTGTGTTTATATTCCCAAGGCAGCCGTTACCTTCCATTTTCGTAACCACATCAGGCCGTTATTTATCTTCTTGGCCTTTTTTTATCATTCCTTTGAACTGCCTCCTTTAGCTTATCATGATATTTCTAAATCTGTAAACAACCCAAGAGGAGCTGTTCTCTTTCTCTAAATAGAGTCTTAGGTCATTTTATTATCCAGCATTAGGAATGAGATTCTGCCCATCTGTTGTTCTTTCACATCTGGAATAGTGGTGAACTCTCCAAGCCTTCAGGGCAGTGAATGCTGTCCCTGGGGTCCCTGGGAGGTGCTGAGCATCCTCCCAGCAATGCCTTGTCACATGGGATTTGGAGATTTTATCCTCTACCCTTCATGGCATTCCTTCTTAATACCTCCTTACAGCACGGAGATGAGCCTGGAATATCAAAGGCTATGCCAGGGGACTACAGGACAGCCATTTTTATCAAGTTGGATGGTTTCCCAGGATAGTCTCAGTAATAGACTGTGTCCATCATTCAAGGACCAACCTACCTCATCAGCAGACAATTGGTTCCAATGTGATTGATTCTTTTGATCATAGCAACTCATAGAGACTGTCAACTAAAGCGTGTGTGTGTGTGTGTGTGTGTGTGTGTGTGTGCATGCATTTTGATTGGGGGGTGAATGAGTGAAGGGCCACAGCCACTGATTAAATCATGCCTGGGTGATAACATTGTAGGGGTTCAACACTGATTTAGCAGAATGAGTGTTGGGGTTATTGAGCCTAACACCCTCATCTTAGACTCCACTAGAGTAGCAATAAGAAGGAAGACAAGTCTGTCCATCATCCTTGTCCCCTCTGCATCCTGAGTCTATCGCCCCCTGTCTGGAGGTAGGTCCGTGCCTCCCTATCAGCCCTCCAGAGTCACAGTTTGTCATTGCTTTGATCACATTTCTCAAGTCTTTTAAATTTGTTGTCATCATCATCATCATCATCATCATCATAATTTATGTGGGGCTTGCTCTGTGTCAAGTACCATGCCAAGCACTTTATAATTATTAACCCATTTGACCCTCACAGCAACCCTGTGAGGGGGGTGCTATTATCATCCCCATTTTTACAGATGTGGAAACTGAGGCAAACAATGAGGAAGTGACTTGCCCAAGATCACACAGCCAGTGAGTGTCTGAGGCCAGATTTGAACTCAGGTCTTCCTGACTACCCACTGAGCCATCTAGCTGCCTAAGTGCCTTTAAAATACAGTTATCATTTAGCCTCTTCTCCTGCTTTTGTTCATTTCAACATGCACAATTCATACAAGTCTTTTCAGAGTTCACTGAAACTATCCTTTTTATCACATGCTACAGCAAAATATTATTCTATGATATCCATATGCCTTAATTTGTTCAGCCAATCTCTAATTGATGAGCTCTCCTTTTTTTCCCCAGTTCTTTGATAACACCCAAAATGCTGCTCTAAATAGTTTTACATATGGGTCTTTTCTTTCTTCATGTCTTTGGGTATACGCCCGGTAGTAGAATGGTGGATCCAAAGGTCTGCACAGTTCAGTGACATTTGGGGCATTGCTCCACACTGCTTTCCAGAATGGTTAGATCAATTTGCCACTCTCCCAACAATGCATCAGTACACATCTTCCCACTGCTCCCTACCCTCAATAAATGTTAATTTCCTTTAAAAACATTTTTGTTAGTTTGATGGGCTTCAGATAAAGCCTTAGAATTGTTCTGATTTGCATTTCTTTATTTATTAATGATTTAGAGCATTTCCTGATATTGCTATTGATTGCTTGAATTTCTTCCTTGGAGAACTGCCTTTGACCATTTATCTCCTAGAAGAATGACTGTCATTCTGACATATTTGAGTCAGTTTCTAATGTTGTTCATCCTTCGTTTTAGAAGAGGACCAATGGCATCCCAGGTAACTTATTAACTTGTGCATGAATTGGATTTAAGTGAGGCAGAATTGCACAAAGCTATCAGCCTCACTCTTTCCTCCAGAATTATTGAAGTCCAATAGCAGGTTAAAAGTTCAGATGACTCGTGATGGTCCAGCATGCAGTGAATGACCTTGGTGTCTGCATGTCTGACCAAGCTCTAAGTGCTCCACAGCACTTTCTTCAGCCGCCTTCCTGACCATAGGAACAAATTGTTCTCATGTGCCCATTTACCAAGAGAAGTCTTCACATGCTTAGGGTAGACGCCCCCTCCTAACTCACCAATGGGTCTGAGACCTGTTGGTTACCCTCAATCTGGTTTATCCTATTTGCTAAGATGGTTTTACTGTAGTTGGTACACGTGCTACAGTTTCTTGGGGTCACAGGTGGGAACTGGGTGAAAAGGTGGATGCCAGAGGTGGGTGAGCAGACCTGAGGAAGGCTCAGCAGCCCTCTCACTGGGGGACCAGAGTCCTCCCTGAACACCCCCTATACCCCCAGTTCCTAATGAGCCTTGCAGAGCAGACCTTTATCAAATTAACCTCCTTTGCAGAATTTTTTGCTGCCTGGTTGTTTTCCTCCTAATTTTACCTCCACTGACTTTAAAAGTTTAAAAACTTTTCAATTTTATGTAGCTAAAATTGTCTGTTTCATCTTCTATAACTTCCTTCTTCCCTATTCACAGTTACAACAGATCTCATTTAGAATGCAAAGCCCTTTGCCATCATCTGCACACTCTCTAACCCAGTCTCTTCTCCCTAAGACCCTCCAGCTCCCATCTCGATGACTGTGCAGACTGTGCCCCTTGCTTGGCATGCATTCTCTCCTGAGGCCACCTCCTCTAGGATGCCTACAGTGACCAGTTGGGTGATCCCAACTGCTTGTACTTTCTGACTTAAATTAGGCCCTATTTACTTTGCATCTATTTTGCATTTAATTAGGCATATACATTCCATCCTTCCCCTATCCAAAATCAGTTCCTTGAGAGAGGGCAATGGTGCATTTTTGACTTTGTCTTGGACAATGCCTGATACACAGTGAATGCTTGCTAAATGTTTGTGGATGAATTGATAGATTGCCTTGGATGGAGCGTCTAGCAGTCAAGGTAGGACAGGAACAGTTTTGATTAAATCATACTCTTTGGGGTCAAAGCACAATAAAAAAGCTTGTTACTTATGAGCATTTCCACATGTCAAAGAGAAGCCATTCAGAGGAAAGGAGCCCTCAAGAGCAATCTGCAGCAAAGCGGCCCTGTGGCTAGCACCCTGGGCCTGGAGCCATGAGGACCTGGGCTCCAACCTAGCCTCAGACACTTGGGAGCAGCTACATGACTGAACAGATCTGCAGACAGTGATGGGTCCTGAGGAAAGCTTGGGTACAGGGATACTGGACAAATTTCAGTCTTGGACTCCGATGTCTCTTACTATCTAGTCATCCTCCTGTCTGCTAGGAGACTCTGCGGTCTGATGGGAAGGGCGTTGGACAGAGACCAGAGCCACCTGCATTGGAATCTGGGCCCAGCCACCAGCCCATTTTGTAAGCCAGATGTGCCAATCGCATGCTTCTCTTTCAGCTTTACATCCCTCCCTGCCTGTGAGATCCTCTGCTAGGAGTGCACAGAGCCCGCTTTTGGCCCTCTTTGCACCCCAGCACTTAGCACACCTGGCCCAGTTTAACCACTTGATGCTGGTTCACTGGCTGAGTGGCTGCTTCTCAGAATTCAGGAGGCTGTACAAAGTCCCTAACCCTGACCTCTCTCTGTCTAGATGCACATTCTCACATTTCTCACCTTATTTACCTACCATGCTATACCTGAAGCCTCTGAGGCTTCTGTTTCACCCATTCATTTTAGGTAATGCACAGTATCATCAGCATAAAGTTAAAGGGCACAGCATAATGCAATATGTGGCAGCTCACATAAAACAGAGTTCAGAAACTCAGCCCACAACCCTCCCCAAGCATGCTTCAAGTAGACTCAAATATAATAGGAAATTTTTTTTTAACAAAATGAAAATAAAACAAAGCCTAGATAACATTATACTTTACAACTAAGTTAGTATGCAGCCACCAGGATCCTTGCATGTGGATCAGTGGCCCTTTTCTATTTGATATTACCCACACTGATCTAGGCCAAGTACTCTTTCCTCTCTGAGCTTCAGTCTCCCAATTTCCGAATGACCAGATCTGACGTCCCCATGTAGCTCTAAAATCTATAAATTCAATGACACACAAAACCCAGTGGTCAACCCTAAGCTCCCTCTTCAACTGCTTCTCTTAATAAATGTCATGGTGCCCCAACTGGCCATGTCCTACAGGAGCCAAGCATCCAGTGACACCATGGTGACTTGCTTCTGACAGAAAGACTCTCTTATGGAAGCTAGAGCTGAGTCTGCCCGGCATCCCAACCTCATTCAAGGACGTCTCCAGCGTCATTTACCTGAGTAACTGCTCTACCACACTATCCCCAAAGTTTCTGATGCTTTTTCTTTTACCTCTTCATTTTAGGCAATAATATATAATATTATATGTATAATATAGCATAGTAAAATATATAATGACAATACCATCAGCATAAAGTTAAAGGGCACAGGGTAATGCTCTGCATGGCAACTGGTACCCAGTAAGTCAGAAACTTTGTGAGTAACTGCAGAACACACAGTCCTATCCAGACTGCCAGTGTAACTTCTCCGCTGTAACCAAGCCACATTTCCCTTGGCAGTACCTCAGTTATAAGTCCACTAAATGGAAGTAATTTCTGTCCAAGGGATGTGGGGGAATAAGAGAGACACTAGCCATAATGGCACTTCCTCTTGGAGCATCAGCATGGCCATGAACCTTGTCATCTTGGTCCTCTTGAGGAAGTGGAAGGAAAGTTGTATTTATAGTAAGGCTAATTTATCCCCCTTCTACTCTGTTGGGAAGACCAAAGGATTAATAAGAATGATTCTATTGTTCCCCTGGGAGAAATATGTGGAAGGGATGGCCAGCAGCCATTTGGGAATGAATGCCAGGAGAACTTAATACCCAGTTAATTCTATCCCACATTTTGGCCTGTTATTATGTTTCAGTAAATGCTTTTGTCTTAGGAAAAACATATAAGCAAACATATGGTTTGTAGTAGAGGACCTGTGTTCTAATTTGACTCTCTCCCTTAGTACTTGTGAGACATTGAACAAATCCTTCATCCGTTGACTATTCTCAGTTTTCTCTTCTGTCAAATGGACTTAGCTGACCTCTAAGGGTCCCTCTATCTCTCAGTCTTATGGTCATTCAAACAGTTGAGAGAGAGCCGCGAGACCTCAATTACATGAGAAATGGGAATGGGATGGAGTTCCACATTTACCTGCCCACTGCACACAAGCCACTCTGTAAAGAACGCAAAGGACACTGTCCAATTGGCTCTGAGCTTCAAACTCTATGGAAGGACACTTAGCCCCCCTTTCTCTGGCCCTTGTTTTGTAGGTTAGACACAGAATAGGAGCATGACCAAGAAGGGGTTGAAAGACTTGAGTAAGTCGTTACCTTTTCTTAACCACATTTACAAGGCCTTTCATGGCACCCTTACTCCCATTGTGGACCAGCTTGTCCAAGGCCTCCTGCCAGTTGGTGTCAGCCAAGGATTGAGGTGCCTTGGCAGTGGATTCAGTAGAAGCAACATATACTACTTTGGGTGCTCCTAATTAGAGGGGGGCTGTTCAAACATGACTTGGACCAAGGAGATATGCTCACCTAATGATCTTGGAAGAAATGATTCTTTGTTTTCCAACAATAGAAGGAAGTGAGAAAGATGTTTCCAATTGCTTGCTTCTTCTTCAGTTTTATGGAGGCTCCTCCAGATGTCCCTGCCTGGGCAAAGGCAGAAGCCCATCTCCCTAAGCACGTGAGCTTCTCCATTAGGAGGACACAGAACCCATTCTTGTCCCTCTTTGCACAACTGACATTTAGCATGTCTGGCACACTGTAATTACGTAATCACCGTCTGAGTGGCTGTTTCTCAGAATTCCAGCAGGCCTTACCAATGCTCTTAGTTTACCCTACAAAGTCCCTAACCCTGACCTCTCTCTAGATTCACGTTCCACCATTTCTCAAAATGGGGATTATCTTTATTTGCAGAAAATGAATGCTTTAAATTAAATTAAAGTCACTGTTATCAACGGCATACATGGTTAGTGTAAATTGCTGGCTGTTGGATGGGAGGCTTTCTTCTCAGCCATTTGCATGGAGAGCCCATGGAGCAACATATATGTTCTCATCTCTAAGTCCTGAGGCAGCATGATGTGGTACCTGGAGTACCTGGAGTACTGGCTTTGGAAACAAGAAACCCTGGGTTCCTACTCTCCCTCTGATACTGACTAATCATGTGAGAAATCACGTGCCCATGTCAAGTCTTTGTCCTTCCTAATTCCAAGGCCAATGGACTTGAGGACAGCAAGACCGGAATCCAATTCCTTCTCATACATTTCCTCATGGCCACATCCTACTTCAGCCTTCATTTCCTCAATTGTTGGAACTTCGCCTTGTGATGGGGGGTACATAGATTTTCTCATTCTCAGTTTTCTCATTTGTGAAATGAGAATGATAACTATCTGATATAGTTTTGTGAGAATCACATAGATAGTAATCAAGTACTTTTCCAGCTTTAAAGCACGATATATATTTTTCTTATTATTTTTTTGCATGGGATCTGGATTGATGACATTTGGTGTGCCATAGAATTTATATTCACAATTCAGTTTAAATCCATCAGAATATACTAGTCTACATGTGGAAAGCAGAGGTATTAATGCTCTGAAAATGTTGGCCATGAATATGTAGCACACCTCAGAAAATTTGCTTTAATTGTTGGTTCTCGACCACTGCCATAGAGTGAATCGCACAAATTTCTTTCCATACTATCATCTGCTAAGTGTGCAATAGTATTGTGTCTAAAAAAAGCACACGTGCTAAATTTAAAAATACTTTATTGCTAAAAAAAAAGTACTAAACGCCATCGGAGCCTTTTAGGGAGGCGTAATCTTTTGGCTGATGGAGAGTCTTGCCTCAATGTTAGGGCTGCCGACTGCTCAAGGTGGAGATTGCTGAATGTCGGGGTGACTGTGGCAATTTCTTAAAATAAGATAGCAACGAAGTTTGCCAATTCAGTGACTCTTCCTTTCATTTGAACACTTAGAGACCATTGTAGGGTTATTAATAGGCCTGATTTCCACATTGTCTTAGGGAATACGGGGGCTCGAGAAGAGGGGAGTGACTGGTGTGTGGAGCAGTCAGAACACATACAACATTTATCGATGAAGTTCACCATCTTATGTGGGCGTGGTTTGGGATGCCCTAAAACAATTCCAGTGGTAACATCAAAGATCACTGATCACAGATCACCATAACAGATATGGTCATGATGAAAAAAATTTGAAATATTGTGAGAATTACCAGACTCCTCCTCCTCCTCATTGTCATCTCCCAAAGGCCATATCAATAGAGGACAACCTTTAGCAGACCTTCTCATTTGGAAAGAGTTGAAATATTGGTATGCATGTCTGCTGTTCAAGAACCAGCCTAAGTAAATTCAGAGAGGCAGCATAGGATAGTAGGTAGGCCACTGGATTTGGAGTCAGAAAGAGACATTATATGAGCACATCCTACTGGAAAAATGGGCCCAGTAGACTTGCTGGATGTAGGGTTGCCACAAAATTTCAATTTGTGAAAAAACAACAACAATAATATTTGTGAAGTGCAACACAGCAAAACAAAATAAAATGAGATCTGCCCGTACCATGGCCAAGAATTCGCCATGGTGCCTAGTACAGAGGGAGCATTTACTAAATGCTTGTTGATCATCTGACTGCCTGATCACCTTCATGGTAGTGACCTGCTCTGTACCCAGCTCCTGTGGCAGCAGAGAGGGCTGTCCCGAAAGGCTTTACAGGGTGGTAGCATTGGGCTGACCTTGTGCTCTGCTGACACAGACCTCAGGAGCCCAAGCCACCAGCAGGCTTCTGAGGAGGAGGTAGGGTGAGGCAGAGCCCAGAGTGATGACTGTGAAGGCACACAAGCTGGGCGCAAACCTTTCTGCTTAATACTCTGTGTGTATGATCTTGGGCACATCATGTCACCTCTGAACTTCTGTTTCCTCGTCTGTGGAATGAGGGAGTTGAATTAGTTCATCTCTAAATCGATGCTCCTAAAGCTTAGAAGGAACTTTGTTGAGGTTATATCCAATTGCTTTTGACCAAAGCCCTGTTTGGAGCTTCTCTATGGCATAGAGCCATCCATGATGTCAGTTCAAATCCACCCTCGGACAGTTCCTGTGCACCTCTGGGAAAGTGATTAAGATACTGTTTGCCTCAATTTCTTCATCTAGAAAATGAAGTTAATAATAGCACCTACTTGCCAGGGTGGTTGTGAGGACAGAGTGAAATAATACTTGTAAGGTGTTCAGCACAGGGACTGGCACAGAGTAAGTGACCTATAGATATTAGCTCCCCTCTCCTTTCTCCCACTCCCTCTCCTCCTCATCTTCATCCCTCTCCTCCCCCCTCCTCCCCTCTTCCCCCCCTCCTCCTCCCTCTCCTCTCTTCTTCTTCTCCTCATTGTCGTCTCCCAAAGGTCATATCAGTAGAGGACAACATTTAGCAGATCTTCTCAGCTGGAAGGAGTTGAAATATGGGTATGCATGTCTGCTGTTCAAGAACTAGCCTAAATAAATTCAGAGAGGCAGGATAATGGGTAGGCCACTGGATTTGGAGTCAAGAAGACATGGGTTCCAGTTCTGCCTTGGACATTTAGTAGTTATATGATTGTGGTCAAGTCATTGAACATTTCTCAGTCTCAATTTCTTCATCTGAAAATAAGAAGACTGAATTGGATGACCACCATGTTCCCTTCTGGTTCAAAATCTATGATCAACTATGAGCTCATCACTTCTCTGGGTATGTGCCCTCTTCTATAAAATGACAGGGTTGGACTCAGTGATGTCTAGATGGTCCCCGGCCATGGGATGATCCATTTTAAGACCCACATGGCTAAAGAGTAATCTCAGCTTTTGAAGTCCTCCCCTGAAGTTGTAGGAAGGCTTTGATGAGAGTTGGTGGAAGCACTAGATATACTGATGGAATTAGAGAACATTGTAGATTTTAACTTGAGAGACAGAATGTGAATAATAATAATGAGACTAATAATAACAAGCATTTATATGGTATTTTAGGATTTGCAAAGTCTTTTTACATTCTAGGTTTCTGAGTTTATCAGCTTTGAATTGAAAGCTCTGTGAGGGCAAGGACTGTGTCTTATCTAAGCTTTCCCAGTGTCTCTTTCTTTCCAGTGCTTTGCAAGTCAGGGCTATTCAATAAAGGATCTCCATAAGTTGTACCAAGAGCACAAAATGGGATATGTTGGAGTAGATGTCCTCTAAGCCCCTACTTTGTACTTGTCAGACAGCCTAGAGAAGATGAGCCAAGTTAGTCCTTCCATACCCAGGAGAATGTAGCCCATATTATGGCCCAGTTTCATAACTTCATCATGATTCACCAAGAAGAGCACAGACCCCGGAAGGCCAGATTATCATTGGGAGGAGGGAGGTTCATGGGAATCCCCATTAATTGAGAAGAATCTGGCCCTTCATCAAAATAAATTAAGGATACTTACATCCTTTAGTATTGCTTTTTCTGTTTACAAGGAGAAGGGAAATGTGTGGGTGTTACCACGCTAATAATATGGAGGCTACAACAAGTGGTAGGTCTAGATGGTCCTTTAGGCAATTTCCAGCTCTAAAAAGAATCCTACTATGAGCTTTTTGCTTCAGGAATGTATCCTCAGTTTCAACATCCTCAGGTATCTTGGAAGGACCTTATATGTGCACAGAACTGAGAATGCAAAGATACAAGATGAAGAAATCCTTGCCCTCAGAGACCTTACATTCTTTTAGATGTACATCATTGAACATGTACCATTCAGTTCAGTCCAACAAGCATCTGTTAAAGACCTTCTACAAGCCAGATGTCGTACTAAGTTCTGGGGCTACAAAGGCAATAGTAAATGCAGGCTTTGCATTCAAGGAGTATATTGTTTCTTGGGGTAAGGCCTTCACATAGAAATAAATGTGAAATATACAAAGTAGATACTTAGTAAGAGAAAAGAGCCAAGAGCATGAATAGCTCAGTTCTCCTTGGAAAACCAGGGTCTCAAAACAAAGAAACAAACACTTTTTATAATAAAAAAAAAAAAGGCTCTCGAAAAACAAAAAATAAAAAAGAAATTTAAAAACCAGGCTCTCAAAAAAAAAAAAAAAAGAAAGAAATTATAAAAGAGAACCATGGTCTCAGAAGGAAAAAAGAAAACGAAGTTCTTAAAAAATCAAGCTAATAATAATAAAAAAGAAAACCAAGGTCTCAGGAAAATCTTTGGAGAGCCTGAGGGTTGGTGTAGAACAGTGGTGTTCAATTCAAACAGAAAGAGGGCTGCCACACCATACAGAAGGGTCTTTCTGAGCCACATATCGACCTGGAAAATGACATAGTAAGATTCTCTACACTCTTTATTGTTTTTGCTTATTTTGTTAAACATTGTTAAACATTTTCATCTCATTCCCCAGGGAGTGTTGCAGCCACAGTGTAGCTTGACCCCTCTCTAAGGGATTCCTCTTCCATTCCTATGTATAACGATCTTACCTTAAAAACATGTAAGGCAAAGAAGATATCAGCCTTTGGAGACCACCAGAAAGTGATACCAAAGGGGAATCTCCAGAGGACTCCATGAAAGGAGAAAATGGCTTCCAGAAGCCAAGAGTTCCAACTTAGGCCTTTTCCATATGTATTCTCTAAGCCTGATCCCACTTTTCCCTGGATTCTGCATGTACTTATGGAAGATGTGCTCCAAGCTTTGGAGTGGGGTCTTAGTTCTGTACCAATTGCTCCCCAGATGGGACACTCATGAGCAAAAGTACTAGGACCACCCCTACCCCTAGTCTTTAAAGGTGGAAGTTGTTAACCACTGGCTGGAAACCTAACCTACCTGTTGGAATGGGAATTGGGAGAAATGATCCAGAAGGTGTGCTACACTACTGAAATTCAAAGACAGGGGTTCTAGTTCTGGCATGTAGCAGGTACTTAAAAAATACTTATTGACTGACAGACTAAATCAGCCCCTCTGCAAATTCTAGCCTTGATTTCTCATTCTGAATCCTAGGGCCACCCAGAAGAACTCTAATAATTCTTCGATGACTTGAAGACTACCATCACAGCCCCAACAAATCTTTTCTTTCTCTAATACCTTCAACCAATGTTATGGAGTGGTTTAGAGGGTCATTGCTGTTCTTTTCACAGCTTTCTACCTTATCAATGTCCTCCTAAAAATGTAAGACACAATCCCCCAATGAGGGTCTGATCAGGGTTGGGTAGAGTAGAACCTCACTTACCCACTCCTGAACATTACCTTTCTTAATGGGACCTAAGACCACATTCATTTGGGGGCGACCAAGAAAGAAGAAGATGGCCTGTGTGGCCACCAAGAGGCATCCTACAAAACAATGCAAAGCCAGGCAGTTGGTTGGACAGTCCAGGTCTGATGAAAATGGGTTAGCTTGTCCAGGAAGATCCAAAGTAAGTTAATTGTTCCAAACTCCAGGAAGGTAGCATGTCTCTGGGGGATGTCATGCAGTGTTCTATGTGACACAGGGGCTCACTGGAATGATAAAGCACCACCACAAGAGTAGCCCCAAAATTCCCTTCCTAGGGAGATGATGAGTTCTTAACTTGCTTGATGTGGGACCTTAGCATTTTATCCCTTTTATGTGGGTATGAAATAAAGCCTTTCCTGTGCCCAGGAATGGTACATTGGTGCATTCATCTTCTTGGAAACTGGGGACCCACCTTTGGGAAAACCTAGTCACAAGCTGTACTTAAACTTCATTTCAGTTAGGATCCTGGATCAACTCCAATTTAACAGCCAAAAAGAGAAAGTGAGTGTCTTCAGGGATTCTTTCAAAGGATCGGACCTGGCTTGGGAAACCAGAGGTTAATTTGTCTATACTTCGTGCTAGTTCTTCCTCCCAGTAAACTGTAAGCTCCATTAGGGCAGGGACTGTCTCACATTTGTTTTCATATCCATAGCACCTAACTCGGTATATGACTTTGTAGGTATTTACTCAATGCTTATTAATTGATTAACTGATTGACTGATTTGGGCTGCCTTATTGCCCTGTTGATTCATATCAAGCTTGAAGTAATCTAAATAATTAGAGTTCATTTTAATAACTTGATGTATTATACTATTTTAGCAAAAATAATTCTGGTACTTTGGTAATAATAACTCTAGAGGCACTGTGGCTGGAGAGCCAAACTTGGTTTATAAATTAGAGGAGGTGGGAGGTACCATTCCCTTGCAGGGTCCCAGGATCCCTCTCTAGGACTCCAGGTTAATTCATATTTCCACATCAGCACTTGCTTGCAATGGTAAAGTCGGGGGCTAGAACAAGAATAGCTCTCACTTTTCCAGCTCTTTAAGGCTTCCAAAGTCCTTTCCTCACAACGACCCCTGTGAGATTATTAGGGCAAGTGTCCATTCTCCCAATCTAAAGAGGAGGGAAGTGGCTTGTGCAGGTTCACAGAAAATGTCAGAGCGTGGAATCAGATTCGAGTGTTCTGATGCTCAGTTCTATCCACAATCGCTAGTGGTCTTGATGGCCAGGGATGGACCTGGCACATACTAGGTACTTAGTAACTTCTTCTTGCCTGCCTGACTGACACAAGGCAGTTAGGTGCTACTGTCAATGGTGTTGGACATGGACTCCAGAAGACTTGCCCGGAAATCTTGCCTCAGATGCTTCTTATTTGGGTGACTCTTGGCAAGTCACTTCACTTCTGTTGGTCTCTATTTAGATTTGGGATTTGATGGCCTTGAATGTCCATTCCGGCTTTAAGTCTATGATCCAATGAACCTATGCCCCACTTATGCCTCCCTCCGAGGATAACCAGATAAAAAGGAGATGGCTGGAAGGATGTGGATAGTTCCCCACTTGATTAGCATGAGATCCTCTGACCTCCAAGCCTAGAACTTCCTTTCCTAGCTAGCCAAGGAGGCCTAAAGCATCTCAATGGACTGGACCTTTCAGGTAGCAGATCTATAGAAATGAGGGATTTGGTCACCCTGATTTGGAATATAGCACTTATTACTATGTAGTGGATGCCTGGGCAGGCAGTATTTTGGGAACTTGCTATTCAGAAGAACATAGGGGTACCTTTTCCTCTGCCTAGTACTAAGAGGATAGGCCACAGTAATTACACTGATCACATGGAACTTTGTTGATCCCCGTAGCAACACCGATCTAGTATGGGCTGGGTGGAGGTTTGTGTGTATTTGGGTAGGCTAGTAAACACTTCCCTGAGCTCTGTTTTCCATCCTTTCCCTTATTTACAGACCAGGCAGCTGTTCTTCAAATAAAAGGAGTAGGTGATGAGGTGCTGGAAAAACATCAGAAGGAAAAGAAAACTGATGGGTCACACCAAGGAAAGAGTCAACGTCCTCCCAACCCCCTGATAGCAGGGCTGGAGAAAAGGGCAGGGGCAAGATTGTGGTTGGCCTGGAAAGAGAGATATGTTTAAGAGCAGGCCATGGAAAGTATTAGGAAAAGGGCTAACTGGGGATTTGGTGCAGGGCCTGAGGAAATGGGAGGGCACATTTTCCTTAGGGGACATATACTCTGTCCTTCCTGGCCTGTTCTTTGGCTTTGGAGCCTTGTGCTATGGGTTGTTCTCTCTCTAGGAAAAGCCATAGAGTGGATGAATGGACTGGAGGTGGCTAATGCCCACTTGTTAGGTTTGGGGAGTGGCAGGGAATCTGGTGGTTCCATCTGTGGAATCCCATGGCACTGGTCACCTTCTCTCCTTTCCCACTGTGTCACGTTTTCAGCTCCACAGAATAATTGGTGCCTAAATTGGGCTGGGACTCAGTCTAGACATACTGAGCTTGGATGATATCAAACCCCTGTCTCAGTTTCTTGAATTGTCTTTGCCATCATTTTCTTATCTGGTAAAATAAAGAGGTTAGACTACATCAGTCTTCTTGACTTTTTTGTGTGTCATGGATCCCATTGGAAATCTCATGAAACATATTCTCAGAATAATTTTTCTAAATGCATAAAATAAAATACACAGGCTACAGAGAGAACCAAGTACATTGAAGCTGAGTCATCAAAATATTAAAAGTTCTAAGTTCACAGGATCCCAGAAACTGAGTCATTCCTTGGGGACATGTGGACCCAAGGTTAAGCCCTATTGGACTCACTGATCTCCAAGCTGATCTCCATTTCCAGCTTTCACACTATGAACCTAAAAAGCTTATATCAAGTTGATGTTAGGGTTGTCAAGTAAACCAAGGTTTCTGGTCTCTGACTCTGTCTACTCTCTATGTCTTCTTAACAGAAAAATAAAAGGGGAGGGTGAAAGTTGCTTTCAAGTGTTTGATGTATTGGCTCGTAGTGAGGACAGTTGATTTATTCTGCTTGGTCCCACAGGCCAAAACTAGGAGAAATGGTAGTTACCAAGAGGCAGATGGAGGCTTGATGGTGGGAAAAACTCAAGAATGCTAAGAGTTGCCGCAAAGCAGAAGGAGTTGACTCAGTATTTGGTAGGTTTCACATCACAGGTGACCTTTAACAGGAGGGTTGGATGACAAGTTGTTAAGGAACGATCATTTCCCCCACTAAACCCATGTGGCTTTCTCCCAAGCTGCCTTCATTTTCTGGAAGGCGCTACTCACCTCCCAGTCATCCAGGTTCATAACCTATGAATCATCCTTGGCTTTTCTCTCTCCTTCATCTTCTATAGCCAATCAGATTCTAACTCTCACCAAATCTATTTCTTATAAATCTCTCCTCTTCTCTGAACTCCTATGGTGGCCACTTTAGTCCACATCCTCATCATTATCTGCCAAGAATATTGCAGTAACCTTTTATTATTTCCAGTCTTTTCCTTCTCCAATCCATCCTCCATCCCCTAATCTATCCAATCCATCCTCCAATCTTCTCAAGGGACAAGTCTGACCGTGTTACTCCCTTTCTCAAAAACCTTCAGTGCCTCACAATTGATTCTAGGATAAAATAGAAAATTAAAAGCCTTGACTTAGCTCTCTTCAATTTGCCTCTAATCTCCCTTTCCTTCCTTCATATTACTTAATAGTAACAACAGATTTCATAGAGTACTTTTAAATTTGCAAAAGACTTTACATGCTTTATTTCATTAGGGACATAGGAAGAAATATTGATAGTCATATCTCTATTTTACTGATGAAGAAACAGACTCAGAGACAGTAAGTGATTTGACTACTCTCAGGAGCTAGATTCAAACACAGATCCTCCAGACTTGGGCCAGTGCTCCCTCCTTTAGGGCACATTGCTTCCTTCCCCTTGTACTCTCCACCCTAGGCAACCTTGTTACTAGATAACTCCCCACTTTCATCCTGTGCACAGGGAGTGCACAGAATGCTGTCCTGCATGACTTTATGGCGAGCCATCCTCATTTCCTTCTTATGTTCCTCCATGTGAAATCTTTCTTTGTCCCCCTGACTTGTTAGTTTTATCATCTCCCTCAAATCCTCTTGTATTTGCTTATCTGTGTACTTATCTCCCAGTAGGATCTAAGCAACTTATGGGCAGGGATTATTTTTACAAAAATCTTTTAAACCCCTAGACCTAGAGCCTAGCTAGCATAGGGTCTTACAGAGAGCAGGAAGGACGTGAAAAAAATGTTTGATGGATTGAATTGAGTATTTTGATGCCCCTTTCAGGTACAGTTTATTATCTTTGTTGTTCAGTCATTTCAGTTGTCTCCAGCTCTTTCTGACCTCAATTTAGGGTTTTCTTGGCAAAGATGCTGAAGTGGTTTGCTATTTCCTTCTCTAGCTTTTTCTTTCTTTCTTTCTTTCTTTCTTTCTTTCTTTCTTTCTTTCTTTCTTTCTTTCTCAGATAAGGAAACTGAGACAAACAGGTTAAGTGACTTGCCCAGAGTCTCACAGCTAGTAAGTATCTGAGGCCACATTTGAACTCAGGTCTTCTTCTCTAAGCCCTCTGGAATCCCTCCACCACCAAAGTTTGGTGATTTGTTGGTTCTACCCAATGGAAACACATAGCTTGTGGCTTAACAGAACCCAGATGTTCTGTTTGTCGTTTCCTTTTCAGTGTGTGTTGCAGTAGAAAGTTATCATGGATGGATGGGCACAAATAGAAAATCAAGAAAGTCTCTGCTCTGGAAGAATTCCCTTCTGAATAACGGTAGACGACTGTTTATGGAAGGCTCTGACATGGGAAGACCCCTCTGTTCTTAAAAAGAAGCAGCAAAACATGGTAATGAATCTTCCTCCCTCCCCCACTCTCCGGTCCATCTCCAGTCTGCTTTTCTTCACTTCTCTACTCAGTCTTGACCTTGCTTCTGGAATCCTCATTCTAGCTTGGCAAGCCTGGGAGCACTCTCAGAGGAATCACCTCTAAGTCATAGCTGTGAAAGTCAGGACACAGACAGAACTGAAGTGGTTTCCCCAAGATTGCTTAGTTGTGATAGCTCCTAACAATGGCTAACAGTTATACAATGCTTGCACCATGCTATACAAGTTGAGTCTCATTTGATCCTCATAGCAATCCTGGGAGGTAGGTGCTAGTATTATCTTCATTTTACAGTTGGAAACTGAGGCAGACAAGTAAATCACCCAGGGGACGCAGAGCTAGTGAGTGTCTGAGGCCAGAGCTGACTCCACACCCAGCACTCTGTCCACTGTTTCACGTGGTGCTCAATAAGTGCTTCTTCCCTTCCTTTCCCCTTGAGAAGGGCAGGGGTGGCCTGTGTTCTTCACTGGTAGAAAAATGCACACATTGTTAAGTTCACAGAATAATTGCATCCTTCCTCATTTTACTTCTTTACTTCACGAGGCTGTGTCTGGCTCTAACCTATTCAGATCACGGGCCCCTCAGCTCCATTCTCTCCAGTAGCTTCCCTCCCCTCAGCTCTCTCTCTCTCCAAATCTGCCGCAGCCGTGTCATCACAGGATGAGACTCTCCCAATTTCCTTGGCTGATCCTTGGCTACTAAGCACACAGTTGTTCCATGGCCGGGAGCCTCTTTGGGACACAAGCCCTCCTGGTGCTTCAGGTTTTTGCTTTGTAAGATAAAGGCCTTGGATGAGAGGAGCAGCGCCATTATATCCAATTACAGACACATTGTATCTGTGATGGCTGACTTTGATGGACTGGGCTCCTCTCAGCAAGGAAAGGTTAGAAGACAATTCCAAGGGACTCATGATGGAAAAGGAAATACACATCCAGAGAGAGAACTACAGGGTTTGAATGCAGATGGCAGCAGACTACCTGCTCTCTCTCTTTTGTGTTTTGTTTTGTTCCTTCTTTCTTGTTGTTCACTCCATTGGCTATAATCCTTTACAACTTGACTAATGATTAAGGCAAAGGTATTTATAGATCCTGTATTTGATTGCACGCCACCATAGGAGGAAAGAGAGGGGGAGACAATTTGGAACTGAAAAGCTTGTGGAACCGACTGTAGTAAACTAAAAGTAAATAAATAAATTTTGTAAAAAAGAAAAGAAAGAAAAAGGTCTTGGGCCAGATACTTCCCAGGGATCTCCCAGCTCTAACATGCTGAAGTTCTGCTAGGAAGCCCTCTCATTATTTCCCATGATATCGGCTCCCAGTACAAAGCCCTGCATCTTCCAGGCCCTCATCTTGCTGCCCAGAAGCCTAGCACAGTGATAATGTGCCCCCAGATGTCAAGGAGCCTGTGGACTTCAGCGGGAACAAACAGCCCATCTTTATTCCAGTCCAATTGGTTTGCATTTTACTTTATGCATTTGAAAATCTGATTCTGAGGAGAGATCCACAGGCTCTATCCACAGGACACACAAAGGACCAAGGCCTGCCCTGATCCTGCTCCAGATCCCTGCCCCACTTTTTGATTTTCAAGCTGCTACCATTGGGTTGCTTCCACCCTCCTTCCCGATTTCGCAGGGTTCTGAACTTTAGAATAGGGTTTGTATTTTACAGTTGATCCCTTGACATGATGTTTTGAAATACAATATGCTTTAGGATCCGTCACTAGGACAAAATCAAAATCAGATGAATAGCAAACTGAATGCCAGTTGGCTGTTCCGCACCTGTCACCATGGCAACAAAACCCCAGTTGGTTGCACCAAGCAAATGACTTCCCGGATTCATTGCTGCAGTCTTACCAGGAGGCTGGTGATGCTCCTGCTCAGATGCACCCCTTGGCTAGCAGCAGTGTGGCAGTGGTGATGTCGGCTGCCAGATATCCCGTGTGCTTGGAAAAAAGACTGCGTCACTGGTGTGCTCAGCCACTGGCCTGAGGCTGTGCTGGGTTGACCTAGTGAAGTGAGCATTGATGGTAGATCCTGTCTCTGCCCAAGCAGGAAGATCTAGTCTAGACACAGAAGAAAACTTAAGAATCATTTCATTCATCATTTAACTACCTCGATTTACAGAACTTTGAAACTGAGACCCAGAAACAGGTCACACAGTCAGTAAACAGGAGAGCTGGGACTGGTCCTTGTGTTTTCTGGTGCTCGATCCAAGCCTCGATTCCCTTCCCTTCCCTCCCCTCCACTGCCTTAGCATTTCTGTGCTGTTGTATTTACCACACTGTGTGTTCATTCTATCATTTTATCCTGATAACAACTGAGGCTATGTAACTCCAAGGAAGTCCCTTCTCACTTTCTCCTCCCAGACTGTCAGATGGGAGCAGGGGTTGGAGCTAGAAGCTCTGCCATTCTCTGGCTCTATAAATAACACATTTCATAGCAGAAATCGAGATTGTATTCCTTTGATCATTTTACCTTAATGAAGCTTCCCTCTCTCATTGTGCCTGTGGAAGGCTCATTCCCTAAGAAGAGAGAAACAAGGAACATCCCTCACTCTGGTTCAGTGTCTCTTCTGGGAGCTGCCATTCACCTGCAGAGAGACAGAGGTGAGGCAGCTGTGAGAAGGTGGGGATTTCAGCTATTCCCACTTGCTCCCCTCTTGAGGCTGAGGAGAGGATGAGCACTTCCTATCCCCAGATTTCCCCAAGTCCATTTTCAGAGCCAGAGACTCAAGGATTGGGTTTTTTCCGAGCCAAAAGAAATCAGGTACATTTTTCTGCCCTTGTGCCCAGCCCCTTGGGCTCTTTGGCACTTCCTATTTCCACCTCCCTGCAAAGCCTTCCTTTTCAGCTGGCTCACAAAGCAGCTCTATTGTTGATTATTGTCACTGCAAGAAGCCAAAGAAACTCCTTCCTCAGATACTGGCTCCTTTGGTGCTATAGAATGACATGGACTGGGGTGGTGGAAGGACCTCAGATAGGAAGTTCTCAGCAGTAACCCAAGCTGCTCCTGATGTAGCACTGGTGTGTTATCTCTGATTGTTTACTCTTAGAGAGGTTAAGCTTCCCATCTTTACTTGACTCTTCCTTGGTCTAATGAGACAGTCTTCAAATTGATTTTCTGGCCCCTAGTCTCTCAAGTCTCCAATTCATCCTTCCTCCCATTGCCAAAATCACCTTCCTACCACATAGGTCTGATCATCTCACTTCCCTACAGTGTTTGGAACCAAATACAAACTCATCAGCCTACTACTTCAGGCCCTTCCAATCCAATTTCAACTCACATTTCTGGTCTTATTTCACAGTCATCCTCTCCACTTTTTTCTTTGTATTTCAAACAGACTGGACTACTTCTGCAGTCCCATGTAGCTGGAATCACAGAATCAGAGAATTTGAGGTTTTGAAGGGATTTGAGTCACCATCTCCAACTCACGTCCCCGAAGGAATTGTCACTCTAATTGACGTGCCAAATGTTTCCCCCATTAGACTGTGAGCTCCTTGGGAGCTATCTGATTTTTTTATCCTTTTTTTGGATCCCCAGTCCTTAGCAAAGTGCCTGCAATACCATTAATAAATGCTATTTGACTGATTGGTTTCCAGTCCCTGCTTAAAAGCTTCCAAGAAGGAGCAAACCACTACCTCTCCAGGCAGCTCCTTCTCCTTTGCCTGACACCTCTAATTCTTAAAGGATTTTTCCCAGACTAAATTTGTCTCTTTTTAACTCCCCCAACTTGTATACTACACTCAGATCATATCAATTTGGAAAGGTGATGGTTAAATTTTCAATGTGAATGTTTATACCTTTGATATCAAGGCTTGAATGACTATTTTCTTGATTATGGAGAAAATGTTAATAATTCATATTAACCTTAATATAATGTATTATGTGTAGTGTCTGCCTAAACCCATTGTTAAACATTACATTGACTAGCATACCCTTCTCCTCTCCTATAGTTCCTGCTACACCAAAGAGAAGTCTACTCTCTCTTCCATGGGACCACTCTTCAAGCACTAGGAGGCAGCTATCATCCCACCTTTCGCCCTCCCCGCCCCCCCCAGTCTTCCCCAAGCTAACTATAATGAAGCCATTCTTGTGATTCTTATATGACATGGACTCTGTTCTTGAAACATAATAGGTGCTTACTAAATGTTAGGTGAAAAACTCATGGAAACAATGAACAATTCCAGTAAAGTTGCTGGAGAGAAAATAAACCCACACAAATAAGCATTTATGAATATTACCAACAAAATGCAATAGGAAGAGAGAGAAAGGGAAATCCTATTTAAAATAACTACAGACAGTATAAAATACTTGAGAGTCTACCTGCCAAGACATACACAGTAACTATATGAATACAATTACAAAATGATCGCATGAATACAGATATAAATATGTGAAGAAATAGTAATTGCTCAGGAGTAAGCCAAGCTAATATAATAAGAATGATAGCACTATATAAATTAATGTACTTATTCTGTGCCATGCCAATCAACCTACCAAAGGATTACTTCATATAGCTAGGAAAAAATCATGACAAAATTGATTTGGAGGAATAAAAGTTAAAGACTATCAAGGGAACCAATTAAAAAATGGGAAAGAAGAGTGCCTAGTTATCCTGAATCTGAGGCCACATTTGAACTCAGGTCTTCTTGACTCCAGGATGAAGGCTATATACACTGTGCCTCCCAGCTTCCCTTCAAACTATACTACAAGGCTGCAATCATTGGAACAATTTGGTACTGGGTAAGAAATAGAGATGTTGTTTAGTGGAGTAGATTATGTAAACAGAAGAAAATGGACACAGTACCCTAGTGTTTGATGAATCCAAAGATCCCAGTGATTAGGACAAGAGCTTTTGACAAAAACCGCTGGGAAAATGTAAATTAGTCTGGCAGAAACTAGGCATAGATCAACATCTCTTACCACGTGCCAGATAAATTCAAAATGTATAAATCACTTAGACACAAAGAATGATATCACAAGAAAATCAGTGGAGCATGGAAGAAATTGTATGTCAAATCTATGGATGGAGGAAGAGTTTATGATGAAACAAGAAACAGAATCATAGGAGGTAAAATGAATAATTTTTATTATATAAAATTTAAAAGTTTTTGCACAAACAAAAGCAATGTGACTAATGTTAGAAAAAAAGCAGGAAATTGGGGAAAATGTTTGCCTTAAGTTTCTCTCATAAGAATCTCATTTTTCAAACATAATGAAGCCAAATTTATAAGAATAAGAGCCATAATCTAATTGGTAAGTGGTCAAAGAATATGAATAAGAAATCTTCAGAGGAAGAAATCAAAGCTATCAATAGTCATACAAAGAAATGCTCTGAATCATTAATAATTACAACAGTGCAGATAAAAACAGCTCTGAGGTACCACCTGATACCCATAAGATTAATTAATATGATAGAAAAGGAAAATGACAAATGCTGGAGAGGATGTGGGAAAATAGGTATACTAATATACTGTTGGTGGAATCTATAAACTGGTCCAGCCATTCTGGAGAGCAATTTAGAATTATGTACCAAAAGCTATAATACCTTCCACACACCAATACCCCTACTAGGTTTATACCCCATTGAAATCAAAGAAAAAGTGAAAAGACTGATATGTACAAAAATATTTATAGCAGGTCTTTTTGTAGTGACAAAGAATTGGAAACTCAGGGAGTGCCCATAAATTATGGAATGACTGAAACAGTTATGGTATATAAATGTGTTAGAATACTCGTGTGGTATAAGAAATGATGAAAGGAATGGTTGCAGAAAAACCTGGGAAGACTTGTATGAACTGATACAGAGTGAAGTGAACAGAACCATGAGAATAATTTACACAGGAACAGTAATGCTGTAAAGATAATCAATTGTGAAAGACTTGCTAACCCTGAAAAACACAATGGACTAGCACAGTTCTAAAAGACTCATGATGAAAGAGGCTGGCCACCTCCAGATGGAGAGATGATGGATTCAGAATGCAGATTGGAGCATTTTTTTCTCCTTCTTGCTTTTTTTTTTTTTGAAACATGGCTAATATGGACTTTTTTTTTTTTGCTTGACTTCCTATTTGTAGAGAATCAACAAATATCCCAATTGAGATCATTCATATTTATAATGAGCTCTGTATTTCTTGCCTTCTCAATGGGTAAGAAAAAGGGTAGAGAAGGGAAAAAATTTGGAACTGAAAATAAAGTAGAACTATGAAAAATAAACAAATGTGGACTGACCTCACCATCCTAGTTGTCCTTCTCTGGATGCTCTCCCATGTATTAAAATTCTTCCTAAAATGTAGTGTACAGAACTGAACACAGTACCCGAGGTATAGTCTGAGATGGTCAGAATGCAGAGGGACTAACATCTTCTTATCCCTTGAAACTTGCCTCTCAATATACCTCTGCATTGAATTAGTACATTTGGGAGGGGGGGGGCTGCCATATCATCCTGTTTACTCATACTGAGTTTCCAGTCCACTAAAACCTCCTAGATCTTTTTTTGAGTTGGAGGATAATAAAAATGGTCTTCAAGATTTGAGGAGCTGTCATATGGAAGAAGGATTAGTCTCATTCTGTTTGGCCCTAAAGGGTAAATCTAGGAACAATAGGTGAAAGGAAGATTTCTTAACATTTAGAGAGGCATCAAAGTGGAATGAGCTGCCTTACTAAGTAGTGAGTTCCCTAAAATAGAATTTTCCACTTGAATAATGCTTAGTGACCATTTGCCAGAAATGTTATATAGTGGATTCCTATTCAGGGCCAAGTTGTACTAGATGACTGTTGAAATCCTTTCCAATTCTGATATTCTAATTGTGATTAAAAAGGGGGGGGGCATTCCATGAAGAAAGACTGGGAGGCAAAGATCCAAGATTTTGGGACAAGAAATCACTATTTGACAAAAATTGCTGGGGAAATTGGAAAACAGTTTGGCAGAAAACTAGGCATAAAGCAACTTCTCACACCATATACCAAGACAAGGTCAAAATGGGTCCATGCTTTAGAAATAAGGTGTGATACTATAAGCAAATTAGGGAAGCATTCAATATTTTACCTGTCAGATCTATAGATAAGGAAACAATTTCGACCAATCTAGAGACAGCATTATAAGATGCAAAATGGATAATTTTGATTACATTAAATTAAAAAGGTTTTGCACAAACAAAACCAATGCAGCCAAGCTTAGAAAGAAAGAAGAAAATTGGGGTGGCTAGGTGGAGCATTGACCCTGGAGTCAGGAGGACCTGAATTCAAATCCAGCCTCATACACTTAATGCTTACTAGCCATGTGACCTTGGGCAAGTCACTGAACCCCAATTGTCCTGCCTTCCCTCCCTCCAATAAAAAAGCAAAGAAAGCAGAAAATTTAGGAAATTTTTAATAGCAAGTTTCTCTGATAAAAGCCTCAGATCTCAAATATATAGAGAACTGAGTCAAATGTATAAGAATATGAGTCATTCCTCAAGTTATAAATAGTCAAACAGGCAGTCTTCAGATGAAGAAATCAAAGCCATCTATAGTCATATAGAAAATTCTCTAAATAATTATTGATTAGAAAAATGCAAATTAAAACAACTCTGAGATACCACCTCATGACTATCAGATTGGTTAATATGACAGAAAACAAAACTGACAAATGTTGGAGGGGATATGGGAAAACTGAGACACTAATTCACTGTTGGAATTATGAACTGATCCAATCATTCCGGAGAAAAATTTGAACAATGTCCAGAGGGCTATAAAACTGTGCATACCCTTTGACCCAGCAATACCACTACTAGGACTGTATCCTAAAGAGATTAAAAAGGTGGTGGGGTACCTATTTGTACAAAAATATTTATAGCAACTTTTTTTGTCATGGCAAAAAATTAGAAATTGAGGGGATGTCCATCAATTGGGACATGGCTGAATAAATTATGGTATATGGTTGTGATAGAATATTGTGCTATAATGAAGTGATGAGAGGAATTTAGAAAAACTTACATGAACTGATGAAAGTGAAGTGAGCAGAACCAGGAGAATTTATACATAATAACAACAATATTATATGATGATCAGCTATGAATGACTTAGTTATTCTTAGCAATGAAATAATCCAAGATAATTCTGGGGGATTTATGATGAAAAATGCTATACACCTCCACAGAAGGAACTGATGGAGTCTGAATGCAAACCAAAGCATACTTTTAAAAAAAATTCTATTTTTCTTGGGCTTTTTGGGGGGGGGAGGGGGAGTCTGTGTTTTCTTTGGCTAACATGGAATATTTTCTTTGACCAATATGGAAATATGTTTTGCATGAATATACATGTATAATCTGTATCTAACTGTTTGCTGTCTCAGAGAGGGGGAAGGAGAGAGGGAAGAGAATTTGGGACTCAAAATTTTAAAAAAATCAAAGTTAAAAATTGTTTTTTACATGTAATTTGAAAAAAATATATAACACTTGCAAAAATTAATTTAATTTAAAAAGAAAGATGGGAGGGTTGCAGTAGCCTGGCATTTTCGCAAGGAAGATTTAAGCTTCCAAAGCAGTTTACTTAAGTATCTTTATTTCACCATCTTGAAAAATGTCATATAAATGTTAGTTATTTCAATGATGATGAGGATAATAATGATTTCCCAACTCCATGGTAACCAAAAGAACTTATAAAAATTATGCCCCAGATATAGAGTCACTGTAGCTGAATCTGCAAGAAGGTAGAACCCTGTACAAGGTAAAAATTCTGTTGAATAGCATTAGCGAAATCATTCATCATCTCCATCCTCAGCCCACTGTAAGGACCATGTGCTTTGAGCACAAGCAAACATTAGGCTCATAAGTCAGAATTCTACTGTAAGGATCCTCCATGGTGGTAATTCAGTTTGATTCCCCTTCCCCCCTCCCTGCCCCCAACTCACAGGCCTATTGGGAAAGATCATCAGTGACAAAGAGGAAGAAGACTGGAAGCTCAATAGGGCCATGCCTCTCCACTACATTTTACTTGGGAAAGGGACAAGGCCAAGCTACCCCTATATTCCCTAAATCAGCATTATATTTGAGGATGATTTCCCATGATAACCCCACTCTGGGTGTCTATGCAACTTTGGAGGGGATTGGAACTGAAGAGTGAGGAAAGTTCCCAGAGATGATTAGAGAAAAACAGAATGACCCAAAGTTCATGAGAAATTGACTGAATAAAAACCGAGCTCATAGGTAGATGAGTAAACAGAGATTATATGGATCAGAAGGAAGAATGAGTAAAAAATCAAAAAGAAGCAAGAACATATTGAACAAGTATTATAATTGCAAGTGAAATGAACCAAAATTATCCAAATAAAGAAAGAATGATGTGACCTTCCCAGAAATTATGGAACATCACCAACAAATTCAATTGTGGTTCAAATAATGAATAAAATATATTTTTAAAGTTATTTAAAAAAAAAGGGAGGGGTAGCTAGATGGTGCAGTGAATAGAGCACTGCCCCTGGAGTCAGGAGGACCTGAGTTCAAATCCAGTCTCATACACTTAGTGCTTAACTAGCTGTGTGATCTTAGGCAAGTCACAACCCCAATTGCCTTGCCTTTCCCCCTCCAAAAAAAGTTATAAATGAACTTAGATCATTTATCAGAAAGCTTAAAGAAGAATTAAAAGATAAACAAACAAACCAACAAACCAAAAAGCAGAGTTGGAAAAAATATACAATGGAGAATCTTTCCAAAGAAGTAGAAACTCTTAGAAAACAAAATTAAAACACAAAAATCCTGAAGTTGAGAAGAATTTAGAAGAAGAAAAGCAAAAAGGGACAATGTTAAGAAAATATGTAAGTTCTATATAAGTCAAAGCTATTGATTTTTTAATCAGATTACAGAGAGTTAAATAAAAGCTCATGGGCCTCCAAGAAGAACCCAACAGATTACAAAACAAACAGACTGGCCTGTCATTCTGTAGAGCATTATATAAGAAAACTGACCAGGCCTTCAGAATATACAAAATGAACTGATGGGTCAAATTCACTGACAATTGAAAAAAACACTTCAAACTTTAAGGCATATTTTGATTAAATTTCACAATTTTAATAGGAAATAATACATTTTGCAAGCTGCCAGAAGAAATATCTTCAAATAGGAAGTAAAGCAAACTTGAATAACAAAAATAGTTTACTTTTATAAAAAATACTACAAAGAGTGGCAGCTAGATGTTGCAGTGAATAGAGCACCGGCCCTGGAGTCAGGAGGACCTGAGTTCAAATCCGACCTCAGACACTTAACACAAAAACTAGCTGTGTGACCTTGGGCAAGTCACTTAACCCCAACTGCCCTTCAAAAAAGCAAAAAAAAAAAAATACTACAAGGATAGAACAATACATTAAAAATAATAAAAGCAACCTAAAGGGTACCCCATGATCATCACCAAAAACAACAACAAAGATCGGGCTTCAACAGAATCAGAGAATCTTATCGTTTTTAGGGTTGGAAGGGACCTTGTTGCCATCCAGTCTTGAAAGTAACATCTACTGTTAACAGACCCAAAAGTGGTCATTTGGCTGTTTTGTTAGATGGTGGGGTAAAGAGGCATTTGACTCATTCCTGGGGGGACAGAGCTTCTGTTTTCATTTCCTTACTAGCAACCTCCTCACCATGGACACACTTCCACCCTTTAGTTGGTGAATCCCTGGATCAGGACACCGATTCAAGATGTGACCAGACTATACATGCTCCCTCCACTCCTAGAACATGACCCCTCTCCTCATCTGTATGTTCTTTCCCTATTAGAATGCAGGCTACTTGAGGAGAGGGGCTGATTTTCTATTTGTATTTGCTTTTCACAGTGCCCGGAACATAGTCATTCTCTTTCTCTTCTCTCTGTCTCTCTGTCTCTTTCTCTCTCTCCCTCTCTCTCTGTCTCTCTCTGTGTCTGTCTGTCTGTCTCTCTGTCTCTCTCTTTCTCTCTCTCTCTCTTTCCCCCTCTTGCTCTCTCTCCCCTTCTCTCTCTCTCTCCCTCTCTCTCTGTCTCTCTTTGTCTCTGTCCGTCTCTCTCTCCTCTCTCTGTCTCTCTGTCTCTCTGTCGCTGTCTGTCTCTCTCTCTGTGTCTGTCTGTCTGTCTCTCTGTCTCTCTCTTTCTCTCTCTCTCTCTTTCCCCCTCTTGCTCTCTCTCCCCTTCTCTCTCTCTCTCCCTCTCTCTCTGTCTCTCTTTGTCTCTGTCCGTCTCTCTCTCCTCTCTCTGTCTCTCTGTCTCTCTGTCGCTGTCTGTCTCTCTCTCTCTCTGTCTCTCTCTTTCTCTCTCTCTCTCCTCTCTCTCTTTCCCCCTCTTGCTCTCTCTCCGCTTCTCTCTGTCTCTCTCTCTCATTCCCTCCTTCTATGTTGTTCTTTCTTTCATTCTTTGTCTGTCTTTTTGTCTCTCATTTTTTCTCTGTTATTCATTCTCTCATTCTTTCTTATAATTTGATTTTTAAATAAGAGCTAACACTTACATAACACTTTATATATGTCATGCAAAATGCTTCACGTGTTAGATTTCCATTCACCCTCACAGCATCCCGTCAGGTGGATGCAATTACTAGCCCCCTTTTCTAGAGGAGGGGTCTGAGGTCAAGAGAATTACTATCACTTGCCCAGGATCACAACACTAGTAAGTGGTGCTTTTCTGACTGCAAAATGACAAGAAAAAATAAAGGAGATGAAATTATATGCGTTTTCTGATGATGGTTTTGTTTATTTAGAAAATCCTAGAGAATTAACAAATATACTAATTAGAATAATTACTGTCTTCACCAAGAGGTTGCTGTTGAGTTGTTCAGTGATGCCTGATTCTTCAGGACCCCTTGGACCACAGGACCTCAGGCCCTTGTATCCTTCATGATCTCTCCAAGTGTAGCTAAGCTCATGTTCATTGTTTCCATGACACTATCTATCTATCTCATCCTCTGCCATCCCCTTCTCCTTTTGGCTTCGATCTTTCCCAAAATCAGGATCTTTTTCAACAAGTTCTGTCTTCTCATCATGTGGCCAAAGTATTTAAACTTCATCTTCACTATGGTAAGAGGTAAAATACACCCTCAAAAATCAGCAGCATTTCCATATACAATATTGAAATCCAGGAATTTTAAAAAGGGAAATAATGTTCACAATGATTGTATAATGCTTCAAATACCTGAGAAGCAATCTCCTAAGGCACACTCAATGCCCTCCTTAAAAATAAAGAATAATTAAATATTTTGAAAAATGTTCAGTGCTCATGACCAAGTTGGATCGATATAATAATTATTATGTGAAATAACTTCATTTCTAGGTTTGGCACTATGCAAATCAAATAGCAAGGCAATATTTCACAGTGCTAGAGAAAATATTTTTAAAAAAGATTAATTGGAAGGGCTAAAGACTTAGAATCCCTAGGGAAATAATCATAAGTGTAATTATTGAAGACATAATTATGATGAAGAAGAGAAATTGAGGTAAGACAAGAACTCCAGTCCTCTAATTATACTATACAACAAAAACCATTTGATATGTTTTTAAAAAATAATCAATTAGATCAGTGGAATAGATTATGTAGAGAAGCATGAGGAATAATTTTCCCCTAAAAACAGTGTTGGATAAACATGACAATATAAGTTACATCAGGAAGAATTCTGTGTTTGGCAAGAATTACTGGGGAAAATTTTAAAGCAGTTTGACAGGTTCTATTTAGGTCAATGTTCATGCCATGTAACAGCATCAATTCAAAATGGGTACAAAATTTGAAAGACTGTAAAATAATTATAGATCAATTAAAGAATTTTCTTATCTGTGGTTAGAGGGAGAATTCTGAAAGAAACAAGGGATAGAGATGATCACTAACTATAAAATCCATTAAATTATTATTGCAACAGATATCTCTAATAAGACATCCAAGACATCAGGAACCAGCTCAAATATATGAGACCATTCATTCTCCAATGAATATGAACAAAGTTCTCAAAAGAAGAATTCAATCTAATGACAACCATATGAAAGACAATGTGAAATCACTTGTAATAAATCAAGGCAAAGTCAACAGTAAGTCAAGGTGACTCTCTGTCATTTCACCTCCCACCTTGCACATTGGCAAAGATTATGAAAGACGGAAATAATCATTGTTGGAAGGGTTCTGGACAGAGGTTAATACAAAAACACTGTTCAGGAAGCTGTCAGTGCAACCATCCTGATAAAATATTAGGAATTATCCTAAGAAAGTAAATTGTCAAATACTCCAACCCTAAGATTTCACTGCAAGTAGTTACCCCCAAAAGGTCAAAGGCAAAAATAAATCCCCATATGAACCAAAATATTTATAGTAGTACTTTTGGGAGTAGACACTGGAAATGGTGTCAGCATACATGAATTAATGCAGCATGGGATTAGCAGAACCATCAAAACAATAAATACAGGGATGCCAAAAATGTAAATGAAAACAACTCCAAGGAAAATCATACACAGAGAGTTACATGTGGCACATTCAAGCTCCTCTCTTCATGATGGAGGTGGTGGACTACGGGGGTGAAATATTACATACACGCTTTAATGTAGCCAATGTGTTAGTTGGTTTTGATGAATCTCTTTCTCCCTCCTCTCTCTCTCCTTCTCTCTTTCTCTCTCTCTGTGTCTGTTTCTCTGTCTCTCTTCTCTGTCTGTCTCTGCCTCTCTCTCTCTCTGTCTCTGTCTCTCTCTCTCTCCCCCTCATCTGTTATAAAGAGAGTTTTTTTAAACTAGAAGAAAAAGATACGATATATTAGAAAATTAATATCATGTGAGAACACAATAGATCAATGTAAATTCAACTGAAGAATGGAACAATAAAATTATAATATAAGTCAAACTCAACAACCCAAGAGATTTGAAGAGGAAAAGATCAAAGCTAGTGGAAAGTAGGTTGCATCTGAATGGGACCTTTAAGAAAGATGAAGATTTCATCAGGTGAAGAGATGTTCTGAGGCCATTTTGTGCTCGAAAAAGAGACGTGCAGGTAAGAGCCCAGAAGAGGTGGGGGAAGGAAAGCAGCAGTCCCATGGCATTCCCCGAGCACTATGCTGAGCACTTTACCAATCTCACCTCATTTCATCCCACAACAAGCCTTGGAGGCAGGTGCTATCATTGTCCCCACTTTACAATTGAGAAAACTAAGAGAGAGAGAGGTTAGGTGACTAGACCAGGGTGATACATCTAGTAAGTGTCAGAGGCCAGGCTTGAAATCAGGCCTTCCTGACTGTAGGCCCAGCTCTCTGTCCACTGTGCCCCCTGGTTGTCAGGTGACTGGGAGCAACTGAAGTCCATGTTTTTGAGCAGGGAGGTGATGTGTGTGATCAGACTTACTGACCTATGCCTTTGAAGAAATTTGTCTCACAGCTATCATATGCAGTACACATGTATCCCTTCCAGGGTTGTCAGGATCAGATGAGATATTTATAAAGCACATAGATCGCACAGTGTCCGGCGCCTAGGAGCTGAAGGCTCATTGCCTTCATCCTTCCTCCTTCCCCTCCTTCCCTCTGCCCATCCCTCTTGTCAGCCAGAGAATTTGTGCAGCTCCCCCTTCTGTGCCCCTGAAGCCCCCACTCCCCACTTCTATCACCTCTGTTTTAGCACTGTTACACCCTCCCCAGACTTCAAGCTGCCTAAGGATTCTATTTGGTCAATCCTCTTGCTCCGTGTTTACTTTTCTGTGGCTTACTCTTAAAGTTCATCATTACATTGTGGGTTAGAAAATGCTTGGGAGTTGTTTCAGGATGTTGTGTGGGCATATCCCTCAATCCCAAAGGCTGAGGGAAAGGTGTTTTACTCAAAGAATGAGGCAGGTTTGTCATTGGGAGCAGTGAAGTCATCTGTTGTGAGCCTTCGGAACCAGTCTATCCAGACAGCAACATCGAGAGCTTTACAATTCAAACATAATACCATGTATTTGGAACTGAAAGGAGCCTTCGCACTCAGCTAATCCAATCCCCTAATTAAAAAAAAAATGAAACCAAAGTTCACAAGGAAGAGATTTCACCAGAATTATTCCAATAAGACACTAGAGGGATTGCTTTGTGTGCCTGTCCTTCCTGTTGATGAGAGATTGGGGGTGAAGGCAGGGGGAAAATTAAGGCAGGAGAGAAGAGAGAGCAGTGGAAAATCTCATAGAATAAGGACTGATTTCAGAGTCAATCACTGGATGTGCCTAGGAGAATAGCACACAAGGTTGTGGTTGTTGTCCAACTCTTCATGACCCCAGGTGGAGTTTTCTTGGCATAGATCCTGAAGTGGCTTTCCATGTCCTTCTCTAGCTCATTTTACAGATTAGGAAACTGAGATAAACAGGGTGAAGTCACTTGCCCAGGGTCACACAGCTAGGAAGGTATCAGATTAAAACTCAGGTCTTCCTGATTCCAGGCCCAGAACTCTACCCACAGTGCCACCTAGCTGCCCTGATGGCACACACGCGCACACACACACACACACACACACACACACACACACACACCCCACACACACTTTTAAATTTTAAGTCAATCTTTTAAGACAAACTATGATTTAGAAATTAAGTAAATTGGAATTAAATTAGAAAAGGAGATACGAAGTCTTAAGTAAGAAAATAATTCCTTGAAAACTAGAATTGGGCAAGTAGAATTAAATGACATTATAAGACACCAAGATATAATAAAAATAGAAAAAACTAGAAGAGAATCTAAAATATCTCATTAGAAAAACAACTGATCTGAAGAATAGATTGAGAAGAGACAAGATAAGAATCCCCTGACAACCTGAACATTTTGGTCAAAAAAAGAATCAAGGTACAATACTACAAGAAATTATTAAAGAAAATTGCCCTGAACTTCTAGAACAAGAAGGTAAAGTAGAAATAGAAGGAATCCTCTGATCACCACCTGAAAGAGATCCTAGGAAGAAAACTTACACAAACATCATAACCAAGTTTCAAAATTACCAGGTTAAGAGAAAATATTGCAAGCAACATGCAAAAAAATAATTTAAATGCTACAGAAAAACAATCAGAATTTCATAAGACCTAGCAACTACTACACTGAAAGACTGTAGGTCTTGGAACATTGTATTTCAAAGAGCAAAGGAGCTAGGTTTGCATCCAAGAAGAACTTATCCAGCAAAGTTGAATATAATTCTGAATGAAAAAAAAATGGATATTTGATGAATTGAAAGACTTTCAGGTATTTGTAACAAAAAGACCAGAACTCAATGGAAAACTTGATAGAAATGAATGAGAAGAAATATAAGGAAATCAATCAAGACTAATTATAAGGCACTTCTAAAGATTAAACTACCTCCTTATGATAATATGAAAATGCTATCAGGTATTCTTAAAACTTATCATTGTTAAGGTAGTTTGAAAGAAAGGCTGTGGCTGAGTTGTATGATGGGGTGAATCTGAAAAACAAAATTGGGTAGGAAAAGGTAAAGAGGAGCAATTATCTCATAAAAAGTGAGACATGGAGGAGAACTAATACAGAGGAAACAGGAGGGGGTGGAGGACTGATAATGTTGGAATCTTACTCTCATCTGGGTTGAAGAGGAAGCAAAATGTACATCTGAGGAGGTGTAGAAATCCTCTGAACTTCTAGAGAGGTGAGAAAACTGGGGGATGGAGTGGGGAGGAACTTTTAAAAGGGTGTATAGAATAAGATTAGGAGGATGGGGGAGAAAGTAAGGGAGGGAATTTTAGAGAAGTGGGTAAAATAAGGAATAAGAGAGTAAGGAGATAAGATAAGGTAATAGAGATAGGGTAGAAAGAGATGCTGAGAAGGAAAATACTGAGTAAAAATAAGATGGAGGGAAATTCACAAATAGTAATTAGAATTTTGTCAAATCTATAAGTATACAAATCATTTTCCTATTTATAAATGGTCAAAGGATATGAACAGGCAGTTTTCCAATAAAGAAATAAAAATAATTTATAGTGATATAGAAATACTCTCAATCACTATTGATTAAAGAAATGCAGATTAAAATAATTTTGAGATATTTTATCTACTAGATTGGCTAAAATGATAGAAGGGGAAAGTGACAAATGTTGGAGAGGATGTGGAAAAACTGGGACACTAATTTGTTTTTGGTGGAATTACAAAATGACCTAATCATTTTGGAGAGCAATCTGGAATTATGCCCCTAAAGTTATTAAACTACCTATACCCTTTGACCCAGCAATACCACCACTTGGTCTATTTCCAAAGATGATGAGGGAAAAGAGGAAAAGAACTTGTGTTTTAACATATAGAAGCTCTCTTTGTGGTGGCAAAGAACTGGAAATTGCAGGGATACCTCTTAATTGGGGAATGGCTGAACAAGTTGTGGTATATGATTGTGGTGGAATAGTACAATGCTATAAGAAATGGTGAGCCCAATGATTTTAGAAACACATGGAAAGACTTGCATGAAAGAATGAAGAGCAAAATGAGCAGAACCAGGAGAACATTGTATATAGTAACAGCAATCTTGTGTTAAGAGCAACTTTGAGTGGATAAGTCATTTTGTCTATTATAAAGACCCAACTTAACTATTAAGGGCACACGAATAAAAATGCTATCTGCATCCAGAGAAAGAACTGATAAATAGAAGCATATACAAGTAATTTTACACATGCACACACACACACACACACACACACACACACCTATTTCTGTCTAATGGTGGCCACCTCTAAGGTGGGGGGAGAAGGGGAGGAAAGAAAAAAAAAGAACAAATTTGCATGGTAATTTGTTGTATATTTGAAAGGAATAGAAAGTTGTGCTTAGTAGATTTGTGATTTTATATACAGTTTTTTCCCCTTGTACTATGTTATAAGAATATTTGTTTTATTCCATAAAGATAAAATTACAAAAAGACAAAGTGATTGAGAAGGAGGTAATATATAGACTGCAGGACGTGGCCAGGCCACTACCCATGAGCCTCTGCTCCTGGAGATGACATGGGTCCAATAAGAGAGGTTCCTATTTTAACTAATGATTCTGGATCCTTCCATGCTAAGCCCCATTGTTTTATTTACGGCTAAAGGAATGTTTGGGCTACAGGCACTGTTTAAATGTCAGTGCCCTTATACAAAGCCCTTATCACCCTGACCCACGCTAACTTTGTGGTGGAGTAGCTCCTCCTCACCCTGCACCAACCAGAAGATTGGTGGGTGCTCCTTTTCATCTTCCCAAGGCCCTTTGTGTGATGCCATTTTAATATATAATTGAGATTGTCTGGCATTCTAAATCCAGAAATGTAAATGCCCAGTCATTCCTGTAGACATTCAATTACATTAAATTATTGTAAGTTTTATGACACTTTCACATCTGCTGGACTGTAAGCTCTGGGAAGGCAGCTGGAGTCCATCTAGGCCAGCGGTTCTCAATCTGTGGGTTATGTTCAATTTGTAACAATGAAAATACATCCTGCATCTCAGATAGATTCATAACAGTAGCAAAATTACAGTTATGAAGTAGCGACAAAAATAATTTTATGGTTGGGGGTCACCACAACATGAGGAACTGTATTAAAGGGTCATGCATTAGGAAGGTTGAGAACCACTGAATTCTAGGCCATTCCATATGCAGTGTGCAGGATAGTTCACTGGAAGGAACCTCAGGGATGCCCTAGTCCAACTTTCTTATTTTGCTGAGGTCCAGATGGGAGAAGTTACTGGTATGAGGTTTATTGAAAGAGTGAATCTGAACATACATAAATGAAAGAAATCACGGCTTTTCATTTCTCCTGTATTGCATAAACATTCTCCACAGGCCCCATTTTCTAAATGCTCGTTGTATTTTCATGCTAACTCATCCTTTGGCTGAAGTGGGAGTTGCTCCTCCCACAAGTGGCTCTGGCTCTGCATTTATAGACCAAACTCATCCTGAAAGGGACCTGCCCCCTACAAGTGGTGGGTCAGGTATCTCTGGCCTGTTACGCTCACACCCCAGAGTAGGACTCCAGGGAAAATCTCTAAAACAAAGTTCAGATCCGGATTATGTCTAGGATCTACCCCCACTCCCCACCCCCCCACTGGAAAGCAGTGTGCTTTCCAGACTCAGTGTACACCATGGATATCAGGCAAATTACTCATAAGTTCTAACTAAAAAGCACAGAAACATAAAATATGAAACCTAACACACTTGGTATTCTCTCCTGAAAGATAAAAATTACTTCATAGGATTGCTGGAATAGATATTCCATTGTCATCACACACCTGAACTGCCAGAATAATTCCCAAGGAATTGATCTGCTGGCTACCCAGAGCAAGGCTTTTTCAGCTAATTTGCCTCTTCCCCTCTGAGAAATGGGTTTGCTTGAGGAATCATGTCCTGCTGAGCTGCCAGCACCTGACTCAGACCTTCTGGTCTTCTTGAATTCAAGAGGTTACTGCTGCAGCTGGAAACACCCATTGACCTGTTCTCAGGGAAGAAAACAGAAGACAGCAGACTCATTAACCTGCTGTCATAGGCCTGTAGTCACCATAGCTACATGGCCAGTGGGAGTAGAAGACAGAAGGCCTTTCTGTTTCTTGCTGGAATGGTTAGAAGGGTGCCCCAAAGAAAGCTATTTCTCCTCAGTTCCTTCTTTATCCTGCTGAGTATATGTGTGGGAGTTCCCTCTGTCTTCTTCAACATTGACATAGGCCCCCATCATTGGCACCCAATTGGTAGTCATCTCAACAAGATTCATGTCACCAACAAAGAATCATAGTTCATGTCCATCCTAGGGATGACATCCTTATACTGATGATAGTTGATTGTCATATTAAAGATGAAAGAATCCCAACTGTGTTTGTGAGGTTCTGGGCATTGTCACCCATTCACACTTTCAGGCTTCTATTTCTGCCATTGCTGGCCGCCATTGAAAATTCAGATATGTGCTTAGGAAAAGAAAGGAGCAGTGTGTTTGGTGAGGTAGACCAAGCCCTTGGAGCTTGGTCAGACATTGAAGACACCTAGGGCATCTACTACATCCTGGGCCACTGGACTTCAATGTCTCTGGAAGATAGAGTGAGGCTGATGACTTTGTGCAACTCTGCCTCGCTGAAATCCAATTCATGCACAAGTCAAGACATCACCTCATGATGTCACTGGTCCTCTTGGAAATGGAAGAACAAACAAACCACAAAAATAATGAGATAAAAACAGAGCTTAGAGACAGAAGACCTGAGTTCAAATCTTGCCCCTGACATTGATAAGCTGAATGATGTTAGATAAATCAGTTGACCTCTTGGGTTCTCAGTTTCTATTTGTGCAGATTAGAGATGATGATCACCCAAGGACCCTACAACCCATGACGTATGATATCCCAAGGTACAGAAAGAATTTGCAGATGTGGTTACTGAGCCATTGACTGGATTTTTGAAAAACAATCGAGATTGCGGATCAAAGCATATTATTTTTCACTCTGTGTGTGTGTGTGTGTGTGTGTGTGTGTGCATGTGTGTGTTTCCTTTGAGTCTGGCTTTTTTCACAATATGGCCAATACTGTAATATGTTTTGCATGATTGAACATGGACAGCATATATCAAATTGCTTACTCTCTCAGGGAGACAGAAAGTGATGGAGGGAAAGAGGAAATTTGCAACTCGATTTTTTTAAATGAACATTAAAAATTGTCTTTACATTTAACTGGGGAAAAATAAAATAATATTAAAAATAATGGAAAAAGAGAGAGGATCCCGAGGGAAATGACCATTTGTTTAAGGGAAGGTGATTTCTCCCCCACCCCTGCCCCCAATCTTCTTTAGTGGGTTTGACTTTAATTCACAGCAAAATTCTAGGATGCAATTATTCAAGGGACAGCTTGTGAGTGTTTAGGAGAAAAGGGATGATCAATGCCAGCTAGCAGGGATCCATCAGGGAACAATTCATGCCAGGCTCATGTCATCATCTTTTTTTGACAGGACTGCTAGTTTGGGAGGTTGTGGGTGCTGTAGACTTTATGCTCCTTGGTTTTGGTAAGTAGGGGGAATTTTATTGGGTATTTGAAAGAGCCCAAGAGAGCCTGGAGGCAGAGATGTGGATGAAGAGCATTCTTAACCTGGTGTAAAAAAATACCTGCCTTTGGGAGTTGCAGTATCTTGTTCTAGGAACACTTTTGAGAACAGGGTCAGTAAGAGAACTTGAGGGGAGCTGAGGTGATGGGAAGAGGGCCAGGTGGTGAAAGGTTTTAAACACCAAATAGAGGATTTTGCATTTGATCCTGGAGGTGGTAGTGATCCACTGTGATTTGTTGAATGCTAGGAAGAGAGGGCATATATGACATTGTCAGACCTGTGCTTTGGGAAGATAAATTTGATAGCTGAGTTAAGGATAGACTAAAGTAGGGAGAGACTTGTGGCAGGCAGCCTATTCCAACAGTCCAGGGGTGAGGTGATGGGTCTACAGGATAACCAGTCTGAATGTCTAATGAGCAATTGAAAATATGAGAAGGAATCCAGAAGAGAGAGTAAGACTGGATAAGTAGATCTGGGAGGTGATGATTGAATCTATGGAAGCTGATGAGATCACCAAGAGAAATAGTAGATAGGGAGAAGAGAAGAAATCATGGACAGAGATTTGTGAGACACCTATAGTTAGTGGCCATGACCTAGGAGAGGATCCAGCAAAGAAGCCTGAAAAGGGGCTGTCGGATGGACATGAGGAGAACCAGGAGAGGACACAGTGGGTTCTTAGTAAATGCTCAGTGCATGAATGAGTGACCTATGTAATTACTATAGGCAGAACAGAATGGAATAAAATTATTAAATAGTTACTAAGTCCAATATGAGGAGAAAATAAGTTAGATCATTCTGACTGAGAGAGTAAGACAAGGTGAGTTCAGAGAAGGTTTCTGGGGAAAGTGGCATTTTGTTGGAATCTTGAAGGATGAACAGATTTCCAATGAATAGAAAGTAAAGTATGGGGGATGCAAGGATGGGAGAGGGAATGGAAAAGGGACATAGAAATACCCTTCTAGTATCACTTACAGAAAAGTGTGAGTGTAAGCAAGGAGATGGGGTTCAGAAAGTAACAGTTGGAGCATGTGCATGTAAGTTAGTAAATCTAGAGTTTAACATAGGCAGATGAAATGGAGTCAGATTTCAGAACAATCTCAAATTCTAGGCTGAGGAGTATGAAACTTACTCAAGGGACAAAAAAGGTTCTTTGAGAGGTTAAAACAAGAAAAGTGACAATTCTCATTTCCCCTATTCTACCTCTCTAAACCTCTCAACACCCTCCACCATATTTTCCTATTTCATTCTGGTCTCAGAATAATTGTTGATCCTCATCCATATCCAGGCTAATCACTATGACTATGTCTTGCACTCTTTTTTGTGTGTGTATCCTTAGTCTGTAGAAGGGACATTCAGTAGGTGCTTAATAAATGTTTATTTCCTTACTAGTTCCACTAGTGATTTTCATTTTCAGTCTTTCTCCCTCTATTGACTTATTCCTTGAAACATACAATCATGTTCAGATGTTATACTTAAAAAGAACAGAAGAAAAGACACCTCCTTCCCTTGACCTCATTCCCCTTTCAACCTTTCTTTCTGGAGGTTTTCAAGGAAAAGTTAACTGACCACTTGTCAAACATGTGGTAGAACAGATTTATGATCAAGCACAGGTTAGACTTGATGCTGTCCGAGGTCCCTCCTGCTTCTCAGATCCCACCATTCTCTCTCTGCTGTCCAGCTCCTAGAAAAAATCCTCCTTGGCTACTTTTACTTCCTCCTGACTCTCATGCTGCGTCTGTCATGCCTTGCCAGCTAAACCTCCATTCTCACTGTTTCACTAAAACATCTTCCTCCAAAGTTACTAATGACTTCCTTCTCATTAAATTCATGCCCTCTTTTCCATATTCTTCCTCCTTGCCTTCTCTGCAGCATAGGATGCTATTAACCACTCCTTCCTCCTTGCCCCCCTCCTTCTGTCTCCTTTTCTGCCTTTTGTGACTTTGCACTGTAACAGCCACCCCCCTCTTATCTAAATGTTCCCTCTCCATCTTTTTTCGGCTCCTTCCCCGTTCTACCTTTTTGGGTGTTGCTGCTGATTCTGCTTTGGATAGATTAAGTATGTGGTAATGAGGATCATCTAAGTAGACATCTACAAATGAGAGCCTGGAGCTAGGAAGAGAGAAAAGGACTGAAACTAATGAGTTGGTTGTTGTCTGAATAGGGGTAGTTTTGTAGAATCCAAGAGAATGAGTGAGACTGCAAAGGAAAAAGAAGAGAAGAAGGTCCAGGACAAACCCTTGGGGAATAGCCCTGCTAAGGAGTTGGGAAGAAAAAAAGGAGCCAGCAAAGGAACTGAAAGAAGAGGCATCCAGGAAGTAAGAGGTGAATGAGGAAAGGGGGTATCTCTGAAGCCAGGGCACAAGACCAAATCATGTCTTCTCCCATGTTGCTCCTGGTACTTCAAACCAAATTCCATTTCTTCTCTGGCAAGCTACCTATCCCATTACATTTTTCGGGGATGAAGGGAGAACATCTTCATCCACAAGAGTTCCACCCTAATGAGTGTGAATTGATGGGAACATGAAGACAATTGGGGTTAATCACAACAACTTCTGGCTTCTTCATTCTCACTTTTTTCCAGACTATTTCCCTCTGACATTTAAACTTTAGATCAGAAAAGTGAGTGCTTTTTGGCTAAATGAATTATAATAGCCAATTCTCTTTCTTTCTTTCTTTTTTTAAATTTGCAGTGGCTTCTAATCAGCTTGATTTCTTTTACCTAACTAAAACAATGAGGAACTAGTTACTCACACAAGGAAGTTTGTGTAGTAGCAGTGTGGTTCAGTGGAAAGAGTTCTTTAGTCAGAGAATCTGAGGTCAAATCCTGATTCTTTCCCTTATTAGCTGTGTAACCTTGGGTAAGTCATTGCCTATCTAGAACGCAGTGGTCTTCCCTGCTAAATGCATCAACTCAATGATCTCCTCTTTTTCAGTCCTGTGACTGACTGACTTATTGGGTAACTGTGCACAAGTTCCTTAAATCTTCCAAATCGGTTTTCTCACCTGCAAATGGAGCGCATGATATCCTCCCTTCCTTCTGGGCACTCTTGAGAGTATCCAATAAGATGAACAGGTATAAGGCCTTTGGAAAGCACACAGCCCTGTGAAACATGTGCTGTGGGTAAAGGGATTTAGAAAGCTATGGAAGTGTCTGTCATCTATATACATTCTTCTTGTGCTGAACTGAGAAATAATAGTGATAACGGTAATCATGGAAATTCACTTCTTTTTTTAAATGAGGCATCACCTCTCCCTAGTAAAATGTAGCCTCCTTGAGGGGAGGCCTTATTTTCAGTTCTGTCCGTGTTCCTTCTGCCTAACACACTACCTGGCATATAGTCCAGTCAGCATTTAATGAACGTTTGTCCAGTTTAATTAAGGTGACTTTCAAGAGATGCCAGGAGCATTTTAGTTCTGACTATAAAGGACCAGGAAAAGGCCTGATGTCTTTCTTCCCAATAACTTTCAATGATGTAGCATTTTATGACCACTTCTGCTTGAATCTTAAATGAGATGAGTAATGAGTAAGAGAATTCCAAGTGTAATCTCTCTCAGAGCCGAGCAGTGAGAGGGATGGACCAGCTAAGAAAGAGGCTGCATCTTTGAAGGCCATCTTGTTTTCTCTTGTAAATAGGAAAAATTCTCAGAGAGGTTCATTTTCTTCAGTGATTTGTAGCAGCAGCCAAGTGGAGAAGAAAGAGCATATTAAGCTTATTTGGAGTCTGAGCACCTGAACTGACTCTTAATTCTGCTCTTTAGTGTTTGCATGACCTTGGGCTAATCATTTCCCCTCCCTGGGCCTCAGTTTCCTCCTCTGTAAAGTGAAAGGGCTGGACTACATGCCCTCTAAAGTCCCTTAGAGATCTAAATCTTATGGATATAGCTGCTGGCAGTAATCCTAGATCATGAAATTTTGATGAAACTTCCCAGAGTCCTAAGTCTTTTCTTGAATACCTTTCCATCATCTGTAATGATGATGTCTTGCATCAGACTTTTCTGATCCAATAAAATATTTTGGTCATTGTTGCAGGAAAGAAAACTATGAACTCCATACCTGGCTTCCACAGTTACATTTTACTTTAATTTAACGTGTTTAAGCACATGGAGAAAATCAGAGAATTGGGTCCATAGGAACCATTAGAATGTAGTGTCAAGAAAGAACAAGGAGCTTGGAACCTCTTTCTCACAAAGCACCATCTCTTAGTCACCTCCCCAGGGGATCACTGCAGGAGGGCTGCCTACATAAACTTCTCCTGTGCAGGAGTAAACATGACTGCACAGTCACAAATAGTGACTGGGTGAGGAGCAGGGAGAGTTTAGCTTTTCTCCTGTTTGTTTATCACCATTACTCTCAATTGTTTATAGGAAGGAGAAAGCTTGGGATGTCCCTCAGGAGGTGGGCAGAGCCATATGGTTGGGAGGGGAGAGAATGTTTGGTTAATTTCAGGCAACACATGGTCCTCTTGTAGTCATTATTTGTCATTTCGAGCATTGTTGTTGATATTCAACTCTCGAAATAAATAACACCAACTGGAAACATTTATAACTACTTCAGAAAAGAGGTACACTTTCAAGCTGCTAGGATCCAGCTGGAGACTTTGGTTTCACTCTTCAATCTGTTTCAATCTGTGTAGATTCTGTTTCTCCATGTTCACACATCTGAGTCCACTGATTCTACATTCACTCTGAGGGTCCCCGAATGCCATTCTTGTTATCAGGAAAAAAAAAAAAGCCTATCAACTGACTGATTCCTTAGTATCTATCAGTCCTTACTATCTTCTGTCCTTCCCTTTGTAATAGAGATGATTGGAGATTAGGGTGGGGGTTGCTATCGTCCCAAAGCGTGGAGGCTTCAATAGACCTGAGACTTACAGAATCCAAGATCTAGAACAGGAAGAGACCTTAGAAATCATCTCATCCAAACCCCCTCATTTTACATTTACATAATATGAGAAAACTGAGGCCCCATGTGATAAAATTACTTACCCCGAAGTCCTATAGGTAGTAAAAGTCAGAGACACGGTGTGAGCCTAGTCTTCCACATGGTAGAGCTCCCAACCCACCCATGCCAACCTATCCTGTGAGATTCTGTTCCGTGTGCTCCCAGATATCCTTTACAGATCACCCAACTAACAGGCTATGACCTTTACTATCAATCAATCAATCAATCAATCAACAAGCACCCATTAATGCTTATTGTGTGTTAGGCGTCTTGATGGGCTTTAGAGATGTAAAGACCAAAAGAGCCCCTGCCTTCAGGGAGCATCCAGCATAATGGTTCCTACCTCCCTTACACATTCATGCAATCACTACCCTCATCAAATCCATCATTGTCTCTCACCTAGACTATTGCAGTAACTTCCTGATAGGTTCCCGGCTGTAAGCCTCTCCTAAAATTCATCCTTCACACAGTTGCCAAGCTGAATTTCAAAAAATGCAAATCTTAGCATAAAGTCCCACCCCTTGGTTAATTCCAATGGCTCCCTATTCTTTTCAAGGTTAAATATAAAACCCTCTCCTTGGCATTTAAATCCTTCCCCAATACTGTTCCAACCTCCTTTCTCAGCCCCATCACTCCCCTCCTTGCTCACTGGTTTTTTTGGCTTTTCTTATGACCGGTGTTCCATTTTTTGTTTTTGTAATGATTCTGTGCCATCTTTCCCTCCATATCTCAGAAGCCTTGGCTTCCTTCAAGGAACACTGCCTTTGATGTGGGATCTTCAGGTCTTTGCAGCTGCTAGCTCCCTCTCTCCAATTTTCCCTTGTATCTCTGATGTATATACCTGGAATCCAAGGACTACCCATCATTTATTACTTGCTTCTGCCACATCTTTTCATTCATATAAATATTTTTAAATATGGTTAAGACATGCAACCTTTTAGACAGGTTCTCTCGTGAAACTCTTTGTAATGCAGGACAACCAGATCATGCCAGCATCCGCCCCTTCCAACACACTGAATGTCCTTCAGTTCCACATCCTTGGAGAATTTGGAGTTCCTTGATTCAGAGCCCTTCAGGAGTTCAGATTCAGCTTCATAAACTATGCAGTCCCTGAAGAATGACTATGCCCAGCCTAGACGTTAATTGATTCTTAACTGAGAGTGAAGGCAGATTTTTTTAAAATTTTAAATGAAATTTAGAGTAAGCACCAGGTTCCTGAAAACACATGGAGTAATTCAATCAAGACCCATTTATTAAGCACTTACTTCTTCCAAAGCCACTGGGCATACTCAGATGACCCTGCTCTCTGACCTCAAGGAGCTTTCATCCTAACTGGTTGGAAACCATGAAGGGAATCTTCCTGCACAGAGACAGCTTGCCTTCTAAGTAACTTTTTAACAATGGCTTCTGAGTCACTGAGGAGAGGGAAGTGGGGATGGGGGGAAGTCAAACACTGCCACCAGTAAGTGAGACCTAGCACACAACATGGGAATGTGCATTGTCTGCCAGAGGATGAAGAGCCAGATGATCTTTAAATGAAATTTTTACTGACATCTTTTCTTTTAGTATCTTTTAGATTTGCATCACTATCTGGTCCCCTTTACCATTCCCTAAGAGTCATTCTTTATAACAAAGATGTTAAGTCAAATTATTTGGGACTATTTCGGAACTGAGAGGTCTCAGTCTCCCTTTGTGGGTTTCAGGGAGGGCTTCATTGGAGGATGTGAAAACCTGAGTTGGACCTTGAAGTGAGAGACTTCACCAAATGGAGATGGAGTCTTCTCTAAGCAAAGAAGCAATGGATTGGTTAGGGATAGGGTTAAGGGAAAGGTGCAGCCTTCAGGTATATTGAGTAGAGCCCCAAAATGGGTGGGGTATAGTCCTCGATGTAGGCCTCTGGTACTTATTTTAAGATTGGTTTACTATCTTAGGAGCAAAGGTTTCTAAATTTAGAGCTGGAAGGGACCCCAGAAGCCTCTGAGTTAAATCCTTTCAGTTTGCAGATGAGGAAATCAAGGCAGCAGGAAATGAAATAACTTTCCTCAAGTCACACAGGTAAGTTAAAGGCAGAATTTAAACTCATATCACTGACTCTAGAGCCAGTGTCCTTTCCGATAGACCATCATGGCTTCAGTGTTTGCACATGGGAAAGAGTGAGATTGGCATCTTGTGTACTTAGAAAACAGGCCAGAAGGTACAAAACCAAGAAATGGCCATGAGGGCTATGGATTTTGAGGGAGAAATGATTGCGGAAGCTGTCGATTTGAATCTTCTATAAGTAACCTCCTGCTTTTAAAGAAGAAGTAATGCACGCTTTATTTGTGATGATCACTGGCCTTAAAATGCCATCTCTACCACTGGAAGAAAGTCCTTCTCCTCCTGTGGATTCAATAATCACTGGATATTGAAGCATTATGTCCCCTGTTCATTCTGGATCATCCCAGGGAGCTGACGGCCCATGCATCGCAATTCCTGGATTTTTTGTTGCTTTCACTCCAACCTCGATCCTTCTTTTGAATGCCCTTCCTGACTGTCTTCTCAGGACACACTTGGAGCCAGTTCCCATACAGGGCTGAACCTATGTGGCCAAAGCTCTTTGTGTGTTTTCTCCAGATGTGCTCTTTAAATGAATGAACAAACTCGAGATTTTGAAGAAGGGAACCTTCCAATGCCCTTGTGCTGAAAGATTCTCTTCTGTCCTCAAACCTTTCTGGGGTACTTTCCTTGCGCATAGAAGGAGTCTTGTCCTTAGAGAATGTTCTGGATTTCCCAAACTACTTAGCAATGGTTATCTTTCCTTTCCATCTCAAAGGAAAGGAGAGCTAAACTTTGGCTACTGACTGCATCCCCAGGACTGTCCTGACTATAGGATAAACCCTATGGATTCCAGAGGATAACTTTTATCTGATCCCATCTCAAATTTGCCAAAATGAGGCAGTGGAATGGGATTAGGAGAAAGCTGACCTCTGCTCCATTTGAGGTACCCCCTTCCCCCCTCCCCCATCTCTGGCCTCCAAGATAAACCCATTTTAGGAGTCATTTAAAATTTTCCTGCTAAGGGAAGAATATACAAAACCGAATTCTGATCCAACTGAAAGACAAGAGTCCAGATTCCTCCAAACAGAAGAGAGAACAATGCTCTTTCACCTGTGGGACCAAAAGCAAGCCATTTAGCCTTTCTTAAAGATTCAATTTTCCCATCTGTAAAATGGGGAAAATAGTCTTTGTAATCTTTACCCCACAGGGCTGTTATGAAGTTCAAATGAGGGCATGTCTATAAAGCATTTTTAAACCTTAAAACATCATATCAATGTAAATTGGTGGTTTCTTGTCCCCGGGTTATTCTATATAGCTCTCTGCAGTAACTTCAGCTACATAACTTCAGAACCCTGCTAAGCAAACAGGGGCAGATAAATCCCTGGTGTTCACAGTTGGGGAGAAGTTAGCCCTTGGTAAGCCTCCACAGCATCCTCTGAAACAAGGATTTGGAGCACTCCAGGGAGGCTAAGTAAACATGAAATTCTACAAGTTTCTTTCCTTACGTGAGTGCCCCTGGATCCTGGAGATGAATAACATCTGTGGAAGCAGATGGCTTAATCAGGCTTCTGCATCCCCACTAAGTATTCTGCAATGTTAGAGCTAGAGGGGGCATTGGAATCATCAAGTCAAAACCTCCTCATTTATAAATGAGAAATCTGCAGTAGTTTGGGAAAATCTAGAAACATGACATAATTAGATCTCCACCAAGCCCTTGCTCTCCCTGGAGATATTATGGAGAGAGGGGGCCTGGAAGCATTAGGTAGATTTACAACTGGTTGAGTGATCAGACCCAAACAGCCATGGCCACAGTAGAAGGAGCCCTCTGGCAGGATTCTGCAGGGGCCTCCTCCTTGCTCCTCTGTTTTTTAACATGTGTACCAATGACTGGGTTGCATCCATAGGTAGTATGCTTATAAGATTTGCAAATAACCCAAAGTTAGGAGGGCTTATGAATGAAAGGATCTACAAAGAACTTGATTGTAAGATGTAATGAAAAGAGTTCTGAATTTGAGGTGAGTGGGTAGGTTCAGGGCCTAGTTCTCCAACTCATTATCCATGTCACTTTCAGAAACTTGCTTCCTTTTCTGGGCCTCAGTCTTCACATCCATAAAATGGAGGAGGTTGGATGAGACCATCTTTAATATTCCTTCTAATTCTAAATCTACAAATCAAATAAAAGTGTAGTTATTAGAATGTTCACTTCAAAAGTATAGAATGAGGAGAGTAGATAAATAATTTGTGTGGATGAATCTTGAGGTTTAAGTGGACTCCCAAGGCAACGTGAGAAGACGATGTCACATGACATCCCCAAAAGTCAGTTTTCTATTGGTCTACATGAATAGGGGCACGGTGTGTATGACTGGGGAGAGGATGGTCCTGCTGTATTCCTAATGTGTCAGCCCACATCTGTAATACTGTGTTTTGCTCTGGGCACTACATTTTCAGGTCATAGACAAACTGGATAATGTGTTCAGGAGAGTTCAACAAGGATAGTGAGAAAAAAGGCAAAGTTTCAGAGAGGCAGTTCCTGGTTCCATATAAGGGAAACTTCCAAATTATTAGAGATGTCCAAGGGTGGAATGGGTTAACACCAAAGAGAATGGATTTCCTATTACTGGAAGTCTTTTGAGCAAGGGACGCTGTCCTCATATCACCAAATATGATAGTCAATCAACCAAGAAGCCCCTCTAGGCACCGTGCTAGCTGCTGGAAATAGAGAGACAAAAATGAAATAAATCTTGCCCTAAAGGAAGTTATATTCTCTTAGAGGGAACAAGATGTTCAAATGGGAGTACACAAATCTGTAAGGCAAATACACAGTAATTTGGGGGGAGAAGGCACTAACAGCTTGAGGTACAAAAAAGCTTGTATGTAGAAGGGGGCATTGAATATGTGTTGAGAGATAGTGAGCAGTGAGGAGAGAATGCATTCCAGGCATAGGGGTTTGGGATTGGGGAGATACCTGTGCAAAGACACAGAGTGGTGGCTTTGTGGGAGGGGGAAGATGATGAGTTTTCTTTTGGCTGGAAAGGGAGGATGGTACAATGGGAGAGGTTCCTGCTTAGGAGTCGGGGGTCTTGGTTGCAAATCCCAGATCTGCTACATACTACCTGTATCAATTGGGAATTCACTTAACTTTTCTGGATCTCAGCTTCTTTATCTGCAAAATGAGAGGATTGAATGAGAAGACTTCTGTAGTCTTTTCCAGAACTAAATCCATGATCCTATGGTCCTTTGTCCTGTTCAAGATGCCTATGGGATATTCAGGTAGAACTGTCAAAGAAGTGAAATAGGACTGGGGTCCAGAAGAGAATTGGAGGCTAAATCTATAGATTTGGGAATTATGTACACTGAGATAATAATTAAACCATGGGACATGATGGAGTCAACAGAGGACAAAATGTGGAAAGAAGAGAAGAGTGCCCAGGATGGAACCTTGGGGATAAATCCATGTAATTAAGAAATATGGCATGAGGGCAGCTAGGTGGCACAGTGAATAGAGCACTTGGCCCTGGAGTCAGGAGGACCTGCATTCAAATATGGCCTCAGACACTTAACACTTACTAGCTGTGTGACCTTGGGCAGGTCACTTAACCCCAATTGCCCTCCAAAAAGCAAAAGAAAGAAAGAAAGAAAGAAAAGAAGGAAGGAAGAAAGAAAGGAAGGAAGAAAGGAAGGAAGAAAGGAAG